>OY787675.1:1548864-2748864 GCA_963678985.1 Spisula subtruncata | reverse complement strand
TTCACATCTAGAACAGAAGGAAATCTCAACAGTAAGTCACTACAGCGATTACAATTGATGTTTAAATATGCCAGAGCAGAGATCACTCCACTTGATTGTTTGTTGGTGGTTGCTTGGCAAAGATTTTCAAATTAATCCATTGGGCTTCGGATTGATGTCAGGAGGCACGGTTTTGATTAGCGTATCTGTTAAAAAAAGTTAAATTACCAGATTTTAAGGGCTGCTTTCAGCAGTTCAGGGATTGAACCCAGGACCTCTGGTTCTTAAAGCTCTATCTCTAAACCATTGCTCGTCACAGTGATGGTGTTCATGTAAAGCTGAAGGTTAATTTTGCATTTCAGATAATAAATACTAGGGTAAAAATTATTGTTTGATGGGATTTTATTTCATGGTTGAAGGTGAACCTCGAAATCCACGAAATTTAATCCCCAACTAAAATTAATGATTACACAGTGTATATGTCTCAATGAAGGATACATGTAAAATGTTATACTTATAGGAAAGTGTGATAGAGATAGAATATATAGAGAGACATCCAGCACCTACACCCGAAGATTCTCTCAATCACGATGACTGGGTTAGCTGTGTTCATGCATCAAATAATTGGTAAGCTTTGTATTTCAACATTTCATCCACTCAATATTGTGTTCATGCTTCAAATAATTGGTAAGCTTCGTGTTTCAACATTTCATCCACTCAATATTGTGTTCATGTATCAAATAATCAGTAAGCTTAATTTGTTAAATATTTCATTAACTCCAAATTATGCTGATGCAACAGGGTGGTAAAAATATGCAACCGACAGAGACAGGAATCCGGGACCCTTCACTTACAGGGAACATGCTCTACCAACTGAGTTAGCTCGTCACCAACCTTGTAGTAATCAAAGTGTATCACACTACTACACTATGAAGAATAATGATCCATTAACCATTGCCTCATACAGATTCAACCATTCAATCAGTTTGGTACATTTTATTTTTCAATTCCCATAATTCGAGAAATTATTAGTACAGTTTAAGAGCTTCAATATAAGAACGGCAGTTATGTTTTAGGTAGTAGAATTAATTCCTGCCTTCGTTTGATTTTCACGATTTAATATATTTTTAGGATTTTAACTGGTTGCTATGACAACACAATCAGATTATGGACAACAAAAGGTGAAGTGTTATCTACGATACCTGGTCATACACAACCTGTCAAATGTGTATGCTGGATAGGTGCAGGTAATATTATTGTTCCTCATTATTATTCTTGAGTAATACGGGCGTTTTGATCAGCCTAGAGCATATCACCGGATATGTGAAATTCCCCCTTGCTCAACGCAAGGGTGTCATATATTGAGTATCGCCCTCGGAATGTTTACTGTTGTTCTTGTCAACAACACTAGTTATCATATTCAAAGAAACATCAACTAGGCGCAATTATCATAACAAACAAAAAGCGCCAAGGTCATGCTGTCAAAAACCAATATAAAGCCTTAAGCTCGAAGGCACTTTGAACAATATTCATCAACTAATTTATGTCATATGCTACAGAGACATACAGATTTTGTGCTGGACGTCTATCTATATTGGTGTCACCAAGTTTGTCTGCTCTTATTCTGTAACAATCACTCATCTAATTTCAATGAAACTTTACAAGAATACTAAGTACCAAGCATTGTTGTGCATATTGCCTAGAATTTTAGGTTGGATGACTTTTTGCAAGAGTTATGGCCCTTTGTTGGAGACACTTTTTTTTAATATCAAAAACACTTCTAGTTGTGAGCTTTATTTCTGTAACTAGTAAATATTTTGCTGGCTTAGAATGAGGTCGTAACTACTACTTATGACTTAATAATATTGATACATATTTGAAGTCAGCATCACAATGCGCTTCTTATGAGCCTATTTTCATGAAAATCAAAACTTGTCATGTTAACCAATCTAAAGTAGGAAGAGCTTGTCTCGCCATTTATGTTAAGAGTAATTTTTGGACATTTTTTTTCAAAATAACAATTTTGTACTTTCGTGACCTTCTCATTCTATGCAAGTGCTTTGTTGATCACATATTCCATTTGAACCATTTTACAGAGAACGATGGGAAGAAATGTTTCATGTCCGGATCACATGATCAGACTGTCCTCCTATGGCAATGGGATGTGAAAACTAACGAGATAGACTGTGTTCATTCATGTCGTGGTCATGCTGGTAGTGTAGATTGTGTGGCAGTGGACCAGTCTGGACAAAGGGTAAATATTAGTAATATTTAAATATAAGAAAATTGTTATTTTCGGTAGGAAGCTTCAGCCATGGCCACTGTCCAGAGATTAGTGTGCTAGATTTGTAACCCAGCAATCAAGGGGATATTTTTGGTTGTGGCAGGTCATACATACCATGCAATAAAATTTGACTTTCAACATTGAACAATGTTGATTTTCATCCACTAGTGGAGAAGTTGCTGGTTCTTCTTGGAAGGGTAAGTTAGTACTGATTGGATAAAGTCCAAGAAAACATTAATGACGGTTAAATGGCTTGGCAAATGTCTGATAGTCAGTTTGTCTTTCAACTCATGAATGTTAAAAAAAGTCTACAGTGTTTTTTTATCCATTTTTGGAACAAAGCCCATGGCTTCGGGATTGGGATTTTTGTGGCATTTAGTCCAAATTTGGGAAAAGTACAAATTTAATACCAAAACCTGTTAAAACCAAGTGTACTATAGCATAAATTTTGACTTTAATTTTTTGTAATTAAGAGTATTTCATGCTCAATTTTAGTTGTGCTGACTGTATTTTACAGGAAAATTGGTCAATTTTTTTCCCGAATTATTTTCTACTGTGAATTTGGAATTCTTGGCTTGAAATTGGAAAAAAGTGATATGATTTTCAATTGGGAACGTAGCCCATATTTGGCTGAAAATTCACGCAAAAAAACCACTGATAACTAATTTTCCTTGAATTCTTTCCTTCCTACAAAAATGCAACATGAGTTAATGAACCGTTGAATGTGAGGTTATTAGTGTCAATGTCATACACGTATGATACATTTATACATGCACATTTATATTTGTAGTTCTGCAGTGGTTCATGGGACAAAATGTTAAAGCTATGGTCAGCAGGTAAGCTCTTTTTCTACATCTGTCATACAGTTTTATGAGCAACAGCAAAACAAAACAGTTACAGTTCCCTGTGGTCATATACATTCATATTTTATGCGATTTCCATTGATTTTGTAATATTTGATTAGTGTTGTAAAATGTTTGATTAATTTTGTAAAATATTTGATTATGTTGTAAAAATATTTGATTAATTTTGTAAAATATTTGATTAATTTTGTAAAATATTTGATTAATTTTGTAAAATATTTGATTAATTTTGTAAACATTTTGGTTTACTATGTTCTTGTTGTAACTTTATTATGCCTAATGTAATGTGACTGTCCAATTGTTAGTCTGTGTAAGTGACATGCATATCTTTCCTACACTGGAAAAGGATGTGATTAAAAAAGATGATGATAAAATGGACAGAGAAGGCTGCATTCAACAGAGACAGCAGATCACAAAAACGCACAAAAAACAAACAAAACAAAAAGAAAATAACTGACTTCAGTACAACACAGTTCCTGTCCGATATTGCTTCAGTCTGTATCTGTATAAATTCCACATCCCACAGAGAATAGTGCTTGGTGTAATGTATTATATTGTTTATTTCTCAGAGATAAATCCCGATGAAGGGGCGGACGAGGAGGACTCGGAGAATCCGAAGAAAAAGAAGAAAATGTCCAACAAAGTACAAACACGTGTACCAATGTTAACATTATCGGGACATACTGAGGGTATATCTGGTGTCACATGGTTAGATGAACAAGAAGTCTGCACGGCATCCTGGGATCATACAATACGACTGTGGGATCTAGAAACTGCCGAACAGAAATCTTCACTGGTAACTAACGGCTTGTTACTGAGTAACTAGAAAATCAAATTAAATGCCTCACTGTGCACTGATTGCAATATCCTTGGTTAAGCTTCATCCAGGGTACTTTTTCATTTCTGAATCACTTTTAGAGTTTCCTATTCAACTTGAGATGAACTGGTTTGTGACCCAGAGGTGACACATGGCCTTTAAAAGAACTTTATCTGAAACTTGAAACTTGGCGAACGGTAATATAAGATATTTGTAGGGTATGTTCCATTTGTAAATTGTAACAGTCATGTGGTATATTGCTTTGCTCATGTCTGTCTGGCTGTCAGTAGACCAAATGGTTTCCGTTCAATAACTCAACAAGAGCGCTTTGTCCTAGGATGGTCAAATTTGTATGGAGAATTGAATTCTATGAAACCTCATCAAAATTCTAGTCTGCCCTTGGGCTAGTAAAATTTAGTATACTGAAAAATTGTTATGACAACATTTCGCTTTGGAACAAACAGTTTCGTTGTAACGAGGGCTGACTGTATCACAATCAAACATTATGTACTCATGTTAACCGTATGGTGTATTTACAGCAAGGGAACAAGGTATTCCTGGACCTATCATACTCCCCTCTCAACAGATTGTTGTTAACTGGGTCAGCTGATAGACATGTACGACTCTGGGATCCTAGAACATCAGGTAATCTGCTTATATCATATACAAGGGTGTCAACAAAGTTGAATTGTAAATCCACAATTTAAAATCCAGTTGTATATTTAAATAAATTGGGAGTATTCAGGGCTTGACACTAACTATTTTTGGTCACTGGCCCCCCCAGCAAAGAAACTTAAAATTTGTAAATAAAACAGTTACTGGTCCTTCAAGATTTTCACTGTTCTCTGACTAGGGGACCAGTGTTAGTGTCGAGCCCCGAGTATTGCCAATACAGTAGGGTAAAATAAAAACACGAATCTGAATGACATTTTGCTTCAAAAATTGATACATTGAACTTGTAAACAATGCATGCATGAAGGTCAGGATGGCCAGCAACAATAGATGATCCCTATTGCTTTTGAGGTGAACGGGTCAAGGTCACTGTAACCTTGATCACGTCCGACTATTGGGCTGCCATGGGGGCATACATGTTTTACAGTAGGTAGATGCTTGTTGGCAACTCCAAAGAACTTGGCCAGTAAAATGACTGCGTACTATACTTAAATGCGGTTGTATTATGGAATCAATTTATAATCTATAGATGCTTCTTTATTGACAGATGGAGCATTAGTGAAGAGTACATACACCTCACACAACGGTTGGGTATCCAGTGTTCAATGGTCGTCTACAAATGAACATCAGTTTTTATCCGGATCATATGATAATATCATGAAACTCTGGGATAAAAGAAGGTTAGTGATGTTATGTATAACAGTTTGCTATCCCTCCATGTTGGATATGTGGATATTGGATTCCTGGTATATTGCTTTGCACATAGTGTTCTAAGATGTAAAATCTCAGTTGATGAGAAGGTATCTCCGACATTTGAGAGGTCAAGGTCACACTGTATTTCGTTAGTTGTGCCCCCCATCTTTGATGAGGGGTATATCGTTTTGCACATGTCAGTTGGTAGACCAAAATGGTTTCCATTTAATAACTCAAGAATGCTTTGCCCTAGGATCGTCAAACTTTACATGAGTCTTATCAGAAACAGTAGGTGACCCCTATTGATTATGATGTCAACAGGTCAAAGCATGATCATCTTGTGTTCTGTAAAGTCATTTAATTGGACGAAAGTTTGTGGTTGTAGTGAAAAGACGCTTTTAGATGGGACTTTAATAAGTGGATTTTGCATTTCTGGTAATACATATGAGGGTCAAACTTACTGTTTGATGGGATTAAATTTCATGGTTCACTTTCGTGGTTAAGGTGAACCATGAAATCCCTGAAATTTAATTCACCATGAAAATTAATGATTTTTCAGAATATTATTGCCGATTTGACATTTATTATATGATGTTTATTCTTGCACCCAATCTAACCACCTATTACCTCTGTTTCAGTCCTAAGGCACCGTTGTATAACTTGGTTGGACATGAAGATAAGATACTGGCCATTGATTGGTCGATACCAGAACTAATGATGTCAGGTGGTGCAGATAATCAGCTCCGAATATTCCATCATGAAGATGTTCCGGTTACCACGGGAACCTGATGTTTGTGTAGAAATATCATTGTAATAAAATATACATGAAACATTTACTTTGTAAATTGTTATCTTATAATTATAAGTCTATGAGAATATTTATCCCCCCCCATCCCCACATATTTGATTCATGAGGGGGTATGTTGCATTTACTCTTGTCTGTCGGTCCGTAGATCAAATGGTTTCCATTCAAGAACGCTATGCCCTAGGATCTTCATACATTACATGGAGGTTGGTCAGCAATAGTAGATGACCCCTATTGATTTTGAGGTCAGAAGGTCAAAAGTCATGGTCTCTTGTGACCTTTACAATTTCCGACTTTCGGGTTGCCAAGGGGACATACATGTTTTACAAACATTTCTTGTCTGTTATGAAGAAAAGTAACTGATTTTTGTGCTGTCCTTGGCTCTCAAATGAAGTCATTTCAAGATGCTGTAACATTGCATACACTACAACATAGAGAAAAAAACTTGTTGTGCAGAACATGGCGAAACAAGTTGTCCAAAGTGGACAGATGTTAGTAATGCAAGAGGGCTTTTGTAGTACTGTAAGCTTGAATGTGACATGTGAATGTGACAAAAACTATAATTTGCTCTACAAAACCAGTTTTAGTCACTATCAGACCGACGTTCTTTGCCGAAGCAAAGCGCTCCATAGGGCTTTCCATGGGAGGTAATCCATGTCTTCTATATTTAATTGAACAGGAGGTAACTGAATGCATGTGCTTGATTGCGCTTTGATTAGACAACAGACACCTGGTCTACATCATGGTCATAACCAGACTGGTTGGTAGACTACCTCAAGGAGACTGGTTTTTAGCATGATTTGAAAAGTAAGTTTCTGACGAAATGGCTGTTATACAAAAACATGTATATTAGTTGAACACTAACTACAGCAGAAAACACACATAACAAAACATAAAATTATTCTTTGGACATTTATTGATAATAAAACAACAGTAAAGATATCAACAATATTAAATACTACATAAAGTAACAAATTGAACTTTTGAAGAAGTTGTTACATATAATAATAAAATGGCAGTGAGTTACATATATTGCTGGTTTAGAATGAGTAGGTCGTAAGTACAAAATCCATATTTTGAGGAAACAAGAAAAAACTAAAACTTGCTCTTAACTTTTTGAAACAACTTCATTTTGATAAACATGACTTGTTCTGATTTTCATGAAAATAGGCTCATAAGAAGCGCCTCATGATGCAGATTTCAAATATGTATCAGTCTTATAAGGTCGTAAGTAGTAGTTAAGCCTTTCTCATTCTAAGTCAGTGATATATATGAGCATATTGTGAATGTAAGTGATCTGAATGTCACTTCAGGAACAGGTCGATTATATGAACACTGAAGGGAGATGCCAATGACAGGTAATATTTTATGAACATAGGTGGCCTTAAATAAAATCTGTATGAATACCTTTGGCCTGAAATGAAGTACTATTCCCATGCTTCATTGGCATGGATTGATTATCTCTATTCAAATCAACATTCAATGAATAATTCTTCAAACTGGGTTCAATGAAGCAATTTGAGAAATACTTTATATTATCCTAATGATCTTCACCTAAGCAGTGATACAAATTGTTATGGAACAGCTCATACAAACACATGACTACTAGAACTACTGGCTAGATACAGAGAGTATTGTGCAGCTTCACTGAGCTGTCAAACAAGACTGCGTTCAGTAAATGCCTTTTCCGTAACAAAAAGTTAAGTCATTCAGGGGCTTTATTCATTTTAAATGTTCGAAAGTGTTACAATATTAACGGATGAACGAACAGACAATTACTATCTGCTTCCCACATCAGTAGATTGCCGGGGCATAAAACTACCTAACTGTGTCTGCACTATTGATAAGTCTTCCGCAGAAAGTTAAGTAAATTTTGATGGGTCTGAAAACAACGTGTTCATCTTAAAGACAACTTTTGTATACTTAATTCATGTAATGTATATGGAGCCACAACTGGACGCCAGTCTGTTTAAATAATACTAAAATAGATAAACTTGATACATAGTAATCAACAGAAGTGGTACATAGAGGACTAAATATGCAACTAAACAATATCTTTTCAAATCCTTCTTTGAAGACACTGGACGATATAAAATATATAACATTAATAGCTATAAAACAATACAACAATTCAACACATACTGTTTACTTAAATACGAAACCATTTAGAACACTCACTACATGAACCAACACATTTGAACGGTTCATTTACTGAGCAAGTGTATTGCTGCAGACCATGTACAGTATGATCAAGACTCAATAACAAGGACAATTACTGAACAACAACAAAAAATTCTGCCCCTCATTCAAAAAATGACTTCAATTTACTGAACAAAATACAGTTTAAGTTCAGTTGGGCACATACTAATATTCCAACCAACACTTAAAGTTCCTGCATGTGTTTTATAAGAATAATAAATAAGTGAGTACACGATGTGTGTATCCCAGCATACATACAATCAAAATTAGGCATTTCCCAGACAGACTATAAAATATAGAGTATGCATATGCAAGCAATTTAAAGAGATATTATGTATGCTCCCTGAAGTGTTGGTTATTTTTGGAATGTCTTTTGGCTCAAACAAAGGATTTATTTTCAATAGAGAAAAAACTGCCCATATAATAGTACTATAAAATCACTTAGGTTCTGTGATCATTTTTTTAAATTTCATGGATTTTGCTAAACACAATTTTGTGGTATCTTCCACTTAGTGTATATTTTGGAAAAAAGAAACCCTTTGATTCATATTTTGAAGGTTGATTAATCGTTGAAATTTTTTATGGTTTGGTTTAACCTTTAATTAACAAAAAAAAAAAAACCATGAAAAATTACGATTTTATAGCAATAAACTGCTAAAGAACACATTGACATCAAATAACAATACTCTAAACATATGGATTTGAACATAATCAATGCTTTACTGGCCAGTCGTTTGAAGGATATGTACATCATATTAGGCAAATAATCTTCATTCACAATTAACTACTTTGCATACGATGCCCAGAAATAGTGATGACAACCTATTATACCTAAGTATAATTTACACACACTTCAAAGTGTCCATGAAAACACTGAAAACAAAACAGTACTGGGAAAATGTTCATGGCTAGCTACCATAAAATCATTTAATTTCGTTGGGACAACATTTCGTAGTTTTGGTAAAATAAAAAATACCATTTCGTTGGGACCTTAATTTATGGATTTTGCATTTCAGGTAATAAATACAAGGGCCAAAAGTATTATTCGATTGGGATTTGATTTGGTGGTTAAAGGTGAACCATGAAATCCACGAAAATTAATCCAATGAAAATGAATGATTTTACAGTATATAGATAAACCTGATATTAATACATCATCAAGGATAATATTTTATAACAACAACAATAAACAACAGATATAATGATATGTAGAAGCAACTGGACTAGATTGTAGCAATATATAGAAATCATGCAATTATCTCCCTTTATAACAGTGTATATAAAAGTACAAGACTCATGCACAGGAGACTATTGCTTAACAAAGGTACTACAGAGTGTCTTTTGGTTTAGTGATTTACTAATTCAATGCAATGAAACGCTACCAGCAAGCAGTGCTCAGCACTTTACTGGCATAGAAATTATTTTCGCTTTGTCAGATTTTTTGAAGTAAACAGTTTCTGAACAAAAGTAAACATAGTGCTATCAAGCGCTTTAGTAGCACTTTGGTTAGGCAACAGGCTCCAGTTCTCTTATAAAACTATAGACCTTTATGAGGTATATAAAAGTATAGGTCATGCAAGCTGTTTTCTTCCTTTATTATTTTTATGTTAAATTTTGTTCCTATTTTCACCTGTAATCTGAACCAAACTCGAGTTTCATTTGACCCTATTCTACATCACGAGATTTGAACAGCTTGGATAATTTGTGTAATGTATCGGTACTTCTATAAGCTACTATGCCACCATGATTGCACCATTTATTTGCCCCAGTACACTGGTCATCATCCGGTATATGGTACTTTAACTGTTCCAACCCAGTCAGATCCTCTTGACCGCTTCTAGCATGCTTATATAACTGTGAGAACTTCACAATGCCACCTCCCATGGATCGAAGTATAGCATGTGGGCCGCAACAATCCCATTTATAGTTACTACTCTTGGTCAACACGTAACAATCGGCCAGACTCTGACATACACCGAGTAGTTTATAACCTGCCCCAGCTATGTGCCGCACTTTGTACACACTAGACAAGGCATCTTGTACAGGTCGGGATTCACTGGAGCTGATAAGAACTGATTCTTGTTCCGTGGTTTTCGATGATGGACTTGATAGTTGTATAGAATTTACCCGAACATCTCCAACACATACTCCCCATGTAACATATCCTGTCCAACTAAAATGGTACAAAAACATAGATAATCACCAACAAAGCAACGAATAGCACCAATCGATATTTTACTTTCAATGAGGGTAAGCTGACAAAAAATTAATAATCAAATAAACCAATAAAAGCAAGCTTTATAAAATATTGACCAATTAATATAGATAACATAACAATGAAATTTTTATCAAAGTTTAATTATGTCTCCCACGTATAGTGGGATAGACTGCTTTATATGCTTGATGTCAGTCAGGATGGTTAGTCTATGTTTATTCTCCTTAACCATTGGCAGTTTCAATGAATCTCCACATGATTACAAAGTACCAAGCCTAATCGTGAAATTTTATTTTTGGTAAGAATCTTAGAGGGGTTGATTTTTGCTGGAGCTTTTGCTCTTCTTGTATAAAAAACTTCTGGTTTAACTGCTATTACGACTTACCTTGATTCAGTCTGTTTGTAGAAAGGTTGATTTGTCACTCCTAGTAGTGGTAATCCACTTGTTTTATCGTATACACCAATCAGTACAGATACACACTGTAATCCTTCATCTACCAAACCATTCGTCACCACACCTACCTCTCCATGGATATATTGTGCTGTCGAATCTGAACAATCAAACAAGGATTTCATACCATATTAGTTGATGTTAAAAAATTTAAGATTGATTGTGAAACAAGTTTTTCTTACTTAAAGTTTATCACTTTCTGCAATATTATCCATCTCCATGTCATATTCAATTTATTCATATAAAGAAGGAGTGATAAGTGACTGTTGACAAATTATGCAATTTTATATAAACCAAGTTCCAACACTCAAGAACTGTGAGCATTGACCTTAAAGCCCTCACCTAAAGACATGCAGTTTTGGCAGAAGCAGTATCTTTTTGTGATGATATGACCAAAATATTTGACACTAAATAGGTTTGTCTGGATAAAGCCATGTGACCTAGTATCTGACCCCAGATAACCCAATTTGTACCTAGGCCAAGATTTTATAGAAACACACATTGTAATTATTTCGAACTTTCTGTCAAGGATAACCCGTAATACTAATTTCCAATGGGATCCTGTGTTTTGCTGTAGAAGAGACAGTGGTGTGATACAAGGTATATGGACACGCTGCCCTAGCTCTTTCCAAGGAGATGATATGCCCGATGCATAACACTGATATATGCGAGACTACCTTTGGGTTGCCAACCATTTCATCTCTATTTGGTTGGGAAACACTGAAAAGCATTTCAAAAATGCCCAAGCAGATGGGTCGAACCCTAGATGACCCAGTAGCAAACTTGACATGAATTTGATAGAGATATAGAGACTTCATAGAGAAAAACATTGTGACCAAGTTTCAAAAGGATTAAGTGAAAATTGTGACCTAGTGTGTTTATAGTCCAATTCTTGACGGCAGACAAAAGGGCAATCACAATAGCTCTCCTTGAGTACTCTGTGCTCAGTTGAGCCAAAAACAGGATTGCATGCAAGGTCCATACTCCAGCCAGCTCCAGCTGAAATTTGGTTCAGCAATTTCACATGCTGGTAAATATTACTGCCATGTTTCATGACCATATTTTCTAAAACATTTCTAATATATGTGCTGCATAAAAATGACCACTCCAATCTAAATATGATCAACAAAAATTTTATGCTTGGCCTTACCAATAGGATCAATCCAGACACCAATATTGTCAACATTTAATTCTTGGTCCATTGTCTGTAGGTTGTATTCATTGTTGATCTCTGTATGTACGACTTCTGCTAGAATACGGGCAGCCTCTTCATTATCATCAAGAACTTGACCTAACATACACATAAATATTGCTTACCGGTAACCATAAAGCCTACAATTCACTTTTTGAGTCAATTCTATGATAATTCTCAAAACATAATTTTACTCTATATCCAACTTTAGAGTTATAGACTACTTATAGTTAAAAATCTCTTTATAAAGCATGGTGACCCTGGAACATTCAAGCTTATCCGTCGTTCAATCAGACTTGTAATTTTACAATTTATACAGTACAATAATGAAAACACACAGAGATTAATTAGTATTTTCTACAAGAATGTGTGGGGGGAAATGTAACATCTAAGCAAAAGACAATATTAAAGAATCTATAAATATGGGAAATAACCCTTCATATGATAGGAAATTTGCTTGAACAAACGGAGGTAATTCTGGCAAGTAATTTGAGAAAATAAAACTGGGGCTAACTTTTTTAACTGGTTTAACTTTTATAAAAGATTTGATAATTTTATAAACCTCACTGAAAACAGCTTGGGTTTGTTGTGGTGTATCTTGTATTGTCACGGTGACGCTGTCTCCTAACGTGTTCGTAAATCTGTTACTCTCCTCGCCATAAATACTGTCACCTATACCTGGAAACTAAACAAGATAATCAGTATGAATTAATGCTGGTTACTATTAAAACAAACCCAATATATTACACTAATAAATAACAATATACATTTAAATAAGGACAATATTCTACTTGCACCTAAGACATATGATATTTGATTTACTAATATCTTAGGTATCCTCATTGAAATGATAGGGGAGGTAATATTTCAAACAATGTAAAAAAAAAATAGTAAAGGGAAGTAATAAATTATAGATAGATGTTTCTGTTGCCCCGGGCCCTTTTCACAAGGCATGCCCTAATGGAAATGTCAGTTGGGTACGGAGAATGATTACTAATAATGCCATGGATCTTAAAGTGGTAATTATCTAAAAATTGAAGAGCCATTATAAGGCAGATACCTAACAAATAACTTTGTAAATAATAATGACATAATCACCAGGTCTTCAGAATTGTCTACTAGGCAAGTTATGCTATTTTCCTTAAGACTTATCATAAATTTATAAGAAAAACAAAAACAAAATCACTGAACATAAAACTCATAGTCATGTTTGTGTATATAGAACTGTAGATAGAAAGTACCTGTTGCTTTAGATCATATCTTACAACTTCCTGTACCAATACATCTGCTAGTGTCTTAAAATCTCGAATAAATCTTTCATTTTTCTGGTCACCTTTCTTTTCTTGTACGAGTAAGTTCAGTAACGAGGCTTCGGAACGAATGATTCGAGCAATATTTGCTCCTTTCTCTGCCACATCAATCAATGCCTTCAGCAAAACATGGATCTTCATCCTGAAAGCAGAAAGTTATATGATATATGTACTGTGAAATCAGTAATATTAAAGGGGGATTTAATGTCAAGGATATCATGAATGGTCGCAACCCTGAAATCAAAGTCCCCACAAATATTCATAATTTCTGTAGTAAATGACTTAGTGGACAAGGTATCCATGAAATTACATCCCCATGAAATCATCTTTTTCATGCAAACCACACAATTTTGCCTACTTAAAATTAAAAGGTTTTACAGTATTCAGACGATTCCAGAAACATGTGAACATTAGGGTAACTAATGCTTTCAACCTTTTTCCAATCCAGGATGATTACATCACAGCTAATCATTCGGACTGAGTGTACCGTGGTGAGTCATTATTTCAGTCCATTTTACAATGTGAAATTGGCGTTGTAAGGTGTTTAAATTGGATATCACAAATAAAAGCCTGAAAGTGATTTCTTTACTGGCAGGCGAGGGCCCGGTATTACTGAAGAAACGGCGACAGGGATTCAGAGGGAATAAGAAGGGCGGGGCTTCTGACAACCCAAAAGTAAAAACCCCAGCCCATTCCGGGTGTAGGGGGGCATGGATGCAATTGACTGGTGCATAACTAGTGCCGTTGTGATAGTCATTGGTTTGGTGCCCACACTGGGGTGAACTGACTGAACTCTCAGTTCACACTTCACCTTGGCACCTTTTTGGGAGGGTGATTTTCATGCCATTTTACACTTGAATGAATCACCTGACGTGCATTAAAGACTAAGCGTACGGTACTTTACTTTGATGACCAAAACAATGTGACTGTCATGATAAACAAATGATCCAAGAATGACCTGTAAGTCACCAAGTGTCGAGGATGTGTGATTGTGTGTGTCAAAAAAATAAATCTTTTTTTCTCGCAGATCGATTTTGTCAGATTGAAGGCCTACCCATTCAATAAATAGTAAATAAGATTTATGCACAAAAAACAATCCCATATTGCAGAGAAAAGTATTTTCACAGAATGACAGATGTCAAATCAGTCAGGAAGTGCCCCAGAGTCGCGAAATTATGTGACAAATGATTTTCACCGATATTTAAGCACAATGACCAATCAATTTTGTGTTACACATCTTTTCAATCATGATATATCACAAATTGCGATTCTTCTACCGATATTTACCACGTTTTCTTACTTTTTTACTCACTTCCTTATTTTCTCAGGTACGCTCTTACGAACTACGTCATCAATATTTGTGCACCTGCCAGTCAGTAGGTCGAAATTTTCTGATGTGGTTAAAATGTACGACCGTTGGTCTCATAAAATATCTGCTAAAATCGCTGTCATCTAAGCTAAATAATCGAATATCAATAAAGCATTTTGAACATTAATGTCTATTCTTGGTTCTTGAAGATATATTTTTGTCGCAGACCATAAAATAACTCAGTAAAGCGACTGTAACCTTTCTATCAAATCGAAACTTGCAACCCGGCGACATCCATTTTCAAAACAACATAAGTTGAGAATATTGTGACCATAACAACGGAATTTTAGCAGATATAACCGTTGGAACTGTTGATATATTTCGTATACGTTGCCAGACATTGGATGTATTCTAGTGGAAGGTGCTTTGTGTTCTGACATGGAATAAAACTTGCGAAAATCGCGACATCTTGTGGATGAAAAATTATCAAGGAGGATAACTCTACGAATTTTTTCTATCATGTGGCATATGAAAATCAGTGTATTTGTGTCCTAGTGATTCTATTAACATGCCTAGGCAAAGGGAGCATGCCATGTTTGACGAATATGATGCCAGGGCGTATTCCCATCTAGTGCCTGGACAAGTGAACCCACCGTCAGGACAACAGTTCAGTTCAAGCAGTGGCAGAAAACATGAAAAAAGAAAGAAATCAAAGCATAAGTCTCATAAAAGATCTCGTGAGAAGGGTGAAAAGGATAGGAGTAAGAATAGAAATTCTCAGAATCCACCAGTGGAAGTCCTAGGACGTTCAAGTATTGTTGCTTACGAGGATGTGAGTTCGGAATCTGCCGGTTCTCTGTCGGATGTTTCCGGTACGCCCAGTGTTCCGTCTGGACCTAGTCGAGTGGACTCTGTTCGCAATAACAGAGACCAGTCACCGGCTTCAGCTATACGATCGTATATGAATGAAAGAAGTCATAGTAACTCCCCTGTGATACACGATACTAGTCCAATCAGAACTGAAAAAAGTGCTAGAAAATCAAAGAAAAGACAACGTTCTCCTGACATTCAAAAAGTGCTTGAACCAAAATTAAAACAGTATGCGGAGCCACCTAAGGCATATGCGGAAGCCCCGAGAGCTTATGCGGAACGAGGCTCTTCGTATCGTAACAGCAGCCCTACTGGGAAAAAGCGACATCGTTCGAGATCACCTACTAGTCCCTATGCCAGACGGCGAAGTCGAAGCAGGTAATATACCTGGCTTTATTTCTTATTTTAACTGATTTCAAAATTGATGTAGAAAATTCTTGTATCTTTTGTTGTATTATTGAGGTATGTACTGGGAAATAGCCACAGGCCTCGACAAATTTTTCAAAAGCCACTCGTCCTGTCGGACGAGCGGTGCCAAAAAACCACTCGTCCAGCAGCAAAATCAACTCGCCCGTATTTTTCAGTCAAAGAAAAATCTGGAAATCTGTTTTTGAACGATGTGATTCTCGTCTAAAACTGTCAATAAAATGGTGAAAATATAAATGTGTTCCGCAATTCCGCTCCTTTTCTCCATTCTGAAGCTGAGAACTTTTGATCAGCTTGATTGGTAAATACACTGTGTCTATACGAACTTTATTCTTCACGTGATGACCACTATGTTGGCATCAAATTTTGTCCTTAATTACGCAAACCGATGGAAGGAGTTTGTTTGATAGTCCATACATTCATACATAATATTCATTTTGCGCACTGTGACGAACCGAAAACGTCGCTTTAACGCTAAAAATTATGTTTCCATCGATTAAACTAAGAACAGTGTCATTCATTAATCGAACATAACCGGGGAATTCCCGTGATGTCACAGCGCACTCATGTTTTGATTCTTCCAACTTTCGTTTTTGACTGACAAATGATCTGGCGATTGTATCGAATACGAGATGTTTTTTTTATCGAATTATGTTGTTTAATGCGCGATTAATTATTGAAACTTGATTGTTTTCTGCCAGAAATTGCACTCGTCCTGCAGGACGAGCGTTGCTGGATGTTGACTCGTCCGACGTGAATTTCTACTCGTAATTACGAGCGGACGAGTGGATTTGTCGAGCCCTGAGCCATCACCATACTCTTGATGTTACCAATTTTTTGCAGGAGTAAAGTATTGCAGGGTGATAGATCTCTGTAAATTAATTCAGACTTCCTGATGGGACGACCGACATAACAAGTCTGACAATTTCGATCTGGTGCGTCAGGCCTTTCCGTTGGACGGTTCCCTACCGCCAGACGAGGGGCTGTCTGACTCGAAATAGACTGATCAGACTAGACTAGATAGTATATGCAACTAGTCAGTTGCATCCAACTTCCAAGGCCCCCCAACCCCTGGGATGGGCCAGGAATGTCAGAATTTTTACTTTTTATGTTGTCGAAACTCCCTCCCTTCACAGATGTATGGGGACAGCTGATGGTAAAATCTCCAGTATTTCCCCGGCCACTGACAACTTAATATTGTCCCCGGCCCGGGCAGGTATTGGTTCAGAGAAAAAAATCCTGCCATTTCCGCGGCTATCCACTGCCCATCCCCAGGGGTGGGGTCAATGGATGCAACTGCCTGGTGCACTATGGCTATCCCCAGGGGTAAGGGGGGGTGGATGCAACATACTAGAGTGACATACTGACCGTAGATTGGGCGTAGCAGATCACACCTGATTTGCTTAGACTATATAATATAGGAGCAGTGTTTGACAGCTCACTGGATGATTTCGATGAATCAAATATCAGAAAGTGATGGGGATGTGAAGGGTTACGGGTTATACAGCCACCAATCAACACTGTCAGATAATAATGGCATTAATGCACTGTGTAGTTCAATAGTTATAGGGTCAAAACTATGTCACTTGGACGACTTGGTCAAGTGTAAGGAAAACCTTGTATAATAACTAATGTGGGTGGCATTGTACATACACAAATCTTGAAATTTAATTTGTTTTCATATTGATTCAGGTCAAGAAACCGATACAAAGGTGTACGCAGGTCAAGGAGTCGCAGTCCTCCCAGCTGGTCTAGAAGGAGTCGATCAAGATCTCGGAGCCATTCCAGGCAAATCAAGCGTCGTCTTACGCCACCTGCTAGTCCTACACGAACACATTCACGATCGAGCAGTGCTAACGTGAGATACGCGCCAACCAGCCTTGCATCAGAACTTAGTAAACATAAGAAAGCGCGAGAAATGCGCGATATGCGTGACGCTCAAATTGCAGCAAAGCTGCGCAAGTCTGTTAGTGACCTCCCTCCGGAGAGTAAAAAGGAAATGAAAATGAGAAAAGAACGGACACCAGAACCTAAAGTGATAGAAACTGTACGAAAGGAGCCAGAGTATTCACGCAAAGATCGAATGCAAGATGCAAGAGACATTATTGTGAAAGTGGAAAATGTGCAACATAATCATGGATCTTCACAAGAGAGACATATGGAGAAAACTTTCTCTCCAAAAAGACAATCTTTAGAAAAAGTGCAACAAGTATATGAAAAGGTGCCAGATATTGTCAACATACAGCATACACATGTTCATTTAGAACGGAATATGCTGATCAAACAAGGCTTTCCAAAGGAGTCACCAGGTTATGAGAATGTTAGTGACATTGAGCCAAGTCCACAATGGTAAGTACATTCAAATGATTCAAATAATTTCATATAGCTTTCACGTTCCAGGAATGTGATGGCATTTCAATGTATTTTAATGAGTTTGCTAAATGATTCTGAAATCCAGCTTTACAACTATTCTACTTACAATAAAGTAAACCAAATTATGAATGCAATTTGTAAATTTTCAGGTTATTTTCACTTTGTCAGTCCCAAAGAGATCAGTTGTTTGGGGTTTATGTATTTATTTCTGGTATACTCTGATGCATTCAAATGTTTGTTGCAAATGTTGAACTATTTGAACAAAGGTTTGTATATTATTTGATGTATATAAATTATATTTTTGTTTTGAAATTCTATTACCAAATATTGTTGCAGTGTTCAACAAAAAGTGACGCCACGGTCGCCACCACAGAAACCCAGAATTACAGACCTACCTATGCCTCCCAAAGTGGATTATCCTAAATATAAGACAAGGTAAGTGGTTGATAAGTCATACATTAAAAAATCATTAACATCACCTCACCTCAGTTGTTCGTCCTGCACTATCATCCCAGTGTCTGCGATGAACCTTGTGGTCTTCCGCAGATCATCAGTGTCTCCACAGAGCTTATCTTGAAGAGTTGTGTCTGTGGGCCACATGTCTTCTGCATCTTTTGAGGACATTCTTGACAGTTTGGTCTTCTTCCCCGCATGGACAGATCGGAGATGGCACCAATTTGTACCTCCGGTATATGTGATGGTTTAGCCTGTTGTGCCCTGAGCGTTGTCATACCATTATCACTTGTTCTGACCTGCTAAGGCGATGGTAGGGATCAGCCTCTTGTCTTGGTATTGTGAAGTTCTTGATAATGGTAACTTTCTCTATATATCACACATGTACTGGTGTTATTGCTGACTGTGTTCCCAGTTTTGCCATGATTGTCAATATTATATATCAGGTTTGGAAATTCTGGCTGTAAAGATGTTCCAAAATAAATGTAGAGGTCAGATAGGGAAAACTTGACATATTTCCATTGGGCAGGTAATGGGCTTTAGAATTCTGTCTCAACAGTTACCTTTGCTTGTATTATTGATACTTATAATTTCTATAGGATGGAACTGTACTGTATGTAATATATAAACTTGACATGTATATATTACAGAGAGCGGCCAGCTAGTCCACAAAGACAGCGTAGAATAACAGATCTACCTATGCCACCTATGTTAGACGAGCCAGACCTAGATGCTGACTATGAGAACTCACCCGGTGATTCCCTAGATCCTGATGGTGAGAAGAAAGAATCACGACCAAAACGTCCCAAGTACGTAGCTTAATATAAATGTGATAATATTTCATAAATACATGTACACATTCGATGAAAGTTGTAGTATTATAGTAACCATACAAGGGTGAAAGACTCCAAAGAAGTGTCTCTGGTTTGGACCATTACTGATCTACATTTTCAAGATATACATTTAGAGATCTACATGAATGAATAAGTGTTTGTCTTTATGTAATCAAGTTGATGATCAGTAAGTCTTGCCCTTTAACTTAGGATGGATGTTCCTATTGCAAGAACATGATAAACATAGAACCTGTGTAAGCATAAGCAGACAGTACTGTTTGATGTTAAGATTAAAATAGGGGTGTCAACAGAGATGAATTTAAAATCAGGAAAATCAGATGTAGTCTAACAGTTTTGACAAACAAGTCACCTTCTGACCTTCAATACATTGTTTCCCAATTTGAATCAGTTTTTATTAAGGAATCCCTTCTATGCAGATTAAATTGGTCATCACTTTGCCATTCTCAAGATATTTTCATGAAATAACTTATTTTTGGATATGACTTAATGTAAATCCGGAATTGCGGAATAATCCGAAAAATTGACATCCCTGGTTATACTATGTATGTAGCTCACGCTTGTGTTTCACATTGTAGGATATGTCAACAGAGACGACAGAATGAGAAGATTAAGGGTGCATGGGGTGAAAGATGTGTGGACTTATTTCATATCATTGAGATTATTGGTGAAGGTACATACGGTCAGGTGTATAAAGCAAGAGACAGTCTCACAGGTAAGAATTTACATAAAGACCAAATTTATTATCCCCCCCATCTATGATAACAAGGTATATATTGCTTTGCACATGTTGGTCGGTCTGTAAGTCTGTCAAAATGTTTCCAATTCAATAATTCAAAAAAACTTAGCCCTCGGATCTTCAAACTTTACGCCAAGTTTGAACAGCAACAGTAAATTACTCCTATGAATTTTCGACAAAAAGGCATACACGTTTTACAAATATCTCTTGTTAATTGTTAACTTCAAGTCTTGTTTGAAATGAATTCACCATAGTTTCCTAATGTTGTGGCCATGTTTTTGTATAGTTATGTGACATGGTCCTGAATATGTCGCTATACTATTAACTAATCACTAACCAAACATGCTGATTAATTAGTAATTCAATACTATCTGATTAGTAAGGAAAGTGTTGACTGTATCACAATAATTCCATAGCCAGCAACTCTCTGCCTTCTGATTGGCTGAGGTGAGGCATTAAAGCACCAGTGAAGCTCCTTGTACACTTTTTGAAACCACTCTTGATGAAAGTGGGCAAGTAGAGTAGCAAAATTCCGAAGGCAGGCTACAGTGTTGTGTACAGTGTTGGCTTACACGTTCATGATGTAGTTTGTCAAAGGCACTTCACTAATTACATATCAATATGTTCCCTTCATATGGGCTGTTTATATAATTGAACTTCAACAAATGGCCTTTATATCCTGGATTCCTATAAAATTTTGTATTGTAGATGAATTGGTTGCGTTGAAGAAAGTGCGATTAGAGAATGAGAAGGAGGGCTTTCCTATCACTGCTGTACGAGAGATTAAAATCTTACGTCAACTCAATCATACAAGTATTGTCAACCTGAAAGAGATTGTCACAGATAAACAAGATGCTGTCGATTTCAGGAAGGACAGAGGTGGGTTATATTTGACATTCTTAGGAGGTGTATTGTATTTGTAAGCTTAGCTATTAAGGCTAGTTATTGTATTTGTAAATAAAACTATCATAAATGGTATTTGGAGCTTTAGATAAATAAGTGCAAATGTTTTTGCATGTACAATTTGTCCGTTTGTCTGTACTTTTTTCTCGACGAGCAAGCTATGCCCATAACTTTATTCATTGCCTCCTAGGATGTATCACGATACAATTAACCTATTGAAAATCAATAACTCACGATGGAAAATATTATATGGAAGTATAAAATGACAGAGGTGTCTATAGTTTTGGACATTCTCATATTTCTGTCTTCCTAGAGCGATTGACAGGGTCATCTGTGTGCTTTGTCTTAGTCTGATAAAGTTCTTCGTTCCCCCTGGTACATTATTTCGCTTTATCAGTATCGCAACATTGATATCTATGTTACTGTTGAACAGTGCAGAAGTATACTAATGGACAAAAGTCTTGTCCGGTATGGATTTCCATAATATCTTTTAAACCCATAAACTTTACCATCAGAACTGGTTAAAACTTTAATAGTCAGCTTACATCGAATGCATATTTATGTCCTCGTTCCATCAATACCAAATTTATGAGTGTGTGATGTGAAACAAAAAAGATATTGTACTTTTTGCAGACCGGTCCGACCGGACAAGACTTTTGTCTATTAGTATAGTTCCAAAGAAATTTAGTTTTGTTAAATTGTGCCTGTTTGTTGATATATTAAGTGTGCCCAAAAGTCCTATAGACTGTCGAAAGTTTCTCTGCATTCATGATAACATTTGATATTTTAGCCCAACTTCTGAGCAGATAGTTCATTTTAACTGTACATTTGGTAACTAGTCCCAACTGATGAATAGTGTTTTTACCGGCCTGTAGCCACACGAAGAGGTTGCCTTGGTGAAAATTTTAGGAATTGTCAAAAAAGATAGACAAAAAATGTCTCAAATAGCAATTTTACCCGGTGCTTTCGGGTCTGGATAAAGTTCTGTTTATTCATTTCGGGTTATATGCAAAGTCTATTAAATATTGTGATAATTTATGTGTATATTTCAGGTGCATTTTATCTGGTATTTGAGTACATGGACCATGATTTGATGGGTATATTAGAGTCTGGTCTGGTGAACTTCAGTGAGTCGCATATAGCCTCGTTCATGAAGCAATTATTGGAGGGATTAGAGTATTGTCATAAGAAGAATTTCCTACATCGAGACATTAAATGTTCCAATATACTACTAAATAACAAGTAAGTACAATGTATATGCTTGATCCTCACTGAATATTTTTCCTGCAGCTCAAGTAACTTGACAAATCATGCCGACTTTAATTTCTGTGATTCTTCTGTCTGTTGTATGTCCATTACAAAACTTTCACGTTGACTAAGCTAGCTATTATGGACAAGGCTACCACCAGGATAAAGTGTTTACTGAACATGGTTTTGCTTTTGCTGGAAACAGTTTTTTATCTGGTTTTCCAAAAGAGATTTGAAAGTATGAAGTTTGATCGGCCGCGGACAGGTAATGCCTGGTATCAACTTTTGCTTGCAACTCTTGGGAGTATTTTAGCGATGGCCGAGAAACTTAATGCAGATATTCTTGAGTGTATGCACACCCTGTTTATTTGTCTGGAACATTTAATTATAAATGACAAGTGTTTGAAACCTGTTATGGTTCAATGAATTGCATTGGTAAGTTTTTAGTTATTCACTTATTGCTGTTAAGTTATTATACTTCTTTGTGATGTACATTCAATAATCCACACTGAGATATATTTTGTATGGAAGTACAAAAGATATACATTCAAGAATCCTCACTGAGTTAATTTATATGGAAGTACAAAATTACAGAGGTGTCCGTAGATTTGGACATTCTTATAGTTTTGTCTTCCTAGAGCAATTGATGGGGTTATCTGGGAACTTTTGCCTTACTGTGGTCAAGTTCTTCGTTCCACCCTGTACATGTTTAATTCCTAATCCAAAATATAAGCAAATCAGTTAAGAAGTTAGCCTTGATTTCAGATCTTTGTTTAAAGCTGAACATGTTGGAAATGATTTCATGCACTGTTGATGGTTTGAGTTAAAGTATTTAAGCGATTCATCTTGTGAACTGGCCATTAGACAAATTACTGCTGAAGTTTACTTTGGTTGGGGCTTTGGGGCTTGGGATTAGACAAATTACTGCTGAAGTTTACTTTGGTTGCGTCTTGGGGCTCGGGATTAAACAAGAGGAATTTTAAGTAAAGTACTTAATATAAGGTGTTAGCAATGACTCTGTTTTTAAATATATTGGGACTCCCATAATAAACTCTATAGATAGGTATATATATTTGAACTATTTAATAGACATAATGCATTGTGTAATTTTGCTGTGTAATTTCAGAGGTCAGATAAAACTTGGTGACTGGGGATTGGCTCGACTCTATGATGCTGAAGATAAGGAACGTTTATATACCAACAAAGTGATAACATTATGGTACCGACCACCAGAGTTGTTGCTGGGAGAGGAAAGATACGGTCCATCTATTGATATATGGAGTATTGGGTATGTAGCTTTTCCTGTCATCAGGAATGTATTTTAGCCCTTTAGAGATACTGTTAAATGGTTAATTTTTGTGGGAGGTTAAATTTTGTGGTTCACCTTCAACCACGAAACCAAATTCCATTGAACACTAAATTTGGCCCTTGCATTTATTACCTGAAATGCAAAATCCAGGAATTAAGGTCCCTTCAAAATTTATTCAAAATTTTGTCCCATTAAATTAAATGATTTAACAGTAGAGTATTTTGTTCAGTAGATCAACATTGCGTTATGTAGTTTGGATTTTTGTTTTCCACTGCCTACATGAATGAAATTTATACACAGGTCCTACAATTCTATAATAAATTTCACAAATTTATGGTCATTTGAAATTTCATTAGCAGAATGTTCTAGCCATAGAATAATCATTGAACTGAGTTTGGGAGTGTGCTAATGGCACCTAAAACAGACTTACAACTCTTTTAGGATTTGGCAATAAACCTCAGGAGGACCCCTGTTTATAGGCAAATATAAGTCAGAGAACTTCTGTTTCAAGTCTGAAAGGTCTCTAGTTTGATTCCGGACAGCAAGATATCAATGTCATTCAAGGTACTGGTATAATGTTGATGCTCCGTATAGTTAGTTACTACTAAGTTATGATCATTGTCTGAAAATGTATATATTCCATTGCAGGTGTATCCTAGGAGAGTTGTTTACGAGGAAGCCGATATTTCAAGCCCAGCAAGAACTTGCACAGTTAGAATATATCAGTAAAACGTGTGGTTCCCCCTGTCCTGCTGTCTGGCCTGATGTGATCAAGCTGCCTCTATTCCATACATTCAAACCAAAAAAACAGTACAGACGCAAACTCAGGGAAGAATTCTCATTGTAAGTAGTGATAAAAACTATTCAACTGTTCTTTCAGTTTATGTGTGAATCTGCAAGAGAATTGGTCCTTTACATTAGTGTTTATAGTAGACCTGTCCCCATTGTCGTAATATTTTACTTAAGTCAAGTTAACTTTACACAATGAATCATCTGTTGAGTTTAAAGATTCAGGATCCTTATTCACCAATGTTATAAGTCTGAAACTCAAGACTTGGATTTTATATTTCCGAATGTTCTATTCGCTCTCATGTAATAAATGTACCAATTTTGATATAAATGGGTATGCATGTTCAGTGGGTAACAACAGATCGCATGGTTAATTCTAATTGTAAAGAAATGGCAGTCATTATAAATATTGTCAATTTTAAGTCTGAGTTTTAGACTTATAACGTTCGTGAATAAGGCCCCTTGTTAATATGTTTTTAAAAGTAAGGTTTGGATGCTAAAACGAGCCTGCTCAGCAAAATCTTAGTTTGAGTCATACCATGCACATGTTCGACATTTGTGGTCTTTGCTATTTGACTATTTAAACATGATGTCTTGTTATATTTTCAGCCTACCAAAGCTAGCATTAGATTTAATGGACAATATGTTGGAATTAGATCCAAGTAAACGGTGTAACGCAGAGCAGGCGCTGGGGTCGCCATGGCTTAAACATGTAGATAATAGAATAGCGTCTCCTCCAGAGTAAGTCTGATTTCATTTCTTTATTCAGCATTGCGCATTAGTTATACTCTCTGAACAACATATGTTGTAGGGGGTATATTGTTTTCATCTTTTCTGCCCGTCTGTACTAAGATGGATTCTTGTGAATGCAGGATTTCCTTCTTTCACTTTCAGTCTGCGAAATTAGCACTTGTTGTTAGGAACAAGAAAATATTAATTCTGACTATAAACTTCTGGAGAATATATGTATTGAGTATAAAGGAAAACTATTGATGTTTGCCCATTCTGACAAGTGTTTGTAATCCTAAATTTATTCCGTAACATTTGACAATGATGATTGTCGTCAGCTGATTCAGAGATAAGCTTATCATACAAGAGCAGGTAGCGTTTAGAGCATGTTGATATACAGTGTGTCTGCTTCATAGCTCAAGAGGGGGTATATTGGTTAGCACATGTCTGTCGGTCAGTAGACCAAATGGTTTGTTCAATAACTCGAGAACGCTTTGCCCTATGATCTTCAAACTTTACATGGAGGTTGGTCAGGAACAGTAGATGATTTTGTGGTCTGTAGGTCAGTCACTGTGACCTTTAACATTTTAGACTAGTTACTAGACTGCAAACCCCATTATCCTTCCTGTATGTTTGTATTGGCCTACTATTTCATCCAATGTTTATTTGTATATGTACAGTTTACCAAAGGATCAAGATTGTCATGAAATGTGGTGTAAGAATAGGAAGAAGATATTAAAGGAGATGAAGAATCGTGGAGAGGAACCTGGTGCTGCTGGTGTTAAAACATCCGATCATGGTATGTACATATATAGGCAACATCTTTGTAATTATATCCCCCACAAACAAGGCTTGGAGATGGGTTTAGGAATCATCTAGCGGTCAGTCAGTCTATGCAGATAACGTATTGAGCAAAATACTGGTGATCAGTACTGGTGATCACTGATCACCGTAGATATCAAATGTAGATGTGCATGTCATAAATTTGGCTTGTTTAGCCATTTTATGGTGTTACAGGCAGTGTTAACTATGAAAGTGTTATAAGTTGCACAGTAACAGAAATTTCATCATTTGACTGTTATTTATTGTAAGGTTGGGTGGTGTGTTCTTAACTTCGTATGTTTGAACATTTTGATCTTGATCAGAAATTCACTTTGGCACTTCCTCTTCATGGCAAAAGTACTTGTTATAAACTTAAAACATCTCGGAAGATGAATGAGTATAATTTTTACTTGCAAACTTGTTTCACAATTGTGCTTTAAAAAACTTATGATGTTTTACAATTTTAGGAAAACCACACAGCAGAGAAGGGAGTAGGGATCGTGGTGCTAATATGAACCAAAAAGCACCACAACTAAAAGATGGAGATAAAAATAAGAGACAATCGAGTGCATCCAGTAACCATAGAGACAAATATTCTAACAATGATAGTAAGGATAAAAATTCTAAACATGAACATGGTTCTATACCAAGTGTTGGTTCATCAGCACCAAGTAACGCTGGTCAGAAACCTAGTCAGGTTGCCAAGTCAATATCTAGTAGTTCACTGCCGCAAGTCCAACAAGCACCTCCTCCGTTAGTTGTACCGAAGCCACATTCTCCAACGCCTCCAGAAGATCCGACACTGCCAACAAAGTACTTGGATATAACTCAATTCAAAGCACCGGAAGATGAAGAGGAAGATCATGGTGCCGACGAGGCCGTGCCGAATCCTAACCCCGACATGAACGAGCTTACTGCTATGTTACAGCAAGGTATGAGTGTCGAAGAGGTGGCAAACAGTCTCAATATAACACTAGACGAACAAACTCATGGCTTGTTAACTACGTTAAAAAAGCAGCTGGATTTAGCAACTGCTATTGCCAAACAAACTGCCATGAATCAGGGGTTTTCTGTGCCTGACCAAAATGAGGTGGGAAAAACTTATGATTATAGTAACGCGAGTTATAGTGATAATGGTGCGAATAAGGCATCTGGTGATAGTTCGAGCGTGCAAGTGTCCTCGAATCAGATGTCGAGTCAAGGACAAAGTTTTGACTATAGTTCACAAGATCCCTCATATTCACAAGCCAGGGGACCAGCAGGAAATACGTACAGTAGTCAATCTGGTGAAAACTTTAATTACGATAAAAGAACACATGATTCTACTAGTGCTGATGTGACAAACGCTGATAAAGGTGATTATAGTTCATTTCATCCGGACACTGTAGGTAGTGATCGTAGTAACATGTCGGGGGCCGTTAATTCTGACTTCAAACAATATGGGAGTGATGATACACGATCAGCTGGTGGTGTTCAGAAACAGTATTCCTACGGCGATAAAGATGGTGCTCAAAAACCTAATTTACATAGAAATTCCAGTTCCTCTAGCTTCTCTGGTAATTCATCAGGTCCACCAAGCCTGTTGTCATCACCACCGTTCAGAAATACTACTGGAGAAGGTACAGCGGACAACTTAGCATACCGTCGTACATCGTCCGAGGATGGAAAATTCGCTCGTGGCCATGGCATGTATAGTAATCAGTCTCAAGGTTATAGCGCTGGACAAACACAGTTCAGTCGGAGTGGACAAAGTGCACCTAGACCGTTAATGTCTTACGATATGGGTCGAGGTCGTGGCAATCATAGGGGTGGATTTAGAGAAAAATGGTGATATTTTGAAGTGTGTATTGGGAATGTTTTGGTGCACTTTTTGAGCATGAAATGATTGATGTTATACAGTAAAATCAGACACTTAGCGAGGAATTGATTTTCATCTGTTTATTTAATGCATGAACATAAATTTTCTACAAAGGTTTCGTGTCAATTTACAAGAAAACCTGAGAGCAGATCCTTGCTGACTTGTATATCCTTGCCAAAAAAAAAATTGTAGGGTTACTATGGTATCAGTTTGTTAAATATTACCCTTGCAAATGTGTCTGATTTTACGATTTAAAATGTATTTTTGAAGATGGTCACTTCAGGTTGGGTCAGGATTGCTACGGTATTCTGTCGATTGTCTGAATAGAAGGTTCATACTATACGAGATGTAGTTTGCTTTAAACCATCAACGAATGAGTGATATACAAATTAATTGAATAAGCATTTTGTATAGGAGTTATTACATTGTCAGACAGTGTACGAATTTGATGCATATATTGCTGTGTATGACTATTTGAATGCTTCAATTTTTACTGCATAATACTTCATGTATTAAAGCTTATTTATTAGATGTTGGACAAGGTCATACGAATACTAAATTATAATTCTGCTGTATTTAGAAATGAGAAGAATAGCTATTTTCCAATTTTTACCATCTATTAAAATAAAATTATATTAAGTTACATTTTTCTTTTTTAACCTAGAAGGTGCCTTTTCAAATTTTTACAAACAATTTGTTGCAGAAAAGTAGAGTTTGGGTTTTGTAAGATGGTAAAACATTGCTTATGTTGGTTTTGAACTAAATGCATTGTAGCTTTGATGGATATGAAATGTATATATACTGTATATGTGTACATTACATTGTTTATAATGAAAACTGACTAAATCATTGAATAATTCTGTCTGGTCAGAAATTGTATCATATTCACAAAATTAGTTATTGTCATAAATTTGTTTTAAATTTCTTTTGTTGTGTTAATCAACTAGGTATTAAATTATGTAAACTTGTTGATATAATTATGAACAGGATACTGTAAGTCTTGATGAAGGCTGCGGTCAAGCCATACATGCTTTCATCAATTTTCTAAGGCATTGATTAGTGATTACATGGCCACTTGTATGTTGGGCATGTAGCATGTGTTGTATTGGATACTTCAAAAGTATGCATATTATGATGAAACATTTCCATTTATTATATTATTGAATATTTGTGAATACGAGACAAATGTATACATATGGTACAATAATGTGATGATGAGTGTTTGGCTGGATGGATGAGATTGTACGATTTGGTGATATTGTTTATTGTTAAATCACTCCACATGTGGATGTGGATAAATCTATACATTACAGACCAGATATATCGTTGCGGAATCATCCACTGAAAAATTGCTTCTTTTTGATAAAACTTTTTATAAAAAGTATAATTTGACATTTTGATAATTTTTAGATAGATGGTATGATATAGGCTTTATTTTGAGTACAGTGAATTAAGTTTTACCAGTATCCATTGTGGATCTTGAAATACGTTGCTTTTAGGCTGACCCATAAATCTGAATACCCATGTCGCGATTGCCCGAAGCATCTCCGGGATAAATCTCTCAAATCAAAGAGTCCCACATTTCAGCTTGGATTACTTGAAATTTTTCTGTAATCTTCTTGGCACAAAATTTAAGACTTTTACAGGAGATTGGGATCTTGAAGTTGAATACTACTCCTGAACATTACCAGTGAAATACATTACGGAAAAATTACTTGTCTAATGATTGAGTAATCAATGTTACTATACATATACCTGTTATGCAGGATTCCTAGTGCTATTTAATTTATGTTTTAATGACGTCTTTTGTTGAACTACCTACCGTACATGCCTTTGAAATTTTTTTTTTAAATTCAGCAGTTGGTTATTTCTACCAATTGTATGAAATGGTGTTTCCAAGCAAACGTATGATCAATTTTACCCCCACAAGTCTATTATGTAAGTTTATAGGGAAACTGCTTAGGCCAAAACAAAATAATGTTGTGGTTAAGGTTCCCTACCTACCCTATTATTTTGCTGCTACCCTACAACATTTTATCGAAAATTAGAAGCCAAAAGAAAACAATCGTTAGTAAGTATTGACAAAAACCAAATAAAATAATATTAAAAAATAAAATGTTTCCCCTACCTACCTACCCTAATTGTTTTGGGCCTGTAACCTGAACCACAACATTATTTTGTCTTGGCCTTATTGGAAAAATCAGTTACACAATTACCCAATTTTGTTACAGCCTAGTTATATCTCTAAATTCTCTTGCATGTGGTGGGATTTTCAATTACTGAATTATTATGTGACAATTCATATTTTGATTTCAGTGTCAAGAGTTGTCTTCCTTCCAATCATGTACTATTTAAGCATCATTAATTTTTATCAAGTTTTTTTCTTCAGTTTGTGTTGATTTTGTTCTGAATATACAGTTTTATAGACTTAGTAACAAACTCATGAAAAAATTATGTTAAAATATCCTCTTATATTGTTTCGCATTTTTCAAATTTCAAAATATGTCATACGAAATGGATGTATTCTAGAATAAATTGTCTGGCTTTAAAACTGATTTCTTGTTTTTCATTCATTTGCCAAGTGGAAAAAATGTGATTCAGTAAACATGGCAACTGCTGGTATAATGGGAGACGTTGATTTGGTGCTGCACATCTGGATGGAAATCGCCAAGGTGTCCGTCTTATTAGTTTTCAACTGGAGGGGACTGATGCCAGGCTTTCGGTTTGCTGCCTTTCTAGCAATCTGGATCCTGCCATAACTCAAACAGTTTTCAAGCTAGATTTATGAAACTTGGTATGTGGATGGGGACCACTAAGGAGATGGCAACAGAAATATTGAATGCCTAAAAATCAGGTAGGGGACTTCTGTATTGCTCGCAATTCCTAATTACTTGTTTTCCTTGACCACTGGTCGGGTTTCAATGAAACTTACATTCAATGATTGGTACCAATCCTTGTGTTTATCGTCAGGATGATTTGTTGGAATGTTTATCTGAGTTATTAACCTTTGTGGGAGACAAATACTGTGGCAAGTTTTGCATCAAAAACCCTTCAACTTGAAACGGGTAGACAAGTGCATAAGAATGAAGATTAGTGGCATGCACTTATGACCATGTAGATGATTTACAGTGGTGAATGCATATATTTATTAACATACACTGGTGACCATGTTATTATGCCCCCTATCTTTGATGAGGGTATACACATGTCAGTCGGTAGACCAAATGGTTTCAATTCAAGAACGCCTTGCCCTAGGTCGTTGAACATCACATGTAGGTTGGTCAGCAACAATAAATAAGCCCTATTGATCTTGAGGTCAGTATTTCAAAGTCACTGTGACCTTTACCATTTTTGACTATTTGGCTGCCATGGGGGGCATAAATGTTTAACCAACATCTGTTGTTGTTGTAGTAGATGTACATTACATACACTGGTGACCATGTAGGGGATTTACAAACACTGATAAACATGTAGAGGGATTCACATACACAGGTGACCACAAGGATGGATTTACATACACTGGTGACCATGTTGTTAGATTTACATACACTGGTGACCATGTTGTTAGATTTACATACACTGCTGACCATGTTGATGGATTTACATACACTGGTGACCATGTGGAGGGATTTACATACACTGGTGACCATGTGGAGGGATTTACATACACTGGTGACCATGTTGATGGATTTACATACACTGGTGACCATGATGATGGATTTACATACACTGGTGACCATGTTGATGGATTTACATACACTGGTGACCATGATGATGGATTTACATACACTGGTGACCATGTTGATGGATTTACATACACTGGTGACCATGTAGATGGATTTACATACACTGGTGACCATGTAGATGGATTTACATACACTGGTGACCATGATGATGGATTTACATACACTGGTGACCATGTTGAGGGATTTACATACACTGGTGACCATGTGGAGGGATTTACATACACTGATGACCATGTTGATGGATTTACATACACTGGTGACCATGTTGAGGGATTTACATACACTGGTGACCATGTAGATGGATTTACATACACTGGTGACCATGTTGATGGATTTACATACACTGGTGACCATGTTGTTAGATTTACATACACTGGTGACCATGTAGATGGATTTACATACACTGGTGACCATGTTGGTAGATTTACATACACTGGTGACCATGTTGTTAGATTTACATACACTGGTGACTATGTTGATGGATTTACATACACTGGTGACTGTGTTGTTAGATTTACATACACTGGTGACCATGTTGGTAGATTTACATACACTGGTGACCATGTTGATGGATTTACATACACTGATGACCATGTTGATGGATTTACATACACTGGTGACTGTGTTGTTAGATTTACATACACTGGTGACCATGTTGTTAGATTTACATACACTGATGACCATGTTGATGGATTTACATACACTGGTGACCATATAGAGGGATTTACATACACTGGTGACTATGTTGTTAGATTTACATACACTGATGACCATGATGATGGATTTACATACACTGGTGACCATGATGATGGATTTACATACACTGGTGACCATGTTGTTAGATTTACATACACTGGTGACCATGTAGATGGATTTACATACACTGATGACCATGAAGATGGATTTACATACACTGGTGACCATGATGGATTTACATACACTGGTGACCATGAATATTGATTTATGTGCACTGATTTACTTACACTGGTGATGAATGACAACAGATAAGGAATTACCAAGCAGATGGATATATATATATGTTGACAGATTTACGTGCTGTACACTTGCTCATTGGTAACCAAAAACTTTCACCTGTATGCTTGTAACCAACTTAAACCAAGCGCTGTTCAATATTAATGAGCATAATACAACCTCCTTTAAACCTGTTGGTATCTTCTCGCAAAATCAAGTACATTGATCATTACCATCATACTAACCAAGAATGTTTATATTCCTAGTAGGGGTCACAAGAAAGGAGCTAGCTAGTAGAAGGACGTTTTTGAGTTTTCAAATTTATTACATATTTTTTACTTATAAAATCTTTCATTTACAACTGCACATTAACAAATAATAAAAAATAAAACAAGTATCAAATATGGACAATTGAAACTGCGATTTTTCCACAGATTCGCATTAATTTACACAAAATTCAACTTTATCTACAAATGAGTCCCACCATAGACTTCACTATATCTAGTTTGCATGTAAGATTCTAAATGAAAAGCAAGATAGCAATTCTGTCACAATAAAGAATTCAAGACCATTAATATGCAGTTCATGCAGAACATAGAAGATTAAATTCAAGCCCTTTAAGACTTTTCACGATTTTAAGGCTTGTTTTCAATTTTCAAAAATAATTTCAGTATACATGTAACTCACACAAAGGAAAACAAACGGTGATGATTTCTCGCTGAAACAAAAGCACAATAAAGGCAACATACAACAATGGATATGACATATTATTCGGCTCATGTGATAATAATGAATTAAGTTTGAGGAAACCTATTTGACTCACCGGGGACAAAAGTAACGGAATGGGGTTTCCGGAAGTATTGTTTTAAAATTCAATACTTTTGCATTTTAATTTTAGTCATTTTTCAAATAATGTTCAAACTAGCTTTTCAAGGCCTGTAAGTATAGCTGATTAAGAAATTTGGCAGGTTTAATAAACCAATAATCCAGATTTCATTGCATTGCTTTAACAGCAAAGTTTCTCAATGAAGTAAAATATACAAATGCACATGTATGATAAAATTGCTGCCACTGCAAATTATGGTCAAAGATATTGACCAATATATGCATTCACATAGATTAAAACCAAGGTAAAACTTTCCTGAGCAGGGAATGAAACCATATATCTCCTTTCAAGTTACAGTTATTCCTTTTGCATCATTAGCTAAGTTCTCGCTACATCTAGTAGCAACATACTATCTCCTGAACACATCCCACAGAAGTTGACACAAGCTCATGAAAATGATTTATAAACCATAAACCAGCTACGTGTCAAAGCTTCAAATTTCACAATGATTAAATGTATGATTTTCAAATAATCCCTGAATTTCCCACAAACATATCGGAACATTCTATACAAATGCTGCCTGCATAATAACTGAGAGTTTCTCCAACTATGACACAAGATTACCATTAACAATCAGGGCATTGTGCCCGTGCATGTATAGGCTTTGTTTAGTATGCACCGAATACCAAAAATTGAGTATGGTTCTGCTATTTTAATCCATTTATTTCAAGTTGATCCTTAATCAAGAAATCCTCATCATAATTTTTGTAAATTAGTTGGTAATTTGAGGATGGCTTCAACCAGTAAAGTACGGAGGTACGGAAAAAAGTCGGAGATCTAATCGAATCTTCAAAATCAGGTCTTTAATAATACTGGGTTTAAACTGCACCACGGATCCTCAAGCATACTAGTGTGATAGTAATCTTCAATTCCTCCTTGATTATAATTACGGGGCGTCTGTGAAGTAAGAAAAAGGTTTGTTTCAACAATAACAATAAAACATTTGACTTTTTGAAATCAATAAGTAATGGACTGTGGTCCGACATATGAGTTATTTGACAAAATGCATAAAAAAATGAACATTCAACAAAGCATTCTAACATTTTCTGCTAAAAGGTAACCCGTAAAATACTTGATTTGAAGTTTCAAACTAGTATTTTCCACAACAATCTATGAGACTAATTAAATGGTTTGCAACCATCCCAAAATCAGAGTCTCAGAGATAGGTTACTTTAGGTAGGCAGTAGTAGAACACCAACTCCCTTTTAAAAGATTCTGATGTCAAGCAGAATTCAATGTAACAGCAGAGTAGGCAAACCCTTGGACATATACAAAGATTTGTATTTAATTAGGACCAATATGCCAACCGATCCGAATTATTATAAATGGCAATGTTATCTGCATGCAGAGTGCAGACATCTGGTCACCGCAGTGAAGAGCAAGTTAGTACTGGCTGAGAATTAATAAGAATTTAAATTTTAAGGAAAACTGGCCACATAATGATAATGTAGGAAAACATGTCAGTCAATGTGTAGTGAGCTAATTCGGAATTGATGAAATGCTAGCTTGGCCTCAGATCACCCAATTCAAACCATTAAGTTAATGTTACATTATGTTCAGTATACGACCGTCTACTCGGTACTGGTAATGCTTTAAGTTCAACGATTGACAATACTCATACATCTCGGATGTGTTTGCAAGATGACACACAAATACTTTCACTTTGTATAAACGGTGATTAAACCGTTAAAACTTTAATATAACCGAACGCTTTTGTAACATGTTATAATCAAAATGAAACGCTTATTTACGGACTCAGTTTTTGATCCTGATTAATTATTCATGATTAATTGTTAAGCGTCGTAATAAAAGAAGTTGTTCAGATTAAATCTGAATCAGTTATAATCACCTGGCCAAATTGTTTGCTGAATGATTTTCTACCATTTCCTCGACCTCTATTTACAGAGTTGTAACCATATTGCTGTGGAGTTTTAAAATTACTGGCATCATGTGACATTCTGGAATTATCGCCATGTTTATTATAGTAGTCCTGCTTCTGAGAATAAGGTGAGAGATGCTGTTGATTCCTGAAATTATGGTTTATATTGTTGTTATAGCCCCTGGGGCTCATATTGTTACCCCTGAATCGAGGGGAAGGTGAGTACTGTTGATTGAATTGTCCAGGACTTGGTGTCCTATTTTGAGATTCAAAACCTGAATTTTGTACAGCGGGGGCTCCAAAACTGAAGTTCACGGCAGGGCTTCCAAATGCTGGCATTGCAGGACTTGAAAACGACGTTTTCTTTCCACTGGAAGGCGGTGTCATATAATTCTGAGACGAGTTTTTGAAATTTTGAGGAGATGAAGTCTTATTTCGATTAGAACTTGAGCTATTAAACGGTATAAAATCCATTTTTAATGGACTAAAATTTATAAAAACAAAATTTTTCAACAAGCTGTTACCGGAAGTTAATTTGACTGGACTGGTTTTCAAGTTTTAGAAAAGCGGAAATTTTTCTAAACGAACCCAAAGATTTTCAAAGCAGCAAATGATCGGTTTCCGTCGATTTAATGGAAACAACAACGTAAAATGAGGTTTTTGTTTATTTCTGTGAATGCACGAAAGCGTTTTTGAGTCTCGTCACATGTATCGAAGTTTATCCGATCTACATAATTCATCCGAGTGTAAAAAGTGAGCATAAACTCGCTGTCAAAGGTATATAGCTATTTTATAAATTAACTGTGGTAGCAGTCGGATATGAATGATGTCCGGATATCTGTTTATTTTTCTCACTTTTAACAAATATTGATAAAAAGTTAATAATCAGATAATTTGTCAGACAAATGTTTCTAAATACTGTCAGGAAACCACCAAATCGGCTGTCAATCAATTATGCACCAGTTATTCAACACCAGGGGGTGTGCGGATAGCCCGGGAAGCGCCTTTTTTTTTTTCTTCAAGCTTCCCCCACACTGGGGGGGGGGGCAAATGTTGGGGATTTTTTTCTCCAAGCTAATATCCTGCGGACATATTTAGTTGTCAGTAGTGATCTGACAATAGTCGCCGACAATCGAACCATTGTCGCTGTGAGGTCGAAGTCGCCGACTATCGATAGTGAATAGAAACAATCGATAGTCGCCAGTTAGTCAAACAATCTCGACTTAGAGACTACTCGCCTTGCAATGGAGATAAAGGTCAGAAATTAAAAAATCTCCTAGCAGATTGCCCCACATCTAGTCACCAGTAATTGACTGCCAGGTGAACGGGTCTGTGGCGATTGAACATAGGAACCATTTCCCCTAATTTTAAATAAACATATCACTCATTTACTTGCATGCATCATTTTAATAGAATCAATATGCATCGCGCTTGCGTATGCCTCATAGACCACACCGCCATAGCTTGTTAATGTTGTGACGCACGCACAAATAATCTCTTACTGAATCACTAAATCACAATTTTTACAAGGCGTATATCCACAATCCTTTAAATAAACTCCGCCTCAAAACGCTATATATTTTTATTGGAAGGCAGAGTCTACAGCTGCTAAACGATTCACTGCACATTGATTTAGAGAGTTTCTGAAGCGAGGAAAAATAAATCCAATTAACCGTATATTTAGATTCGTTTTTCTGCGTTAGAGCAAATATGAGCTGCGGTAATTAAACCACAAGTTCATGTTAGTATCCAAAATAACATAATTTGATATTTTAGACGTTATTGGCAACCGGAATTTTGTCATTTCTTATTGTCATATATTTTCGCAACCTTATTTTGTAAATCGAAAGTACAGCATTACTTTACATCTTACCCACCCAGAATTGTTTATTTACACACATATACTGTACGCGTATGTGTCGTTTTCTGGTCTTCTGAATCTATATAGGACTTAGAACATTGCTTTAATAATCACTAATCTTTATTTGATGTAATATTACCAGAAGGCTTCATGCATGTACTAAATATCTATAACACAAGCTGAAACTAAAAACAATGATCACAATATTGTTTAATTTTAAAAGAACAGTATATTACCCTAAATAGTTTCAACCCTTAAACATCCACACAATGGGTCACCGTCAAGAGTTATGCTCTATGTTTTAGAAAAGGATCAACAAATATTGAGTTTAACTGTTTATAAGGGTCCTGTGACCCCTGCAGTCAATTACTTTGGTTCATTGCTCATAGTCCTAGGAAGATGAGGCAAATGAATTCTCTCTTTCGACTGGAAAAACTTTGAAGTCAGTGTTCATTCGAGTTTTCGATAGCACAATCGATTATACAATCGATAGTGAAATGAAAATTTGATTCGATTATAGATAGTGATTTTGGTTTGATTTTGGAAACTAGTTGTCAGGACCCGGGTAAATTCCGGAGATTTTACCATCAGCTGACCCCCCAAGCTGGGTTTTCACAACCCAAAAGTAAAAATCCCGGCCCCTCCTCGGGCGTGTAGGGCTTGGATGCAACTGGTGCATTATTGCAACAAATGCTGATGTATTTTCATCTAGAAATCTTGAGCAGCGTGTATACATACTACAGGGAAGCAGAAAATTGCATATTAAAATGGACTATATTTCTTGGTATTTCTATGTGAGATACAGCCTACTGTTTCCAAATCATGGCAGAGTTGTTGAGAGGAGTTTGCATTTATAATAATGGTCACCAATTCAACTGTCACAAAGTGGGCTTTTGTGATCTCTCTTGGTCAGTCAATCATCTATTTGTCATCCGTCCGTCAAAAAGTTGCTTGTATAGATAATAGAGGTCACAAGTTTGGCCTAATCAATGTGAAACTTGGTCACAATGATAATCTCAACAAAATTTATGATAAGATAGATATTCAGTTATCTTGGGTCAAAAACTAGGTCACTAGGTCAAATAATAGAAAATCCTTGTGTAGTCACTAGAGGTCACATCTTTGGCCTAATCTTTATGAAACTTGGACACAATGATCATCTCAACAAAAACTGGGTCAGGTTGCATATTGGGTAATCTGTGGTCAAAACCTAGGTCACTATGTCAAATTATAGAAATATATTGTGTAGTCACTAGATGACAATTTTAGCTTAATCTTTATGAAACTTGGTCACAATGATCATCTCAACAAAAACTAGGATATTTTCCAAATTTGGTAATCTGTGGTCAAAAACTAGGTTACTTGTTCAAATCATGACAATATGAAAACCTTGTTCATGATATAGAGACTGCATTTTTTTAATTCTTAGAAGTTGTAAATAATTTCCTTGTTCATCCATATGTGCCTATTACGACAGGTGAGCGCCACAGGTCTCTTTGGCGTTTGAGTTTCAAAATTTCAGAGCACACTCAAATTTGTAGGGTCTTCAAACTTGTAGGGCACTTAGTCAGTTGCTCAAACCATGTGGTTTCTTGGCTTAAAAATTACAAAATGTTCTTCACCATAATTATTTTTTCCCTTTCAGAAACAAATGTGTGCTGTTCATAAAATGATGATACACCTGAGCCTGTGTTGCTGGTATATGTGTTAGTTGCCTCTGATTTATTGTTTCCAAACAGACAGTGATATTCAACATGCAGACTGTAACCAAGATTGTACATGACAGAGGTATGGCTCGTTCTATTGTTAGTTTATTCACAGAAACCTGATATATTTTATTGTTAGCAGTGTTTCAAGTATATAATATTGAGACTACTGAGTACTCAGTCACATTTTACTGATACTTGGCCAACCTGTCATGGAACTATCCTTATATGCTGAGCACAAGCAAGGGAACTAATCCAGTGCTACTTTTATGACATAGCTTTATGACAATCTAGGATTGGACCTGCTACTTTTGCTTCAGTTACACTGTTACCACTATATCACTGGGAACTTTCTGTCACTAAGTGTAAGTGACCTAGGCTGCTATGAACCAGTTATTCGATTATCTTTCACCTAAACTTTTACCAGTATTTAGAAACTACTTATATTCTGATTTCAGTTTCAACTGATTTTTTTATTACTCTGTGCCATTTAGTGTTTAAAGTATGAACCCAGTGTAAGAATACTGGTATATTGATTTTACTGTTATATATGTTTTCAGTTACGTCCAGTAACCCTAAGACAATGTGTATAAACTGTGGTGGGGTAGTGAGTACTATAGCACAGAACAGGGATGGTTCACAAGTTGTCGTCGGAGGCAGAACAGGTATTTATCTTCTGTCATATCAGTTTTGTTTTATAGCCAGAATATGTACTGATCCTCAGACCTGCTATTTCGCAGTTAAGTTTTATCATATACCAGCCGTCTGGGAGGGCCGAACGATATTTCTGGCGCGGCTTTGCTGCACTCCCACACCGCAGACCGTTACATAAATACTTAAATTAGCTTGATGCTGGTTGGTTAATTGGTTCTGGGTGACGTAACGTAACCCAATCCATGCATTGAATCGGCCTGTGACATCGGGATAATACAGACTTTTTCACCTACGGATTGCATCAGTTCTGCCAAGATTTGAAATTTCAACCTCCTGCTTCCACGGTCAAGGTAGTAATATGATGTATATTTTCTCAGTGTTTAAGATTTACAATGTGGATGATGATGGTTTTGAAGAGAAGCATAATTTACGTGTTGGGAAACATGTCAACTTGAACTATTGTGCGGCAGATATAGCGTGGAATCACACTGAAGGTTTGTTTTATTTTACCGAAATGCCAAGTATAGTCTTTATTTGCCAATCAGCTCTTTGCTGAAACAGGCATATGAATACTTCAACCTGGATTTGAACCTGGGTCAAAAGATTAGATGGCACATTAGCCACTGAGCTGCAGGGGCCCATCTTCCAACATAAAACTCTTATAAGTACATACCTGTAGTGAATTGACATTACGCCAGAACAGAGATCGTTCCTCCTGATTGTTTGTAGAAGGATGCTTGGCAAATGTTTTCAAGTTAATCCATTGGGCCATATGATTATAATTTGCCGTTAAAATTGATTTAAAGGATATTGATTGAGAACTTGCGTAATGTCAATTCAGTTGCTGACAGACAACATTTTTTTGCATCACACAACAATATTCAACAGTTGGCTATTCTCTGTCATTGTTATAGACCTGAAAGTTAAGCATGTGAAGTTATTATTTCACGGTTCTGGTTTTGCTGTTTGACCTGTTTCAGCACATTTAAGGGCCTTGGTAGAATATCTGGTTTCATAGAATGTCTACATTCGTGTTTGCTCATTTAATCTCAAAGAGATATTATTGTACTCTGGTCATCATGGTAGTCTATGTCTACATCTACAATGTTGGAATATTGACATTGTTGAATATTAGGCTTAATTCATTTTCCCGAAGATCTCATAACTTGCAGACATGTATATAGCTTATATACTATAAGATTCATTGTGACTTTTCAGATAATATCATCGCTACAGGGGCTACTAATGGGGCCGTTGTCATCTGGGATTTAAACATGCCAACACGATGCAAGCAAGGTAATAAATATCATGTTACATTCAATTTGTATTATTATATCAAACATGGCTTATCTGTTTTAAATTATTAAAGTCTATGATCTGCTGTAAACAAAGATCTTCTTTTTTTATTTGGATGAGACTGAGGCACTGAGTCAGTGCATGGTCATTTGTTTTTTTCTCTGCTGGATTGGCAAATGATCTTTATCTGAAAAATTAATGGTTCAGTATTTGATAGAGATATCCCCTCGGCAACCCAAGTACCTGCTATGAAATGCTACATCCCTTGAGTGACTGTTTAAACAGAGTTTGACTTTAGATTGAAATCTGTTGTCATGTGTTATGTTCAAAAAAATGATTTGTGTATCTATTTGTACAGAGCATGTTTTTCAAGAGCATAAAAGAACGATCAACAGAGTATCATTTCACGAGACAGAACATCGTTATTTACTCAGTGCATCACAAGATGGTTCCATGAAACTGTTTGTATGTTCTTTTATTGCAACCATATTGTGTTGTCAAATATATTTCACTGTCGTGTCCATTTGGGATGCTCTCTAAATCAATATTTAAATAAACAGTTGCATATTCCATTGTGAAATATGTTTTCACTGTGAAAATCTAGTATTGGTTTTGGTATTCCATTTGGTAGAAAAATATTGTTATAATTAACTTGATTCATTTACTAAAGTCATTCTTCTCTTGGTTTGCTAATACTATCATACATTGAAGCTGAATATTTGATTTATGTATTGAATAAGATCGTGTGTATTATATTCACTTTTCATGCTTTTATAAACCACAATTTTTTGCAGGATTTGCGTAAGAAAGAAGTTGGTATGTCATTTTCTATGGGTAATATAAGTATACGTGACGTACAGTTTGGTCCTAGTAACCTTAGTTACTTCAACTTTGCTGCTGCTGATGAAAATGGAAATCTAATGGTAAATTATGTATTGTTTCTTTGTGTTGTTCCGTTTAATCAATTTAGTCTAGGTACTTGTAGGTAGTAAACAGATTAATTGACTAATAAGTCTAGTTAACAATTTCTAATGAGTAATGAAACATTTAAATTTTATTGATAAAACTACTCAATTATAAAAAAAACTGTCTAAGTTTACTCTTACAGGAGGAAAACAGCACTTTGCGGCCCAATTTTACCAACACATGAATGTTGTGTATATTGTCAGGAATTTATGACCCTTCATGGAAGATACAATGTTTACAATTTTGTGTAAAGACCCTTATAAAAACTGATTTGTAGGGTGTATAATGTAAATAAATGATGTGCATGTGTTGATAGATATGGGATATGCGTCGTAATGAACGTTGTGAGAGACAATTCCCAGCACACAGTGGCCCTGTGTTCTCTGTTAACTGGCATCCTGAAGATAAAACACTGTTTGCTACAGCTGGTAGGGATAAAACTATCAAGGTAGGTTATATAGAAACTACTTACCATGCAGAGTCTTAGTATCAATCATGAAAATGTTTTTGCCATTGCTGATGAATCATCATTCCTTATCTTTATAACATCGAAATAGAACTTCAACGTCTCAGACACTAGAAACCTCTTCGTTCCTGGTAAAATGATGATGTACTAGTTTACAGTATACGCCTCAAACAGGTAGATGGCTCAAACTATTTTCCATGTCCAAAGGAAGTTAGAACATAAAAGTTCTACTGTATTAAAAGGGTCCATGAAGATATGGTCTGCTTATTAAGTTTAGTGTTATATTCTAGGTGGATTTTTCAATGAAGTTTTACTGTTTACAGGTATGGGATTTAGTAAAACAGAAATGTCTACATACGATATACAGTATAGCATCTGTTGCCCGGATAAAATGGCGGCCACAACGACGATACCACATTGCATCGTGTTCACTGCTAGTTGACTGTAGTATCAACATATGGGATGTCAGACGACCTTACGTTCCGTTTGCTACGTTTGATAATCATAAGGATGTTACAACTAGTAAGTTCTGATTTTCTCAGTCGGTTACCTGTTAGGTATTATGCCATGTATTTGTAATATGTGATGTTTTGTGTTTTCTGTGCCCTCCCCGTCCAATTTTCCCTTATCTATTAATTGCATCATCAATTTCTTACTGTATTACTTAGATGCCTGTGTTATCTGAAGTTTCATGAAACATGCATCATCTGCAGAGAAACATCATTTGATAAATGCAGCTTTCACTTGATGTTGATGAAAATATGATTGTTCTTTAAACACAATTATAAAACCACTGTTCATTTGACGGATGAAAGGTTTTGATGGTAATGTAATCTTGGTAAAATTGTAATTTATTAAATAGCTGGTTGGTTATAATAAGGAGCTTGTCTTTGTGTGATAAAAATTAGCCTGAACAAATTTACCTGGCATTCAAACTTTATGCATGAATCTATTACAAGCTTCTTGTATTGAAATAGTTTATGATAATTTATTTAAGGTCAATTGTGAAACAAGTTTTTCCAACTTATAATAATCACTCTCGACACCTCATTCCTGATGTTATCCATCGCTACAAGGGTATGAGAGCACGGGAATTTCTGGTACCATTTTTATTTTGTCTCTTGTATGTAAATCAATTGTTAAATTATGTTAATAGATGGTCCAAGGACAGAGTTATTTATTAATGAGAGTTATCTGTGTCTTACAGGTATTATATTCAAGAACAAAGACCCACATGTGATGTTGAGTGGAAGTAAGGACTCGTTACTATATCAACATGTATTCCGTGATGCCAAGAGACCAGGAGAAGAGCTTGTCCCTGCTGGGGTTGACATGAGTGTTCATGGTCTGGTCGGGCATGCTAACAGTGATAAACAAGGTAGGCTTGTAGCAAAGGCTGATGGAGACTGGCTGTCTATTAGAGATGGGACCGAATACCAAAATCAGTATTCGAATATTCGAAATTCATATTCGAATATATTCGAATATTCGTTAGATTATCGATGTCAAAGTATTCGTTGATCTTTTTCTCTTCCCTATTGAACAAAAGTTCCATGTCCGCTCTTATGCAAAGTTACGATATTCGTTAGTTTGATATTTCTGTTTGAACAATTGATATACATTCAACCTGATTTGGAAGTAATAAACATGTTTAAGATCTATAAATCGTTGTATGTCTTTACCTTTCCGGCTTCAACGACGTTTGAATAAAGTCTATTTCTAATGAAGATGGTACAAATTTGTACGACTACGCGGCTTAAAAATCGTTGTCATCATCCATTGGGTGTTCCGCTCTGTAACTGCGGACAATGTGTTGACACTTTTACCAACAACTACAACTTTATTCATGTATGCAAACAGCTAATCATACAGTGTATGAAACACCCGAATTAAAAAAATCCCACGCACTTGTTCGGTAATTAATTTAGCCTACAAATCCGTGTAATTACGACGCTTGAATACAGACGAAATGCAAGCGTTTCGGGTGTATAAAATGCAATCGTTTTACGGAAGTGTCATACTGTTTATTCAGAGTATACAGTTGTAATATACCGATAAACATGTCATAAAAGTGTCAATTAGGGACTTGATTATACATATCACACATTATGTTTTTATTAAGCATACGAAAATAATTGAAATTTACATGTATCAATTTTTGGTGAAATTGACAATTTTTCTTTATTTTTTACGAATATTCGAATATTGAAATTGGATTCGAATATTCGTTCAATTTTCGAATATTTGAATATTCGAATATCCGAAGATTCGGTCCCATCTCTACTGTCTATGCATTAAGGCTATCGCCAACTGAACACAGATCAAGAATCATATTTAAAGGAAATTTGTTATGCCCCCCCCCCCCCAATCTTTAATGCGGGGGCTATATTGCTTAACAAATACCAGCAGGTCTGTATGTTTGCCAGACAATAGACTAAATGGTTTCCATTTAGTAAACTGGTTTATGATAAAAAATCTGGATGGAGGCACTTATATGCCTGCCATATTTCAGTCAAAAGCTGACTGGCAAATATAGGCTTTGCTCTGCATTTTGAAAAAAAGGCAGTTTGGTCCTGGATCTTAAAATAGAAGAGGTTGGTGTTCATCAATAGTTGACCACTATTGATTTTAAGATCAATAAGTCAAGCTCGCAATGGCCTATAACATTTCTTACTGTTAAACTGCCATGGGGGTCATACATGGTTGACTGACATATCTTGTTGACCACATGTATCTACATCATTGATAATGAAAAAAAAGAAAATTTATAGTTTTATTCATTTAAGTCTTTCTCTATGATACTGTTACCCTTGGGACAAACTTCTTTCACTAAGTTATTACAGAAAGCAACATTATTAGTCCCCTACCGGTGAAACCGGAGGGGACTTATGGTTTGCGCTCCGTCAGTCCATCCGTCCGTCAGTCCGTCACAAAAGTTTGTCCGGAGCATAACTTCAAAACTAAGCAAGCTATGACTTTGAAATTTCACAGGTGTATAAATATCAATTAGGAGAAGTGCAGTGCACAAGAACCATAACTCTGCCTTACTTAATTTTTGAGTTAAACCCCTTTGTTAATTTTCATACTTAAATTTTGTCTGGAGCATAACTCAATTACCAAAAGAGATATGATTTTGAAACTTTACATGTGGATAGATATTAATTAGGAGAAGTGCAGTGCACAAGAACCATAACTCTGCCTTACTTAATTTTTGAGTTATTCCCCTTTGTTAATTTTCTTAATTAAATTTTGTCCAGAGCATAACTCCATTACCAAAAGAGATATGATTTTGAAACTTTACATGAGGATAGATATCAATGAGGAGAAGTGCAGTGCACAAGAACCATAAATCCACCTTACTTAATTTTTGAGTTATTCCCCTTTGTTAATTTTCATACTTAAATTTTGTCCGGAGCATAAATCCATTACCAAAAGAGATTATGTTTTGAAACTTTACATGAGGATAGATATCAATGAGGAGAAGTGCAGTGCACAAGAACCATAACTCTCCCTTGCTTAATTTTTGGTTTATTCCCCTTTGTTAATTTTCATACTTAAATTTTGTCCGGATAGTTTTACGGCGCCAACCTCACACTACCCTGTTACGTTTGGCTACCGGTAGGGGACTTTCATTGCTTGGCAATAGTCTTGTTGTGTTTTATTTTACCAGGAAAGTTGAATCCAGGTGCTGATGCGGGGGGTATAATGGCGGGGTTACTCAACAAGAAGAGTTCGGATCGTAACGATCATTTTGTTGATGTGACAGCATATATGCAAGTGTTCCAGGACACTGGACAGGTAGTTCCTATTGAGGTACACGCTTTTAATGCTTGATTTCTAACATCATATCATCACACTAATTCCCGGATATAAACTGGTAAATGTAATACAGTATGGTACAGAGATTTTTTCTTGATCCTTGACCTTTTAGTGTCATGATGTAACAGCTGATATATCGTCCCTTTTTCGATGACTCTGTGCAAAACAATGGTAACTTCATCATTTTATCGAAATTAAATGATTTTACAATATATCTTGTCTGTATTTATAACCCTGGTTCTATGTTTTCATAATTGGGAAGTATGATGAAAATGTTCAAGATGTAATACAAACAGTTATACAAACCTAAAAGATCAATATTGCACTATTTGCTTGCGTAAATTGATATATTTGACACAAGAACCTTATAATATACTAGTATTTGCGCATATAGGTTAGGATCAGGTCAATATCTCTGAACTATACAACCTGCCCATACAATACAAGTGTGCCTTATTAGAAAAGACAGCTAAACACCAGTATTCTAGACTATACAAAATAAGATCATGTGTGAATTCACAATCTTGTCAGGCCTTTCTAAAGAGATTGTAAAGTATTAAGTTGTCCATAAAATCGCCATTCCAGTGTTACATCAGTCATTTTCTGGTAAATGTTATTATACAGTGAAGTTCCACTAATAAGGCCAGTCAAAAGGGTGGTCTTAATAGCGAATCGGTCTTATTAGCGGACGTTTTTTCTTCTAAATTTATACTTTGGGACCTTAAACTGACAAAAATCTGCATGACTTTAAATTAATCAAAGTGGTCTTATTAGCAGAACTTTACTGTACAAGTATTTAATACAAACAATGTATACTAATAGAATCATCAAACAACTTCCTCTGTTGGTAGCTTGAAACAGTGTGTTGTTATGGGCAGGTTATACAAAAGTATCTTATAGAAATGCATACACGTTCTGTAGTTCTTGCCTTGATGTTGTCTGCACATTATATACTGTTCAATATTGTGTTTCAAATTTTAGTTCTTTTTTTCTTTAAAAAATAATTAATCTGGTGTTTGATCTATTTTTATTTTCTTTTCTTCACTTACCACCTTGTCTTCACATACCAGTTTTTAAATATCTCTAAATTCTTGTTTATCTATTGTTAGTTCCATTGCATGATTTAAACATAGTTCAGTACATAATTCCCACAAGTTTTTTCAGTATTTCGTTAGATATAATCATAATGTATGTGGGTGAATAAAAAAGTTCGTAGAATTTTGCCATAACTTTTTTATTTTTAGAGTTATCGTCGTCATATTTATGCTGAATGAATACATTGGTGTTTTTCTTATATACACAGATTTATAGCAACCTGATGATAACCGTTTTAAAATTATTTAAATCTAAAATACGGGGATTACGTATCCCGGAGCACACTGATAATTTGAAACACATTTTATTAAATTTTCTAAAATATCTCAATTGTAGGACCTCCAAAAACCGTCAAAATGTTATGTCTGATTGCATGATGTCATTTATACAGTCTATTAAAATTTTGGACGTCATCTCCGATAAATAATGCTTTAATCAACATTTACATAATCGCACTATATAGAAATACCCGCGTAAAACGGGTCTACCGGAATTTACGGAACAACGGGCGGCTATCAAAATCTGCGTGAAACTGGAATATACGTACGGCATCAGAGCCAATACATGGTTTGAAACTTGCAGGTATATATCCTGAAATAAATAGACATCGATTTATAAATGGAATTATTGATTTCGTGTAGGCCGACGAATTTTGACAACCAAATAAAATACACCCGATATTGGTGACGTTGGTTTGCAACGTCGTCGAAGAGGACCAGCGCTATATAATAGCGGATATAGCAAACACTTAGATTAATCTTGTGGGATAGCGTACACGATATTAAACAAATAATTGAAAATGCAGACACTATTATTACGATGGTTATCCAAAAATATCTACATATTAGTCACTCGAGAAGCGAAAATGAGTCAAAACGTTAACGTAAGTATTGACAAACGTGGCGTAAGTTTGACGTCGTTCATCAAATGACGCTGACGTGCTCCGGTATGCGGTCACAGCATGTGTGCGTTACAATGTAAAAATCATGTAGTTTTGACTAATTCAATGAAATTTGACAAATTGTTTTGTTACACTTATGGTCACGTTATATTAAAATTTGAAAGCATTTGAAGCTGTGGTTTGGGAGTAATGATATTTTTCTACGAACTTTTTGATTCACCCACGTACATATGAGTAACTGTGAAACTCATGATTTAGATGGGGAAGTATTATTGTCTGAATCCATTTTTCTGGTAGATCATAAAGTACAAATGGCTCCCAGAATTTTTTAATTCCAAGATACCGCCAAATAGTGATTGTAATCAGATGGAAAAATCATAATCAATTATCGGTTTGGTACAACCAATAATCGATAATTGGAACAACACTACCTACAACTTACTATGTTATATTGTCCACTATCATATTTTCTTTTTTAGTGCTTGTGAATCAAATGACTTGTCCTATTGTTTGGTGAATATTCTGTTATCATCATTGAGAGAATAATACTAGTCAATGTAGTTTCATTTTCTCTCTTCTACATATAGTTGACGTAGTTTTTCTTATTTCATTTTTCTTCTGAGTCTTTTATATATGCATATTTTTCTAACCATTTCTGTAATCTGAATGCAGTTGACTAATAGTTTGGTATTGGTAAAACACAGCTTGCAGACCAGTCTCTTATATAAAACCTCTCTGATTAGCTGTTTTTGAACTCAGTCTTCAATTGACAATATACCAGTTGTCAATCAATACCCTTTAAATCAATTTTAATGGTAAATTATAATCATATTGTCCAGTGCATTAACTTCAAGACTTTCTTCGCCAAACCTTTGAAAAACAATCAGGTGGAACGATCTCTGCTCTGATGTAATGTCAATTGACTAATTTTAGGAAGGTTGCATTTAGACTGGTTTCCAAATACAGTTTTAGAACATCGAACCTTGTTCTATAATGTACGGTATGTAACTTAGTGATGTTTATATTATAGGAATTATCATGGATGGTGGAATCTGCTAGACGATATTTGCTGACAGGAAAGTCTATGGAAGAATTATGTAAACATAACGCTCAAGTTTCACAGTCATTGAACAGAGGACAGGTAAAATACTACCTCACTTTATCCTCATGCCTTTATCTTGTAATTGATCATTGCTGTTTCTTTGATCTTACAATTCCTTGCCTTGAACATATTGCTGGCTTAGAATGAGAAGATTGTAAGTACAAAATCCATATTTTGAGAAAACAAGAAAAAACTGTCTGACAATTACTCTTTTCTAATAGTAAAATAAGCTGTTTCAAAATCAGTTTGGTCAACATGACAAGTTTAATTTTATGGAAATAGACTTATAAGAAGCGTCTTGTGATGCTGATTTTAAATATGTATCAGTCTTATAAGGTCATAAGTAGTAGATACGATTTTCTCATTCTAAGCCAGCGATATTGCTTATCATTGCCATTTCATATCTTCAATATTTCTACTCTTACTTATTATACAAAATTACAGAAGGCATAGGACAACAACAAAAAATCACCTCAGATCATAAGAAGAGGTAGACATTTGTTGTTTTCATGAAACTGTATACTTAAAGAGAATCCAATGGTCTGGAACTTTGCCTTCCCTTAAAATATATAGTTAACAAAACTGTTAATGTACATGTACTCAATATCCATTGGTCATCAACTTGCAAAGCACATACAAGCTGGTATCCTTGAGGTAATGGATACAATTACTGTAAAATCCATAATTTTCATAGGAGATTAAATTTTGCAGATTTGATTGTTCACCTTTAACCATGCAATCAAATCCCATTGAACCATCATTTCGGACCTTGTATTTATTACCTGAAATGCAAAACCAACGAATTAAGGCCCCATCGAAATTGTCTTGTTTACCAAAACCATGAAATATAGATAATGTTTGTTTCAGGTCGCTCAAGCATGGTTAATATTATATATGTTGCATTGTACAAATCCAATGGACACTAAGCCACAACATCCCAACAGAACAATGTCAACCACAACATCAAGACATATAGATAAATTGGAACTTGATAAAAGTGGGTATTTCTTCATTTTTTGTGTTTTTTTTAGCTCACCTGTCAATAAGTAACAATGGAAGATTTAGTAATCACCTTTGATCACCCCCTACAAAATTGCTTATTTAAAAACATGCCCTGGATTTATGGTACACTGAATATTGGAAATGTAGTGTTATTGAAAATGGTGTTCTACTCCGGTAATATAAGTGTCATTAAATGTAGATACTTTAGTATAAATGTCATTATTACCTCAGCTGTTATCCAGTAGCTCTCAAGTTGTAACCCGCAATTTTAGATTCAATTCTTGTTCCCATTAACTCATACCCTTCCATGAGAATTTGACGGCAATGTTGAATTTGCTCCATTTGTGGAGAAGTTGATGGTGCTGTGTGGAAGGGTATGTTAGTACTTGTTGGGATGCTGTCCAGGAAAAACTGGTCATTAATATTTGTGGGGAATTTAATTTCTTTTATTTTGAGGATGACCTCAACCACGAAATTACAAACCCCACGAATATTAATGATTCTATAATATCTGAATAAGTGGATAATGTATCCTTGAAATTATGTCCCCATAAAATGGTCTTTTTTACCAAAGCTACAAAATTTTGTCTCATTGAAATTAAATGATTTTACCGTAACTGAAAAATGGTTGCGAAATGGTGTTAAATCTGCATTGTGGAGAAACTGCATAAAGTCTGAATAAACAAACGATCATATACTTTCAGATAAACATCAGAAAGAAGTGATCACAGATACTGATGTTGATGAGAAAAATATGGAAGGAACGTCAGGTAAGATTGTATTCCTAAAATAGCTTATACAAGGATTGTCCCAGCATTAGCTAACATTGCCGAGGTGGTTAGGCAACAAAATATTACAGCTATGAAACTTACATGTACGCTTGTACAATTATACAATATCAGCATGTATCAGCATATGATAAATGGAAGAACTTGTAACCCATGGTAACAAATTGGTGGCACGCCTGAAAGGTATTTCTCACTGAAATGAATTCCATCCAGTACTTGATAACTTATAAGTAATAGCCACATCCAGGCAAAAAATATCTAAGCAATGCAAGCATGTTTTGGCATGTTATTGTTTAAAGTTTCGTTCTGATAATGTCATCAGTGCAGAACTTATGGCATGTTAGATACTAACGCTGTTACAACTAGACTTTAAGAAATGAAAATAATATAACAGAGTAAAGTTGAAAGTATTCATCCTCTCAATTTTATTCATTTTTTGAAAGACATGTAATGAAATATTTCCAGAATAATTTAATGTTTATTATTATGCCCCGGGTGTATTGCTTTGCTGGTTTTGGTTGGTCTGTCTGTCAGTAGATCAAATATTTTCGTTGGATAACTCAAGAACGCTTGACACTAGGATTTTCAGACTTTGCATGAAGGTTAGGTTGCTACAGTATATGACCATATTGATTTTGAGGTCAGTAGGTCAAAGGTCAAGGTCAGACTTTTGGGCTGTCAGGGGTGTACATGCTTACAAATATCTCTTGTTATCTTAGCTTTATAATTATGTGAAGCCTGTTAACAAGATACAAATGTATATATTTCTCAGGAAACTCTGATGATGAGATAGATGAGAAAGAGATGGACTTTAAGTTATCTAATATTGCACGTGGACAGATCAACCCTGACTGGGATATATTCTTTGGGGACGGTGAACCTGGTTCATACGATATGAGGACGATAAATGGCTTCACTGATAATAATAAACAGGTGATGAATGTTGATTATTACTCCCACAATTGCTAGTTTAAGCATATACTGTAAAATCATTTTATTTCGTTGGGACAAAATTTCGTGGTTTTGGTAAAAAAGACAATTTCGTTGGGACTTGAATTCGTGGATTTTGCATTTTAGGTAATAAAACATGGGTCAAAATTAATGTTAGTTGGGATTAAAGTTTGTGGTTGAGGTGAACCACGAAATCCACGAAATTTATTCCCTCATGAAAATTAATGATTTTACAGTTATTGGCTGGTTGGTGTCACTATTTAAGTCTCACATATTTTGTGAAATATGTCTGTTTGAATGAATATCTTAACATTTGTCCCCTCTTGTTTTCTAGCCTTTAACTATAGTATTTATCGAATTTCAATGAAACTTTGTCATGAATACTTGGTACCAATTTTCTAATATTGTAGAATTTCGAAAGTATTGACTGAATACTCATGAAACCTTGCACAGGTTATTTAGCCCTAACAAAAAGATGATGTAAAGTGTTCAGTAGATATCTTGTACATGTAGATGGCTCAAAATATTTTTTGGGTTCAAAGGCTATTTTGAGGCATTAAAATTCAAGTGTACATTCAATTTTAATAGCTTTAAGGGTAGTTGTGTCCTAGTGTTTCTGATTTATGTGCTCGGCTAGTTAGGTTGTGTGCTATCTTCCCTGCCGGATTTTCTCATACCTTTTTAACATAACTATAATGTTGCATTTTTTCTCTCTTTGCTAGATTACAAATAGCCATAGAACTCAAAGAAAATGTGTAAATGACTAAATAACATAATCATGGTTTTGAATGACGAAACGAAAATTGAGGATCAGTAAAAAATGCTTTGCCTGGGGGTATTGTGTTAAATTTTAAATATTGTTTACCATTATGTTGTACTCTAGGAGTGAATGTTACCTTATGTGCTTGTATATTGTATTCTAGGAGTGGGTCTTACCATCTGAAGCATTCCATCCGCGGCACGAGATACTCGACCGTGACACGCCCCTTGCAAAATTCCAGCAAGGTGGTACTGATACACAGGCTCAACTAGCGTTAGAGAATGAACTATGTAACAGTGTAGTTACGAGTACAAACCTCGATCAATCAACAAATAAAGTATTAACCACTGATATGAGACTGGTGCAGTATCCAGACTGGCAATTTCTCAACGTTGTCACTGATATGTTGAAGAATTTCGCTGCCGAGGTATAATGTTCTTCTTGTAATTTTCATCAATTCATTTTTTCAAAACTTTATTCCACAAACGTGCCATAAATATTTGCTATATAAAAGTAAAATATCGAGTTGAAGTCGAATTTCAGGCATATGTTTGTTCAATTGACTACCCTTACCTTGAATAATTATTAAGTCGTAATTCGGCTGTTACACATGGCAGCAGTCGCAGTAACAGCTCATCTGCTTTTGACCCTCCATTCATACACCTAGTTTATGTGGAGCATGTGGGTTCATTTTGCTCTGTGGAAATAAGCAGTGGTCCAGATAGCTATCGAACCCTGGTCTCACACCCTATCTGAAGGCCACTGCTGCTCACCGCTTAGTATGTAAAAGAATTCTCACCAGGTTAAAAAATACAGTTGCATTAATATATACCTATCTAAATTTTGTGGGTGGGGTTAAAAAAGAAATTTTAAGATAACAAAACTTAAACTTATGATGCGATCTGCGAGTATATAAGCTTACTTTGTTCATGTTTCTGTAGGGCGATGTGCAGACTCCTGTGTGTATGTTGATTGTACTACAAGATAAGTTACGGAAATTCATCGATATAGACTTACAAGAAGACTGGTTCCTTGCTTATATAGGTGAGATATTTATTGGTTCCGTAGTAATCTTCATATCTGCCACATAGTAACAACAAGGGGTGAGTGGGATAACTCTTTGTGCTTCATCCATGCTTCTTTTATTCATTCAACCGACTTCGGAAATGTATTAACATAAGTCTTATATAAGACTTGTTTACAAATCCAATTTCCACCCAAAAGTAACATAAAACTACCTGTTACTAATTATTGTATATGTACCTCTTATCTTGAAAAATCTGTTTATGTAACACATCAAAAAAATGCATAATTATGGAAATAAATATTGTTTAAACTAATCGACTTCTCCTTCTTAAACACTGAGTTACTTTATCAACTTAACTCCACAAGAGTGTAACAAAAAATAGCTTAAATGGAATTGAAATTCATGCCAAACTAAACCTTTACAAATCGACCGCTGGCCACATTTCAAAATTATGTTACAGAAATTGACCTTAAAAAGTTAACATTTACATCAAGATAAAGACATGACCGTCAGTTTATGTGACTTATATGTCACTATACACTGTACAGTAAAACTTCGTTATGACGACCATCGATATCACAAGCACCCGGCTTATCTCGAGCAAGTTTTAAACCAATATCCGTTTGTATCATCAATACATGTCTTTTGGTTATTACAAGCACCCTGTTTATTTCGAGCATTTTACCTGTTCCAATCACTCCTCGAGATAATGAAGTTTTACTGTATATCTAAAGTCAAAACTTTAAAAATCTTCTTGTCTTAAAATACTGGTTGTATGTCATTATAAATTGTTAACAAAATTGCTAAAAGAATACTTTCAATTAAAAAATGATTTCCAATTGATAGTTCTTGTATTTAATTAGATTTGGAGGTAAATCATACATGCCATATTTTCCTTCAGCCTATGCAGGAGATTGGTGATTGAAATGCAGGAGATTTCAATGAAATACAGGAGATTTTTAAGCTCAAACTTTAAACATAAATAATGAAGTTAATATGCAGTTTTCACCTATTTTACTTGTATGACATAACCATGCATGCTTCATAAAGCTATTTAGTTAATATTTGTTATCATTTTCATCATGCAAACAAAAAATGTCAAGGTTCCAGTACTCCAAGAAATGCAGACGATTTGATCAATTTGTCTAAAATCATGCGGGAGTAGAGTCTCAAATGCAGGAGATCTGGCATGCATGGGTAAATTCTTATTAAAATATGCAATGGTATTGAATCACTTACTTTTGTTTTCAGATCTTCTAGGGAGGTTCAAGTTATGGACGATAGCAAATTATGTGATAAAACTTAGTAACCTTCCATCAATTTCCATGTTAAATCAACAATCAACAACGATACATGTAAACTGTCATATGTGTACACGTCCATTACATCGTTCAAGCTGGCTCTGTGATAGATGTAAAACTATAACCAATCATTGCTGTATTTGGTAAGTTGGACAACTCTTGCTGTATTCTTTACTTTATGTACCACAATTGTTACCTCCCTTTGAATCTAATAACATTGTATATTGCTTTATTGCCTGTCAAGTGTGGTCTTATCCAGAGTGACACACCACTTGGTGCAGGTAGCATGGTAGTCGAGATGATAACCTTGGTTCAATCCTCGGCGGTCCACTTAGTCATTTCTGAAAAGCTTTTCAATGTTTCCCACCCATCTGTCCCTTCAGCAAAACACAGGACCCCTTTGGAAATAAGTGCTTGCACTTTTATGGATAATCCTTGACCGAAAAATTTAAATGAGGGAAACGATATTAGGAGAAAACTCAGAAATCAAAACTTTTCACAAGCAGAAAGTCTTTTCAGGGAGTTTTGTCTATTATACTATAAACTAGATTTCTAGGGACCATTGTACTTTATCAATATCACCCTAAAATTTCTTCAGCATTTACAAGACTATAGTGACCCTGATGAAAGCTATTGTATAGCAGACTCCTCAGTCTTAAATAAAAGAAATGAAACATGACTTATCCACTTATTTACTCTTTTTTGTACTAGTCAGTATAATTGATTCTCCTCGGGGGCAAAACATTCATTTTGTAATAAGGAAATTTCTTGTATCCTGATTTATATAAAGTTTATTAGTCATCCTATCTTCAAGTATTTTATCCCTGCTGTGGTCCCAAGCACTTAGTGTGGGAATTTGACTGTACATTTAGAGTTTCCTTAACTAGACTACAAAATATATACTTATTACTTACCCTAGGATGATAGAGTGTGATGTAAAGATATAGCTGTGTTTACATAGACTGGGTTGGGGGTGACCTATTGATGTGCTGTCTTGTCTGTCTGTAGACAAGGTCTTCTTCTAAGCAATGATAGGACTACAAATAAAAATGCATGACCTGTTGGTACTTAGCCTTCACATGACCTATTGGTGCCAAGCCTTCACATGACCCATTGGTTCCAAGCCTTCACATGACTTATTGGTGCCAAGCCTTCACATGACCCATTGGTACCAGGCCTTCACATGACTTATTGGTGCCAAGCCTTCACATGAACCATTGGTGCCAAGCCTTCACATGACCCATTGGTACCAAGCCTTCACATGAACCATTGGTTCCAAGCCTTCACATGACCCATTGGTTCCAAGCCTTCACATGACTTATTGGTTCCAAGCCTTCACATGACTTATTGGTGCCAAGCCTTCACATGAACCATTGGTTCCAAGCCTTCACATGACTTATTGGTACCAAGCCTTCACATGAACCATTGGTTCCAAGCCTTCACATGACTTATTGGTTCCAAGCCTTCACATGACTTATTGGTTCCAAGCCTTCACATGACTTATTGGTGCCAAGCCTTCACATGACCCATTGGTTCCAAGCCTTCACATGAACCATTGGTTCCAAGCCTTCACATGACTTATTGGTACCAAGCCTTCACATGACTTATTGGTTCCAAGCCTTCACATGACTTATTGGTACCAAGCCTTCACATGACTTATTGGTTCCAAGCCTTCACATGACTTATTGGTACCAAGCCTTCACATGAACCATTGGTTCCAAGCCTTCACATGACTTATTGGTACCAACCCTTCACATGACTTATTGGTTCCAAGCCTTCACATGACTTATTGGTACCAAGCCTTCACATGACTTATTGGTTCCAAGCCTTCACATGACTTATTGGTGCCAAGCCTTCACATGAACCATTGGTTCCAAGCCTTCACATGACTTATTGGTACCAAGCCTTCACATGAACCATTGGTTCCAAGCCTTCACATGACTTATTGGTACCAAGCCTTCACATGACTTATTGGTTCCAAGCCTTCACATGACTTATTGGTTCCAAGCCTTCACATGACCCATTGGTTCCAAGCCTTCACATGACTTATTGGTACCAAGCCTTCACATGAACCATTGGTGCCAAGCCTTCACATGACTTATTGGTGCCAAGCCTTCACATGAACCATTGGTGCCAAGCCTTCACATGAACCATTGGTGCCAAGCCTTCACATGAACCATTGGTGCCAAGCCTTCACATGAACCATTGGTGCCAAGCCTTCACATGAACCATTGGTTCCAAGCCTTCACATGACCCATTGGTTCCAAGCCTTCACATGACTTATTGGTACCAAGCGTTCACATGAACCATTGGTTCCAAGCCTTCACATAACTTATTGGTGCCAAGCCTTCACATGAACCATTGGTTCCAAGCCTTCACATGACTTATTGGTGCCAAGCCTTCACATGAACCATTGGTTCCAAGCCTTCACATGACTTATTGGTGCCAAGCCTTCACATGAACCATTGGTTCCAAGCCTTCACATGAACCATTGGTTCCAAGCCTTCACATGAACCATTGGTTCCAAGCCTTCACATGAACCATTGGTGCCAAGCCTTCACATGAACCATTGGTTCCAAGCCTTCACATGACTTATTGGTACCAAGCCTTCACATGAACCATTGGTTCCAAGCCTTCACATAACTTATTGGTGCCCAGCCTTCACATGACCTTTTGGTACAAAGCCTTCACATGACCTTTTGGTACCAAGCCTTCACATGACATGTTGGTACCAAGCCTTCATATGACATATTGGTACTAAGCCTTCACATGACATATTGGTACTAAGCCTTCACATGCCATATTGGTACCAAGCCTTCACATGACATGTTGGTACCAAGCCTTCATATGGCATATTGGTACTAAGCCTTCACATGACATATTGGTACCTAGCCTTCACATGACCTTTTGGTACCTAGCCTTCACATGACCTTTTGGTACCAAGCCTTCACATGACATATTGGTACCAAGCCTTCATATGACATATTGGTACCAAGCCTTCATATGACATATTGGTACCAAGCCTTCACATGACATATTGGTACTTAGCCTTCACATGACCTTTTGGTACCAAGCCTTCATATGACATATTGGTACCAAGCCTTCATATGACATATTGGTACCAAGCCTTCACATGACATATTGGTACCTAGCCTTCACTTGACCTTTTGGTACCAAGCCTTCACATGACATATTGGTACCAAGCCTTCACATGACATATTGGTACCAAGCCTTCACATGACATATTGGTACCTAGCCTTCACATGACCTTTTGGTACCTAGCCTTCACATGACCTTTTGGTTCCAAGCCTTCACATAACCTTTTGGTACCAAGCCTTCACATGACATATTGGTACCAAGCCTTCACATGACATATTGGTACCTAGCCTTCACATGACCTTTTGGTACAAAGCCTTCACATGACCTTTTGGTACAAAGCCTTCACATGACCTTTTGGTACCAACCCTTCACATGACCCATTGGGACCAAGCCTTCACATGACCCATTGGGACCAAGCCTTCACATGAAGTACTAAGCCTTGGTTTGTGTATATGTTTACAGTAGGGATCTCTCAAGATCCTCATTTCTAGAATTGACCATAAAATTTGCTAATGTTGTCATAGTTCTGGTGATGTTTTTTGTCTCTTAGAAACATAAGTCATGTATGTAATAAAGCTATATCTGGTCAGATAGTGTACCAGTCCACTGTCAGGTATGTAATAAAGCTATATCTGGTCAGATAGTGTACCAGTCCACTGTCAGGTATGTAATAAAGCTATATCTGGTCAGATAGTGTACCAGTCCACTGTCAGGTATGTAATAAAGCTATATCTGGTCAGATAGTGTACCAGTCCACTGTCAGGTATGTAATAAAGCTATATCTGGTCAGATAGTGTACCAGTCCACTGTCAGGTATGTAATAAAGCTATATCTGGTCAGATAGTGTACCAGTCTACAGAGACAGTATGAATTGTACATTTATTACTGGTATTGTCTGGTCTGTCGTTCTTATAGTAAGATCAATATGCACTATCAATACTCCCTGAAATACTGAACTATTTTACACAAGGGTCTGTAGTGTTATATTTGAGCTGGATAGGCGGAATGCTGCCTTGTGATTTGTCAGTTTTAACTCATCTCAGAATGCTCCCTTGTGATTGGTCAGTTTTAACTCATCTCAGTTTGAGCTCAGAATCATCAAAATATCTTAAGTTTTAACCCAAACTTTTGATCTTATTATTAAGATTACTCCTATCTTGTAACTTTGGACCTTGATGACATTCCTACATTTCAAATTCAGACCGATAGATTTTTATTAAAGGCCTCCTACGTTGATATTAATTTGTAGGCTGATTATTATTCATTAAAGCATTTCTTAGGTTTATTTCAGACGACAGCTTTTAATCAGATACAGTCGGGATATTATTGTCCCTACTTTTTTGGCTATCACAAGATCTGTGCATTGAATATTGACAGATTTTCTGTGGATATTGGTTTTTATTGGCAGGTTATTCAATGTCTTACAAATCTGCTATGTGGTTTGATGTTTTTATTTACGTCGAAGCACATTCTGACTGCACAGACTGGTTTTAGTTGAAATTTCAAAATTGTCATGTTTATTGATTTTCTATTTCTGTCTGTATTCTGAACAGAGGTTAACAGAAATAGATTTAAAGGTTAGCATGCCATTTATAGCTTATGCTTATGTACAATATACATGTAGTAGAATCCTGCAGTTTGCATTAATGGGAAGTCAATTCTGAGCATGGAAAATAACTACATTAACTGCATTGTCTAAGGCATCATTTAAGACTCAAATATTCAAAAAGTATTTCACCTGATAGGCTATAACACATTCGAAATCACAAACTTTACATTAACATGTGAACTTATATAGTTACACTTCACATCCATTCGTCCATTTGCATGCTTAGAAAGGTAATCAAACAAAATTGAAATGGTTAGCACCATTCATGTGCTAATAACATGGTGAAAGACTACAAACTCATGTCCAGCAACAGAAGGTGACCCTATTGATTTTGAATTCACTAGTCCAAAGGTCGAGCTCACTATAACCATTACTATTTCTGACTTTCGAGCTGCCATGGGGCATATATGTTTTACAAATATCTCTGTTATTTTGCATAAAAAAATTCTGCTGGTGATTTAAATGTGCAGTATTCATTTCTGCAAGAAAGCAGCTCTGAACTACAGAAAGCACCGAGCCACAGAAAATGCAGAAATAAAACTTGCAGAGTTAACCTGTCAAGGAACAGTTTATTGAACCAGTGATAGCCGGTTATGTGAGTGAAATTGGGCCAATAATCAATTTGAATCTGAAACACATTTTCTTGAAGCAATTGGACAACATGTCTGTGGTCAAAAACAAAACATCTTATTATATTCCAATTTACATTTTTGAAAACGTTGGAAGCAATAATAAACATTCATCACATTTCACATTTAGACCAATTCATAGTTCAGTTTAAAGACTTAAGATTAATTCAGGGTCCATTTTAAAGAATGTGTTTAATTCAGTGCCCATTTAAAAGAATGGGATTAATTCAGGGCCCATTTTAAAGAATGGGATTAATTCAGGGCCCATTTTAAAAAAAGAAATTAATTCAGGGTCCATTTTAAAGAATGGGAATAATTCAGGGATAAGATTAATTCAGGGTCCAGTTTAAAGACTATGATCAATTCACGATTCCCTTTGGTGTTTTAGATTAATTCAGGGCCCAATTTCAAGCCTTGATTGATATGGTGATATTTACATGTGATACTTTAAAACCATTAATTTTCATGGGGGATTAATTTTGTGGTTCACCTTTAAACCACAAAATTTATTCCCATCGAACACTAATTTTAACCATTGGATTTATCACCTGAAATGCAAAATTCATGAATTAACGTCCTATCGAAATGGAATTTTTTACCAAAACCAGGAAATTTTATCCTATTGAAATTAGATGAATATAGGGTACATTTATTCTTTTCAGTCATTTACCAGTGAAGGGGATGTTCCTATGGTGTCAAGGTTGTTCACACGGAGGTCATTTACAACATGTCAAAGACTGGTTCTCTAGAAATGCTGAATGTCCAACAGGATGTGGTCATATCTGTGAATATGCTTAAATCTGGTGTAGACTGGTTCTTACACTGGACTTAAATATTTGAGACACAGTCTGTTATATGAATGTGTGGAGCACAGACGGGTTCTACAAGACACAGTCTGTTATATGACCATGTGTAGCACAGGTGGGTTCTACAAGATAACTGTGCTATATGAACATGTGCAACAGACTGGTTTTCCAAGACAACGTCTATGGTATGGAGATGTGCAGCTGACCGATCTACAAGACGCAGTCTGTTAAATGAACCCTTGCAGCAGACGGGTTCTTCAAGACTCGGCCTAATATTTGAACAAGTGCAACATACGCTTTTTTCGTGCTTTGGATGAACATAGTGCTGTAGACTTGTTCATAAAGTTGACCTTATGAATCTAGTGGGTCACCAGTATTGGCTTTTAATGATAGTGTTTTGTCTGTAGAGCATGCAAATTGTCTGTGGACAAATTGACCGAGAAATGACTAAGGACAATGATTAATTCTTGACTACTGTCATTATACGTACACTATACAATTTTCCTGCATTATGTTTGTAGACATTGTCTGATTATCTGCTTGTTTTTGTCCTCATGGTAATGACTTGACCTTTTATGGCTTCACTGTCACTATTCTTAAATTGAGCTCCTACCCAATAATTTATCAGAATTCTCTGAACTAAAGTATGGTGTAGTTTGTCTTGCAGGAGGTAATGGCATATGAGGTCATGGTCTCTTTCTAGGTTAAAGTCAATTATAAAATGCTAGAGGTCATGCAAGGTTAAACACCATTTCAATATCACATGACCTCTGAGGTAAATGTCACAGACAAGTTTAAACAAGTTCAAGGTCATTCATTTTCTAGTCACAGTCAGATCTGTCTTCATTAAAAAAATGATGGTGTGCATGTGTGCAGTGATATTTTTAGTGCTTATAACACCATGTTTATAGTATGATAATATTATGCTTATTTATTTATTGAGTAATCATGTATATGTGTTGCGTTATCATGTATATTTGTTGCATTATCATGTTTATCTGTGAAATTATCATGTGTATTTGTTAATTATAATGTATAATTGTTAAATAATCATGTACATATATTTTTGTAATGTGAGATTATGACGCCATTGTTGCAAAATTATTTTTAATTATTATTGTCTTCCTGTTATGAATGAAGGAAGAAATAAATGTATAATACTGAATAATGTGTGTTGTTTTATTGGACCTCTCCAAAGTAATTGGGGGCATATCAGTTGCCCTTGTCAGACGTTCTCAAATGGTGTGCTGACATATCTAGAAACATTATTGTGCTACAGTCATACATCTTCATAGTAAACTAACATTAGTTATTTTTATACAGATTTGACCAGTATTAGCAAAGTTTTGGCCCTAAAAATGACAAAATACAGATGGACAAGTTCATGTTTAAGCTCAGTATATTTATATGGCCAGATCATGGCTGTGTTAAAATGAATCAACAAACGTCATCATTATATCGCTTTGTACAATCTCATGTCGGACAATGGTCTGTTGGTCGATTGGTATACCAAATGTTCCGTTCAATACAGAACACATTGTCCCAGGACATTCAAACTTAACATGGAGATTGGCCAGTTTTATAATTATCTCCTGTTTATGTTTAATTACTAAAGTAAGGAAGCACTCAGCAGAATAGCGCACCGGCGGCACAAACAACAAACAGAAAAGCAGCGCACCGAAGGCACAAACACAACACACGGAAACGCGGCACACCGAAGGCACAAACACAACACACGGAAACGCGGCACACCGAAGGCACAAATACAACAAACGGAAATACAGTGCACCGAAGGCACAAACACAAACTATCGGAAACGCAGCGCACCAAAGGCACATACAAACGGAAATGCAGCGCACCGAAGGCACAAACACAACAAACGCAAACATACTACAATACTCAATACATAGGACCTCGTTCTTGGCATATGTCTCTTACGATGACAACTCTTGTTATTAAATAACACGTAATCTTTCTGAAATGGAATTAGCATTCGCTACTTCTTTCCGATCATAAAACTCTATCACACGGCCCTTTTAATAAGTATCTGTTTTGTAACATGAAGTGTTAGCATCTAGAGTGCTTCAAACGACGAAAACAAGTTCTCATTTACATTAGTCACTGACACCACACTGTACTCGGAGTTGCACATACTTGAATACACACTGTCAAAATGTTGACATGTCTTGTATCCTTTTGCTCGCTGCTTGCAAAAGACTTTTAGTAGCGGTTATGTTTCTTTTTAATATTCCTGTAGCTTCCATTTAACCCAAACATCGAAAAGCTATTAAGTAAGGCAGAACTTTGACAGCCAACTGTTGAGATTATAGGGTTGGAAATGTATGTTTTTAGATTATAGCGTTCTTCTTAAAGTTTACCTTTTAAAGTGCCATTCAATCATGTTTTCCTTTCTTGCGTGGTTTTTAAAACCACTTCCTCAGCTGCATTTATGTTTTGTTGATTTGTTTATCAACGGAATCGGTCCATATATTTTCATTCCATGACATTCCGATGACTTAAATCTATATAAAGTTGTCGGCAACACCACAGGTAACTGTATCGTTGAAAAAGAAAAAAAAAGAAAAAAAATTTTTTTTTGAAAATTTATATTTTTCTATCAAGGTCAATTTGTACAGAAATCCACGAGCCGGTTCAAGAGGTGCAGTTTATTTTTAATAAAAAAACTGCGTTATGCATACCAATTATCTATAAAAGGATGTGTGTTTACTAAAACAATGTTATGGGATGAATGTAAGCCAAAAATCAACTTCATATAATAAAATCCATTGCTTAAAGGCATACTTTAACTGGCGCTGGTGTAACACATTGTGGGGGACGGCCATATAGATTTGTGTTGATTGCACCATATGAATCGGCTGTGAAACATTATCTACATTTAATAGTATAACTTTTTAACTATTTGATCAATTTTGATAAGATCTGGCATATAAGTACTTTAAACATGGCTGTGTATGAATATAATTAGTTTATGGAGATAGTGATAGTCAAATTTTGTTCTTGATTGATTTAAATTCTGGTTCATTTAGAACAAATAAACCTTTATAGAAAAATATAAATTTTCACACAAAAAAAATTTTTCTTCGTTTTCAACGATACAGTTACCTGTGGGCAACACGACATCAAATAAAATTTATCTATCAGCATTTCTATCACAATTTACCGATTACAATGACTTTCAACGACGTCCAACCTTTGTTTGGTTCTATGACGTCACGATGATTTATATTTGTCTGGCAGACGACATCTAACTAATAGCATGTCTTTCAAAATTTACCCATTTCAATGACAGTCTTAAATATGAAAACAGCAAACAACTATGTGTGCCGTGAACATATGTTTTGGAAGAAACAAAACACTTTGCCTCATTGGGTCAGTGCCAGAAATATAAACGCTAATGTGTATCTTCTTTTTTATCCAGTGATATTTCGCAAAAAATATGCAACTTACATGGCGTGCAAACAATAACTTCATTAATTGTTACCCAGAAGAAATAATTTTGCAATGTTAGCAATTCCCAGCAAGAACAAAAATCTCGTGACTCTGACTGCGTGCCAGATAAGAATGCTATAAGATATCTATATTTCTTACAAAAACTAACTGTATAGTTTTTACATAACATGCCGTTAAATCTGTCTCTACACAAATTTGTATTATGTTTAATTGTGTGTACTTCACATATTAGTTCCTAAGTTCATGTAATCTTTCAAAATTTAAAGTAATTTTATATGAATCGAAGCGGTCTTCACATTAAGACTGAGATGGATATCCGTAGCTCAGTGGTTAGTGCGCTTGTCGTCTAATCTAGCGACCCGGGTTCAAATCCGGGTGGAGGTACATATATATGCCTGCCATATTTCAGTAGAAATAAAGCAAATAAAGGCTATGCCCGGCATAATGCCCGGGTTGACAGTTAATTAATAAGACGGAAAGTGTAATACATTGTAATTGTAATTTGAACAATGTTGATGAAGATTTTCATTAAATTTTTATAATAATTTTGACATTTGTACAAAATAGCTCTGCAACACATGTTTACTATTAACTGAGTGAAAACAAGAAACTTGCTTATTCCCAAATAATACTCAGGATTCCATACAGTCCGTAACATACAAACATGTACACCTAGCGATATACTTAGAACATCCATCATGCCGAGTTTTATAAAGATAATGCCATCAGCACTGTAGAAACTTGATTCTAGTCAGAAACCACACACGTATTCGCACATGTCTATAATCATTCATGTCACCATTCATCACTTCAAGTTGATGACACAAGGTAAGTTCGTACCATACTAGTATACTCGTATATATATCAGCGACAGAAGAATAAATCACTTCCGCCAATACACATTGTTAACTACATAATTATGTTATGATGGTACCGATATTCAAGCTAAGAAAACACTGTCAGAAACAATTTTTGGAACCCCTATCATTGATTCGCGAACTAGGTTTATCAAAACAAACAATGTGCACGACCAATTGAATGAGACACGTGTGTAATTGGTGGAAATGATCTTAATAGCAAGCTTCACTTTCACTGTCACTCTTATGATTGAAGGTTTTCGTATTTGTGGACTCCCTAAAGACGGGATCAATTAGTTTTTTTAAACTTTATTATTCTTATTTACCATATTAAACTGTTTACTGAGATAAAATTGCCCTTCACATAGTTTGCACTTACGACCTTATTCTTCAAAAGCACCGATACACAACGTATCTTATTCCAAACTCCATAAGAGGTATGAGAAAATCAGACAGGGAAGGTAGCACTCGACCTTACCAGCCGAACACAGAAATCAGAAACACCACGACACAACTACCCTGAGTAATGCCCACACAAACACGTGCCAAAACGGCGAGCAAATGAGGCACAGCAACCCTAGGGCGTGACCTAGTTTAAAACACCAATGGGGAATGGGGTGGGAAATAATTTTACAAATTCCTAGCAACTACACTGAGCAATGCGCACACATAAGCCGAAGTAACAATTAAACATCCAGGTCCCAGCTGATAAAATGCAGGATGATCCTCTTTCACAAAGGAATTATATAATAGCGGTTATTGCCGAATGAAACGCAGCCAATACTCGACCAAGTTTCCAAAGGCCCCACTACACGGCGAACAAACCGCACAAACCCGTGCCAAAACGGCGACCAACGGCACAACCACCCCTGACCTAGTTTAAAACACCAAGGACAGTGACCTAACGTTAATACGCCTTAAAGATGCATTTTTGCGACTTGACCTAGTTACAATAATGGGCAAAAATAGGGCGAAATATTTCTGCCAAAAACGTTTATTATAGTGACCAAACAGCACAGTGACCTAATTAAAAAGTATCTCATCCAGCATCTCCGCAAGATACAACTGATGAAAAAAGGGGGATGGGCGATGGACCTTAAACGGAGGGCAAGGAAATAACTTCCAAACACTGCACAGTGCTGTAAAAAGGAAGGGAGGGGGCATAGACACTGCTATAACAGAGTACAACTTGAAGACAACAGGTATACAAATTACACAAACCCGAATTCCCACCCCGAGCGTTTGCCGCTTCTGTCAGTCAAACTACGCGGGGCAAGAACCAAGCGACAATACTAGAACAAGGATCAATACACATCTAAATGACACAATATGCGTACTATTGAAAGATACAAGACAGTCTTATGCTAGACAGCGAAATGCAACAGAACATGTACAACAATGTAACAGATCTTTGTTTCTGGTCCAGTTATATGGTGGTTTTGCAATCGGACTCAGTCTGTGGGACTTGAGTGCGATTACATACACTGCAACGATATAATGGTGGTGTTGTATTTATTGTGCTGCTCCTCAATGTGGTCGTATAGTGGTAACGTTAGTATCCAACGAGTATAATATAAGTAAATAAATGACTAACTCGACATAAAGGAACCTTAACTCGTCACTTTTCGTTATAAATGGGGTTCCAGTGGGATTCTATATCATCATGTGGGTATTTTCGGTGTCCAAAAATATGCATGAACCCCTTAGGCGCCTTTTAAAACATTCCACAAGCTTCTAGCACCTATACATTGGACATAATAGGCCTCGGAATAAGGTAGGGGTAAGCCTGCCGACTTATGGACTCTAGGAACCTTAACTCGTCACTACTAGGGACATTAACTCGTCATATGAAAAATCACACTATTGCTACCACAGGTGCTAGATACATTGATCTTATATTTTATTCTATAGACTTAATAACAACAATAGAAAATATTAGATACAATTCCCTATCAATTTCATATATTATATACATGTAGTAAAAGCATATACATGTACCGTGATGTATAAAATACAAGCTAATGGGTAGACTTTGAACACAACTTTTATTTAACATGTTGTGACAGCATAGAACTTTATTTCAACAAAAACAACAGTTACCATTAACACCAAAACCCAACACTTTTCCATTTACCAAAAGTTTCATAAAGCTGTAACATTAATAGCTTGACGGTTCCAGTCATCTTATTCAAGGATATAATAATGCTAAATGTGTAAATGGTTCTAGCTGAATATATTTAACTTAAGTTTCTACTAATCACTCCATTATGTCACTTTATATCATTTAGTTCATAATCCCTAATTTCATGTAAACTTGTTTCATTATTTCGAGTTTAAGCATACCATCTATTTATTTGTCAATAGCAGTAGGACAATTATACATATTCCTGTTTAACCATGGGTCAATTCGGTCGTCACAGTCTACATAACCAAACAACATCATGAAGTCGTGCTATTGTTGCATTGCACTTCTTCAATGTCATGTTTAAGAGTTTACTTGATTTAACCTTCTTGTTCTTCATAATCAGCTCTTACTTTTTCTCAACAATAGGAGACTTCATTCCAACTTGTTTCAGTTTTCTTTGCTTATTAATTTCTTCTTTCCCTATTTGATATCTTTTGCTGTTTGATATTTTCCAACAGCTTGCGAAGATATTGTTCATGTTTTAACAGTTGCTTTGAAACATTGCTTTAGTATCCCGGTCTCCCCTACTAGAGTTTCATTCCCCAGTTTTGCATTTAAATAGATGATTTCCTTTTTGCCTTCTTGCTAACAGTTAATGGCATTTGAAGAACACCAAATACCTTGATGTTTTCGAAAGCATCATCTAGCCAGACTTCACAGCTTTATATGCAACTTAAATGGTTCACTTTCTACTAGCCCTTATGGCTAGATATTTCCTTTCTTCGTCTGAGATAGGTCTACATTTATTTATAAAATACCTACATGTTAGTAATCAACAATTAGTTAACGGTATCTTTAGATCAATACTACTTTATCTAGTATGTTCTATGTTACTATACAAATGAATAAATGATGCAATTTGCAACTTTTTTTACCGATTGTCGGGACCATATTACTATATATACGAACAAAAATCGAGTAAAAATGAACACGTTTCGTTCCAAAACCCACACTAGCCATATATCATACCTCATCTCAGCATAATACAATCAAAACAATAGGTAATAAGTATGGTTATCAATTATTAGTGCTAGTAGATTGCAAAAGGTGCTTACATTTCAAAATAAGTTAATTTCTTTATCAAATACTTACTTGACATCTCGATTATTGCTTATACACAGTTTAAATGCTTTGTAAACATGATTAGTCGCAAAGAAATATTGTTTAATTAGTAAATTGCATAGGTGATGCTAACAATTTATTGAACAAACCATGGGGTCCGTAAGTCGTCAATGGGGTCCAATACTCGTCAATTGTATTTCATCTTTGTTAAAGCGAACCTAAGGAAAGTTTCATATCAAAGGGAGATCATTTTTGCAAGAAATGTTATGCTAGAAGACCAATACCTGTGGAAAATATAAAATAAGCGTGTTGTCATTGCATAGTGACCTTTCGCCCGACACCCCTAAATTAGCAACTTGTCGTCGCCCGTGTTCGTCAAATAGTGTGTTTTATGTTAGGTTTTTTATCACGTAATATTGAAGAATAATATGCATGTAATACCTAATTATATGCACATATAGCATAATGAAGGATTACCCTTTCAAAAAAAGTCCACCTCATGACGTTTTGATGACGTCATAAAAGGTGATTTTAACAAAACAAAAAGTGACGAGTTACTGTTCCTGCCGAGTTAATACATACAATTATTTTACAGTTTCGACTCAATATTTTAGTTATTAAACGATTGATAAGCCTGAATTAAATGGGTCATATACACGACTAGTTTCCTGGGATTCAAATACACTGGGAGTCATATGAAATATTCTTATGACGCTAATCGGACATAAAGTCTGTATCTGTGAAATAACTTCCAAGATATTAGAGGTTCCAATGAATTATTCTTTGGAAGAAATAGGTGTGAAGCCTATGCTTCGTTGGCAACTACTCACCTGACAGTCAGCTAACCAGTGCCATTAGTAGAATAGTAAACTGGTCTAATATAGCGATAGAATAAGTTGGAAGGTCAGACAAATCACTTCAACCAATGAAATATAAATGTATTGATTATAAATGCTTCAGTGATTTGTCTACCTTTACCCAATGATATATGTAGTATACAAAATCAATAAGTTTACAGTAAATGATAACTCAGTCCTACTACAATAATAATACAGATACAGAAAGGAGGGCCCTAAGCCAAAAATGTTTTTGGAGTTTTCTATTTTTACTATAAAGTGGACAATGCATACTGTATATCAAGCAAGGTTGTCATTGAGGCTTCCGCCTTGGAACGGACAGCGACAAATGCCACTGGGGGTTAAACTAGTTTATGGTGCACCACACTCAGGGAGTTTGTGAAAATATGCAGCAGAACAAAATGTAGTTTCTGTCAGCAAATTAAGAGACGTCAATAGCCACCATAGACACCAAATATACCAGGAACTTGTGATAATTTGCAACAGAACAAAATGTCGTTTCTATCAGTTTATTTCGAGAAGTCAATATCATACAATATCCAATGGAATAATCTAAATATGAATGTCCTTATATAAAAGAGAATAAAAACACATTTTGTCTGATTAAAATGTCACACCACATAATCATGGAACAACCGAAGCAAATGATAAAAAAGTGAAACAGTGACCAGACATTCCTCGCTTCACTATTCGTGCTTATAGCAATTTGCATTAACACAATGTGGGAAATGCAAATTACTGACGTATATCAGAATTGTCAAATATTCCTGTTCAATAAATAAATAATAACGAGATTGACGTATCGGACTTGAATCACCATCATATACACGTAGTGTGGAGAGTTTTCTTGACAACACGATACTGTTGTTGGTTGACACGAATGTGTGGCCTTCCTGTTCAATAAGTGAATAAAAAGAGACTAGAATGGACTAGACTGTCCATGGTAAACACGCAGTATATTTAGTAATTCACTAAAAACATTTTCCTAGATAAACGACTAGTCGAGAGCATGGCGAAAACGTACCATCATACTAGTTAGCACAACACCTGTCAGTAAAAGTATTAAAACAGCAAGGCAATCCATTAAAACATCATTAATTTCAAAATAATGTGTTTAAAGTTTCATCAAGATTAACAACTTGCGAAGAAAAGTTTCCGCAGGATTCTGCAGGTCTTGATGTTATTAGTAGTTTATCAAGCATGGCAGATGTGAAATATAACCAATAATTTTCAGTTATGATTCCTCCAACAAAGGCGGACGGAATGTGGATATATTAATTAAAATAATGCGCCATTAAAGGCAAAACAGTACATGATTCAGTTTACGCACTTATTTGCCTGAACGATAAACAACAGAGCGAACAAATTAAAATGATATTAAATAGCACTTGTTACTCGCTCATGATATACACCAGTAATTAGAAGAACATAAAATTAAGAATAATTGTGTTGTAATTCCAGAAGTAACATAAACATACCTTCCTGACTGGGGATGATCCAGAAATATGAACGCTAATGTGAACATTAATTTTTCCACTGATATATCGCAAACTATGCAATTACATAGCATCTTCATTATTTGTTAGCTAGAAGAAAGGTTTTTGCAATGTTAGCAGTCATCAGAAAGCACAAAAACCTCGTGACTTCTTGACTACGTGCCATATTGTCTATATTTCTTACTAAACAACAATAGCACGTAACCTAATATTAATTTTTATTACATACAGTTAAACTGTTCCAATGACATCTCTTCAATAACTTCTCCATACTATTTTGTTATATGTCATATTGTTTAATATTGTTTATTTATCATTTCTTAGTTTAATAATCATACCTTGAAAATGTTAAGTAGGCCAAAATAGAAATTTTATTTTCTTCACACAAATTAAAGTGTGTGATCAGTTGACATAATATAATCAATAGACACGATAATTAGTGCATTTCTTATAATTTTAACAATGCTGATGAAGAATTTTATTCTGTTTTAATATTAATTTTGACACTTGTACAAAATTAAAGGTACTTTATTAAGCATGGTCCTGTTATGTTATGCAACACTTGTACATGTATGATGTTTACCGAGTAAAAACAAGAAACGCGCTTGTTCCCAAAGAACAATGAGGATTACATACAATCCCAAACATATAAACAGGTGCAAATAGCGAAATAATTAAAACACCCTTTATGCCAAATCTTATTAAGGTAATAAATTCAACACTGCAGAAAATTGAATGTAGCCGAAACTAACACACTTCTGTAATAATTCATGTCACCATTCATCACTTCAAATATAAAACAAAAGGATAGTACTATACTAGCAGAGATATGAGCGATACATAAATCATCACTTCCGTACACCGCCCATCCTTGAACAAACGGCGTTGTTGTTTTACTTTATGTCGAATATATAATTGTGTTATGATGGTAACGATAACAAAGCCACGCAAACATTGTCAGTTATTATTCCTGGTTCGCAAAAATGTATATCTGGCAAACAATGGACACAATAGACTAATTGTGACATGTACTTGGTGGAAAAAGCAAGCGTCATTTGTACTGTTACTGTTGAGTTTGTTTAATATTTTTTGGAACAACCCCAAAATAACTTCTCCGTCATTATCCTGATGAGATGGTATTACAATGATTATCTAGATAACATTGTTCTTGGAATAATTAAGAAAATGCACCACTAGAATATACAGTTCGCAAAGTTCAATGTAAATATTTTTAGTAAATGCTCACAACAAGGACGTATATTTTGGAACAAGTTCAAAACAGGGTCTGTGATAATTATATTTATTTCATGACATCTGGTAAATTACATGTTATAAAGTCAATAACAATACATTTTTATCTTTCTTAAGTGCACATAAAGAATACGTGCCCATATGTCGTAGTAATATCACTCAAATGGATGTGCATTATAACCACTAACTGCAGTATTAGTACAACTATAATAGTAAGAGTATAATATCCCATAGCGCTATGCAATACACGCTCCAGTTATTGTTGCAGCTTCACTCGTGCATGATTTTTTATTTCTACATAAAATGTGTAATTTGCATGGCAAAATATATCACAACAAAAAATAGCAATGAACAAACATACATGCAATAATTAAGTCATGGCATTCAACACTGCATGTAAATGATGGCACAAAAAAGAACTACACATACGTGTTGTTATTATTTCATTGAGATCCTTTGACATATACTTTCATGAAATGTGAAATGATTATGGGACACGTAAATAAATAGATATTTCCGTTGCGACTTTCCGGCACTCCCAGACCACAGGTTATGCAATAAGTATGTTTACGCCCTCGGATATCAGTACTTCATATGTGTCACTTGTATATGTGTGTTATAACATGTTTTACAAAAGTAATATTTGAAACTTGTCAACTTTTAACACCTTGATTTCTTAGTTTAAAGTTACCACATGTGGGCTGCTTGCCTTCGACGAACAACCGAAGCAAATGAGAAAATAAATAAACACGAAACAGTGACCAGACATTCTCCCTTTCACTATTCGATAAAAAAAGTTGCTTATAGCATTTTGCATTAACACAATATGAGAAATGCAAATTACTGGCGTATCTCGGAATTGCCAAAGATTCCTGTTTAATAAATGAATCAAATGAATGCGACATACTGGATAGGGAAGAACACGATATATAGCCTACTGAGCGTCAAAAGTTTCGCAAACGAATTAAAAATTATTTTTTTTAAAATTGTAAACTCGAAAGAACTTTTGACTAACACTGTCTATTTGTGTATTCATAGTGTTCATGTTGAACCCATTTCCGTTGACCTTCGTTACCCTTGGATGATCACACCATCAAAAATGGTAAAACGTGTATTCAAGCGCGCAAAGCAAGGGTTTTTCATTTTCGACTAAATTTACACTTCCAATTTACTTGATACATGTCTGTGATACGAAATACACAAATATTTAGTCACAATAGTTTGCAATGTGGGCAAAAATTGACAAATATGAACATAATCGTGTATATAACAGTCAAGTGGCTGACGTTTCACTAACAATACTTTGTGTCGGATACATTTGACATGTCTCTATCATAATAAGACTGTTGCATCATATTCAATATACGGACCGTGTATATGACGTACCTCGTGACAACAGGTCAAGGGTCAATGCCGCTGACCTAGACAGGGAATGCTGCTATTATTAAAACACCAAACTCAATGACATTGTGTTAGCTTAATCGTAGTACACCCGACATAAAAACTTATGGGGCACTTCCTTTCATTTTGCGTTTTTATGACCAGTGCGCTATTTCTTAAAATGTGACATTTCGTACAGTGTCTATTACGTCATCCACACTTGTCTGCGGTCAAAAGGAGATTATTTTGGTACAATTACCGATTAAATTACCTCCCTTCCACTGCAAAAAACGTAGTGAAGCGTTTATGTTCACAATTGCCAAAATTTGCCATCAAATGTAGCGTACATTGCAAACTATTTTGACTAACTATTGGTGTATTTCGTATCACAGACATGTATGAAGTAAATTGGAAGTGGACATTAAGACGAAAATGAAAAGCCCTTACTTTGCGTGCTTGGAAAGACGTTTTACCATTTTTGATGGTGTGATCATTCAAGCGTAACGGAGGCCAACGGAAATGGGTTTAACATGAACACTATGGGTACACAAATCGACGGTGTTAGTTAAAAGTTATTTCGAGTGATCAATTTAAAACAATTGAATTTTTAATTTGGTTGCGAAACTTTTGACGCTCAGTATATATTGGCGTATGGTTTCTTGATCAACGATATTGTTGTTGACTGACACGACTGTTGGGCCATTAGAATGTGTACGAAATAAAATATGTATAGAGTTCATTTGGCATGCTCCTCTGGCACAAATAGTAAATTTATGTTCGGACGGAAAATTTCTTGCTATAAAGTTATTGATTGTTCAATCGTTTTATACGTTACTGTAATGGTATACAACTCACAGAATCTGTAAATAAGTTGTTTTAAATTTATTTTGATTTACCATTGATCGTCAATATTGGCCGAAGTGTGAACGAACATAGACATAGCAACGTCACTCCACGTGCATACATGGCAACACTTGTGGCACATGTCCTCTACATAGTCTCCATTCTAGAAGCACCTCTTCATTGTATTGTGCACATATTGCCATTAACCATTATTACCACTTTTACAATTATAACATTAACAGCTACCTGGACCGAAATTAAGGTTACTACAGTAAGTGCTCAAACAGACCACCATACAAGTCTGCCGAACACAACAAAACCTACGTGTAATATGTATGTAAATAAAGGAATTAGCTAACACCTGTGCTTATACAGCATCTCTTGTTATCTGCAATTGTGTAGTATTTTAAAGTATTCGCCAAATAAAATAGAAGGACGACCGTTAAAACATCATTAAATTCAATGGAATGTGTATAAATATTCATTAAGAAAATGAAATTCAAATAAAAAACTTGTGAAGTAAAGTTGCAGCAGGTTTTAGCAGATGTTGATGCTATGGATCGGAATCGCGACTACAGGTTGAACGGTAATGAGGTGGTTCGTAAATTTGCAGAATACCCACATATAACCGAACTAGAAAAATGCAATGTCAGCTACCAGAAAGCTAAAGGACCAAACGTTGCATAAAACTCGTTCATTTCGTACAATAATAATTAGTAGAACATGGTAGAACAATTGTATTTGCCAGGTGTGTAATTTATAACAAAAACATACTTTTTCTCACTAGTAATGTGCCAGAAATATCAACGCTAATGTGTTTCTTCGTTTTTTATCAGTGATATACCGCAAAAAATATGCAATTTACATGACGTGCAAACGATAACTTCATTAATTGTTACCCAAAGCAAAGGTTTTTGCAATGTTAGCAATCACTAGAAAGAACAAAATCCTCTTGAATTGAAAATAATTGCTATCATATGTCTTATTTCTTGCAAAAACTTTATAACAGGATAATTGCATAGAAAAAAGTTTTTTCTATACAAATATCAACATCCATTCGGACATTTCAATATCAATCAATTGTATCAATTATTTGACTCCATGATAAAACCAATTATACAAAAAGTACTTTAATTAGGAATTTGATATTATTTTCCCTACTATAAATATGTTGTATATTTGGATTCTAAGCCAAAATACATACATAATATTCTACATGTTCATATTACATACAGGTCTTTTTTTCATATGCAAATTTTGTTTTATTGTTCTGCTCTGCTCTGCTATGATACTGTAATTATCCATTTCGTTCTCTTCTGAACAATATTTACCGAGAGAAAACATAAAGCTAACAACATTTACAAAACAGCAAGAACTCGATACAGTCCCCATCATACTAACAGGTGCACCTAACGAACTACTTAAAATACCCTTTATGTCAAGTATTATTAAGATAATGCCATCAGCACTACAGATACTTGAATGTAGCCAAAAACAACACACGTATTTGCACATTTCTATAATCATCCATGTCAACCTTGATTACTGTCAGTTTATGACTAAAGTACTCTTAGATATGAGCGACAAAGAAATATACACTTCCACCAAACCGCCAATCCTTGAACACACAGGTTTGTACTTTTGTTGATTATATACTTGTGTTATGGTGGTAACGGTATTCAAACTATGCAAACACTGTCAGAAGCAAGCCTTGCCGCTCCCGTCTAAGATTCCCGACAAATAATAAATGTAGATACAGTTGTCAATGCTTCATGTTGGTGTTTTATACGGAATTGTTTTACGAGGTGCAATCATGATAGAATGGAATAGTACAGTATATTGGCAAATCGCGAGTAAAACTCGTACACAAGAAACGTCGCTCTGTTGAGAATTTTATAAATAAATTCGCGAGTATGTTCATGTTTGTTTGGCATACTGACGTGCGGAAAATACTTTTTACTTGAGGAAGCAACATTTTGACACCAAACTATAATGAGTTTATTGTGGGGACATGCGAGAGAATTGTTTAAATATTTGTCTGCTGTTAAGCTTGAATATTTACATGAATTACACATTATTAACAACACTAATAATCTCGTGGGATACACTCTGTATTGGAGCAGTGTTACATTATTATAGATATGATAATGCGTACTACAGTCGCTATTAAAAATATACACGAATATAATGAGAATAGTAATATGTTCACACTACAATGAAAGGGCAATTCAAGTAAGAAGACCAGCAAGAGGATATGTGTCCACCCCGTGTTGTTTTCAGTTAGAACGGAAATGTAGGACACAGTGACCAATGGACCCTTATAGGGTATATGTGTACACTTTCTACATGCTACGCGAATTCGTATCAACGAACAACAGTATCGTGTTATCAGGAAATCATTCTCCACTACGTGTATACTATGATGATTCTCATACAATACGTCAATCTCTTTTTTATTCATTTATTGAACAGGAATGCTTGGCAGTTCCGAGATACGTCAATATCTTGTATTTCCTATATTGTGTTAATGCAAAATGCTATAAGCACAATTTATATCGAATAGTGGAGCGAAGACTGTCTAGTCACTTTCGTTTTTATTTATTTTCTCATTTGCTTCGGTTGTTCCATTATTATGTGGTGTGACATTTATATCAGACATAATATGTTTTTATTCTCTTTGATATAAGGACATCCGTATTTAGATTTTTCTATTTGATATTGTATATTATTGACTTCACGAAATAATCCGTCAGAAACGACATTTTGTTCTGTTACAAATTATTACAAGAACTTACTTTCGGCATTAAGTTGTTTTTTTAGTGATACAGTCTCCTAACTAGGGCAAATACAGTTTTGTGACGGGAACCATACTAAGGCATGGAAATGTTATGCTATATCTGGAGAATAGGAGTGAGAAAGTAAAAACAAGGTGTCCATGTATTTGTTAGTTAGCTGTGCTCTACAAACATGAGACCCCTTAATCCGTACAACAACAGTAAAAGTGAAGCTTGCTCATGCCACCAAGTATGTGTCACAATCAGTCTATTGTGTACGTTGTTTGCCTGATTACGTGTGTGTTTGTGTATCAGGAATCTAAGAAAGGAACGGCAAGTGTGTGCATAGCATGTATATCGTTAATTGTAGACAACAACGTTAAAAACAACAACATGATGTGTTAAACGACTTTTTCTGTTGCTCAAATCTCTGAAAGTACTTAAGTTATAAACTGATAGAGATGAATGGTGACATGAATGATTATAGAAATGTGCGATGCTGTATGTTGTTTTTGGCTACCTCCAAGTTTCTGCAGTGCTGATGGCATTATCTTAATAATACCTGGTTCAAAGGGTGTTTTAAGTATTTCGCTTGTTGCACCTATTTATAGGTTGGTGATTGTATGTATGGAATCCTGATTGTTCTGGTATAAGTTGTAAGCTTTTTGTTCAGTTAATACCAAGCATGTGCAGAAAAGAGCAGAGCATAGCAGAACAGAACAGAACAGAACAGAACGGGGCAGACAAGAGTAAACAGAACAAAACAGATCAAAACAAAATAGAACATCATAGATAAAAAATTGTATGTTGTAGAAATGTCAAAATTGATATAAATCAGGATGAAACTTATCATCAACGTTGCTTAAATTACAAAAATACACTTTCCATCTTGCCTATTAATTCTATTATGTCGACTGTAAATAAAGCTTTTATTCAGATATAATGTGTCTATATTTTACAATTTCCACTTATTAAAGAACAAACTAAACAATCAAACATATCACAAACTATTATGGAGAGCTTGTTGCATAGAGGTTGGGAGTTGGCGTAAGGTTAGGTATGTCATGTAAATCATTTTCTGGTAACAAAGGCTTGCTTGATCAAATTTCCATCATTTGTTTAATATAAGTTTATATCAATTGACAACTCGTGATAGATACTTTATACCTGTTATTGTAGTTTTTGTAAGAAATATAGACATCCAATAGCATTCATATCTGGCAGGCAGTCAAGAAGTCAGGAGGTTTTTGTTCTTGCTGATGATTGCTAACATTGCAACAAACTTTCGTCTGGGGAACAATCAATGCAGTTATTGTTTGTACGTCATGTAAGCTGCTTATTTTTGCGATCTATAACTAATGAAAATGAAGATACAAGTTTGCGTTCATATTTATGGCTTGTCTCCAGTGAGGAAGGATTGTTTTTGTTTCTTCCGAAAATTTTACCCACCTTGCAAATATGATTGTTCTGAAGTTCATACTTTACTAATAGCTGCTGTACATCATAAACGAGTTTTAATAGCTGTTGTACATCATAAACGAGTTTAACTTACTCAGGATCTCAACCCTCCCGGCAAATGGCCACCAATTATAGTCCTCCTCAGTGTTCTATCATGGGCTGTAATTTTCATTTGTAACTATGTGAGTCCCATATTTGTCATATATCCCTCAATGTATTGGCACCACGTGTTTCTCGATCGGCCTCATAAACGAGTTTAACCGATCCTGATTATTTTGAATATTTTGTAATATACCATGTTTTGAAAAACAATCATCAAGTACATTTACTTGTTAGAAGAAAAGCATATTGGACACTCTACTATCACAAATTTCTTCAAGCATTTGATGAACTTGAGATTAATGTGATTTTGGAAGGCTATTGAAATAAACTAAGACACTGTTTAAAGCTATCAACCGTGGTTGAACTACATGTATTATTACAATAGTTCGGCTTTATTCAGTTTCTTGTCTTATATTCCCATCTAAAGTGTGTTTACCTACCTGATATATGGTGGAGAAATGCACCATACTACGGTGCAATCATGATCAATGTTCGAAAGATTTTGTTATTTGTTATTGAAGTCCAACAACGTTTCATGTCAATAAGGAATTCGTTTGAATTTTGGTGACATTATGATTTCATTTTCTAAAAAAAAGTTAATTTTCATGCAAATTAGACATATTAGAAAAGAAAAGGAATATTGTTTTATAACCCATTTATTTACGAAAAGATCACAAACGACCAACATACGAATTTGTTCAAGTAAGAAGACGCGTTATTCATTTGTTTGAAAACATAAAATTATCTTTAGTCGTATCTCAAAATGAAAGTGTTCTTTAACTGCATTTGCCATATGAGACATCCATTGGATTATCTATTGATCTATTTCTAGAAACGAATTGTACCCACTGTCATACAAATGCACCATGCTGAAAACGAGACACAGCCAAGACAAGACAAGACTATGTCAGTATAGATAACTTTGTTGTTACAACCCACTTAAAATGGGCTTATTTGTGAACTCTTTCTACGCAAATATGTGTCATTTTATATTTTCTATGAAACGACCTAAAATATTGTTTGCCGCCCAGCTATAAATGTGGCCATCTTGGATCCTATATTCTTTCAATTTGTAGGACTTTTTGTGTGAGTGTTCAAACTTGATATTTGTGCTTTTTCCGTTTGCAATTTGTTTTGGGTTTAGCCCATTTTGTCTATTTTTAATGGCTTATTAGGCCTCTTTGAATAACAATGCCTACAAAAAGTGTAGGATACCACTTATCGACTTGTCACTTGGTCTCAATTGTAGTCGTCTGCGAATTGACGTTTTTCCATAACACTTCCACGTGATGTTATATTTGAAACACTATTGTTATGTATGTCTGTTAGTCTGAGTGAAAACATACAGTATGATGTCTGCGATACAACCGATCATTTGTTACTTTATGATAACATATAAACTGCCTGAATGATACCATCATCTATATATACGTGGGTATATCCAAAAGTAATGACACTGATGCTATAAAATCGTAAATAATGTCAGTAAAACCACGAAATTTTTGACACCGTAACTTCAGTCTAATTTGAATATGATGACCAAATTTCACAACAATGCACATAATAGTTCTGGAGATATGAACATTTTCATGAGATATACTTACAAACATCGCCGCAAGTCCGACGTCAACGACGTCACAATGACGTTACTTGCTGACACCTACTCATCCAGCAGAAGTTCATCACTGGTGATTTCTAAAGACTCATAAACCATGCAGACATTTCCAAGAACTTTTAAAATGTGTAACCCACCCGACGCTTACTCTCTGCCTAACCAAATTATTTTAAGTGTCCTCTAGATAGTCCCACAGCAAAATATTTAACTCACCACACAATGATTGCAGTTTTGAACGTCGAATTGAACTGACGGCGTTAAAAATACCCCTGGTGTTCATTTCGGATCTACTTAAAACCGCTCATATCACTCTCTATCGATAATGATTTGGTGATATATGCCCCCTTAAAAGATGATACTACATGCACATGAGCCTATGTTGCTGCCTTGTGTAACTAAAGTATCAGTAGGTGACTTTCAAAACTTTTTAGGAAAAGTGCATTACTACGCTCAGCGTCTTTTTGTCATAAACTGTCGTGTTTTCGCTAAGTAATCAATGCGTTGAAGATATATTACGAGTTTCACATTTAAGTGACGTTATTGAATTTTTAGCAGCAGGCACAAAACATTTGTTTCATCACGTCACGAAAGTATTGTCTGCTTTCGAGAATTATTTTTTATAAAAACGCATAAAAGAAAATTGTTATGGTAATGAAAAACCGTCGTAATTTTCGTGTGCGGCGATATAACGTCATAGGTATATTTTAAATGTTCTAATCATCCAGTTATGAAAATCGAATAATGCAGCACGTTTTATATTAATCAGAAATGAATTGCTGAACATTTTGATATCATATTTATGAATATCGGCCTATAAACAATTTAACCATGGGAGGAGTGACATTACTTTTGGATATACCCTCGTATATATCAAAAAAGGAACATATTATCCAGGGAACATAAACTTATTTGTATATTATCTAGAGAACATAAACAAAACTGAAATGTTTAAGGAATGGCAAGTTTGATATATATACCTATATTCACAAAATTGTTCCCCCAAATGATTTTCTTACCGGAGCAATGTATATATAGCAATGCACGTAATCGATACCTCGGTAATACACATAGCATCTTCAAACTTTCTCTCTCATGTCCGATCACTCTTTTTATCACCATTATTGTATCACTATTGCTTTTTATACTCATTATGGTAGAGGAACAAATGCCAGTTTAGGCCTCTATTTTTGGAGTTACCCTACCATTCATTTTAACAAGCTGAGTCATACCTTAAAATGTTCCTAAATGTTTGTACTTTATGACAAGAGTAATTTTTTACCATACTCATGGTGGCATTCTGAGAAATCCAAGATGGCGTCCAAGATGGCCGCCCAAAAAGTAAACATCACCTTTTGTCAAATTACAGCCTCTGGGACATTTGATATGGCATTTATTATGGGAATAAGTTGTTTTTACAATAGAATGTATGTTGCTCTTGTCATATTAGGTGATTTTGGTGGAACACTGGTGTGACTTATTTTTTTTCATCATATTTATCGCCAAATAAAGGCAAAAAATAGGGGGTAGGGGTAAGATTTTTAACTACCCAGGATTTTTTTTACGATACATATAGCATTTATGTTGTTAAGTTTATGCTATATAGTTGGAGGAATGTCAATATTTACAAATACCGTAAAATAAAGGTACTTTAATGATGACAATTAACAATCAAAGTGGGTGGGGTACGATTTTATTAAAATCTGAAAAGTGGTAATATTTTACCTTTGATACATATTTGAGACACTATACCATAAATTGGTTTAGTGTTCACACTCTTACAGTTAAGAAAGTTGGCATTATGTGTTATTTATGTATTGTTAACTAATATTTGATGCATTTACTCAATATTTTTCTTGATTTGGCTCCAAAAAATGACAATTTCCTTAGGCGTAGGGGTAATTTTGGTAATAATGAAAACCCTTCCAGCGATGGCACGAACTAAACTTGTTAACTAACTTTATGAAATTATAAAGATGAATTTTAGCATAAGTGAACTTGTTACAATATTTGTAACAATATGGCCTTTGTCAATATTAATGTCAAGGTCAAATGTCAAATTCTGAAGGATTTTCAGAACTTGCAATATGTATATATTACCACAAAAAGGTACATGTAAAATGTACTGGCAGGACTAAAGTATATATTTAACAAAAATAAAAAATAACAAATCAGAACACTATCTTGATTCTTTGATATAAGAAAACATTGTTACATTGTGTAACCATTGCATCCCGGAAATATGGTTTCCGATATGGCCGCCATCATCTTCACATATATACAAACAAATATAATGTACATGAGACATAATTTATAATCCAGCCAAATTCGTATTGAAAGTGAAATTAATTGCAATAGAAACATGTTTGCGTTTAAAAAGAAATTTATTCATAAGCTGATCAACAGAAAAAAGTCCTTAAAATGCAGTTGGAAAAAGGTGAAAAGTCCAAGATGGTGTCCAACATGGTTGCCACGAATGGTGAAATGCATAAACTCTAAATAGTAAATGCCAAAGTGATAATTTCATAAATAGATATAATGACCACATACTTGGATTGAAAATGTTTATTAACTAGTGGTCATCATATTGAATTTCAACAGTAACTACAGTAAGTGCAAGGTCAAGGACTTTTCAAGGTCAAAATCGGAAAAAATTAAGTGTACATATTTCTTCTATATTTGTGTTGACATAATATACATTCCTGCCTTTCAATATGGTATAAACTAAGTTGTTTAGAATGTATTTCTTCAGTAGAAATTGTATGTTTTATTTAGAACATTACAGCTTAGTGATAAAAGCCACTTGAATGAAATAAATGATACCCAATGGAATCTTAAATTGATGGGTCATATCATCAATATATGTTATAATTACATTAGCTGTGGCAGTATTACCATTAAATGCTACAAAGTATGTACTGAATTTAGTTTTAATTTAAAGTTACTCAAACCAATATCTTTTAATGACCATTTCAAGGTTCAAATTCTAGATACCTTCAAATTTGTTGGAACTATAGACTTATATTAGGTTATGTGGGACTCATGCATGCTGGAAATAATCATACAATCCCATATATGGGGACTCAAAGTTCCAAAGAGTCATGGTATATCTTATGAGGGACTTGCCAATGTTGAAAACTGTCACTATGGGGACTCACCAGTGTAGCAAACAGTATTCCAAGGTCATATGAGGGACTCGTTAGTATTGAAAGTTGTCATCCTTGGTTCTATGGGGGACTCAGAAGTTACAGAACAAGTTATCGTATGTCATATTGTCAAAGTGTTGGCACTTGTCATTCAAGGCCCTGTGGGGACTCGCCAGTGTAGGCTTTTGTCATATTAGGTCTAATGAAGGTCTCAACAGCGTTAAAAACTGTCATTCAGGTCTATATGGAGAACCCATCAGTGTTGGCAACTGTCATTCTATGCCCTGTGGAGGATTCTCCAGTGATGGGAACTGTCTTCCAAGGCCCTATGGTGGACTCTTCAGTGTTAGGAACTTCATTCTAGGCTCAATGGAGGTCTCAACAGCGTTGAAAACTGTCCTCCTGGGCAATATATTGGACCCACTGGTGTTGGAAACTGTCATTATAGGCCCTATTGAGGACTCGCCAGTGTAGGCTATTGTCATATTAGGTCTAATGAAGGTCTCAACAGCGTTAAAAACTGTCATTCAGGTCTATATGGAGAACCCATCAGTGTTGGCAACTGTCATTCTATGCCCTGTGGAGGATTCTCCAGTGCTGGGAACTGTCTTCCAAGGCCCTATGGTGGACTGTTCAGTGTTAGGAACTTCATTCTAGGCTCAATGAAGGTCTCAACAGCGTTGAAAACTGTCCTCCTGGGCAATATATTGGACCCACTGGTGTTGGAAACTGTCATTATAGGCCCTATTGAGGACTCGCCAGTGTAGGCTATTGTCATATTAGGTCTAATGAAGGTCTCAACAGCGTTAAAAACTGTCATTCAGGTCTATATGGAGAACCCATCAGTGTTGGCAACTGTCATTCTATGCCCTGTGGAGGATTCTCCAGTGCTGGGAACTGTCTTCCAAGGCCCTATGGTGGACTGTTCAGTGGTAGGAACTTCATTCTAGGCTCAATGGAGGTCTCAACAGCGTTGAAAACTGTCCTTCTGGGCAATATATTGGACCCACTGGTGTTGGAAACTGTCATTATAGGCCCTATTGAGGACTCGCCAGTGTAGGCTATTGTCATATTAGGTCTAATGAAGGTCTCAACAGCGTTAAAAACTGTCATTCAGGTCTATATGGAGAACCCATCAGTGTTGGCAACTGTCATTCTAGGCCCTGTGGAGGATTCTCCAGTTCTGGGAACTGTCTTCCAAGGCCCTATGGTGGACTGTTCAGTGTTAGGAACTTCATTCGAGGCTCAATGGAGGTCTCAACAGCGTTGAAAGCTGTCCTTCTGGGCAATATATTGGACCCATCGGTGTTGGAAACTGTCATTATAGGCCCTATTGAGGACATTCAAGTGCATGGAACTATCTTCCAAAGCCCTATAGAGGACTCTTAAGTGTTGGGAACTGTCATTCTAGGCCTAATGGAGGTCTCGACAGCATTGAAAACTGTTATTTTATGCTTAATGGAGGTCTCCACATCGTTCACAACTGTAATTGTAGGCCCTATAAAGAACTCTCCTGTGTAGGGAACTGCCTTGCAATATGCACAATGGATGGCCCTCCAGTGTAGGGAACCATCATTATAAGCTCAATGGGGAATCACCAGTGTAGGGAACTACCATCCTATGTCCTATGGGAGACACATCAGTGTTGGGAACAGCCATTATGTGTATTATGAGTGCCACTACAGAGTAGGAAACTGTCATTCTATGTATTATGAGGGACCCTCCAGTGTAGTGAACTTCCATCCTATGTCCTATGGGAGACACATCAGTGTAGAAAACTGTCATTCTATGTATTATGAGGGACCCTCCAGTGTAGGAAACTGTCATTCTATGTAATATGAGGGACTCTCCAGTGTAGGGAACTACCCTCCTATATCCTATGGGAGACACATCAGTGTAGGGAACTACCATCCTATGTCCAATGGGAGACACATCAGTGTTGGGAACAGCCATTCTATGTATTATGAGGGACTCTCCAGTGTAGGAAACTAACATCCTATGTCCTATGGGAGACACATCAGTGTAGGGAACTGCTATTCTGCGTATTATGAGGGACTCTCCAGTGTAGGGAACTACCACCCTATGTCCTATGGGAGACACACCAGTGTAGGGAACTGTGTTCCTATGTATTATGAGGGACTCCCCAGTGTAGGGATCTATCATCATATGTCCTATGGGAGACACATCAGTGTAGGGAACTGCTATTCTGTGTATTATGAGGGACTTTCCAGTGTAGGGAACTACCACCCTATGTCCTATGTGAGACAGACCAGTGTAGGGAACTGCTATTCTGTGTATTATGAGGGACTCTCCAGTGTAGGGAACTACCACCCTATGTCCTATGGGAGATACATCAGTGTAGGGAACTGCTATTCTGTGTATTATGAGGGACTCCCCAGTGTAGGGAACTACCACCCTATGTCCTATGGGAGACAGACCAGTGTAGGGAACTGTCTTCCTTTGTATGATGGGGGATTCACCAATATATCAACTGTCAGTCTGTGTAATACGACGGACTCACAAGTGTAAAGAACTGTCACCCTGTCTATTATTGGAATTTATCAATGTTGGCAACAGCCATTTTAAACCATATTAGGATTCACCATTGTTGGGATCTGTCATCCTTAACCATAAGGAAGACTGGTAAGTGTGGTAAGAAGTCAATCAGTGTCATAATCTTGCACATACAGAGAGGGGGGCAATAAAAACATGAACAAGTACTTTCATATTAATGCTAATTTGGCTGGATTATGAATAATATAATATATACATGGAGATGATGGCCGCCATATTGGAAACCATATTTCCGGTTGCCATGGCTAAGAATTGTTTTCTTTTATCAAAGAAATAAGCTGTACTTGTACATTGTTAAAGAAAGTGATATGAACATAAGACATTTATTCCTGTACATTTTGCCTGTTTGTGTGCATGCATACATATTGCAAAAATTCCTTCAGAATTTGACATTTGACCTCTAATATGACCTTGACATCAATGTTGACAAACCTTGTATTGTTACAAATTTTGTTACAAGTGCACTTATGCTTAAATTCTTCTTCATCATTAACAAGTCCAGTCTATGCCATCGCTGAAAGGGTTTCATTATTAACAAAATTACCCCTACCCTAAAAAATTGTCATTTTTTGGGCCAAATCAAGACAAAAATTGAGAAAATGCTTGAAATATTGATTGAAAGATGCATAAATGAAACATATATCAACTGTCCTAACTGAAGGAGTGAGAAAACGTAAACAATTTATGTTATAGTGTCTCAAATATGTAGCAAAGGTAAAATATTACCACTTTTCAGATTTTAATAAAATCGTACCCCACCCACTTTGATTGTCAATTGTCATCATAAAAGTACTTTTATATTGTATATTTGTAAACATTTTCATTTCCCCCAATTATATAGCATATACTTAACAACAGAAATGCTATATATGCGGTCAAAATTTTCCTGGGTTGTTAAAAATCTTACTCCTACCCCCTATTTTTTGCCTTTATTTGGTGATAAATATGATGAAAAAAATTAAATCACCCCAATGTTCCACCAAAATCACCTTATATGACAAGAACAACATACATTCTATTGTAAAAACGACTTATTCCCATAATAAATATCATATCCGATGTCCCAGAGGCTGTAATTTGATAAAATGTGATGTTTACTTTTTTGGCGGCCATCTTGGACGCCATCTTGGATTTCTCAAAATGCCACCATGAGTATGGTAAAAAATGTCATGGATCGTAACGCACAATCATTTAGGAACATTTTAAGGTATGACTCAGCTTGTTAAAATGAATGGTAGGGTTCAACCATTTTTACCTGGAATTGTTCCCCTACCATTATATCAACCCACTCTCTCTCTATCATACCCACCCCTACACCACCCACCATTACTTCGTCAACACAGCTATATCCTCACAACATATCCATTTACTTAATCACCTTCATTTTATCACCAACTCTTTATCACCTCACCTTATTAGCCAAACCCATACTACACCACCTTTTGCCCTGATCCCCTCTTCCTACCCCTTCACCCTTTGCTCAGAACCCCTCTTCCTACCCCTTCACCCTTTGCTCAGATCCCCTCTTCCTACCCCTTTACCCTTTGCTCAGATCCTCTCTTCCTTCCCCTTTACCCTTTGCTCTGACCTTCTTTCTTCCTCTTAACCCTTTGCTCTGACCCCTCTTCCTAGCCCTTTACCCTTTGCTTCGACCCCTCTTCCTAGCCCTTTGCCCTTTGCTTTGACCCCATCTTCCTTCCGCTTTACCCTTTGCTCTGACCCCCCTTCCTTCCCCTTTTACCCTTTGCTCTGACCACTCTTCTTAGCCTTTTATCCTTTGCTCTGATCCTTCAACCTAACCCTTTACATTTTGCTCTGACCACCTCTTCCTTCCCGTTATCCTTTGCTCTGACCCCTCTTCCTAGCCCTTTATCTTTTGCTCTGACCCCCTTCCTTCCCCTTTACCCTTTGCTCTGACTCCTCTTCCTTCCCCTTTACCCTTTGCTCTGAACCCTCTTCCTATCCCTTTATCATTTGCTCTGACCCCACTTCCTTCCCCTTTACCCTTTGCTCTTACCCCTCTTCCTATTCGTTTATCCATTGCTCTGACCCCTCTTCCTAGCCCTTTACCCTTTGCTCTAACCCCCTTCCCTTCCCTTTACGCTTTGCTCTGTCCCCTCTTCCTAGCCCTTTATCCTTTGCTCTGACCCCTCTTCCTAGCCCTTTACCCTTTGCTCTGACCCCTCTTCCTAGCCCTTTACCCTTTGCTCTGATCCTTCAACCTAACCCTTTACTCTTTGCTCTAACCCCCTTCCTTCCCCTTTACCCTTTGCTCTGACCCCTCTTACTTCCCCTTTACCCTTTGATCTGACCCCTCTTCCTAGCCCTTTATCTTTTGCTCTGACCCCTCTTCCTAGCCCTTTACCCTTTGCTCTGACCCCTCTTCCTAGCCCTTTACCCTTTGCTCTGACCCCTCTTCCTAGCCCTTTACCCTTTGCTCTGATCCTTCAACCTAACCCTTTACCCTTTGCTCTGACCCCCTCTTCCTTCCCCTTTACCCTTTGCTCTGACCCCTCTTCCTACCCTTTAAGCTTTGCTCTGACCCCATCTTCTTACCCCCTTTACTCTACCACCGTTGATGCTACATGTCTGACAACAAACTGGCAAACAGTTTTCGAGCATGTACATACTGTTACCACGCGAGTTCCTTCTCTAGTAGAGTTTTACCAATATCTAATATCTTGCCGATAATAACATAACATTGGAAGGCGACAGTGAAGAGAGAGAAAGTTGGACGGTGAAAATGTGATGTAGATAATTAACGTGTAGGATTAGTACCATCTCAGGCAAATTATTAAATCACTAGGTAGGTCGTTTTATTACCAATAATTACAATAATTGAATAACGTCTTAACAGCTTATTGTATTTCATGTTACATCAAAATACATTGCCGATATCATCTATTTAGTGTATGAACTTGTATTTAAGATTGTTGCTTTTCTGTATTTTGTCAAGAGAATCAACAATGCTTGATTGAAATTGTTGAATAAAGTTTGATAGAAATGTCGCCAAGAGTATGACCTGCAATGATGCTGAATACTTGCGGGACGCTTGGTCATGTGTGATGTAATTTTACCGGTGGTAATTAATTAAGCAACCGACTATAGACATCGTTATACTTTATTACAGCATTTTTCATTACATTATCTTAGATAATATCATCTGTATTTAATTAAATTTCAAAAGGATTTATACATATGCATCTAGTTAAAACACAATTATATAGATATTACCAAAATAATACATATGAATATCGTTCATTGTTTTATACGAGTATGTCATACAAATATAGATAAGATATGCATCCTTGTTAACGGGTCGAGCCACAGGTTCGAAAGTAAGCAATAACACTATAATAATGATGATAATAATAATAATAATAATAATAGTAATGAAAACGACTTTATTTATAGTGGATAACATATTTGGTTCTAGACCAATTTTCAATATGGTCCACATGAACATGAAACATATACAGAAATGTACTAGAACACATATATGCACAAAAACAATATTTACATCAATGCATATAAAATTTACAAGTAATAGTTTTCATATTTACACATTAATAAGATGTTTAGGTGTATAATAATTGAGTTTACAAGTAATAGTTTTCATATTGACATCTAAATAAGATGTTTAGGTTTATAATAATTGAGTTTACAAGTAATAGTTTTCATATTGACATCTAAATAAGATGTTTAGGTTTATAATAATTGAGTTTACAAGTAATAGTTTTCATATTGACACCTAAATAAGATGTTTAGGTTTATAATAATTGAGTTTACAAGTAATAGTTTTCATAATGTATACGCCTCTCTTCTAAAATGAACTTCAACTATTATATAACCATTACAATGATTGATATCAGAAATGAACTCCTAGTATTAAAGTTTTGTCTTTAAAATATCACAATGATTTATTGTCTAGAACGAACTTCTAGAACTGAATTATGATTAAAATGAAAACAGGACTTATATTTAGAATGAACTTCTAGCAGATTCTATGACAGAGTTCTGTTTAACATGCTGCACTGATTCATGACTAGTTGAACTTCTTGTACTATAGCTTTAGGTTCAAAATATCACAATGAAATATATTTAAAAATGAACGACTATTGTAATATTTTTATATTTAATTGTTCATAATCTTTTAAAATATTTCGAAACATGGTATGTATAGAAGTTACGTGGTTCATTTATAATAACATGTATCAGTGCTACAATTAACTAATATTAACGTAATGTTGTCAATCCCAATATTTTGTTTATTACAGAGAAAATGCTCTATTTTATGGTCGGTAATTCCGTTGTTTGCCCCCGCCAAATGGGGAGGGGGCATATAGATATGCCCTTGTTGTAAATGAATTACAATATCGAATAAAAGCTTCCTAATGTTCAGAAGTCGTGTAGATAAATGTTCAAAATAAGCAGCAGCGTTATGAGATAATTGAATTTTCTTTATTAAATTATAACTGGCAATACCGATAATGAAGAAAACTCATAATTCAACTAAATGTTATCAAAATGACTTTTATTGTTGGGATAAGACCAAACAATAATCCAAATTGATTTAATAATAATCTATTGCATGCACTTCTGGTGCACCGAATACAACATCGCGTTATATTATGTAAATGGCCTGTTTTCGGGGAGTAAATGTATTTGAAATATAAAGGCATTCTGTTCCATTGTGTTGTATGATTATTGGATACACAAGAATATCGAACGTGTGAAATAGATGAATGTCTGCTCCGTATTGCTGTGTGTAAGGGTGGTATCGTGTCGTCTGAAGAATAGTTTTTTGCTGACTAGGGACTGCATGTGTTAGCTATGGATTATATCGTGCTGTCTATGGTTTGTATTGGGTTCAATATTGACTGCACCGTGAAACGTGTTGGCTATGGATTGTACCCTGTTGACTATGGACTATATTGTGTTGACTATGGTCTATGGATTGTATCGTGTTGACAATAGACTGCATGTGTTGACTATGGACTGTAACGTGTTGACTATGGACTGTAACGTGTTGACTATGGACTGTAACGTGTTGACTATGGACTGGAACGTGTTGACTATGGACTGTAACTAGTTGACTATGGACTGGAACGTGTTGACTATGGACTGTACCGTGTTGACTATGGATTGTAACGTGTTGACTATGGACTGTATCGTGTTGACTATGGATTGTAACGTGTTGACTATGGACTGGAACGTGTTGACTATGGATTGTAACGTGTTGACTATGGATTGTAACGTGTTGACTATGGACTGGAACGTGTTGACTATGGACTGTAGCGTGTTGACTATGGACTGTAACGTGTTGACTATGGATTGTAACGTGTTGACTATGGATTGTAACGTGTTGACTATGGACTGTAACGTGTTGACTATGGATTGTAATGTGTTGACTATGGATTGTACCGTGTTGACTATGGATTGTAACGTGTTGACTATGGACTGGAACGTGTTGACTATGGACTGGAACGTGTTGACTATGGACTGTATCGTGTTGCCTAAGGACTGTACCGTGTTGACTATGGACTGAAACGTGTTGACTATTGACTTGAGCGTTTTGACCGTGGATTATTTATTTTGCCGACTATGTATCTTGTTTACTATGGCCTGTATCGTGCTGTCAGGGGGCTTGACCATGGATTTTACCTTGTTGGCAATTTAATGCAACGTGTTGACTATGATATGTAGCGTATTGTCTGTTCGTATAACATTTTCACTGCGTAGTATGCAAAGACAGTTACGTAGTGTGTGAAAACCGTAACGAAGTGTGTGTAAACCATAACGTAGTGTGTAATAACCGTAACGAAGTGTGTAGAAATCGTAACGTAGTGTGTGGTAACCGTAACGTAGTGTGTGTAAACCGTAACGTAGTATGCAATAATCGTTACGTAGTTTGTGAAAATCGTAAGGTAGTAAGCAATAACCGTAACGTAGTATGCAATAACCGTAACGTAGTTTGTGAAAATCGTAACGTATTGTGTGGAAAACGTACGCAGTATGTAAAAACTGTAGCATAGTATGTAACGAAGTGTGCACGGCCTGAGTATAATCTAATTGTGCGAGAAACGTAATAATATAATGTAGTCTATACTGTCTGTGGTGGAAGAAATGAACCGATTGTTTGTTTCACGAATTTAACAATGCAATATTAGAAATATAGTTTGATTCGTGTTGCGTGTACGTATGATGAAATATAAACAAGAGGCTATGACCACAATATCTGATCCTATCAATATACTACGGTGATGTGAAGCATTTCTCTGTCTATCCTTCGAATTACCTGAAACATAATAATAACTATTGTCTACTGTATGACAAAATAGTATCTCTACAGACGCCGAACTATACGTCTGATTTACAGGTTTATCTGAGAGAAAGGCCAATACACACACAGAACAACAGTAGTGGTACCACATTAATGTATTTGATAGAAACGTCTGCTCTTGTTGTCGATTAATTTCCGGATTTAGATCCAAATTCTTTAATGATATTTTAATAACATTACATGAAGGCACCGGGGATATTTCTTGTTGTAATCAATATTTGACAGCTGTTACTGAAGATCATTACATAATCTGTTGCCTGTTTATGAGCCTTGTTTTAACATGATCTATCTATTCCGTATCAGTATCAGCTTGGCAGGTATCTGGTGATGACAACATGTCTGAAGCAGGCGTCCATGTCGTCTGGTTGTGTATGATGTATTAGGTGTAGGATGGTAATGACATGGTGTCTGCAGCAGATGCCCTTGCCGTCTGTTCGTACATGTATCTGCAGGGATATATCTACAACATGGTTATATTTGTAGAAAGGTCATGTTTGTAAAAGGGGTGTTTCTTTAGAAGAAGAGTGTTTGAAGAAGGAGTGTGTTTGTAGCAGCGGTGTGTTGGTGTCAGGAATGGGTCTGCACCAGTAATGTGTCTGTATCATGGGTGTTTGCATCATGCTCACATATGGAACCCATTCTATTTACATATCTTATCTAAGATTCAACGTTTTCATATGCTATAATGAGAAAAGACAGTTAAATTAACATAGTACATTCAGGCAAAACTTTGTGAACTCGAATTCAATATCAGTGACTTTTTGAAATTGACAAAAATGTATAGGTTCACATAAAATACTCTCAGTTATCCCAAACAGTCCGGTCTCATCTAAGATATGGCTAAGAAATGGAAACCCTGTTCGCAATACAGTAGAGCTAGGAGAATGAACGGTGCTTTCAGACAAATTGAACAATTAACGAATACAACAGACTAACTGATTTATCTCCACCGTAGTGTGTGAATTTACTTGGTTGTTATTTTAATAGCCTGGACAAAATAGTCCGGCATATGGTTTGGGAATTAGATACGCAACTCCTTCGTATAGCAATAATATAGAAAGACAAAATATACATGACATTAGTTAATACACAGGCCAGATGGTATCATAAAGCCATATTTCAGTCTACAAACAACAGTATAGAAACAACCGAATACAAACGTCAAATTCACAAACATACGATGATCAGTCTACATAAATAAGAGAGGAAAAGCGGAAACAACTATGAACTATGTCACTAAACGAGATTCGATTATTATTTTATATTTGGTATTGATGTTTCAAACACAAATTCATATTTTTTAGTGACAAAAAGGTGGTCATGTCTGTTAAATCGGCAATATCCACAAAACTTTGATAAGTTTAGAGTATATTACCTGGACGAAAGTTTTAGAATTGCCATTTCAAGTTTGATGTGTCGACATTATCACTATGTTCGCGATTATACGCGGTATGGGAGTATATTTGGGGGAAAAGATCGAGCTGTTCTGAATTTAGAAAGTTCCCCATACATTCGCAAAACATCGAGATCTTTCGCAGAATTGTAATTATTTTTATCGAGACGGAATTCTAACGATGCTTCCCTTAAATCACAACAATATCCTTATTGAATAATAGTCATGCCACAATTTGATATCATTCGTTGGGTGTAGGTGTTCCATGATAGCCGATATTGTTATGAGTCACCACACAACATACAATCACCATAAATGCAACATATTATAAAACCTTATCCATTTCACCATGTATTCACCATTAAATCTTTTACAGTCGTAATCAAAAACCAGTTACCTTTAAAAGCCACCATTGGGAGGGTACTTTTTACCTAGCAGTTAATTAAGTTTCATGATAAATAGTTCAGTTTTACTAGAATTCATGGAAGATAATATTTTTTAGTTGAATGACTGATTCTCAACCCTCTGTTGTTTGATATTTGGCAATGAATAACTTTATAGTTAAAACTATAGTTCAATAGATATGTAAAAAATGAATGGAACGCACACGTATACGCTACTTTCTAAAACAATGTGTGCAATACGGGGATGAAACATTAAATTAGGTGATATGTTAGCTTAAAAATTATTTATAATACATGTAGTAGAATGTTGTTCACTTTTAGATATTGCTTTTGTTTTTCGTGGCTCTTAACAATATGCATGTAATACATTTCAATAGTTTCATTTGTCCATTTTAATCTAATATCAACCACGTATCTTATGACTTTGATACGGTACATACCATTAATGACACCCACAAGAGTGGCAAGATGGTCGAGGCAGAGACCCGATTCGAGTTTGGACATGACATATGACAAAAGTCTCTGAACCTTTATTCAGAGTATCATAATAAACTAGAGACATCTGATTGGTAACTCAGAAGTAATCACTCGTGTGTCGGTGTTATATACACCCGATATGTTAAGACCAAGGTGCTTATTCAGAAAAAAGCTATGATGACGCATAAGGTTTGTTTGTAACCCACACAGTGTATGCCTCTCCCCCGAAAGCTGGGGGTTAATAAGCCAAACAGACAGGGGAAACTCACCAGGTGACCACACACTTTCCATTGGCTCAGTCGAACGCATCAACAATCCATGACACCACAAGCATTTTTGTTCATCACAACCCACGCGGCTTTACAACCACCTGTCTCCATATAATGATACGAGCGTAATTGCTTAACCGTTGTTGTTCTACACATAATATATAAACATGTGTACAAAACACATAAACTAAGAGATTAGCAGACAAACAACAATTGATAGTATAACATACGATATCATTAACCTGTGTTGGTGTTAATTGATGACAGAAAATACATAATATATATCAATGTACACGTCTCCCGGACCAATGTAACAGACATACATTACATGAAATATTTTCATCCACTCTCAGCTGGATTTTGTGGTGTTGTGCAATACATAAAACTATAATATGGCTGACACGATACACGAAGTTATAAAACGTCGCCACATACATAGGCGTAGATTGAGATACGCGAAAAACACGAACTTACCTGATTCTGTTAATGTTGGTAAAACAACATACACATTTTCGCCAGCATTTGTTTTCTTAATGTCAAGCAACATTTGTGTTTTCAATTATTACATAATTACATCAAACGAGGAAATGAATGTTATTGTTTATGAAGCTGATGTTGACTTATGGTTTTATATTCATTCTATAGGTGCGTTACTCATCCTAGAAAAGTGCATTCTATTTAAACATATATGCGCATATTGAATCTTTGGGGAAATGTAGGGAAAGTCTAAAGATGGTCTAATAGTAAAAAGGATAAATACGCGCTGCAAGAGTGTATAATACATTTTATTATTAGCTTTCAATGGATTATGGTGACTTTCAGTGAAAATAACAATGACACATAACAATGAAATTATCGTTTTGTTATTTTCACTGTTTTGGAGCTGGTTCCAGTATCGTGCAGAAAAAGAAACGCTACGTCAACAGCGCCGGGCTTTAAAATATGCGTTACGTCATTGTGACGTCATAGCTGTCACGTCGTGACGTTCTAATTTCAATGTAATTTTTCCAATTACTGTACCGTTCTCGAGAAAATGAAGCAAATAATAAACAGAAAATTTGTTGATTTTTGGTGAAAGATTTTATTTTACTTCACTCGTGATCACAGAAAACTATATTTTTACGAGTGGCGTAGCCACTCATGAAAATACTGATTTCTGTGATCAATCGGTGAAATAAAATTCGATCTTACACCAAAATCAACAAATATCCTCTATATATATATGAAACTCTATTCGTATTCAAAATTCATAGTTATTATGCCAGTATATGAAGATCGAAATTAACTTTTATTGGTAGGTAAATTTGCATTAAACTATTGATTTCTATATTATGAAGTAGACAATATTTATCAACAAACTATACATCATACATGTATCAGATTTGACACATTGTCTAACTTGCAACAAATGTTTTGTGCTTCTTATTTTGCTTTAACAAGGTCAACATGAGGTAGCCATTTTGGATGACGACGCTTTATTTATATGAAGTTTGGGTCCCACACTGAGAATGGCTGTCAGTATAATAATAATCTAAATGTTTTTAATTTTAATGTGTGTTAGCAGCCAGTTGCTAGTTGCCAATTTCAAATATTTGAATTGACAAATGACAGGTTTCTTTTACAACCCAGCTTTCACAACCTGTAGGCGGTTCAACAACTGCCAACGGACACTTAGCTAAATGGTATATGTTCGAGCTTCGTCGACGAAAGCTTAAAGTACATATGAAGTGCTTGTGTAAATAATCACTATTGCAGATTTGTTCTTACAATTAAACGGTAATTCACGCGTGCAAAGGGAATTTAGAGCAAGTTTATGATTCAACATTGCTTCGACGATCATGCCAGATAATGTGCGATAATTCTTTCACAGATGTGTAACTTGACGGATTGACAACCGTGTTCTAACTTACATTTAGTGAACGACAAATCGTTCAAACGCTTGTCCATGGATACATTGATTTGTAATCACCATTATTGAAAGTCGGGTAAAACCATTTTCGAAAAAGCGCCTGTTTGCTACAATATTGGTTTAGTAGGCATTCCGGACATACTCCGTACATATTTCGGACAAAGTCGCTGCAAAAATAAACAAATATTTCCGATAAGTACCGACTACACTTACGGAAAATAATACACGCTTCCGAAATTTAATGAGTGCCTTCTAAATCTGGTCAAGCTATACTAAGTATTTTTTAACGGTATTTGGTTACAACAATCGTCTATTTTCAATTTTGATTGTATCAGTTTGATGCACAAGGTTCAAAAGTGAATAATGAATGCTATGGATTACGCCGTAATTTGATTAATAGAGGCGGTTCGAACGTTAGTTGACCTAGGCGCAGCAACCTGGTATGTTCGAGTACAGTCAATATGATATTACCGAATAGATATTCATTTTAACGTTGTTGGTTTTTTGGTTTTTAACTTAATCTCTGTCTTATGAGACATATCCGGTTGATTGATGTATTCAGTATAGGGATTAAACACGTGCATGCAAATAGACGATGCTGACAGAGACACGTTGTTATAAATGAGAAATACATTGTATACTACGTCATCAATACTTGTGGTATGTTTCAGAAACATTGTACAGTTGCAGACGAGACTACATTTTTACTTCTTAGAACTAGGAGCATTTAATAATTCATTAATCACTATGTTAAGGTTATTATTTATTTGCAGAAACAAATAATTATTCACCAATTACTTGAGTAAATAGAATGAAGTATGTAATTAGAAGTTCATCAATCAAAATCCATACATTACTGAATGCATGATTAAGTAATACGTCATCAATTTTGTAACTTGATAATTTATTATTATAAATATTATATGCCCGAACCATTTAAGTCTAGTTAACGAAAACACTCTGTAATCCTGAATAAGGATAGTAAAGTAAAGTAACAAAGTGAAATCATAAGACAATGACATGCTTCCGCTCAACCACATAACATTGGCCTTTGTCTCAGGTGAACACATCTTCGTTTAACTGAGTAACGTAGAACTTCGTAGGTACTTACTCCGAGAAAGTGGTGCAGCGATCTAACTCAGGTCTTCTAGTCTCGAATGCGCCAGTCCTCAATCTAGGCAACCGCTTTCCACATCTTCATTTGCACGTGGCTTTTATGTGAGAATTTACTTGTAGCAAACGGTGCTTGGTTAAACAACAGCTTGCGGAATTATTTAACTATGCAAATAGTTATTTACATATTTATTACTTAATTTTTTTGTTTACTCATTTAATTGGAGAATAATAATGAAGTCAGTCTGCAATATGAACAATACCTTTATAATAATACTGAATGAATACTAAAGAAGTTTGCTTTGAATATTAATTAGTGTATGCATACGTACAGAGGGTGTTTGTGTAACATACCGCAAACATTATGCTGTGTACATCATAGTTTCATGTTTTGAATACAAGAGACGTTATGTTTGGATCTGAAAGTATTGATGATGTAGCCTACATTATTGTAAGTTTATATATACATTTATGTAAGTGCTATACATAAATTGTCAATCGACTCTTTGAGATGTTATATATTTTTTCTGGAGAGGCAACATTACAAAGTTGCATATTTGATCAGAACTGTATTTCTGTATTACTTATAGAAACGATTAAAATGACAATGCAACACGACGATTCTTAGCAAAAAAAACGAGAATAAAACACGTTTAGAGCAATGCAGGGCAAAACATTTTATCAAAACATTTCATCGAATATATATGTGCTTGTATCTCTTCCTCTCTCTTGGGTATATACTTTCAAATGATGATAATATAATTAGATAATTGATCGTAATTACATCCTGTGCTACAGGTCTCTTAACTATATTATATAAAACATCAAATACTGTCAGTTACGATGATTCTGATTGAGCAGAAATATTCAAAGATTTTCGCATAACATGAATAACAGAAATCATGTCACATAAACTCGAAACAAAAAGCACAGCAATTAATTCTAAATTGTTGATGTTTTTAGTTCATGACATGAATAAAATATTTTCAATAAAACAAAATGTTTTCCTACATTACCTCCAATTTTACACAAAAGTTGAACACATCAATTCTTCAAAAGAAATACGATACCATCCTATATATCTTGGTTTGCAGTTTCAATTACCGTAAAATGCTGGTAAACACAAAATTGGATTGCCTCAAACTTGTATTCAATAAATTTGATCGTCTTATATCATTTTTAACATGCTTATCATTTATATATTGCGGTGCATTGGCTAATCCAATCTTCATAGACTTTATAATTCATCAATATTCTAGAGGGATTTAGAGAGATCGGGGGTATGGACGCCATTGTCATTTTGGTCGTTTTATGAGAATGATTAATAAAAGTTATGACAATAATGTGTTACATAATCGAGCTAAATAATTTATCAATGTAACTGATAGGAAACAACAACATTTAATGACAGTCGAGTGTTAGTGAAGACATTAACCATTGTTTGAGACAGGTATGACGTCACGGGAGATGGCATCACTGACAACACGCGGTCAATATGTCATGTATGGACAGTCAATATAAATGTTTTAGGGACTAATTGGAACACTTGTCCCTATTCATTTATGAACATGTGATCTGTGATATTGTCAATAATGACTATTTCAACTTCATGAGAATGTATGATTTCAAATGAATTCCCCTCAGAAAAAGTCTGAAACATCCGATCTTACTATTCGAAAATTACCCCTGCTGGCCACAATATTGTTGACCGAGAAGACTGAACGGTGCTGTAAGACAAACAGAACAATTAATGAATACAACATACTTACTGATTTATCTCAGCATCCTTTATCCAAACACATTGTGTGAATGTACATGGTTTTTGCTTTAACGGTCTGGAAACAATAGTTCGGAATATGGTTTTGGAATATAATACGCAAATCATTATTTCACAAGTGCACTATAAATTATAAATTGTAGTTAATACTTAGATGAGACTTGGTGTACTGAAGCCTGTATGATGCCTACATACAGCCGTCAAGAAACCAACATCTACAAACACCAGTCTACAAACTCTAAGGTTAAACATACAAGTCTGCATAACTATATAGCCGAAACAACTCTGACACAAATATTGATTCGTTCATTCTTTCACAACTTGTATTGAGTTTTCGAAATTCAATTCATAATAATGTAGGTTTAAGTGACAATAACGGTTGCCACCACGTAGCGTATGTTGTGAGTATTTTACCAGAACGAAAGTTTTCGAATTGCTATTCCATAAAGTTTGATAGTGCTTGACAACATCCACCTGTCTGCGAGTATGCATGGTATGGAAGTGTATTGGTTTGACGAAAACAACCGAGCTGTTCCAAATTAAGAATTGTCCAAACACCGACATGTTTCGTTGAATTATAATCATTTTATCGAGACGGAATTCTAACGATGATTCCCTTAAATCATAACACTATCCTTATTGAATAATAGTTATGCCAACAAGTTGATATCATTCGTTGTGTGTAGGTGTTTCATGCTAACCGATATTATTATGACGTCATCACATAAAACTCAATCACCATAAATGTAACATACAATCAGTTTATAGATAAAATCTTATCCATTTCACCCTGCTTTCACCACTAAAACTTTTATTGTCGTAATTGAAAACCAGTTATATTTAAAAGCTACCATAGGAATTGTACGTTTTACGAGACAGTTAATTTAAGTTTCATGATAAATAGTTCAGTTTTATAAGAATAGAAATAATATAATATTGTTGACTTGAAAAACTTGTCGCAGCCAGTTGTTGTTAGATATTTGCCAATAAATACCTTTAGATTAAATAATAAATTTCAATAGATATTTAAAGAAATGAATGGAACCCACATGCACTCTTTTCAAAACCATGGTGTGAATACATTAGGGGTAAAACGTTATTATTGGTAATAAGATCGTTGATACATGTTGAGGGATGTTGTCCACGTGTTACTTTTGCTTTTCGTGGCTCATTGGAATGCAATAATTATATTTGTCGATATTTAAGTTTTATTAAAAAGCTAGAATAACGCATACGATTTCCTTATACCCCACAAAGTGTCATAAGCAACAGCAAACCACAACACCACGTTCCCATTAACCACAATCCACGCGGCTTTACAACCACCTGTCTACATATTATATTGATACAAGCGTAATTGCTTGACTGTTGTTGGTCTCAAGATGATTTATAAACATGTGTACAAAACACATAAATTGAGATATAAACAGACAAACAACAATTGGTGGTATTACATACAGTATAATGAACCTGTGTGGGATGTAAATTGATGCCAGGTAATACATATATCAATGTACACGTCTGTTGGACCAATAATACAGAAATTAAATGAAACATTTTCATTGACTTTGTCAGCTGGATGTTGTTGTGTTATGCAGTGCATAAAAACACAATATGACACGATACGCTAAGTTATGAAACGTCGCCACACACAGTGATAGGTAGAGATTGAGATACGCGAAAAACACAACCTTACATGATTCTGCAATGTTCTGACATAGTTGGTTAAACAGCATGTGTTTCCTTGCGAGCATTTGTTTTCGTTATGTCTAGCAACATTTGTGTTTTCAATTATTACATAATTACATCAAACGATGAAATGAATGGCATTGTTTATGAAGCTAATGGTTGATTTGTAATTTTATACTTGTATTTAGGTGTGTTACTCATCATAGAAAAGTGCATTCCATCTAAACATATGTGACTATTGATTCTTTGTGGAAATGTAGAGAAAGTCATAAGATGGTTAATGTTGAAAAGGAAAACCATCTTTACGCTCGAGCCAAATAATGTGAAGAGTTTTTTTCTTTATGAGTGTGTGTGTCAAATACGAAACTACACTTGTACACTTTCATTATTATAATGTACTAGTATGTGTAGATCAAAATCAAGTTGTAAACTTATGTTCAGGTCACTTTGTCTTGCTTTCAACAAATCTATTTTCTTTAAAATGAGTTGAAATCTGGTGGCCGTCTTGGATTTCGACGCCAAAATGTAAGTTGGGATCTCATCCAAAATATTCGTTTATTTCTGTCAAGTCATAATAGAAATTCAAATGTCTTGAATTTAATGTATGTGAAATTAACAAGCAGTTGCTAGTTGCAAAATGTTGAAATCGCGAACTGACAAATGTCAGGTTTCTTTACAATTCAGCTGCCACTGCCTGCAGGCGGAACTGGCAGCTAGATAATGGTGTTTGTGCGAACTACGTCGCCGAAAGCTTTAACTTTACAATTACAGTACATATGACGTTTTTGTGTAAACAATCGCTATTGCGGTTTATTCTTACGATTAATCGGCATTTCACACATTCGAGCAAATTTATGATTCAATAACACTCAGTCAATCGTGTCAGACAATGTGCGATAATTATTTATCAGATGGGCAAATTGACGGATTGACAACCGTGTTCTATCTTATGATAGACTAATCGGTCTTGTGGGCATAATCAGCCAATATGGCGCACACAGTAACATCGTACATGCTGCATAACTGCTCCGATTGTTTATTTGATAAGAAAATAATAAGGACAAACGCCTTTAAAACTTAATATTGTCAATTTGAAAAAAATATTGTCAGATATTTCTAGCTCAGTTTTCATCCACTGTGGCTTGTTATCATATATTGGTGATAGAAAGTTCGCTTGTTTCTTCATCAGAAGTACTTGTAGTCTATACCGGAAGTACTAAATTATCAACGGAAATGCGCCATGAAAACAAGTAGACTATCAAATGCCAAAAATAGAACCGACACGTTTAGGTCAGTAATTCGTCTATAGAAGGATATACGAATTGGATAAATCGATCAATATGTCTGTCATGGTATTAACTGTCATTGAAAAATGTATTGGCTCAGGTCAGCATATACGAGAGGTGTTCAACTTATTTATGAACATAAAATGAACATCGATATTTTGTTACTGTAATAATGAAATTAAATAAAAACTTTTATATTGTGTAAAGTAGTGTATCAAGAAGTATACATAATCATTGTAAATTGTCAATACGTTACGGTTAAATCATAATCAGCGCTAGGGTAAAGAGTGTTGTTATTTGCGTTTTGAAGGTCCAAAACTCGCAATAATTACGTTTATATTTTCCTTCTTTAATCGTTGTTTTAGTATCAACTAGATAGAAAATTATATTGTAAAAGCATGAGAAGACTTCGACATCCCCTGTTTGGTTATAATATATATCAAAGTTATATTCTTAAGTTTTATTTGGCGTTGTTTATGGAGACTTGAAGCTGAATCTGGATGAAACTGACTATGTTCTTGGATCAGTCACTAGGAACGATTGGTAACACTTTTTTGTTGAAAACCTGATTTAAAACGGTTTGTACATAGACCACAGCCTTCACTTTCGTCAATTTGATATTGATTTTGATGTGCGTATATCCATAATAACAAACCCAATGCCTTTCTATGAAAACGGCCGCGAATACACAAAGCTGGACAAACATGAACTTCTCCCTATCCTTGTGACCTTTTCTAAAGTAGCATACCATAATCTATCATAACATTCTTTAAGATTCAGCATTCCTTCGCCATAATGAAACAATTTTTCCAGATAATGTTGTTTATTTCGCATTTCTAGATTCCAAGACTTTTGGCTGCGAAGCATGTTTTCTTGATTTTCAGCGTAGGAACTTCGCATTTTCCCAGAACTATGCATTCAACTGTTTCGAAATAATGTCACTGATAGTTTCTATGGACACTCCCATCTGTGGTACTTTTACACGTTTTGCTAATGGATTCATCATAGATATCATAAAACCGATTTAACTTTTTTGTGTAGGTTTTGGCAATGTTGGGCAATTTTCAATTTTTGGTGCCATTTCACAATTACTGGAAACAGAACTTTAATAACACTTCTTACGACAAATATTACTGGTGTTCTCATTTAAAACGCAAAATATAAAATTATTAACACATTCTTGATGCTCATAAAAGGGCCATTTTGCCTTAAAAACAGGAAAAACAACATCATCTACTAAATTGTTGTTTTAAGCTCTAACCAAATGAAATATACAATGTATGATGATCATATGTTCAACTTAAAACATTTTCTCGCATGGTTTAAAAAAGATATTTCAATTATTTTTATTCAATATTGCACAATCGGTGTTCATGTTTTGTTCATAAATAAGTTGAACACCTCTCGTAATGTGTCGTCGTATTCTGCTGACGACACATTATCTCTATGTGCAGTTATACCAATTTTAAATAATTTGTACTATTTCACTATGTACTATGGTTCAACTTTTGATATAAACGTCCTAGGCGCAGTAGCTTGAACGGGTCGAGTATTATCAGGTACTCATACACTATGATATAATCAAACAAAGTACACCCGATATGTTAATGGTTTTAACTTAATCGCAGATTTGTGTGACACGTTTTGCACCCAAATGGTTTATGTATTTAGTAATAGTACTTAAACGTGTATTCAAACAGACAATGCTGACACGTGGCTATAAATGAGAAAAATATTGTATACTACGTCATCAATATTTGTGGTATGTTCAACATACATTGTACAGTCACAGACGAGACTAAATATTTACTACGAGAGGTGTTCAACTTATTTATGAACAAAACATGAACACCGATTGTGCAATATTGAATGAAAATAATTGAAATATCTTTTTTAAACCATGCGATAAAATGTTTTAAGTTGAACATATGATCATCATACATTGTATATTTCATTTGGTTAAAGCTTAAAACAACAATTTAGTAGATGATGTTGCTTTTCCTGCTTTTAAGGTAAAATGGCCCTTTTATAAGCATCAAAAAAGTGTTGGTAAATTTTTATTTTGCATCTTTAATGAGAACATCAGTAATATTTGTCGTGAGACGGGTTATTAAAGTTCTGTTTCCAGTAATTGTGAAATGGCACCAAAAATTGAAAATTGCCCAACATTGCCAAAACCTACACCATAAAGTAACATTGGTTTGATCATATCTATGATGAATCCATTATCAAAACCCGGAATAGTACCACAGATGGGAGTGTCCATTGAAACTATCAGAGACATTATTTCGAAACAGTGTAATGCATAGTTCTGGGAAAATGCGAAGTTCTTACGCTAAAAATCAAGAAAAACATGCCTCGCAGCCAAAAGTCTTGGAATCTAGACATGCGAAAAAAACATCACTATGTGGAAAAATTGTTTCATTATGGCGAAGCAATGCTAAATCTTAAAGATTGTTATGATAGATTATGGTATTTTCCATTTTAGAAAAGGTCACATGGATAGGGAGGAGTTCATGTTTGTCCAGCATTGTGTGTTCGCGGCCGTTTTCATGGAAAGGCATTGAGTTTGTTGTGATGGAAATACGCACATCAAAATTAATATCAAATTGACGAAATTGAAGGCTTTGGTCTATGTACGAACCGTTGAAATTAGACTTTCAACAAAAAAAAGTGTTACGTATCGTTCCTAGTGACTGTTCCAAGAACATAGTGTTTCTCCAGATGCAGCTTCAAGCCACCATATACAACGCCAAATAAAAAAACTTAAGAATACAACTTTGATATATATCATAACCAAACAGTAGATGTCGAAGTATTCTCATGCTTTAACAATATAATTTTCCATCTGGTTGATACTAAAACAACGATTAAAGAAGGAAAATGTAAACGTAATTATTACGAGTTTCGGACCTTCAAAACGCAAATAATAACACCCTCTACCCTAATGTTGATTATGATTAAATCGTAACGTATTGGCAATTTACAATTATTATATATACTTTATGATACACTACTTTATACAATATAAAATTTTTTATTCAATTTAATTGTTAGAGTAACACAACATTGATGTTCATTTTCTGTTCATAAATAAGTTGAACACCTCTCGTACTTACAATTAGACGTATTTAAGTATTCATTAATCAATATGTTGAGTTTATCATTTATTTGCAGAAATAAACAATTATTCACCGATTACTTGAGTAAACAGAATTTATGCAATAAGGAGTTCATCAATCATTTCATCAGTCCTAAATAACTAACTAAATTCATCATTTAATAACTCATCATTAAGTTTGTCTACTGTAATCTTGAATAAGGGGAAAAATCAATGTGAAGTGAAGTCTTTAGACAATTACAGACTTGCATCCTATTCAACCGACTTAACATTTACTGACCATTGATTCGCAATTCGGTTGTAACACTCAGCGCCGATTGCAGCCACATTACATGGACTTTGTCGTTCTCTGGTGAACACATATTCGTTTACCTGGGTAACGTAGAACATCGTAGGTGATACTTACTCCGAGAAGTAGTGGTGCACTGATCGAACTCGGGACCTCTATTCTAAAATGCGCGAGCCTTACATCTAGAAACCGCTCCCTATATCTACATTTTCACACGGCCTTTATGTGAAGAGTTATTTATATTATACCGATGGGCACTTTGTTAAATATTGCTGAGTTATTTAACTATTCATGCAGTTATTTACATATTTATGATTGATGAATATTTGCTCAAATTTTCTTCACTCAATGAATTTGAGAATTATAATGCAGTCTGCAAGATGAATAATCCCCTTATAATGATGAATACTAAAGTAGTACATGCATGGTGGATATGTATTCTTGTCTGCATACATACGTTGGTGAACATACTACACGTACTCATTAAATTGTGCGATGTATCACATAATTGCATGCATGGTTTTGTACGTGTGATGTAGTATATACTATTTTTGTCATTTTAAGCACGTGTCTCGAGCCATCGGTTTATTACGAAGTTTGTTACACATGTAAACCTTTTTATTCACACATACGAGCGTACAATGTCAGACATACGTGTACATATTGGACATTGTATACAGGTGGCCATTCTGGAGGGATAAACTTAATATAGTAAAGTTCAACATTAATATCGTCGTTGTAAAGATCACATTTTTTCATAAAATGCAACACGCCGATTCCTGAATGATAATTAAAACTTTGTAGAGCAATGAAGGACAAATTATTTTATGAAAAACTTTTTCCAAGAACATTGTCTGTGCCCATCTCTATATCTTCCTCTAGGGGGTATACTCGTACGTTCAAATGATGATAACATAATTAGATAATTGATCTTAATTACACCCTGTACTACAGGTCTCTGAACCATATTATATTAAATATCCTATATCGTCTGCTATGCTAATTCTGATTGAATCGAAACATCCGAAGTTATCCATACATCATGAAATCATTAATCTTGTCAAATTTCCTCAAAACAAAATGCTCAACAATTGATTTTTACTTCACCCAGAGTGTTCCTGTTGTAATTCTCTTTGCTGTAACGTATTTCTGGTTCTAAAGTTACAACTATTAATACATAAACCATGCACAATGTTTATCTGCAGGTCTCCAAACTTTATTATAAAACATCGACTTGAATAGTGTCAAGTACGCAGATTCGGATTGAATCTAAATATCCGAAGTTATCGCATAATATGAAAAACATAAATCATGTCAAATTTTCTCAAACCAAAATGCACAACGATTGATTTTAATTCACCCAGAGTGTGTTCTTGTTGCATTTATCTTTGCTATAATGTATTTCAGTTTTAAAGTTACAACTACGAGTATCAATATATAAAACACACACAAGGTTTATCTGCAGCAACTGTCGAATGTTTTATAGAAAACAGATGAGAATTCATGCAGGAGATATTTTAACCCAAACAAGGAAAAAAAACAAAGTTATATTGCGGTTGTAGTAACCCTACCCTCGCTTTATTTGCCCTTACCCTAAAATTTGTATAGCCACTTTGCGGGTAATCGCCGAGAAATGTTGATTTTCCACTTCATGAAGTGTGCACAATATTGTTAATAAAATAAAAAAAATGTTTTCTTACCTAACCTCCTATTCTAAGAACCTCATCATTAATTTGGTTTGGCCTACAATTAAGATCTGAATTCTTTTCTACACAAAAGTTGAACCCATCAATTCTCCAAAAATAATACGATACCATCCTATATGTCTTGGTTTGCGTTTTCAATTTCCGGAGACATTCTGGTGAATAAAAAGTTGGTTTACCTCAAGCTTGTATTCATTAAATTTGATCGTCTTTATTGAGTAACAGTTTGTTTTAATATCATTTGTAACATGCTTGTCAGTTTCCATTGGCGGTCCATTGGCTAATCCAATATTCCTAGAATGTATTATTTATAAAACTCTACCAGCGTGAGTTGACACAGAGGGGACGGGTATATGGACTCCACTCGAATGTTGGTTATTTTATTTAATGTACACTTGTTTGTCTAGTCTAAATCTCTGACCACGACAAATACTATAAAAAATATTGCTGGTCGGGTCCCTTACTGCGATAACACTATTCATCCATAGAAAGTTGATTGATAGAAATCTATTTCGAGTAGGGATAAGATCCCAGACCGCGTCATTCCAAAGCCAAATAGAAACATGACATCAGTAATACCCTTGCTATTCGCTGAGTGAAAAGGGGAAACTGGCTTCTCTTTTCTCATATCCTCGTGGAGATGGAATTCATCAGAAATGATGGCCTCGGTGAGAATGATTGATAAAAGTTATAAAAATACGTGTTCAATAATCGACCAAAAATAAGTAAGCAATGTAACTGATAGCAAATAACATCAGTAAATGACAGTTGAGTGTTAGTGAAGGCATTATACCATTGTTTCAGACAGGTATGACGTCACGGGATGGTATCACTGACAACACGCGGTCATTATGTCATGTATGGACAGTCTATATAAACGGTTTAGATACTTATTGGAACACTTGTCGATAAACATTTTTTCACTTGTGATCTGAGATATTGCCAAAACTGTAATAATTATGTGTATACTTTATACATACTTTTATAAGTTTTCTTGACAAACGTATCCAAAGGAATTGTTGTCATTGCGAAATATTTCCATTCCAACCAACTTGAATTCCGAAAATTTTAAGTATTTGTATTCAATTTGTGTGTTGTATGATGGACGGACAGCACAGATACTATATGCCCCACTTACAAATAAGTAAGGTGAACAAATCTAAGAAATGTCCCGTACGTCTGAAAATTCCCCAAAACTTGTAAGAGTAACAGTATATTACCTGGACGAAAATTGCCGAATTCCATTAAGTTCGATAAAATTGACAATATCCGCCTGTCTACAATTATACATGGTATTGAAGGGTATTGGTTTGACGGAAACTACCGAGTTGTTCTGAATTTGTTCCTCATACATTCACAAAACATCGACATCTTTCGCAGAATTGTAATTATTTTTATCGAGACGGAATTCTAACTATGATTCCCTTAAATCACAACAATATACTTATTGAATAATAGTCATGCCACAATTTGATATCATTCGTTGCATGTAGGTGTTTCATGCTAGCCGATATTGTTATGACGTCATCACATAAAATACAATAATCAAAATAGAATCATAAATGCAATATATTATCAGTTTATAGATACAGTCTTATCCATTTCACCATGCTTTCACCAATAAAACTTGCACAGTCTTAATTGAAAACCAGTTACATTTAAAAGCTACCATAGGAATTGTACGTTTAACCAAGCAGTAAATTAAGTTTCATGATAAATAGTTCAGTTTTATAACATACAAGGAAGATAATGTTGTTGTTTAGTTGAATGACTTAATCTCAATACTCTGTTGTTTGATATTCGATATTCCGCAATAAATAACTTTATGATACTCTTAATAGATATTTGAATAAATGAATGCAACAAACAGGTCTACGCTACATTCAAAATAATTGTGTAAAATACAGGGGTAGAACATTAATATTTCTTTTATTGATAATACATGTTATAGGTTGTTGTTCACTTTTAGATATTGCTATTACAGTTCTTGGCTCCTGGAAATAAAATACTTATATTTGTCCATAGTTAAGCTAATATAAGTCATATATCTAGTGACTTTTATACGTTAACTTAAAATTGTTCCTTACTCTGGCCATACCACTGGTCACCACGATTGACTCAGTCAAACGCACCATCACGCCCTGGCACCACAAGCGTTCCTATTAACCAAAATCCACGCGGCTCTACAACCACCTGTATACATAATTGATTGCGGGCGTAATTGCTTAAATAGTGTTGTTCTTCACGTGATATATAAACATGTGTACAAAACACATAAATTGATATATAAACAGACAATTGATGGTATTACACACAGTATCATAAACCAGTGCGGTTGTTAATATACAACAGATATGGTATGAACTATTTTCATTTACTCTGCCAGCTGGATGTTGTGGTGTTGTATAATACATAAAATAACACGATACGCAAAGTTATGAAACGTCGTCACACAAAGAGATATGGACTGCGATACGCGAAAACACGAACTTACGCGATGCTGCAAATTTCTGACAATATTAGTGAAACATCATGCGCTTTCTTACCAGCATTTGATTGCGTTATGTCTAGCACCATTTGTGTTTTCAATTATTACATAATTACATCAAACGATGAAATGAATGGCATTGTTTATGAAGCTAATGGTTGACTTGTGATTTTATTCGTGTATTAAGGTGTGTTACTCATCATAGAAAAGTGCATTTCATCTCAACGTATGTGACTATTGATTCTTTGGGGGAAATGTAGAGAAAGTCAAAAGATGTTTAATGTTGAAAAGGAAAACCATCTTTACGCTCGAGCCAAAACACGTGAATAGTTTTTTTCTTTATGAGTGTGTGTGTATCAAATACGAAACTACACTTGTATACTTTCATTATTATTATGTACTAGTATGTGTAGATCAAAATCAAGTTGTAAACTTATGTTCAGGTCACTTTGTCTTGCTTTCAACAAATCTATTTTCTTTAAAATTAGTTGAAATCTGGTGACCGTCTTGGATTTCGACGCCATAATGTAAGTTGGGATCTCATCCAAAATATTCGTTTATTTCTGTTAAGTCATAATAGAAATTCAAATGTCTTGAATTTAATGTACGCAAAGTTAACAAGCAGTTGCTAGTTGCAAAATGTTGAAATCGCGAACTGACAAATGGCAGGTTTCTTTACAATTCAGCTGCCACTGCCTGCAGGCGGATCAGCAAGTGCAAACTGGCAGCTAGATAATGGTGTTTGTGCGAACTACGTCGACGAAAGCTAAAACTTTACAATTGCAGTACATATGACGTTTTTGTGTAAACAATTGCTATTGCATTTTATTCTTACGATTAATCGGCATTTCACACGTTCGAAAGGAAATCCGAGCAAATGTATGATTCAATAACACTCAGTCAATCGTGTCAGACAATGTGCGATAATTATTTATCAGATGGGTAAATTGACGGATTGACAACAGTGTTCTATCTTATGATAGACTAATAGGTCCATCGATAAATGTCATTGTGGGCATAATCTGCCAATATGGCGCATGCAATTACATCGTACATGCTTCATAACTGCTCCGATTGTTTATTTGATAAGAAAACAATGAGGACAAACGCCTTTAAAACTTTTAAATATTGTCAATTTGAAAAAAATATGGTCAGATATTTATAGCACAGTTTTCATCCATTCTGGCTTGTTTTCATATATTGGTGATAGAAAGTTCGCTTGTTTCTTTATCAGAAGTACTTGTAGTCTATACCGGAAGTACTAAATTATCAACGGAAATGCGCCATGAAAACAAGTAGACTATCAAATGCCAAAAATAGAACCGACACGTTTAGGTCAGTAATTCGTCTATAGTAGGATATACGAATTGGATAAATCGATCAATATGTCTGTCATGATATAAACTGTCATTGAGGAATGTATTGGCTTAAGTCAGCATAAAAATGTGTCGTCGTATTCTGCTGACGACACATTTTCTCTATATATGCAGTTGTACCAATTTTGAATAATTTGTACCATTTCACTATGTACTATGGTTCTCATTTTGATATAGGTCACAAACCACCAAATAGAGTTGTTCTTTAACTCAATGTAAAGTGACCTTGGTCAGCCAAAAAAAATGTCAAATTTTTGTCCATGGGGCCCTCTCAAAATCTTTTAATCAGTAGAAATAGCATCCATCTTGAAAAAAAGAAAAAAAAGTAGGGGGTCATGTATCATATAAGAAAAATTTGGTTCGTCAAACGCAGTGAACAGATTTTCTCACATGTACGGATTTACTCACTGTCCGTTAGCCCCAACCTTACTTTCACTTTCATATTTAAGCCAGAATACAAAATATTTCTGAATAAAACCATTTCACTACATCACATACATGCATACAAAGCATTTAACACCAATTTAATGATTCTGATGCTGATTTGTCAAGACATACCCCCATTTTCAGTCGCTTTGAAGTTTTTTAACGGACTATTTGACTGTATCTGAATTTGGTCCGCGTAGGCATTTAGTGGTTATTTACCTTAAGGCAACCCTTTTTGGGTTGTTTAAGTGTTTTTTGCACTTTTTTCAATGCTACTATATATATGCAGCACAAAACAATCAATTCTAGACAAATTGGGCATGAAATCCAGAAAAAATTACAAACCCGCATATGTGCCTTTAAGGAGAAATTTGGTCAGCGCCTGTCAAATGGTATGAATAGTGACATGAAATGGGGTTGTATTTGTGCTAAAATGGTATTCTGAACCCCAATTTTGCTTTAGATGCCTAATTATATGTCTATTATTCATACTTAATCACAATTATCCATGTCTGATACTAAAATAAGGGCAACATTCACATAAAAATGTCAATTTAAGAAAAAATAAATCTGAACTTTTCTGGATTTTTCATGATAAAAATCTAAATTTTCACTTTTTTAGATATTTTACACAGATAAAAATGTTTAAAACCCCATCTTGAGTGCATTTCCATTCATTTAAATGCAAAAAAATGAAAACATGATTTTAAAGAAATTTTGCATGTCTTTAGGTCACAAACCACCAAATAGAGTTGTTCTTTAACTCAATGTAAAGTGACCTTGGTCAGCCAAAAAAAATGTCAAATTTTTGTCCATGGGGCCCTCTCAAAATCTTTTAATCAGTAGAAATAGCATCCATCTTGAAAAAAAAGAAAAAAAAGTAGGGGGTCATGTATCATATAAGAAAAATTTGGTTCGTCAAACGCAGTGAACAGATTTTCTCACATGTACGGATTTACTCACTGTCCGTTAGCCCCAACCTTACTTTCACTTTCATATTTAAGCCAGAATACAAAATATTTCTGAATAAAACCATTTCACTACATCACATACATGCATACAAAGCATTTAACACCAATTTAATGATTCTGATGCTGATTTGTCAAGACATACCCCCATTTTCAGTCGCTTTGAAGTTTTTTAACGGACTATTTGACTGTATCTGAATTTGGTCCGCGTAGGCATTTAGTGGTTATTTACCTATAAGCGTTCTAGGGGCAGTAGCTTGACCGGGTCGAGAATAATCAGGTACTCATACACTATGATGTAATCAAAAAAAGTACACCTGATATGTTAATCACAGCTTTGTGTGACACGTTTTGCACCCAAATGATTTATGTATTTAGTAATAGTACTAAAATGTGTATTCAACAGATAATGCTGACACGTGGCTATAAATGAGAAAAATATTGTATACTACGTCATCAATATTTGTGGTATGTTCAACATACATTGTACAGTCACAGACGAGACTAAATATTTACTGCTTAGAATAAGATGTATTTAAGTATTCATTAATCAATATGTTGAGTTTATCATTTATTTGCAGAAACAAACAATTATTCACCGATTACTTGAGTAAACAGAAATTATGCAATGAGGATTTCATCAATCATTTCATCAGTCCTAAATAACTAACTAAATTCATCATTTAATAACTCATCATTACGTTTGTCTACTGTATTCTTGAATGAGGGGATAAAAAAATCAATGTGGAGTGAAGTCTTCAGACAATTACAGACATGCGTCCTTTTCAACCGACTTAACATTTACCGACCATTGATTCGCAAGTCGGTTGTTACACTCGGCGCCGATTACAGCCACATCACATGGACTTTGTCGCTCTCTGGTGAACACATATTCGTTTACCTGGGTAACGTAGAACATCGTAGGTGATACTTACTCCGAGAAGTAGTGGTGCATTGATCCAACACGGGACCTCTCGTCTAAAATGGTGCGGTGTTTCTGATTTCTTTGCTCGGATGGTTAGGTTGAGTGCTACCACCCCTGTCGGATTTCTCATACCTTTTTTTACATCTAGACAACCGCTCCCTATATCTACATTTTCACACGGCCTTAATGTGAAGAGTTATTTATATTATAGCAATGGGCACTTTGTTAAATAGTGCTGAGTTATTTAACTATTCATGCAGTTATTTCTAATTTATGATTGATGAATATTTGCTCAAATTTTCTTCACTCAATTAATTTGAGAATAATAATGTAGTCAGTCTGCAAGATGAATAGCAGCCTTATAATAATGAATACTAAAGTAGTACATGCATGGTGGATATGTATTCTTGTCTGCATACATACGTTGGTGAACATACTACACGTACTCATTAAATTGTGCGATGTATCACATAATTGCATGCATGGTTTTGTACGTGTGATGTAGTATATCCTATTTTTCTCATTTTAAGCACGTGTCTCGAGCCATCGGTTTATTACGAAGTTTGTTACACATTTAAACCTTTTCATTCACACATACGAGCGTACAATGTCAGACATACGTGTACATATTGGACATTGTATACAGGTGGCCATTCTGGAGGGATAAACTTAATATAGTAAAGTTCAACATTAATATCGTCGTTGTAAAGATCACATTTTTTCATAAAATGCAACACGCCGATTGCTGAATGATAATTAAAATTTTGTAGAGCAATGCAGGACAAATTATTTCATGAAAACATTTTCCTAGAACATTTTCTGTGCCCATCTCTATATCTTCCTCTAGGGGGTATACTCGTACGTTCAAATGATGATAACATAATTAGATAATTGATCTTAATTACACCCTGTACTACAGGTCTCTGAACCATATTATATTAAATATCCTATATTGTCTGCTACGCTAATTCTGATTGAATCGAAACATCCGAAGTTATCCATACAACATGAAATCATAAATCTTGTCAAATTTCCTCATATCAAAATGCTCAACAATTGATTTTTACTTCACACAGTGTGTTCCTGTTGTAATTCTCTTTGCTGTAACGTATTTCTGGTTCTAAAGTTACAACTATTGATACATAAACCATGCACAATGTTTATCTGCAGGTCTCTAAACTTTATTATAAAACATCGACTTGAATAGTGTCAAGTACGCAGATTCGGATTGAATCGAAACATCCAAAGTTATCGCATAATATGAAAAACATAAATCATGTCAAATTTCCTCAAACCAAAATGCACAACGATTGATTTTAATTCACCCAGAGTGTGTTCTTGTTGCATTTATCTTTGCTATAATGTATTTCAGTTTTAAAGTTACAACTACGAGTATCAATATATAAAACACACACAAGGTTTATCTGCAGCAATTGTCGAATGTTTTATAGAAAACAGATGAGAATTCATGCAGGAGATATTTTAATCCAAACAAGGAAAAAAAAACAAAGTAATATTGCGGTTGTAGTAACCCTACCCTCGCTTTATTTGCCCTTACCCTAAAAGTTGTATAGCTACTTTGCGGGTAATCGCCGAGAAATGTTGATTTTCCACTTCATGACGTGTGCACAATATTGTTAATAAAATAAAAATGTTTTCTTACCTAACCTCCTATTCTAAGAACCTCATCATTTTAATTTGGTTTGGCCTACAATTAAGATCTGAATTCTTTTTTACACATAAGTTGAATCCATCAATTCTCCAAAAGTAATACGATACCATCCTATATGTCTTGGTTCGCGTTTCAATTTCCGGAGAAATTCTGGTGAATAAAAAGTTGGTTTACCTGAAGCTTGTATTCATTAAATTTGATCGTCTTTATTGAGTTACAGTTTGTTTTAATATCATTTTTAACATGCTTGTCAGTTTCCATTGGCGGTCCATTGGCTAATCCAATATTCCTAGAATGTATTATTCATAAAACTCTACCAGCGTGAGTTGACACAGAGGGGACGGGTATATGGACTCGAATTTTGGTTATTTTATTTAATGTACACTGGTTTGTCTCGTCTAAATCTCTGACCACGACAAATACTATAAATAATATTGCTGGTCGGGTCCCTTACTGCGATAACACTATTCATCCATAGAAAGTTGATTGATAGGAATCTATTTCGAGTAGGGATAAGATCCCAGACCGCGTCATTCCAAAGCCAAATAGAAACATGACATCAGTAATACCCTTGCTATTCGCTGAGTGAAAAGTGGAAACTGGCTTCTCTTTTCTCATATCCTCGTGGAGATGGAATTCATCAGAAATGATGGCCTCGGTGAGAATGATTGATAAAAGTTATAAAAATACGTGTTCAATAATCGACCAAAAATAAGTAAGCAATGTAACTGATAGCAAATAACATCAGTAAATGACAGTTGAGTGTTAGTGAAGGCGTTATACCATTGTTTCAGACAGGTATGACGTCACGGGATGGGATCACTGACAACACGCGGTCATTATGTCATGTATGGACAGTCTATATAAACGGTTTAGATACTTATTGGAACACTTGTCGATAAACATTTTTTCACTTGTGATCTGAGATATTGCCAAAACTGTTATATAATGTACAACCGAGACATAATATACATACATAGTAAATGTAGGTTACGTCATATGCATCTGTATTGATAATTACCAATTACACCAATAAAATGTACAACCTCTAGACAGTTTTGGTACTTGGTTTAGTAGGCTTATAATTATGTATATACTTTATACATACTTTTATAAGTTTTCTTGACCAACGTATCCAAAGGAATTGTTGTCATTGCGAAATATTTCCATTCCAACCAACTTGAATTCCGAAAATTTTAAGTATTTGTATTCAATTTGTGTGTTGTATGATGGACGGACAGCACAGATACTATATGCCCCACTTACAAATAAGTAAGGTGAACAAATGTAAGAAATGTCCCGTACGTCTGAAAATTGCCCAAAACTTGTAAGAGTAACAGTATATTACCTGGACGAAAATTGCAGAATTCCATTAAGTTCGATAAAATTGACAATATCCGCCTGTCTACAATTATACATGGTATTGAAGGGTATTGGTTTGACGGAAACTACCGAGTTGTTCTGAATTTGTTCCTCATACATTCACAAAACATCGACATCTTTCGCAGAATTGTAATTATTTTTATCGCGACGGAATTCTAACGATGATTCCCTTAAATCACAACAATATCCTTATTGAATAATAGTCATGCCACAATTTGATATCATTCGTTGCGTGTAGGTGTTTCATGCTAGCCGATATTGTTTTGACGTCATCACATAAAATACAATAGTCAAAATAGAATCATAAATGCAATATATTATCAGTTTATAGATAAAGTCTTATCCATTTCACCATGCTTTCACCAATAAAACTTTTACAGTCTTAATTGAAAACCAGTTACATTTAAAAGCTACCATAGGAATTGTATGTTTAACCAAGCAGTAAATTAAGTTTCATGATAAATAGTTCAGTTTTATAACATACAAGGAAGATAATGTTGTTGTTTAGTTGAATGACTTGATCTCAATACTCTGTTGTTTGATATTCGATATTCCGCAAATAAATGACTTTGTGGATACACTTAAATAGATATTTGAATAAATGAATGCAACAAACAGGTCTACGCTACATTCAAAATAATTGTGTAAAATACGGGGGTAGAACATTAATATTTATTTTATTGATAACACATGTTATTGGTTGTTGTTCACTTTTAGAAATTGCTATTACAGTTCTTGGCTCCTGGAAATAAAAAATACTTATATTTGTCCATAGTTAAGCTAATATAAGTCATATATCTAGTGACTTTAATACGTTAACTTAAAATTGTTCCTTACTCTGGCCATACCACTGGTCATCACGATTGAATCAGTCAAACGCATCAACACGCCCTGGCACCACAACCAAAATCCACGCGGCTCTACAACCACCTGTATACATAATTGATTGCGGGCTTAAATAGTGTTGTTCTTCACGTGATATATAAACATGTGTACAAATCACATAAATTGATATATAAACAGACAATTGATGGTATTACACACAGTATCATGAACCTGTGCGGTTGTTAATATACAACAGACATGGTATGAACTATTTTCATTTACTCTGCCAGCTGGATATTGTGGTGTTGTATAATACATAAAACAATAATATAACACGATACGCAAAGTTATGAAACATCGTCACACAAAGAGATATGGACTGTGATACGCGAAAACACGAACTTACGCGATGCTGCAAATTTCTGACAATATTAGTGAAACATCATGCGCTTTCTCAACAGCATTTGATTGCGTTATGTCTAGCACCATTTGTGTTTTCAATTATTACATAATTACATCAAACGATGAAATGAATGGCATTGTTTATGAAGCTAATGGTTGACTTGTGGTTTTATACTTGTGCTATAGGTGTGTTACTCATTCTAGAAAAGTGCATTTCATCTAAACATATGCGAATATTGAATCTCTCGGGAAATGTAGGGAAAGTCAAAAGATGGTTAATGTTGAAAATAGTGAATAGTTTGTGTGTGTGCGTATGCGTGCGTGCTTGCGTGCGTGCCTGTGTGCGTGCGTGCGTGTGTGAAATGCACAAAAACACATTTGTATTCTTTAATCAATAGTAGTACAAGTTATGTGTACATCAAAATCGATTTCAAAATATATGTTCATGTCTCTTTGTCTTGCTTTGACAAATGTATTTTTTTAAAATAAGTGTACATCTGGTGGTCGTATCGCATTTCGTCGCTATCATGTAGGTTGGTATATCAACCAAAATGTTCGTTTATCTATGTAAAGTAATAATATAAATTAAACTGTATGTGAAGTTAACAGCCACCAGTTGCTAGTCGCAAATTTCAAATGTTTAAGTAGTGAACGGACAAATGGCAGATTTCCTTACAACTCAGCTGCTGCCACTAACTGCGGGCAGATCAGCAACTGCCAACTGACAGCTAGCTAATAGTGTTTTTGGGAACAACGTCGACGAAAGCTTTAACCTGATACAATTACAGGAAATATGACGTTTGTTTGTATATAAGCGCGCTTGCAGATTTTTCTCGTTATTAAACAGCATTTCACACGTGCGTAGAGAATTCAGAGCAATTGATTCAATAACGCTCCGCCGATTATGTCAGACAATGCGCTATAATTCCTAATCAGATGGGTAACATGACAAGTTGACAACCATGTTCTAACTTACATTTAGTGATGGAAAAATTGAGCCATGTTGGTCCATCGATAAATGCCACTGTACGCAAAGTCTGACGTGCGCAATGCAACGTACATGCTGAATAAATATTCCGTTTATTGATAAATGAACATTGTCAATTTAACATAAATATTTTCAGAGATTTTCCGCTACAATTTTCACCCACCATGACACTCATAAATTGGTGATTTGGTCTTTCACGGAAGTACTAGTCTATACCGGAAGTACGGAAATGCGCCATGAAAAGAAGTAGAATATCATATACCAAAAATAGAACCGAAACGTTTAGGTCAGTAATTCGTCTTTAGTAGGGGATACGAATTGGACGAATCAATCAATATGTCTGTCATAATATAGAGGATATTTGTACTTTTCCGTGTATGATCGGCTGATAATTCACCGAGTGAGCAGCTGATGTAATATTTTCACGCGTGGCGTAGCCACGTGTGAAAATATAAGTCAGCTGTTCAATATATGAACAATGCAGGACATATTATTTCATGAAAACATTTTCCTAGAACATTATCTGTGCCCATCTCTATATCTTCTTCTCGGGGGTATACTCGAACGTTCAAATGATGATAACATAAATAGATAATTGATCTTACAAATTGTAATTACACCCTGTACTACAGGTCTCTTAACCATATTATATTAAATATCCTATATTGTCTGCTACGCTGATTCTAATTGAATCGAAACATCCGAAGTTATCCATACAACATGAAAAACATAAATCTTGTCAAATTTCCTCAAAACAAAATTCACAACAATTGATTTCTACTTGACTCAGAGTGTGTTCCTGTTGTAATGCTCTTTGTTATAACGTATATCTGCTTCTAAACTTACAACTTCCAATACATAAACCATGCACAAGATTTATCTGCAGGTCTCCAAGCTTTATTATAAAACATCGACTTGAAAAGTGTCAAGTACGCAGATTCTGATTGCGCCGAAACATCCGAAGTTATCGCATAATATAAAAACATAAATCATGTCAAATTTCCTCAAACCAAAATGCACAACGATTGATTTTAATTCACCCAGAGTGTGTTCTTGTTGCATTTATCTTTGCTATAACGTATTTCTGTTTTAAAGTTACAACTACGAGTATCAATATATAAAACACACACAAGGTTTATCTGCAGCAACTGTCGAATGCTTTATAGAAAATAGATGAGAATTCAAACAGGAGATGTTTAAATTCAAATAATGCGAAAATATAGTCACTGTGGTTATAGTCACCCTACGGGAAATCACCGCGGATTGTTTTCCAGCTCATGACATGAATAAAATACTTCTAATCAGAAAAATATTTTTCCTACCTACCCTATTTTTCAACGTATTAACAGAACCACATCATTTATTTGTGTAGGCCTAAAATAGTGATATGACTCTCTTTTTAAACCAAACTTGAATTCATCAATTCTTTAACAGTGATACAATACCATCCAATATGTCTTGGTTTGCATTTTCAATTTCCGGTGAAATTCTGGTAATACACAAATATGGTTTACCTCAAGCATGTATTCATTAAATTTGATCGTCTTGTTGGAGTAACATTTGGTTTTAACGTCATTTTTAACATGCTTATCAGTTTCCTATGGCGATCCATTGGCTAATCCAATCGTACTATAATGAATAATTCATAAAACATCTACCAGCGTGCGTCGATCCAGATGGTCGGGGGTTGGGACTATGAAATTATTATTTGTAATTTTTATATTTACACTGGTTTGTCTGGGCTAAGCATATGTTCATGACAACCCTCTTTGTAATATTTATTGTTAGAATCCCTTACACTATACATTCCTCGAAAGCCTAATGGTAGGGCTTTGTTTCGAACGGGTGAGGTCATTGATACGCTCCTGGACTGCATCAATCTAAAGACGAAATAAACATGACGTCAGTGATACGCTTGCTAGGCAATCAGTAAAAATGGAAACCGTCTTATCTTCTCTCATATCCGTTTGTCGATGGATTACATCAGAAATGACATCCTTTGTGAGAATGATTAATACAAGTTAGAAAAATAACGGGGTCTATAATCGACCTAAAATATGTTAGCAATGTAACTGATAGGAAACAACATAAGTAAATGACAGTCGAGTGTTAGGGAAGGTATTAACCATTGTTTCAGACAGGTATGACGTCATGGGATGGTATAACTGACAACACGCGGTCCATATGTCGTCATGTTTGGACAGTCTACATAAATATTTAAGAACTTATTGGAACTCTTGTCGATATTCACACGTACATGTGATCTGAGCGATTGTCAATTATGTTATATAAAAAACAAACACAACATTCTAATTGCCATTCCATAAGGTTATACTCGATATAATCAACCTGCCTTGGATTAAACGTGGTATGGAAGGGTATTGGTTTGACGGAGACTACTGACTTGTTCTGAATTTAGAATTGTCCTCATACATTCGCAAAACATCGACATCTTTCGCAGAATTGTAATTATTTTATCGAGACGGAATTCTAACGATGATTCCCTTAAATCACAACAATATCTTTATTGAATAATAGTTATGCCAAATTTGATATCATTCGTTGCGTGTATTTGTTTCATGCTAGCCGATATTGTTAGGACGTCATCATATAAAATACAATCACCAATAAATGAATCATAAATGCAACATATTATCAGTTTATAGATAAAATCTTATCCATTTCCCCATGCTTTTACCATTAAAACTTTTACAGTCGTAATTGAAAACCAGTGATATTTAAAAGCCACAAAAGGAATTGTACGTTTTATCAAGCAGTTAATTAAGTTTCATGATACATATTCCAATTTTATAAGAATACAAGGAAGATAATATCGTTGAGTTGAATGACGTGTTCTCCACCCTCTGTTGTATTATATTTGGAAATAAATAACTCTAGATAATCATTATCAATATGATGGCACGGAAATAATGTGCAAAATACGGAGGTAGAATGATTAATATTGGTGATATGTTGCTTTTATTTATAGTAGGTTGTTGTTCACTTTTAGATATAGCTTTTGTTCCCGTGGCTCATGCGAATATACTACTTGTGTCCGTCCATATTTAAGCTATTATTAGAAAGCTAGGATAAAAAATTCAATTTCCTTGTACCCCACACAATGTATGTTCCCCGAAAGCAAGAGATCATTGGCCAATCAAGCAGGGGGACAAACTAATCGGGTGACCACACACTTACGTTTGTCTCAGTCGAACGCATCAACAAGCCATGACACCAACAACTTGCCCATTCACCACACTCCACGCGGCGTTACATCCACCTGTCTACATATTGTTATACGAGCGTAATTGCTATTGCTATTATTGGTCTCAACTTAATATACAACATGTGTACAAAAAGCTGTCAGCGAGTACCTGACAGCTAGCTAATGGTTTTTGTGCGACCATTTAACATTAAGTACATATGAGTTTTTGTGTAAATGATCGGCATTTCACACGTGCGTAGAGAATTCGGAGCACATTGATGATTCAATAAACGCTCCGTCGATCGTGTCAGGCAATGTGCGATAATTTTATATCTGGTGGGTAACTTGATGGATTGATAACCTTGTTTTAACTTACATTTAGTTATTGAAAAATCGGTCAAACAGTTGTTCATCCATCGATAAATGCCATTTCGGGCATATTAAGCCAATATGGCGTTCACAGTTATGTCGTGAATGTTGTATAACTGTTCCCAATCATGAAGGAAAACGCCTCGAACTTTAATATTGTCAATTTGGAATAAAGCACAGTTTACATCCACTGTGGCATACTATCATGTACTATTTTTTGTATTGGTGATCGGAATTTCGCTAGTGTCTTTACAGGTAGTATTTGAAGTCTAAAACGGAAGTACTGAATTATCTACGGAAATGCGACATGAAAACAAGTAGAAGTTCACAGGCCAAAAATAGAAGCGAAACGTTTAGGTCAGTAATTCGTTTATGGTAAGAAATACGAATTGGATGAATCAATCAATATGTCTCTCATTATATAAACTGTCATGGAGAAATGTTTTGGCTCAAGTCAGTATGTAAATGTGTCGTCTTATTCTGCGTACGACACATTATATCTCGGTGCAGTTATACCAATTTTCGAGCCTTTAACAGTATGTTATCAGAAGTTCATCAATCAAAATACATAAATAACTGTAATTAATAAATTAATTAATTTAGAAATTAATTTTGTCAATGGGCACTTGATTATTATAAATAGTATATGCCCGAACAATTAAAACCTGGTACACGAAAATTCGTGGTTATCCTAAATTAGAGGATAAAAATGTAATGTACAAAAGTGAATCTTCAGACATGACAGACATGTTTCCTTTCAATTGACTATATACATTTACCAACCATTGAGTCGCAGATCGACTGTGAAACAAGGCACCGGTGGCAGTAACATCACAATGAACTTTGACCCTCTCAGGTGAAGATATGTTCGTTTAACTGAGTAACGTAGAACATCGAAGGTACTTACTCCGAGAAATTAAGCAGTGATTCAGTGATCGAACTCGGGACCTCTCCCCCCCCCCCTGATGCGCGAGCCCTACATCTAGTCAACCGCTCTCCATATCTACATTTTCACGTGGCGTTTATACGAATATTTACTTATGTTGTAGCAAATGGCGCTTTGTTAAAGAATGCTGAATTATTTAGCAATGCATATACATTGTAGTTATTTACATACTTATGATTGATGAGTATTTACCAAGCTTTTCTTACTAAATTAATTGAATAATAATAATGCAGTCAGTCTGCAAGATGAATAATACCATTATAATCAAAATTAACGAATACCAAAGTAGTGCTTGATGAACATCAATTATTGCCTGCACGGGTACAGACAATGTTTGTGAATCATAACACTAGTATTTTGCAGTGCACCTCATAACTTCATGTCTTGTACATGTACTGGGAGAGAATAAAAGAGATGTTCAGTTTGGTTTTGAAATGCATTATTTTAATATCAGCACACATCTCCTGTTATTATTTTCTTTTAAGGTTTGATACACGTGCCAACCTCTACATACAAGTCAAACTTGTACATATTGGCCATTATATTGTCGTTGTAAATGCCACATGCTTTGTTCATTTTTTCTGGAGAGGTTACATTGCAAGTTTGCAGAATATGCACATTTTTAACAGAACTTTTATTCATTAAGGAGGGAGCATATAAGGCTCGCTTGAAGCATCCATTTTTGGGGATGTGGATGGCTTGTGCTATGTCTGACTCTTGCGTGTGTGGCTAGGCTTTGTCGTCGTAGCTGTGTGGCTTTGGTTTGTGTCCTCCTATTCATTTATGAATGCGAATTCAGTACCTCGATTCCTAGTAAAAATGGAAACATTTTATGACAACGTTTCCTAGAATAATATCTGTGGGCATCTCTCTCTGTTTTCTCTCTCGTGGGTATATACGTTCAAATGATGATAGCATAATTAGATAATTGATCATAATTACATCTTGTATTTCAGGTCTCCGAACTATATCATAAAACATCGAATGTTATCAATAACGATGATTCTAATTGAACTAAAACATCCGAAGTTTTCTGCATAACATATAATACATAAATCAAGTCGAATTTCCTCAAAACAAAATGCACAATAATTGATTTTTAATTCACTTAGAGTGTGTTCTTGTTGCATTTCTCTGTGCTATAACGTATATCTGCTTCTAAGGTTACAACTATCAATATGCATTTTGTATAAACCACGCTGATGGTTTATCTATAGCAACTGTCAAATGTTTTATAGAAAATAGATGAGAATTTATGCAGGAGATATTTAAATCTAAATAAGGGAAAAACAAAATAATAGTGTTGTTCTAGTTACCAAGCCTATCCTATTTTTCTCCTACTCTAAAACGTTGTATTGCCATTGTTCGGGAACAGATTAAAATATTTGAAATAAAATAAAAATGTTTACAACATTATTTTGTTTCGGTCTAAGATTGTGACATGACTTCCTTTTTATACCAAACTTGAAGTTATCACTTCTTCAACAGTAATATGAGACCATCCAATATTTCTTGGTTTGCATTTTCAATTTCCGGAGAATGCTGGAAAACACAAAAATGGTTTACCTAAAGCCTGTATTCATTAAATTTGATCGTCTTTGTGGAGTTACAATTGGTTTTGACGTCATTGTAACATGCTTATCAATTTCTAATGGCGATCCATTGGCTAATAAAATATTTCTAGAATACGTATATAATTGATAAAACATCTACCAGCGTACGTCGAACCATAGGGGATTTTTGTTATTTTATATATGTACATTGGTTTGTCTGTGCATAATATTTGATCATGACAACTCACGACTGAGAAAACCATACTAATTATAGTCATATTGATAGTGCTTTGCTTCGAGTGGGGAGGCACATGATACGATCCCAGACCGCGCTATACAGAAGATGGAAGAAACATCAGGGCAGTGATCCCTTGCTAGACGCTCAGTTAAAAGAGAAAACTGGCTACTCTTCTATTATATCCTCGTGGAGATGGATAACATCAGAAATGACGTCCATCATCGGTGTGAAGGATTAACACAAGTTACGTGTTACATAATCGACATTAAATAAGTAAGAAATGTAACTAATAGCAAACAACAATAGTAAATAACAACCGGATAGGTGTGACGTCATCGGATCGCGAAAAATACACGGTAACGATCAATGTATCATGTATGGACATTCTATATAAATGTTTAGGTACTTATTGGAACACTTGTTGATATTTATTTATGCAATGGGATCTGACATATTGTCTATAATGTTTATCTTTAGCTTACCAAGAAATACATTTTTTTGTACTTACATATTATCTGTAGGGGTATATTGCACTGTCGGCTCTCTATATAAAGGCATGTTTTGATGTGTTAATGGCTAAAGCCATTATATATAGCGATTATTCCCATAACCATGTACGTAAACTGTTGAATTCCCATATGATTTTTGAGAGTTTTTAAAGAGTCTTTTTGAGCTAAAAAGTGTCATACGTAGATAACAGATACACATTAGAATTATTATAAGTGCCTACCAAATATTTCATTTTGACGACAATGTATGGTTTCACATAAAATTATTCTCAATGATATAGGAAAAGAGTCCGAATAAGTCCGATCTTAGCTAAGATATGTCTATGAAATGCACTGTGTTTTTAGAGAGAAGTAAGAACAGTGCTTTCAGACAATACGAACAATTAATGAATACACCAGACAAACTGATTTATCTCAGCGTCCTTTGTCCAAACACTGTGTGTGAATTCATTTGATTCTGGCTTGAATAATCTGAGAAAAAATAGCCCGGAATACGGTCGTGGAATTGAATACGCATGTCATTCCCTCGCAATGGTAAAGTGGAATATATATTAAACAGTTTAGTTTATTTAACATTTAAACGAAACTGGATGTTACTCATTAAGCCATGTTGATGTCTACAAGCAACAGTATAATTAAAACAGCTTACTAGAAACCCCGCCTACAAAAACAGTCGACAAACAATCTTCATAAATAAAGAGCAGAGACACAAAACGTAATTAGTGCATTTTACTTTTCTATTCATTATAGTGCAACCATAAGTAGTCATGTCCGTCACATTGACAATGTCCGCCAAACTTAAATTATAAAAAAGTACATTACCTGCCTGGACGAAAGTTTCCAAAGTTCTATTTAACAAGTTTCGATAAAACTCGACAACACGCACCGGTCTGCGTTTATAAATGGTATGAAGGCGTATTTGTTTGACGGAAACTATCGAGTTGTTTTGAATTAAAAAATTTACTTGTACATTCGCAAAACATCGACATCTTTCGCAGAATTGTAATTATTATCGAGACGGAATTCTAACGATGATTCTCTTAAATCACAACATACTATCCTTATTGAATAATACTTATGCCAAAATTTGATATCTATCTTTGCGTGTAGGTGTTTCATGCTAGCCGATAGTATAATGACGTCATCACACAAAAACACAATAACCATAAATGAACCATAAATGCAACATACTACCAGTTTATAGATCAAATCATGTCCATTTCTCCATGCTTTCACCATTAAAACTTTTACAGTCGTATTGTAAACCAGGTACATTTAAAAGCCACCATATGAATTGTACTTTATACCAAGCAGTAAATTAAGTTTCATGATAAACAATTAGGTTTTATTAGAATCAATGGAAGTAATATTGTTTAGTTGAATGCCTTGTTCGCAACCTTCTGTTGTTTGATATTTGACAATAAATAACTTGAAAGTTAATAATACAGTTCAATAGATATGTAAAAAGTAATGGTATACGCTACGTTCTAAACCATTGTCTACAATATGGGGAATGAAACATTAATATATTCGATACGTTCGGTTAAAACTTATTTATAATACATGTAGTGGGTTGTTGTTCACTTTTAGATATTGCTTTTGTCTCCGTGGCTCGTGGGAATATAATATTTATATTTGTTCATTTTAAGCTGATATAAGCCATGTGTCTTGTAACTTTAATACGGTACTTGTCATTAATGACACCCACAACTGTGGCATGATGGTCGAGGCATACACCTGATTTGAGTTTCTGAAACACTAATCAGAATGTCACAATCAATTAGATACGTATGGTTTGTAACCAAGAAGTTGTCTCTCGTGTGCCGGTGTTGCATACAACGGTTATGTAAAAGGATCAATGGGTTTGTTCAGAAAAAGCCGAGGGACCACGTACTTGCGATTGTTTCAGTTTAACGAATCAACAAGCCATGAAACCACTAACGCCCCAATTAACCACACTCCACGTGGTTTTACAACCACCTGCCTATATATTGTTATACGAGCGTAATTGCTTAACTGTTGTTGTCTCGTCATGATATATAAACATGTGTACAAAACACATAAATTGAGATATATATAGACAAATAATAATAGATGGTATTACACACAGTATCATGAACATGTATGGGGTGTTTATTGATGCCAGGTGGTCTAGTATACCATACATTACATGGAATTTTTTCATCAACTCTGTTAGCTGGATTTTGTAGTGTTGTGCAATACATCGAAATATAATATAACACGATACGCGAAGTTATGAAACGTCGCCACTCAAAGAGGTATAGATTCAGATACGCGAAAAAACACGAATTTACATGATTCTGCAAAGATCTGACAATGTTGATAAAACAACATGCGCTTTCTTGCCATCATTTGTTTTCATTATGGCTAGCAACATTTGTGTTTTCAATTATTACATAATTACATCAAACGAGGATATGAATGCCATTGTTTATGAAACTAATGGTTGATTTGTGTTTTTATACTAGTTCTATAGGTGTGTTACTCATCCTAGAAAAGTGCATTCCATCTAAACAAATGCGAATATTGCATATTTCGGGAAATGTAGGTAAAGTCGAAAGAGTATTAATGCTCAAAAGGAAATTATCAATACGCTCGCGCCAAAACATGTGAAGAGTTTATTACTTTCGTAGTATTTCATTGTTATTTTATATATGTATATCGAAATCAAACTGCAAATGTATTTCCTGGTAAATTTGCATTAAAGAGGCGTTCCCTATAACTTTGGTTGTTTAAATTGATTCAGGAATATTATACATTAAATGAGAATCTTTATTGCTTAAACTTCTTAATTTTGTTGTTTAAATTGATTCAGGAATATTATACATTAAATGAGAATCTTTTTTGCTTAAACTTCTCAAATCTTCAACAAAATGCTCCCACAAATACCGAGAAGAAATGGAAATATATTTCCGTAGCGAGCCAAAATAGTCACGAGTTGTTTCCCTTTGACCACATAATAATAAATCGCTGGAAGCGATAATTCATTATTGGTGATTTGACCATATTTTTTACATTAAAGAGACATATTTGCACACACGTTCTTCCGACAAATTCTGATAATTGATAGTGCTTTGTACATTTAGCTCATTAAATGTAGAGAAACATATGTTAGTTATAGGGAATGCCTCTTTATTCTTTTTATTTCTATAGTATGTATAGTATCGATGGATGATGAAGTAGATTTTTTTAGAAATGCTAACAATAAAGGAAACTATGCTTATCGTGGCGTAAAGGACACTTGCTTTCAACAAATGGTTGGTATTTGTCTACAAAAATAGTGGACATGTGATGGCCATCTTGTATTTTAACGCCATCTTGTTTCGGAGGTTGGTGTATTGCTCAAATTATAGCTGCTTGATTCGCGCATTTCTATACTAAAGCATAAAATTTAAATGTTTTGATTTTCAATGTGTGTAAAGTCAGCACCCAAGTTGCCCATCTCAAATGTTTCATTCGCGAAATGGCAAATTGCAGGTTTCTTTATAACCGAATTGTCACTACCTACTTGCGGTTCGTCAACTGCCAACTGCTAGCTAGACGAAAGTTTAATTATCACATAAATCACGATGTGGGAGTGTAATAAAGCCCATAACATAAAAACGATATTACACTGCTCAGCAATAGAATAAGTATGCAAATTAAGGCGGTTAATCACTATTTTTATGTATTCATACGCGCTGTCAAAAAACAAAACAAACAAGGCCGACCGCGATTTTTTTGTCAGCGGTAGAGGTCAGATCGATGGACAAGGCGAATCTAAAAATCTCAACGAGAATTTACAAAGACGTAATTCAATTAAAATATAATAAATAAACACAAACCTACATTTATTTATTGAACAAAGCATATGCTTACACTTCCTGCACAATTTTAATGCATTTTGAGTTTCAAAATCGCATCTCTTTAAAATTCACCCATCTCATCCCGGATATTCGAAATAGTGATGACGTCAAAACATAAACATGACGTCACAATGTACGTAACGTTTCCCGTTTTTAGTACGAGTATGTTCCCCTTACCTAACTAATTTCAAGACTGGATAGGGCCTACTAAAAAGGTCCGTGACGTTATTACCGTTCAAATATACCCGTTTCGGCTCATTTTCGTTTTCAACATTGAATTAAATGTAATTGGAATACAGTCACTGTGTTGCACTATGTTTAGATGCTCATTTATTCTTAACTGCATTACTCACCTCAATATTCTTCTCTCTTATAGGGAAGCGGGTCTACTATTTTTAGTTTTCTACATTTAAATGGCTTATTCTGTTTATGTGATGAAAAGAATCTTACATTCGTGTCTTTCCATATTAAATTTATAAAACTCGTTGGATAAAAGTAAAAAAAATACTCGACAGAGCCTCGTATTTTATCACTTTTATCCAACTCGTTTAATAAATTCAATATGAAAATACACTCATGTATTATCCTCTATATATTATACACGGGAACAAATGACTTTTTTGTGTCAGCAATCTCTGTTGCATATTGTTTTCTTACAATAAATCGGCATTTCACACATGCGTAGAGAATTCAGAGCAGATTGCATGATACAATAACGCGCCGTCGATCGTGTCAGACAATGTGCGATATTTTTTATCAGATAGGTAACATGACGGATTGACAACTGTGTTTTAATTTACATCTAGTGATCGACAAATCGGTCTAACGGTTGTACATCAATTCATGCCTTTATGGGCATAATCAGCAAATCTGACGTGCCAGATAGCATCGTACATGCTGTATAACTCCTCCGTTTTTGGTATTTGAAAACAAAATAATAAATGATGGAAAGACGCCTTAAAACTTAATATTGACATAATTATTTACAGAAATTTTCTAGCTCAGCTTTCATCCACTCTTTTTTTTATATATTGGTGATCGGAAATTCGCTTGTGTCTTTACCGGAAGTACTTGTAGTATATACCGGAAGATCTAAATTATCCACGGAAATGTGGCACGAAAATAAGTAGAATCTCATATGCCAAAAATAGAACAGAAACGTTTAGGTCCGTCATTCATAGTAATTGGATAAATCAATTAATATGTCTTTCATGATATTTACTGTCATTGAGAAATGTATCGGCTCAAGTCAGTATATAAATGTGTCGTCGTATTCTGCCGACGACACATTATCTCACGGTACAGTTTTAATAATTGTCGAGTATTATACAATAAAAAATAACCAAATAATTATCATTCACTATTCCACAGGTATGTAGACAATGCCACTGTATGATACAGCGAAAAATAGCATCCACTCATATGACATGTAGACATGTACATGTTTTTGAATAAAACGCACCCGGTATTTCTGGGTTTTTTAACTTAACCGATCTGCTGTCTGCTATTTGCACATCCGTATGATGTATATGTTTGTAATTAGTATTAAACACGTGTATGCAAACAGACGATGCTGACAGAGACACGTGGTTATAAATGAGAAAAATATTGTATACTACGTCATCAGTACTTGTAAACATTGTGTAGTTGCAGATGAGACTAAATATTTACTGCTTAGAACAAGATGTATTTAAGAATTCATTAATCACTATATTAAGGTTATTATTTATTTGCAGAACAAATAATTATTCACCAATTACTTGGGTAAATAGAATGAAGTATGTAATCAGAAGTTCATCAATCAAAATATATAAATAACTGAATGCAATTAAGTAATGCATCATTAAGTATTTTACTGGATAATTGATCGTTATAAGTATTACTAGAATACGCCCGAACAATTAAAACCTTGTAAACGAAAATACGTGGTAATCCTGAATTAAAGGATAAAAATATAATGTACAAAAGTGAATCTTCAGACATGACAGACATGTTTCTGTTCAAATGACTTTATACATTTACCGACCATTGAGTCGCAGATCGACTTGAAACAAGGCCTTTGTCCCTCTAAGATGAACGCATGTTCAGATAACGTATAATAAATTAAGCAGTGGAGCAGTGATGGAAATCGGAACCTCTCGTCTCCGATGCGCGAGCCTTTAATCTAGGCATCCGCTGTCCACATTTACATTTGCACTTGGCTTATATGGGTGGATTAACTTAGCAAACGGTACTCGGTTAAATGAAAGCTTGTGGAATTATTTAAACTATGCACATAGTTATTTACATATTTATAATTAATGAATATTTACTTATTTTTCTTTGGAGAATAATAATGCAGTCAGTCTGCAAGATGAATAAAACCCTTATAATAACAACAAATGAATACTAGAGTAGCGTGTTTTGAATATTAATTATTGTATGCACACGTACGTACATACGTTTGTGAAACATACAACACGTATTGTCTCTCTATCTTCCTCTCGTTGGTACGGTATATACGTTCAAATAATGCTAACATAATTAGATAATTGATCTTATATACACCCTGTGCTACAGGTCTCCAAACTATATTATATAAAACATCCTATATTGTTTGTTACGCTCATTCCGATTGAAACGAAACATCAGAAGTTATCCACAATGAAAAACATAAATTTGTCAAATTTCCTGAAAACAAAATGCGCAACAATTGATTTTTATTTCACTCAGAGTGTTTTCTTGTTGGTTTTCTCTTTACTATTACGTATTTCTGTTTCTAAAGTTACCACTATCAATATGCATTTTGTATAAACTACGCACAGGGTTTATCTGCAGCAATTGTCGAATATTTTATAGAAAATAGATGAGAATTCATACATGAGATATTTAAATCCATATAAGGCTAAAAAACAGTGTGGTTCTAGTCACACTACCAACCCTATATTTGCCCCTACCCTAAAAGGATGTTGCCATTTTGCGGGAAATCACCGCGGATTGTTGATTATCCAGTTCATGAAATGAACGAAATACTTTTAATAAGATAAAAAAACATTCTTACCTAACCTCCTGTTTCAGCGTATTACAAGAAACACATCATTAATTCGTTTTGGCATTCAATTGTGAACTGACTCTCTTTTTGTACTCACTTTGAACACATCAGTAATAGAAAACCATACTATATGTCTTGGTTTGCATTTTCAATTTCCGGAGAAATGCTGGTAAACACAAAATTCGTTTACTCAAAGCTTTTATTCATTAAATTTTCGGTGTTAAATTTGGTTTCAACGTCATTTTTATCAGTTCCCTATGGCGGTCCTTTGGCTCATCCAATCTTCCTAGAATGTATAATTCATCAAACATCTACCAGCGGCGTGCGTCGATCCAAAGGGAAAGTGTATGGACTCCATTGAATTTTTGTTATTTTATATGTTTATATTAGTTTGTCTGGACTAAGTCTCTGGTCACGACAACCCTCTATGTAATGTTACTGGTCGGACCCCTAACTGAGACAACCGTTTCTGTGTAACACTATACATTCATCGAAAGCCTATTGGCAGGACTTTGGAAGATTCTGGATATGATCACAGACCGCGTCATTCCAAAGACGAAATAAAAATGCAAACAAAAACATATTTGATGGTATCATATTACTGTGGAAAAAGTCAGGTCACAATGTTGGACCGACACTAAATACTTTTGAGGTTCTTGCAACACACTGAAATGTAGGATAGGTAGGAAAACATTTTTATTTTATTTAAAATATTTTAATCTAGTTATGTACGTGTTGTTTTCCCGCACAATGGAAATACAACGTTTTCGAGTAGGAGAAAAATAGGGTAGGCTTGGTAACTAGAACAACACTATTATTTTGTTTTTCCCTTATTTGGATTTAAATATATCCTGCATGAATTCTCATCTATTTTCTATGAAACATTCGACAGTTACCTTAGATAAACCATGTCCGTGGTTAATACAAAACGCATATTGATAGTTGTAACTTGAGAAGCAGAAATACGTTATAGCAAAGATAAATGCAACAAGAACACATTCTGAGAGAATTAAAAATCAATTGTTGTGCATTTTGTTTTGAGGACTTGATTTACGTATTTCATGTTATGCAGAAAACTTCGAATGTCTTAGTTCAATCAGAATCATCGTAACTGATAACATTCGATGTTTCATTATAGAGTTCGGAGACATCGAGTACAAGATGTAATTATGATCAATTATCTTATTATGTTATCATCATTTGAACGAGAGAGAAAACAGAGAGAGATGCACACTTATATTATTCTAGGAAACTTTTTTCATAAAATGTTTTGTCATGCATTGCTCTTCAATTTTTGTCCATTTTTACTAGGAATCGAGGTACTGCATACAAGGTTCACGATACTGTGTGTAATACCACTAATTGTTGTTTTACTGTCTATATCTCAATTCAAATGATTTTACATATGTTTATAGATCATGTTGTGAACAACAAACGTCAAACAATTACGCTCGTATCAATATATGTAGACAGGTAGTTGTAAATCCGCGTGGATTATGGTTAATTGGAACGTTTGTGGTGTAATGGTTTGTCATTGCTTTCGACTGAGGCAATACTAACTCAGTAATTTCTTGGTCATTCGGTTGGTTTGTTCCCTACCTTATAATATGGTGCATTTATGGTTCATTTATGGAGATTGTATTTTATGTGATGACGTCATAACAATATCGGTTAGCATGAAAAATCTACACGCAACAAATGATATCAAAACTTGAAATAACTATTATTCAATAAGGCTATGCGTCATGCTTGCTATGATATGTGGAATCGTCGTTAGAATTTCGTCTCGATAAAATAATTACAATTCTGCAAAAGATGTTGATGTCTTGCGAACGTTTGATGAAAATTCTAAATTCAAAACAACTCCGTCAAACTATGCCACGTATAATCGGAGACGGATTGATGGTGTCGAGTATATCTTTATTGAATGGTAATTTGTTCGGTTATTTGAGACCGATACTTTAAACTAAAGCGTTGTTTTGGAAATTACCCATATAACTGACATGATCACCTTTTGAGTTACTAAAACGTACACGATTTAGAATTGATGTTAGAAACCTAAAATGTATAACGAATGTACATACGAATCACGTTTTATGCCAGAGCTGTTTCCACTCTTTATTCATGAAAACTTAAGTTTGTAAATTTATTGATTCTCTACAGCTGTATGTTGACTTTTGTTTGTAGGCATCAACATAGCTTTTGAGTTACACCCAGTCTCTTCTTAGTATTAACTAACATGTATAACCTATATACATGTACCATTGCGAAAGAATGACATGCGTATTCAATTACTAAACCATATTATATTGCTTCCAGACTATTAAAAACAACGACTAAGTGTTTGGATAAAGGACGCTGAGATAAATCAGTTTGTCTGTAGTGTTCATTATTTTTTCCTATTGTCTGAATTCATCGTTCCTTCTTTTCACTGAACAATATTATTGACAACAAGGGTGCGTTTCATACACGTACTTATCTTTGCTGACATCGGACCTTTTTGGATTTTTGTCGGACATTACATAATAAAACATTCATTTATATGGACAAAAGATGGAGCAAAATAAACCTACGGATATATAACAGATACAAAGTAGGTGCATCTTGATAAGCTAACTATAAACATTATTGATAACATCGTAGATCACATGTGTATGATTGAATATTGACAAGTGTTCCAATTAGTACCTCAAACATTTATATAGAATGTCCATACATGACATATTGACCACGTGTTGTCAGTGTTACAATCCCATGACGTCATACCTGTCTGAAACAATGGTTAATGCCTTCACTAACACTCGATTGTCATATACTGATGTTGTTTCCTATCGGTTACATTACCAACTTATTTTAGGTCGATTACGTAACACATTATTTTTATAACTTTTATAAAACATTCTCCGCCAGGACATCATTTCTGATGTTATCCATCTCCACAAGGATATGAGAGAAGAGAAGCCAGTATCCCTTTTTCTGTTACACAAAGTTGTTTTACCCAAAACTTATATTCATTAAATTTGATCGTCTTTTTGGAGTTACATTTGGCTTTAATGTTACTTTTAATATGCTTATCAGTTTTCTATGGCGGTCCATTGGCTATTCCAATCTTTCTTGAATTTATCATTGATTAAAACAAATTACATGCGTAAGAATCCACTGGATTTTTTGTTATTTTCTGTATTTCCTTAGAAAACACAATACACATACATTCATCGGAAGCCTATTGTTTCGAGTGGGGAGGTCCCGGATACGATTACAGACCGCGCCATTCCAAAGACAAAGTACAAATATTGTCAGTAGTTCACTTACTTAGGTACAAGCTTACTTGTCGTCTGCCCAATGCTCGTGAAGATGGATTACATCAGAAATGATGTCCTCGGTGAGAATTATTAATAAAAGTTAGAAAAAATAATGTGTTACATAATCGACCTAAACTAAGTTAGCAATGTATCTGATAGGGAACAACAACAGTAAATAACAGTCGAGTGTAAGTGAAGACATTAACCACTGTTGCAGACAGGTATGACGTCACGGGATGGTATCACTAACAACACGCGGTCAATATGTCATGTTTGGACAGTCTATATAAATGTTTTAGGCACTTATTGGAACACTTGTCGATATTCATTTCTGTGATCTCAGTTATTGTCAATAATGTTATATCGCTTACTGAGATGTATCGTTCTTTTTAAATATAAATTTATGTTTCTTGTGATAATGGTTCCAAAGACATTAAACATTCCGATTTTAAAAATATAACTGTAAAGTGTTTAAATCTAACTTGATTTTAGGAATGTTTGTATCTTATTTTGTATTCAATTAGTTTGTATAATTTGCGTTCATATTTTGGGTATTGTTTGTTTCCAATTATGATTCTATTTAGGTCCAATTTGTGTGTTGTCGTTCGGTGTATATAGAAAATAATATCTAAATGTTAGAGCGACTTACGAATGTTTTCAGTATCCTAAGGCGCCGTACGTTTGTACATCATACCCATAGACGTAGATGATTAACTAATCAATGTTATCCTGATGACGGGATGGTTTTGCACGAGACACTTGGAACCTGTTGCAAATGCACACTCCCAGTGTTTTGGATCCTGGTTTGTAAACAAGCCGTTCCTGATGAATACAAAATATTGATGGTTACATTATCGCCGCTTACATCATAAGGAAAATATGTTGGCACCAACAGTTCAAGAAAGCAATTAATATTCAATAAAAGATCGTCATTCTGTTATTAGATGGAATCAACACTCGCAATTACCATAACGAATCTTATCATTATTCCATTCAAAATAACTTCTTCTGCTTTTACTGGATACGGTATTGGATTAATTCTCAGAGAATTACATCGAATTAAGTTATCAACTAGGTTCACTTGCTGGTAAATGATGTTTTAGACCTTCTGACACCGGTTTTCGCACAAACGTTACGCTTTTTGTTTTGTGGTTTGTCTTATTTACAACGTCAATCCTATACACGTGAATTACGTATATTTTGCAATAAAGTCTGCATAAAGCGATAAGTTTCACGTATCATGTGATTCTTAGGATATGCTGAGGGTAGCAAATTTCATAGTCATGATATTGCTGTTGTAGATTACTGACTCTTATCGTACTAGTGTGGTATGATGTAGTTACACATTTATACTGTCTTTTTGTGCAAACTTTCTGTAGGTTACCAAGTATTCTAATGTTTGCCTACTTCGCATTGCAAGGCAATGTCACCATATGGGTTCAAATCACACTACAGGTTCAAAGTACGCGTTGAATTAAAATACAATGCTGATAGTTTATTGAGGGATCTTTACCAAAGTTAAGTTCGGTTTTACTTATTTACAAGTTCAAAGTCACGCAGTGTTTGAATTTATAATGTCAGCTCAATTCTACAGTAAGATAAGATAGCCAATATTTATTTCAAATCGGTCAAATAGCGCAGATTACGCATTAAGGGTTACCGCGTTCAGGCGGCTAACCTTTTTCCTGAAAATATTCTTCTATCAAACCAAATAGTCGGTACCAATTAATTAAACACGTCCCAGGTCACAAATGAAAAAATGGTTCCGGCTATTTTGTTTAATTGAGGACTTTGTTCAGAAAAAATAATGACCCCCTGAACGTGGCCAGGGTCACGTAATGCACTACATGACTTTTATGGAGCACAATGTGGTAGATAGAAAATTAAATATTTACTTCGTCAAAACCGAAAAACAGCCGTCCCAAGTAAAAATTATCCAGTTCTAAAATGACGGTGTACCCAGTGGTTCTGAAGGTGTTCAACGTGTTATCCAAATGGTGTTTAGGTATGTTTAGCATGATTAGGAAATATGCATAACCATTGAGCTAGAGCTTGATCTTAAAATATAATTATTTTTATAATCGAGAACGGAGGATAAGATGATGAGCTATAAGTTAGCAATGATAACAAATGTAAAACAGCTGGAAAATGACAGATGCACATTAAGACATATAAGATATAAAAAATAAAGCACATTTATGAGCATCCATTAATTAATAAATAAAATAATCTTTTGATCCTTGTGATGGAGTTAATGTCAAAATAATCTTAAGATATATGAGTATAAAACTACATTAAATACTATTAATAAGAAAGTTTAAGAGAAAATACCCATTCCATTAAGGAATGAAATCGAGTGATCATAAGCTAATGCTTGCAATAAATATATATATATACTAATTCAAGAATATGAAGTTTTAAGAGTTCATTTTCCGTTTGAAGTAAATGACACATACCGATTTTCCCCTTCATTGCCTATTTGTAATCAATAGAACTATCTCGAAGTATTTTTCACAGTCCCCATAAATTCGAGATAACAAGAATTGACTGTATGTTATTCCTCCCTTTTCGGTTGCAGCTTGCCCATTTTGCTGGGTTGAAACTGAGTTCACTGTGTTACAATTTCATTTATGTTTTATTTCTAATGGAAATACCTTTTTTGATTGCTTCATGATGAGATGGCTAACATTTATAGTTGTATTATACATTGACGGTGTGGTCACTATAGGTTACCTTTTAGACTTATACTGTTTGGTCTTACGAGAGGTCTGTAACTAGGTCACTAGCTACATGTTAAGTTTAATGTAACCGCTCTGCCCATGACTATCAGATATACATTCACACCCCAATCAGACAATTTAAAGTTGAATAAAACAAAGAATCAACAATGCTTGTATTTCTCTATTTCGAGATGTTACGTCGACATTAAGCTTTAAATGTTCGTGTTACAAATTGCTTCATGAGATGAAAATCCTGAGAAATTATGCATTAATTTCACACACGGAGTTATCACAAGCCGAGTTCTCTTCTGGGTAAAGACAAATGATGATAATGCAACAAATACAGCAGATAAAAATGTTTGGCAAGCGCTCAGAATAGAACATATTGATTGTGTTTCATGATTATGTGTAACAGAGGGGGCGTAATTTATCATGTGTGCGGGGATACATGACACCGTGTATGTTATAACTAGTACGTATATAATGACTCTTTATAAACATAGGTTTAATGCGCAGTTACAGCTGACTGGTATTTGCTAAAATATTCATAGTTTCTTCATTTTGTGCCTGATCAGCATGAATATTTTCCTCCCCAAAATATTCTACTGGTGTCTATTCAAAGTTGGTTGCAAAAAGTACAGAGCATAATGCACGCTTCGTCAAACGGTTTAACATTTTGTTAATCGTATATTATTTGCCTGATCACCTTAAAGTTGTTCATCAGTTAAATCTGCTGGCAGTTTAATTCAATAGAGGTGACAAAATGATGAACAATTCACATTTAATACTGCAGACATATCTAGTTAATATCTATTTCTCGAAGACATCGCGAAAAGTTGAATCATTGTAAGTTGGTTAGTGATTTTAGGTAATGAAGCATGTTACAAATAATCCGACTAAATGAAAGTATGCAGCACGTGTGTACTCGTATATGCATATTACTAGAATGTAATAGTATGTTGCCTTATTCATTTAAGACCGGTTCATGCATAGTTGTGGCACCAGCCTCGGGGACTTGATGTTTCGTCACACTAAGGTCGATTAGAATTCGCATATTTGTAGATTTGCTTTCGTACTATCGGATGGTATTTCAAGGACATGCACATTGTCAAATAGTAAGCTTGTCGTTTGTTATCGATCGCACGCAACACCACGTTCTCGAAAAAGTGTAATAACTAATTCAGATATATCATCTCTGATAATTATAACTACGTATTTGCCTCGCAGACAGACACCGCATTTCGCGTTTGAGAATGCCTGGGACAGTAGCTATCTATTAAATATTTAAAAATCGCATATTAACCCTCACCCGGTTGGGTGGAATTCGAACCCACGACCCCAACGGCGACAGCGGGTGAGGGTTAATATGCGATTTTTAAATATTTAATTTAATTTTTAATATTTAATTCAGATATAGCTATGAATCAAACCACGCACACATTTTTGAAGATATTAACAAGCAAAGTTATAGGATTATCCATGTAATTTAACTGCATGAAAACGTCTTAATGCACTCACGATGACAAAACCGATCATACGTACGCGTGAATCGATAAACATGCCAAATTCCTTTCAACTTGACAAGATCTGTACAAACTATATTGCCCTTGTTATATGCATGTTTTGTCTTGCTAACTCAAGATAACGTCAATGTTTCTATTGTAACACAGCGAGAAATACATTTCCCGGTCATAACAACAACGGGATGCGCATCTAATGCATCACGGGTTTCATGTATTTTGACAAGAAATCAAAAAAGTAATTTGGCAGAAGATATAAAGCATGAATAAACAGACAAGGGTAATCAAGTTTTGAGGGTTATTTAATTGTTGTTTAGTATCATTAACTCCATTATGTCACTTTTCTCAATTGAGTTTATGTATAACATGATAGTGTTATGTTGATGGAAATATTTATTGAGTTAATATGTATTAAATTTATAATTTCGTATTGAAGTTATGTTCAAGATTACTAATGAGTAATGACACACTTTTTGTAATGTTTTGGAAACATTTCAAGGATTGTTGACATATAATGAAATGGTCTGCGATAAATACAGTTAAACAAGTGGTAATTGTGGCATAAATGATAAAAAATATACAAGCCGATTGTGCTGGTCGGCCAGTTTCGCAAACTAGAAAACATATAAGGTGCCAAATGATATTGTTAGACGCTTAACGGTCAGTTTCGCAGAGGCAAAACAAGCTAAGAATATAATCGGACAGTTTTCCTAACGCCAAATGTGCAATATTTTTTCCATGAAAATATCCAGTCGCACAGTCCCTTTGCCTTGTTTGTAAAGCCTTTGATACATCAACATTTATTCATTTCGCTCGAGATCATGTTTCGCTAAGAACAAACAAACGTTAAATGTAAAAAAATCCGTTTATGGTAAATAGTAAGATTTCTTAATCAATTTCTGAACACAAAATCGTTATCAATGATAGGTTTACCTACACATTAAATAAACTATTAACAAAACGTCTTAACTATGTTTATATAACGGAGCGTATAGTATAGCATATTTATGCCATTTCATATCTATAAAAAGGACAGAGAAAACATCTAACATTTTATGACTCCCTTGAGGACCTCGAGATACAGATAGTTGTTGTGTTCTCCTCGTGTTTCTTTAATTCTTAAATTCCAATGATGAGCTTTCATCACGTAACAAAATATTACTATTCTGTTTGTAACATATATTGTTTAATATATACAGACAGTGGGATTAGTAATATAGCGTATTCAACGTTATTTCACTTGGGGATAAGTTGTTTTTCTTTAATTTGACGATTTTTAAAACCTGAACATGAAACATATCATAACGTGCGTAACCTACAAGTTTGAACGATGAGAACATAATTCATTGCTAACAATCAAATATTGAAGTGGATGTAGTGATCTGATGTACTTACTTCCGGTGTATTATACTGGTTACGTCAGACTAACTGGCAGCACGGAATAATGGCGCAAATAAGGTAAATTTAAAAATCAACATGATTATCAATCTTGAGAAATGCATAAAACTCTAATAACATTTGCAACAACAGTTGAGCTGTTGTGTCGATGGTTGTTTTCTTAAATTTAAATAATATATGTGTCTAAAATTGACGATATTAGGAAGTCTCGTTTCAGTAGTTTAGAGAATGCCAGTACATGAGATGATTACGTCATTAAAATGAGCACCAGTCTGTTTTAACCAGCTCTGGTATCGAATTCCTCTTGGGATGAATCAAGTCTGGAAAGTTGAAGAGATAAGACGTCAATGCAAAAATAAAAAAAATATTTTCGAGAAATCTTTGGTGGAAACGTCTTCTATGATTCGTTGCCATGGTCTTTTTATGACATTTTCTGACAAAGGAAAACATAACCTATTCAAATGCATAATCCACTTTTCAAGTAAAATATCTTAGTAACCGCTAAAGATGAAGTGGCGCATCTGTAGAAATGACAGTCTTCGCAATACACTTGGCAATGGTACGATCTGATTAACCGACGTAATTAGTTTCTTTTTCAGCAACACTGTACTTATTGTCAAGTTTACTCCAGAAACTAAGTTCCCTATCAATATTATAAGACATTACTAAAAGTACTTCTGAAATATGAATACAGAAGAGTACGTCATAATTTAATTATTCAATTTACATCGACATAGTTCGTTAGATGGAAATAAACCATTTTAAACACCTTGCTGTCAATGTGCAAATGAATACATGTAACCAACGATATAAATGAATACAATTATTAGAAGTTTTTATTGTTTAGAGTACATTTCTGAAACGTCAGTACAACACTTAGACAGTTATTATAATAGTTTACTAAATCTTCGCCAATGTTACCTTATGTCAAGATAAAACAACCCATCACCAACCTTGAATCTTTTCCTCAAACTCTAAATTAGAACAATTGAAAAATTAACCAAAGGCTTACCCTTCCCCGTATCCCCCATCGTATGCGAACTAAGTACTCTAAATAGTCTAAGAGTTATAGTCAATTATACGAGACACAGTTTTATGTTCCAAAATATTCCAAAACATATTTACGTCAAAAGTGTCTGCCTCAAACTAAATTAATACTCCGGAGATGACGCACATCTATTCCCTCTAGAGTATTCAATATAATAACATTCGCGTGTTTCCTTTCGTTTGTTCAAATTTCCATATAATAAGTTATTGAATGGATCCTACTTGAAGTAAATGCTTGTCCAATATTGTTGCCAAATGTTTTGTTCTTTGAATGGATCATTTTTCTCAATAAATTGAGCTTATCATGTAAGTACGGCACTTAGATCAGACGCTTGTAGTAAAAATACAATAGAAATGATCATGTGATCAGGAATATTTGAATATGTTCGGATATGTTCGTTAAAATACTATCGTTTGTGAAAAAATATTATTTGTAGATTTTATTCAGTTAGTTTGTATTGGGAACATTGGTCTGAATCCTATTATCATATTATTTCATATACGAAAGAGCGAAACTACATGTACCATACAATATGCTCTATACGAATTTACTTCACTTAAGACAGGTTTAAAAGCTTTATGAATACAACTTGCGTGAATGTAGTCATCACGTGTGCCAAACAAAACAATGAAACGAGCAAGTCGTTTCATCAAGAAACAATACATATTTTATGACCTCAGATAATAATGTTCTGCTCGATGATTAACCATAAAAGTAACAATACATTTAATTTTACAATGAGATTGCATGCGTGAACGAAAGTAACATGTCTGTTCAGACAGTATTGAAGCAGTTTTATATGTAGGCAAATACCAAAAAATAGCATAATACATACTCGTAGACAGAAACAGCATCAACTACGTTACTTGGTGGTTTTGTTGAAAGTAAAATTATATGTTCCAAGACCACAGGTAAGATAATATTTTAATGTGCGTTATATACTGAGTACATCTACAAACGCAACACTGGGGCTACTGTCAACACTTTTCAAACTTTGTATGATTGGCAACCAAATTGTATTTACTTGATATTTTATTCCATGAACAATGCAACTATAACATTGTTTTCATAAAGTGCTTTCAATGCGATTGAACGACGCTGTGTGTATAGTGCGGCTAAAAAGTAATGTAACACAAATTGGTAAACTCCTAAATTTTCAGAATCGTGCTTTAAGTGAAAAGTTCAAATATTGATTAATTATTGATTGATTACATATTCATAACGTCCAACAAGTTGGTTAGAAGTGTTTGAATCAATTTACACCAAACGTTATCATGCATAAATGATGCACGTGAAATTCGTGCGGTTTGTGATTTTCTTGACACACGGGAGTTACGTAACCCGATCGATAAAATTTGGACGAAAGTCAAGTTTCTATGTGATTATACAATATTATTACATAAAATTAAAAGATGTATGAACAGTAGAGGTAAGACAAAATTAAGGATGAAAACGTTGCGTTTCTAGATGTAAAGAGCATACATATTTCCCTAATAAATTTGAATAATATACAAGCATGAATAATCAATGGGAAACCTGCATTTAAAGGCTAAACGATAGCGTATCAATGCCACAAGGGCATTGCTCATCATACTAAGACAAAAATAGCATCAACTACGTTACTGTTTGGATTTGTCGTTTCAGAGTAAAGTTGTATATTCCAAGAGACCAGAGCTTATTTGAAATTAAAGTTGTCGCGATGACGGATATAATACACGATTAGGTAAGGTAATATTGTAATGTCCCCTAACATTTTTGAATAATATACAAGCATGAAATTCAGTGAGAAAACCTGCATTTAAAGACCTGCATTTTGGCACTGGGCCAACCAAATTTGGTCATAGTTTTCTCAGCATGTGGTTACTGATTTTTAAGATATCTGACCATATTGTACCCTATTACATAATATTATGCAACAATGCACAGCATGTTAATTAGTTTACAAGAGGCCCTTGTATTAGATAAGATACAACAAGAGTTCCCTTTATGACAGGAAGTTATAAAATATCTGTAGGCCTATAGTAAAATAAAATTGATATATAAGTTTTTGTAATATTTTATTGTGAAAAAAAAACCTGAACCATCAAGATTGACATACTTTTGTTTGTGTTGCTTGAAAATGACTGTCGTGAGATTATACACAAATGCATGCAAATTAATGCACAATTATAAAAGTGTTTAAAAAATCTGAACATATATAACTTATATACCGGTAGCTGTAAGCCTCATGATTCACATTTCTTAATAATGTATTCAATGAAATGAGTGAATTGATATTATTCATAAGATATAAAAATGTTATTTTTGATGTTGGTTTTGTTTTGATGTTTTGAATTAAAAAAAAAATTAACTAGATCTATGAGTATGTTATCTTATATTTATAAAAAAGGTATATTCACAGACATACAATCAGAATTGATATTGTGTACCTCTTTGGTATAGTTGCTTAGTTTTATTAGTTTCTGGTTTGGGTGTGTATTTATTAAAATAACTCTTAGGGAATATTAATAACTAAAACAGTAAATATTTTGACAAATAGTTTTTACACACTTAAACCAGATGGAAACAAAAATCAAAGAAATATATCTAATTATACAAATTAAACAAACACACAATGGTAACACATATTTTCAAGGGTACATATTACAGTAGCACATTATTGATTATCAGTAGCTATATGGGCCTCTGATCCCTTACACTGACCAGTTACAGTGTTTTATGACCCCAGATAATTACTGATAGTGATCTCATGCTGGCACAATGCTGGCATCATGCTGATCCCTCTATAAAGTTCTGGACCAGAAACAAAGAAGGAAGAATGTAGGGCTTTAAAGGCTAAACTATCAGCGCAGCTATGCCAAAAAGATATATTTCACTTGACAGTCTTATTTTATCATTTAATCATTCGATACTTTGCCAAGGGCGCTTCAAAGACAACACAGGATTAAAACACAGAAACCCACTATATAGTTAACTACCGATGATGGTAATTTTGTCTTTCCATATCTTGCTGTTCATAATCGACTCCATGGTGTAAAAAACAATTAAAGAAACACGGGGATGATAGTTTGCACGACACGTTTCCAATTCCCTTACCCATGTAAGAAAATTAACGATCAAATAAAACACCACTATTGTCTCGTTTCTACGATCTTGTTCTGTTTTTGTTTTGTGGTAACATAACCGGCTTTCAGGACCCAGCCGTGTCGTTCTTGTAGAAAATGAATTAAATATCATAATATAATTTGCAACTGAACGCATGTCCGTATTTGTCAGCTGTTTGGATCGTCAAATTAATAGGAACACCAATTTCACGCAGCTTGCATTGCTAAATCGATTCGACGCTTCCTTCTTAAATCTGTTCAAATTATATGGTCACTTTTATTTTGATTTTATTATAAACTTTAAGTACCTTTGAACCAATCAAACACATTGTTTTAATATGCTTTGTCCTTCACTTTGCAAGGTCAAAAAATGGAAGGAGAAAATACCAAACTGGAATATTAAAGATACTTGAGAAAATTAGCGTCAAAAGTCCGATAACATTTGTATTATCACACTAAACATCATTACGAGAGCAACATGCAAGCATTGGTAACATTAAAATTCCAGCTTTGACGAGCAAGCGGTGAGATTAAACTGATCACTTCAGATTTGTCTGAAACAAAACCTGGCCTGACGACAGTACACAAGTACTTGTTTTGCGACATTTGCTCATAACTTTGCCGTGCACAAACACTCATTTGTCGGTAACTCTAAATGATATGGGTTATTTATAAAATGCTCATTAAACAATATATCGGATATCATCTTGTATCATCGTTAATTTCCCAATGAAACGCACCAATCAATTTATAAATCCTGCTCCCATGTCAGTATGAACAACTCGCTCAAGGACTCACTGAAAGTATATAGGCCCATAGTTCATTACCAGTAAACATAGTGGTGAATGTAGAAGTTCTCATCCAAATGTGATACAGCACACAGTTGACAAAGTATAAACATTTTTAGCAGAAATCTTAATAGCATGATGATAGTTATGTCATATTTAGTTAATAACCAAATTTAATTGTTCTATTTGTATTGTTTTCGTCGTTTGGTTGTCTTAATTGATCTTTAATGATCACTTTAATTTTGTTTAATTGCCATCAATAGATACGTGTTCTCGAAATACGATACAAAACGCAGTTCCTTCGAAAATGTATATGGGGGTTATATCATATCGAAGTAGTCTAAATAATATTTAGGAAATATATCTGAAGGCAGCAAAGAATTATTTTTTTAGCAACAGTTTTCGAGGAGCATGATAATTATTGTACATTACACGTTCCTAATTCGTTGTACATCAAATATGATGCTAAAACACAAAGTACAAAAAGTAAATACAAAAGTAAATAGTTCGTACGTTTTCATCAGAAAGTTAATCTAGACAGTTCATGGAATGAAACACCTTGTAGGTCCTATCGGCATCAAATCTGACCACCCGATATGAAACCTAAAGTTCAATTTGACCGATGTGCCCTTGACCATCAGATATACAATCAAAACCATGTAAAACAGTAAGAAACGCCTCCTTAGGTTTTGTATTTCTCGGTTGTACTAATTGTATCATGAGATAAAAATCCTGAAAAATTATGCATTTATTTCACACACGGAAATATCACAAGTCGAGTTCTCTTCTGGGTAAAGACAAATGATGATAATGCAACATGCGAAGCTGGTTTAAATGTTTGGCAAGTGCAAAAATAGAACCGATTGCTTTTGTTAAATGATTATGTATAACAGAGGGGGTGTAATTTATCATGTGTGCGGGTATACATGGCATCGTGGTTTATATTACTAATATATAATGAGTTTCATATATACCCCGCTTAATATTCAGTTACAATAGACTGGATTTGTGATTTTCTAAAATATTCATAGTTTCTTCTTCCTCTGCATTAACAGCAGGAAGATTTCCCTCTTCAAAATATTAAACTGGGATCCATTTCGAAGTGGTTGCAAATACAATGCTTAGTGCACGTTGGTGAAAGATTGTGAAACCAAATGTGAAGCCTCGTAAATAAAGTTTTTATTTAGTTTGTAATGGTTTAACAGTTTGTTAATCGTGTTTTTATTGCTTGCTCACCTTAAAGTTTTTTCGTGAATTCATGTATCAATACTCACTGTTATTCGAACACAGCGGACGGCAAGACACAGGCTGTTCGTAAATTCTTGGAATTTAATTACATTGTATTAAATCTGAACACAATACTGTTGGTTGCATTTAATCAGCAATCAAATGTGTTAAACTGCATGTGAATTGACAATGTGTGATGTAAATTAATTAGGGTTATCTACTAAAGGATAACCCATGTTATTGGAGGCATGAGGGCTTTTCGTTACTTGTAGGTTCTTTGCGCTATTTGAAAATGATGACGTAGGAGCACGTATGACGATACTTCCTTTTCCGGTTGATTTCTACACCAAGGATGGGTGATCAGTAAATCGTATCACATTTTGTCAAAAATATTCTTTCATCTGATGATATGGAAGTGCAAATAATGCGAATCTATCAATCAAACATTGTTTAGTTTAATGTTGGGTTGTTTTTCGATAGATTTGTTAAAATAATTTGAGATATTGTTGGATAGATTGTTTGAATTTGGGTCAGCTGATTCGGTAGGTTAGACATGCCGTGACGATGGCACTAATCCATATGAATGAAATTAATCGACGTTAGCGATTGTCAGTCTCAGACCAATAATTCATGTTGTAAAATGATTATACATTGGTATTTTGTGTCTTGTCCTTGATGTCGTTTGCACTGTTTTGCCATTCAAATGTTTAGAACTAGCATTGAGTTCTCTGCCCATTATTCCTACGTCATCACTGTGCTGTGACGCACATTCTGACAGGACAAGTGCGGATCGTGAGGGGTTACGTCAATCCATATTTTATAGAACTATAATAATTATTATTCATATTGGTACAGGCGCGGGTCGTGAGAGGAAACGAGATTCCAAATTTTGTAGATGTACGTATATGCATGCAGGTGCAGTTCTTGAGGAGAGACAGAATTCTACAATATGATTGTTTTGTTATTATTAAAAATGACTGATTATTCTTTGAAATTTTGTTGTTTACAGAAGTGGTAAGGTGCTTGGGTTGACACTGCGGTGCATTGTGCACATAGGCCTGCGTGTTCTGTAATCATTGTAATATGCATAGTCGTACAGGGGCGGTTCTTACGGATTTTGTAGAACTTTTGCTATAGAATACATTGTACAATATTTGTATTACAGGTGCGTTTTGTGAGGGCATACGACATTATGGATTGTTTAGTTTATTATAAAAGTATTAGATCTACATGACTTTTGTCAAGTTCGTGGGGAGATTCGAAATTCCATATTTCATAAAGAATAGTTGTACAGGTGCTGTTCATGAAGGGATATTACATTACTGATTTTGTGGAACTATAGTATTACAGGTGCGGTTACAGAGGGTATACGCCCTTCCTGATTTGGTTGAACTATAGCATTACAGGTGCGGATAGAGAGGGGATACGCAATTCCAGATTTGGTTGAACTATAATATTACAGGTGCAGTTAGAGAGGGGATATGCAATTCCAGATTTGGTTGAATTATAGTATTACAGGTGCGGTTACAGAGGGGATACGCAATTCCTGATTTGGTTGAATTATAGCATTACAGGTGCAGTTAGAGGGGAATCGAAATTCCAGATTTGGTTGAATTATAGTATTTCAGGTGCGGTTGCACAGGGGAATCGAAATTCCAGATTTGGTTGAATTATAGTATTTCAGGTGCGGTTACAGAGGGGATACGAAATTCCAGATTTGATGGAGCTTTAGTTTTACAGGTGCGGTTTGAGAGGGGATGCAAAATACAAGATTTTGTTGAACGATAGTAATAGTATTACAGGTACGGCTCGATGGGGCATAGGAAATTTCAGATTTGGTTGAATTATAGTATTACAGATGCGGTTCGAGAGGGGTGATGAAATTCCAGATTTGGTTGACCTAGAGTATTATTAGTTCGGTTCGAGAGGGAATACGAAATTTCAGACTTTCTCGAACTATTATAGTATTACAGGTGCGGTTCGAGAGGGGATGCGAAATTTCAGATTTTGTCAAACGATAGAATTAATAATTACAGGTGCGTGTCTAGAGGATATTCGACATATTTAGTATCGTAGGTGCAGATCTTTAAGGGGATATGGTGGTTGCGTTTGTGATATATAGGTGCGGCTAGAGAGGCGATACGAGATTTTTTTTTAGATTTTGTAGAAATGCAGTATAAGATGTGTTGTAGTGCCATGTCGTTCATGACGTGATACCATATTCCAGATTTGTAAATCTAAACTATTAATAAGTTTGCTTAGTAATCAGGTGCGTTACATAATGTTACCAAGAATCTTAGATATTCCTGATATTAAAAATCTATAATATTAATATGCACAGTAGTGATGCACTGCAGATGCTGTTCAAAAGGTGCCATATATGCAATATAGTATATCGTAATTTATGACATGCAGAGTATTACTACAGGTGCGGATCATGAAATAAAATGGTGGGCGTTTGCTTTTGTTAAATTCAGTATGCATACAGTTGTGGTTTGTGAGGGGACACTTTGTTCAATAATTTATAATATACAGTAATTTGGAGTGTTCACGGTGCTTGTATCTACATGTCAATTGACGATGTGTGTCCATGTTTTTTTTCAAATTAGCATAAACAACTTGCAACGTGTCGACATTCATTTTCAGTGCAGGTGCGGTTTCCAAGGAGATACTGTATTTAGGATTATTGTTCACTTAGTTGTTTGTTTAATTCACGATGTAATTCACGATGGTTGTTTAATTTTATGATGAAGTTTACATATCAGCATTTGCCAATGTTGGATTGAACGAACTTGAGCACCGTGTTTTAGAATTGTTAATGTTGTTAATTCATGGTTTGTTCAGCGTTGTGATTATCGGTTGATACGTGTGCAGTAAAATGGGAAATGAGGAAGAGTGTGTACATTCAAATTAATAATGGACAATAAATGTTTAAAAGGAGATTCAGTATCATTTTGGTAAACGTAAAGCGAAGTTAATTAGCTAAACGGTAAATAAAGTCCGCATATGTCTGTGAAAATTTCAATTCTAAAATACAAAACCCGTAATGGTAATATGAATGCTACCAGTACATGTAGTTTAGCAATGCAGTGTAGTGTGCTTCATAGTTCATACAGCGATCGGTTGCTAATTGCATGATCTTTTATATAATAGATGCAATTTATTTTGTGGGGACTTCATTTTTAGAAAACTTTGTAGCTTACTTTCCGAATTTTACATGTCGTGCTAAGCTCGGTGCTCGGATAATTCGGGATTTAGAAATATTATGTTAATATGAATTGCTTTGCATTCTGTGATGGAGCAAAGACGCGATATTTTAAACGAGAAATTTTCATTAACATAGTTTCAGTCACTGGTTGTCAATCTGGCGAATATTACTTGGACTATCAGACATGAGACATGTATACTTTTGTGCGGCTACTTTTGTTTGGTTCATTTCACGTGTTTTTGTACAAACCTGCTGATGCTTGGTTGGCAATTATAGCTACGTGTATTTATTCGGTCATGAGGTGGTATATCTTACATGGCCTTAGTGTTGATGGGTCAATTAAGTAACAACGCACATAGAGTGATTTAGAGATGGTCCCAGTTGTTATAAATGTTACATAAAGGTCGTGTTGCATATTGATAGTACGATACTTGTTAGGCGATCGGCGAACCCAAAGTCATGCAGCCTGTTCGACAGTTGTCCTATGAATATTTCCCATTAATCAAAAACATTGGAACCGTTTCCGGAATTTCGCACCAAAAGCACTGTTGGGTCCTCAGTAGATTCCAAATTTTCCGATTCAGTCAGTCCATGATTTACGATATAAGAGTAATAAGAGTACTTGGGTGTTAAACACACTCTTTTCTGAAGCTAAGTAATTGCATATTCTAACGGAGTCTTTAAACAAGTTAGCGCAGGTGATGGAGCTGCATGTCGTTATACGGATTAAGAGTTTGTTAAGGGATTCCAATCAATTATCCAATTATGAGTGACTTACATGCTATCAGCAGCAATTTAACTTGCTTTCGCCGCATTTAACTTGATGGCGAGTTGGGGTCACGGGCGAAATAATGTTCTTAATGATATTATTCTAAATGCGGATAGTACAATTTTCATAAGGAACTATAGCTGATCACTTTAACAAAATACTTATTACGATACATCGGACTAGTAGTGCAATGTATAATTGATAACTGTTAAATTTTCAGACAGTGTGAGACGTTTCCTTAGCTATTTCATTTTCATGTTTCGTGCATACACGTAGTATTTGCTATTATCTATTACTGTTATCTTGTGTAGTATTAATCAAGGGCTGATATATTGTTTAGTCTTTTGGGACTTATATTGTTTAGCCTTATCGGGCTTATACAGTGATATCCTTTTGGAGCTTATTTATATTGCTTGGCCTTGTCTTTTGGGGCTCATGTATTGTGGTTACACTGATAGCCTTGTGGTGCTTATTTAAATTATATTGCTTAGCCTTGCATTTTGGGGTCCATGTATTGTGGTTACACCGATGGACTGTGGTGCTTATTTAAATTATATATTGCTTAGCCTTGCATTTTGGGGTCCATGTATTGTGGTTACACTGATAGTCTTGTGGTGCTTATTTAAATGATAAATTGCTTAGCCTTGCCTTTTGGGGCCAATGTATTGTGGTTGCACTGATAGCCTTGTGGTGCTTATTTAAATTATAAATTGCTTAGCCTTGCCTTTTGGGGCCAATGTATTGTGGTTGCACTGACAGCCTTGTGGTGCTTATTTAAATTATAAATTGCTTAGCCTTGCCTTTTGGGGCCAATGTATTGTGGTTGCACTGATAGCCTGATGGTGTTTATTTAAATTGCTTAGCCTTGACCTTTGAGGCCAATGTATTGTGGTTGCATTGACAGTCTATTGGGACGTATTTATATTGCTTAGCCTTGCCCTTTGGGCCCATGTATTGTGGCTACACTGGTAGCCTTGTGGTGATTATTATAATTATATTGCTTGGCCTTGCCAGTTGGGGCCCGTGTATTGTGGGTTTTAACAAAAAACTAACGTTATAAATATAATAAAGTATTCATATTTTCAAGGAAACTATTGTGTCAGTGTCTTCTAACAGTAACTGTTGCTTAGAATGAATGTGGTCAAATGTGTGGTACTGTAGCAGTCTGCGAATTTAGAACTTGTCCGAATAATTTGCCCGACTGCTAAGGTTGCTTGTCCGAATACATGTGCATGACACATGTATGCTAACTTCGCCGCCGGCTACAGAACGTGGTTCCCGTGCTCATCCAGCAATCTGTCTCTGGATATTTCGCTGTGCCAAAACTTAATTTTGGCGACTTAATTTTGGCGTTGACGAAATCTTGATCGAGAATCTGCGATGTCGTCATTTGGCCGACAGCGATATCCAAACTCAAATATTGTTTTTCAAAAGTTCAGTAATATAGCGATTCAAATCTCGTTATTTAGAAAATAATTATATAAATTATATTATTGGTACCGTAGCTTCTGAGGTTGGTGTTTCGTCATGGGCCTTGTGTTTGGTGTCTGATTCCCAGGGCCATTCGCAATTCAGTGTGTGGCGAGATATGGGCTTCAGTAGTTCAGGTATTTAGACATTTTGGACACACTGTAAATTAAGCCCTTTGGGCCACAGTTCAAATTTAGCCTTTAGGCCACAGTTCAAATTTAGCCTTAATTTAGGGCTTATATATTTTGGTAGTCTGTTGGGGCTTATTTATTGTTAAGCCTATTTTGGCAGCCCAGTGGGGCTTATTTATTGTTAAGCCTATTTGGCAGCCCAGTGGGGCTTATTTATTGTTAAGTCTATTTTGGCAGCCCAGTGGGGCTTATTTATTGTTAAGCCTATTTTGGCAGCCCAGTGGGGCTTATTTATTGTTAAGCCTATTTTGGCAGCCCAGTGGGGCTTATATATTGTTTAGCCTATTTTGGCAGCCTATTGTGGCTTAACGGATTGCTGTCAAAGGTCGCCCTTAACGACGATTTGTCCGGTGTCCTGTTAACCTATTTGGTTAGCAAGATGAATGCGGGAACCACGCCCATTATTCCAAACTACAAACATTCGACCAACCGATGCGCTCTATCATGATTTGAAATGTTATTGTAACTAATTTATTTGTCTAAATTATATGAGTGGAAATTGACTTCGTATTAATTGTTTATTGGTTCAATTGGATGCGGGGCAGCTGAGTTCATGGATGATAGCTAAACTTTCTTAAGATCGTTATATAGGTAGTATTTACATGTTTACTTCAATTAGAAAATAGTTTTCATCCATGTGCTTGTTGTTAGGCATCCTGTTGTCCTCTGATCTCCCAATAATTAGGGTTATCTACTAAAGGATAACCCATGTTATTGGAGGCATGAGGGCTTTTCGTTACTTGTAGGTTCTTTGCGCTATTTGAAAATGATGACGTAGGAGCACGTATGACGATACTTCCTTTTCCGGTTGATTTCTACACCAAGGATGGGTGATCAGTAAATCGTATCACATTTTGTCAAAAATATTCTTTCAACCCACCCACCCACTCCAATAAAAACATTTTTTTGTATTTGTGTTAATTTGCATAACACTTTATAGTTTTGTTTCAGAAGGCAAATGTTGTGTAGGTCAAGTATTTCTTAAAAAGTAAACAATCTTCTTTTCATTGTTTTCCTGCTTTTGTTTGTTTGTCTTTTGCAGATTATTGGTGAACTCGTGTATGTGAGCTTGTGTGTACAGTATTAACAAGAACAGTAGAACATCAACAACGGCGTGGTTACCTGGATTTGTGTTTATTGTTACAAAAGTGCGACCGGCGACAGCGATATCCAAACTCAAATATTGTTTTTCAAAAGTTCAGTAATATAGCGATTCAAATCTCGTTATTTAGAAAATAATTATATAAATTATATTATTGGTACCGTAGCTTCTGAGGTTGGTGTTTCGTCATGGGCCTTGTGTTTGGTGTCTGATTCCCAGGGCCATTCGCAATTCAGTGTGTGGCGAGATATGGGCTTCAGTAGTTCAGGTATTTAGACATTTTGGACACACTGTAAATTAAGCCCTTTGGGCCACAGTTCAAATTTAGCCTTTAGGCCACAGTTCAAATTTAGCCTTAATTTAGGGCTTATATATTTTGGTAGTCTGTTGGGGCTTATTTATTGTTAAGCCTATTTTGGCAGCCCAGTGGGGCTTATTTATTGTTAAGCCTATTTGGCAGCCCAGTGGGGCTTATTTATTGTTAAGTCTATTTTGGCAGCCCAGTGGGGCTTATTTATTGTTAAGCCTATTTTGGCAGCCCAGTGGGGCTTATTTATTGTTAAGCCTATTTTGGCAGCCCAGTGGGGCTTATATATTGTTTAGCCTATTTTGGCAGCCTATTGTGGCTTAACGGATTGCTGTCAAAGGTCGCCCTTAACGACGATTTGTCCGGTGTCCTGTTAACCTATTTGGTTAGCAAGATGAATGCGGGAACCACGCCCATTATTCCAAACTACAAACATTCGACCAACCGATGCGCTCTATCATGATTTGAAATGTTATTGTAACTAATTTATTTGTCTAAATTATATGAGTGGAAATTGACTTCGTATTAATTGTTTATTGGTTCAATTGGATGCGGGGCAGCTGAGTTCATGGATGATAGCTAAACTTTCTTAAGATCGTTATATAGGTAGTATTTACATGTTTACTTCAATTAGAAAATAGTTTTCATCCATGTGCTTGTTGTTAGGCATCCTGTTGTCCTCTGATCTCCCAATAACGCGTTTATGTGTAAGCGAAAAAAAGCGAAAAGTTTTTATTATAATTTTTTTCCTCGAAAGTATACCGACTTTTGTATAGTTGTAAACACAATAATTGTTAATGTTTATATCGGGCATTCCATTTCACAAGAAGAGATAAAGCTACATTGGCTTTTAAATGACTTATTACGTATTTTTTCAATTTAAGATATATATTCCAACACGATATCATTTAACACTTATTGGTCAGTGGAATTCTAACTTTTGTTTTATTTCATCTCTCATGTCTGATAATGTTGAATGTGTCTAGGGATATTTATAGGTCTACACGCAAGTCAGTATTAATGAAGCTATGTTCTAAATAAAGCTACATCCTGTGCATGGTTTAAATGGAGCATCGTTGGTATTAGGTCTAAACTTGGTTGCTACAATTACATTTGGTGAATAGTGATGTTTTGACGTTTACATGTCAGCATTTAGTAATGAAGATAATGAAAATGTGTATTTTCAAAGAAGGGGCAGTACTTTACTATACGAATAGCCGAGCACAAAATGCATAAAAGGGACAACTAAGACTGAAAGTATCTAAAGCTCAATGATACTTTATACTTCTTATTTTGATTAATTGATTGATTAATTGAAAACCTTATGATTGGTACACGTACTTGGTAAAAAAATAAACGGAGCGCTTGGTAGTATTTAACATGATCTCCATTTCTATAAACATACTTACACTGTCTACATCTACACGATAAGAAACACATTCTGAAACATTTTATAGATCGCTACAAATACTAAAAGACAAAACCGTCTTCTAGTTTTATGATGTCTGGTGATCCGAACACATTAATTAGGCAACATGCAAAAACCACAACACCATAGTGTTGTAATGTTGTCGTAGTCTTTAGCTTACGCGCTCTTCCAATGTGAAAATCATGCCAAGATTTTATAATGATGATAAGTGATATGATAACAAAGACGTCCAACACTGGATATGAAAGTCGTCGATTTTACCGAAATTCGTGGATGATCCACAGTGCACTGCGCACGCTTTGGTAATTATCGACCGTTTCCGCTAAACCTTGATTTCACCGCGTTCGGTTAACTCCGTTAATTTCGGGCGATATTGTTTACGAAAAACGGCCATCTTTAATGGAGTGGGCAGGTGGTTTAAATGTCTAATAATCGACTTTATTGAGACAAATTGGTTACTTGATAGAGTAATAACATGTTTATTGTCATTTGAAATGTTTTATACGCCGAAACTTCGATTAAAATAGGAATTTATTATGTTTTTCGCACATTGATCACGAGCAGAAATACGAAGGAAATTTGGATTTGGACGCCCGAGTAAGAATTCAATTTTACCCCCATCAAATAAAAAACGAAGTTGTTTCATTACCACAAGTATTTTCAAGACAGTCCAAAGATTACAAAAATTAATATTCCATAAAAATAGCGAGTACGAATAGCTCTAAAAGAATAAAAAACAAACTGCATAATTTGTTGCGGGCCGATTGTCGGTTCGAAAACTCCATTTCGATAACTCGCACAAATCTGAGGTTTATTTTAATATAGTGGACGTATCATACAAAATATTGTAACTTAAACATAGAATACACATTTCACAGTCAGTAAATGCCCACATTTGTTCAATTCGACGGAGGATTAAACATTAAAACCTCTTATCTAAAACGAACAAAATTCTTTTTTCATCCGAAAAATCCAAGATGGTGGAAAGCGTCTTCTTCAATCGTGTGACGTAGGTAGATCACGTGACTGATAATCTCAGCTAATCAGAAATGCTCTAAGAAATACTCTACCTTCCTATGCAGTGTTGGATAATCTATGATGATAATTATGTGAACAATGGTATGTATGTATCCGGTACACGAGCACCGACTGGTAACAGTAATTGATGTGTCTGTTTGCATACATAATGTTGTGTTTTAGACGATAGAGGTTAATGCATTCTGACTGACAAGGTGAATAGTCAGCACACGGAACTAACAAAAAACCTAAATATTGAATTCCTTGAAGTTTATTCAGAAGTAGCAAGGACTCACAATTTCTCGCACACATTTATAGAAAATAATCGAAAACAAATTTAGAATTATTTAAGTCTAACTCCTTGAAAACTTCTGAATGGGCTCAAGATGACAAAAACCGATCATATGTATGACGCATCTAGAAACATGACAAATTCCTTTTCAACTTTGCAAGATATGTAGAGAAGGTTAGAAACGCTTTAAAAATTAAACTAATTTCTTCATAAGATGAAAATCCTGAGAAATTATGCATTAATTTCACACACGGAAATATCACAAGCCGAGTTCTCTTCTGGGTAAAGACAAATGGTGATAATGCAACAAGCGCAGCAGATAATAATGTTTGGCAAGCGTTCAGAATAGAACAGATAGCCTTTGTTACATGATTATGTACAACATAGGGGGCGTAATTTATCATGTGTGCGGGGATACATGACATCGTGTATTTAAGTACTGGTATATAATGAGTTTCATATATACCCTCGCTCAATGTTCATTTATAGCAGAGTGGTCTGCTGGTATGAGTTAACTGCTGGTATAAGTGATTTGCTAAATATTCATAGTTTCATCATCCTCTGTCCTATCAGCATGAAAATAATTTCCTTAAAAATATTATACTGATATCCAGTCTAAATGAGTTGTGAATATAATTGTACATAGTTCAGGGTATGTCTAATGGTAAAACAAATTGTATATCGTGTATTCACTGCATGTTCAAACAGGAGTTGTTCAAGACAAAAACATGCACAACTGTTATCCAAAGTATCAAAGCGGACCGCAAAGCATAGTTGCAAGTCAATGACATTATACAATGTCTGAACAGAATGCTGTTGGTTTATCCGCATAATAGTATTATACACGTAGGTGTCGTATATGTTTCAAAGACGATGCGAGCTTCATACGTTAATATATACTGCTTGATGTAAAATAACGTATTTACAAGCAAATCCAACTCGACACTTTTAATTTTGAGACGGTTCCGAATCGAAAGTAAATCATTTATGGAAATGGACTATGTGGATAATCGAAAGAAGTTTTACAAGGAAAATAGTTAACTCATTTGAATGTATTAAATGGATCTAAAGCTTATTATTTATATGTTTACATACTGATTGATTGACCGGTTGATGTATTTATTTATTGCAAAGGTAAAACTCCTCCGATTGATACTTAGTAATAAAATGTTCGACATGCTTGTTCGTATTTAACATAACCCTTCATTTTTTATAAGCAGACTTCCAAGTGTCTACATCTTCAAGATAATAGAAACATACTCCGAAACATTTAATAGATCGCTTTAAACATTTATAACATAAAACCATCTTCCAGTGTTTATGATGTCTGTTGATACGAACACATTAATTAGGCAACATACAAAAACCACAACACTTTAATGTTGTAATGTCGTCGTTGTTATGTAACGTATGTGTTATTTCCCCTCGAAAGTCATATCCTGTTTTTATAAAAATGATAAGTGAGTTTTATGTGATACTTATGTGAACAATAGTATGTATGTTTCCGGTACACGAGCACCAACTGGTAACAGTAATATTGATGTATCTGTTTGCATACACATTGTTTTTGGTTGAAACGATGAGGGTTATTGTTTTCTACCCGCCGAATGTGTATTATTTCATGAGTTTGTATCCAAATACTTAATGTCAACAATATAATAGTCTTCCATTTACTGTATGCTTGCTTGTTGTGAATCATGACGTCAGCACATGAAACTGACGAAGTCCTAAATATTGAACTCCTTAAAGTTTAGTATCAACATTACTTTTAAAATCAAACGAATGTGAATGACCTTTTGAATGAGATACTTTAACTACTTCTTCGTCCGTCAATCTGTCTGAGTAACCGATTCGTGTGTGCCAAATGATAAGGGTGTCTGCTTTTGGAGCGGAAGGAGACCGAATGTTCACATCCCGATATGGGATTGTTCTGGCACAGCAAACTCCCTAGCTAGTTAAAGCATTGGTATCAGAAAATAGGTATCACTTCAGTTAAATCTGCTGGCCCTTTAATTCAGTATGGATTATACAGTTTACATTAATCCTGCAGACATATCTCGTTAATATTTATTTCTCGAAAACATAGCGAAAAGTTGAATCGTTGTAAGTTGGTTAGTGGTTTAATAAAGTTTGTATCAAATAGTCAATTGAACAACAGACACGGTCATACGGTGGGTAAAATCACCAGACTGATTGAAAGTATACAACACGTGTGCATATGCCTAAATTACTACCTTGCACTTGTATGTTGCCTTGCAATGGGGGCATGCGATCGAGTTGTATTTCCATTAACTCAATACGTCAATTTGCACATCTATCTTTGACCAATTACACTGTGGTTGTGGTATCATTCTCGGGGACTGTATGAGCATTACGTGCATTCTCAGGCAGCGACACACTAAAGTCCATATTTTTTGTAGTTTTTCTTTGGATGGAACTCAGTAAACAATCGGAGGATATTTTAAAAAATTTCTAAACTGTATGGCACATTATTACATGTTTTGAAGAAAAGAATATTCATTATCACTAGATGTACATGTAGTTATTTATAATTCATTACAATAAGTAAGTCGACCATATGTATAGTATTAAATCGTGTAAATGTATAAACATTAAAAAGAATGTTAATATGACATTTCTGCATGATTGTTCTGAGATCTTGCAGTAGCTACATGTATTGTGGATATTTGCCGTGTATTACAGTACATTCGTAGTTATTTCCATACACAACGAACGTATGTTAGTAGTCAGCACTTTTCTGTATCAATTTGGTGCGTGCTTTACATTGCCTTTCGAATCGTGTACACAACTACCCTATACAGTTTTCGATGATTCATTGCAAATTGTCAAATATTCAAGGCTGCGTTTTGTAATCAACCACGCAAAATCATACTTTCGAAAAATTGTAATTATTGATATGCTACAAATTCAGATAAAGCAAGGAATCACAATACCACGCACACATCTTATATAAGATAATCGGAAACAAAGTTATAAATCAGTTAAACTCAAAGAAGACTTCTGCGTGTGAGCTTTATGACAAAAACCGATCATATGTACGCGTGCAGCTAGAAACATCCCGAATTCCTTTCAACTTTACAACACTTGTAGAGAAGGCTATAAAATCTATAGTACCCTTGTTATATGCATGTTTTGTGTTCCCATCTTAAGATAACATCAAGGTTTCTACTATAATACCGAGAGAAATACATAAACCGATCATGACAACAACGGGATGCGCACCTGATGCAAGCGGGTTTCGTGTTTTTTGACAAGAAATCAAAAAAACAATTTCGCAGAAGTGATAAAAGCAGTAATAAACAGACATATGTAATCAAGTTTTGAGGATTATTTAATTGTTATTTAGTATCGTTAACGCGATTATGGCACTTTCTCAGTGGAGTTTATTTATAACATGATAGTGTTAGTAAATTGAATTATTATTTGAGTTACAGTGTTGTTCAGCATTACTAATGACACATTTTTTTGTTATGTTTCGGAAATATGACAAGTTTTGTTGACATGAAATGTACTTCAATACATACAGATAAACAAGTGGCACAAACGCTAAAGAATATACAAGCGTAGTGTGCTGGTTGGCCAGTTCTACAAACTCGAAAAGAAAAGGTGTTAGGTGGTGATTAAACGTTTTCACTTACATCAAACTAGTTTCACAAACGTGAAATGATACAATATTTGCCCTTCAAAAAGAAATATCACATTGTCTTTGTGTAAGAAATGATTCATTTCTTATTATTCTCACCTGTAACGCGTGACTACAGCCTTAAGTCAAAGAGAACTGTATTATTGAACGATTTTTTAATGAAAAGTTAGTACATATTTCTTAATCAATTTCATTTGTAAAATCCGTTATAAATGTACCATAAAATGATAAAGAAAAACATATACTATTTTATGAATCCCTCGTGAAACTCGAGATACAGATAGTTTTTCCGTTCGCCTCGTGTTTCTTTAGCTCTTCAATTCCAATGAGCTTTCATCACGTGACAAAATATTAATATTCTGCTTGTAACATAGTTTGTATAATACATACAGACAGCGTGATTAGTACTACATGTATCGCGTGTTCAATGTTATTTCACTTGGGGATAAGTTGTTTTTCTTTAATTTGACGATTTTTAATGCAAGTGAAAATGTAGGATAGCAGAGCTTGCGTAACCTACAATTTTGAAAGAAGATAAGGGCATTATTCATTGCTAGCAACCAATATTGAAAATAAGTGAATGTAGTGATCTAATATACTTACTTCCGGTATTTTCTACTGGTCTGCAATTATTGTCTGACAAACTGGCCTCCTAATACATTCCTTAATTTAACAGTAGGAAACAATGAAGCAATACAAATTAAAATAATAACTGGGAGATCAATTTGGAGAAATGCATAAAACTCTAATAAAATGTGTAACAACAGACCGTTTAATGTTATTTAACATTGTATAAATGCAGCCGCTTAAAACATACTAGAAATAACAGTCGGATGTTTACAGCAAGTGCGTCTTATGACGTATTTGAAATACGCAATAGAAATAAAAGTTCGTTGTTTTGAGCCGATTTGTCTGTGTTCGTTTCTATCTTAAAGTTTAAATAATATATTTGTCTGACATTGACGATTTTAGGACGTCTCGTTTCAGTATTTAAGAGAATGCCAGTACGTTAGATGATTACGACATTAAAATGAGCACCAGTCTGTATTAACAAACTCTGGTATCGGATCCCTCTAGGGACGAATCATGTCTGGAAAGTCGAAGGGAAAAGACGTCAATGCAAAACAACGATTGTATATAAATTTTCAAGCAATCTTGGGTGAAAACATCTTCTTTGATTCGTTGCGATGGTCTTTTTGTGACATTGTTTGACAAAGGAAAACATAAACTATTCAAATGCATAATCCACTTTTCAAGCAAAACAACTTAGTGACCGCTAAGCATTAAGTGCCACATCTTCTGTAATAAACACGGAATGATCTGTTGAACCGATGTAAATAGTATCGTCTTAACAGTTTTCTTTTAGAAAAGAATCCCTTTACTTATCCCTGTCACTTAGTTACCTACCAATATAAGAAGATACTAATTTATGTAGTAATAATACATGAATACAGAAGAGTATGGTATAATGTAATTATTCAATTTACTTCGACAAAGTTCGTTAGATGGAAATAAACCGTTTTGAACACCTTGCTATCAATTAGAAAATGTCTGCATTGTCCAACAATAATGAATAAATTTTATTAAAATTTTTTTATTTAGAGTACATTTCTGAAACTTCAGTACGACACGTAGGCAGTAATTATGAAAGTTAACTTAATCTTCGCCAGTGTTACCATAGTCCAAGATAAAACAGCCAATCACCAACCTTGAAACTTCCCCCAAACTCTAAATTAGAACAATTGATAAATTGACCAAAAACATACAATTCCCCCATCGTATGCGAACTCAGTACCCAAAATATTCTAAGAGTAATAGTCAATTATACGAGACACAATTTTATGTTTCTAAATATTCCAAAACATATTTACGTCAAAAGTGTCTGCCTCAAACTAAATTAATACTCCGAAGATGACGCACAACACTTTCCTCTAGAGTATTCAATATAATAACATTCGCGTGTTGCATTTCGTTTGTTCAAATTTACATATAATAAGGTATTGAATGGATCCTACTTGAAGTAAATGGGTGTCCAATATTATTGCCAAATGCTCTGTTCTTAGAACGGATTGTTCTCCTGAATAAATTTAGCTTATCTTGTAAGTGCGATATTTAGATCAGACCTTTGTCGTAAAGATACAATATAAAAGGTCATGTGATCAGGAATATTTGAATATGTTAGTTATGATACCATTGTTTGTGAACAAATACTTTTTGTTGATTTTATTCAATTGGATTGTATTGGGACGGGGAAGATGCTAAGGGGTCTGAATGATAAAAAGGTATCATTTTATATATTCATTCGAAAGAGCGAAACAACCAATCAATATGCTATATACGATTAAAGGTCACTTTCGACAGGTCTAAAGGCTTTGTGTATACAACATGCGTGAATGTAGTCACCGTGTGTGCCAAACAAAACAATGAAACAAGCAAGTTGTTTATATAATATTTACATCAAGAAACAATACATATTTTATGACCACAGATAATAATATTCCGTCCGATGATTAACCATAAAAGTAATTATGCATTTAATTTAACAAAGAGATTACATGCGTAAACGAAACCTTACATGCAAGTCCAGACAGTATTATAGGCAAATACCAAAATTAACATCATACCAAGAAAGAAGCAGCATCAACTACGTTAGTATGTGGTTTTGTTGGTTTGAGAGTAAAGTTGTATATTCCAAGAGACCAGTGAGTTATTTGGGATTAAGGATGTGGCGATGTGGATATAACACGCACTTAAGTAAGGTAATGTTTTAACGTGCCTCATACATGTTTTTCTAACAAATTAGAATAATGTTCAAGCATGAATATTAAAAGGCTAACTGGATACGCGGGGCAATGCCAAAAAGTCAAACTTGGAACACGATGTCACACTTTAACATTTTTATTTAATCATTAAATTCTTTAATAGGATGAACGCAAAAGAAGACCACTATATACGTAGTTCATTATCGTTGTTAGAATATTTGTCTTACAGTATATTTCAGTTCAGAAACGAATCCAAGTTGTAAGAAACTCTTAAAGAAGCGCGGGGATAATAGTTTTAACGACACGTTTCCAATTCCCTTAACAAATGTTAGAAAATTAACGATAAAATAAAAGACCACTATTGTCTCGTTCCTACGAGCTTGCTCTGTTTTTGTTTCTTTGTAATATAACCGGATTTCAGGACCCAAACGTGTCGTTTTTGTAGTTTTGAAAATGATTTAAAAGATCATAATATGATTTGCAAGTAAACGCATTTCCGTGTTCACCAGATGTTGGGGTCGTCAAATTAAAAGGAACACCAATTTCACGCAGCTAGCATTGCTAAATCGTGTTCAAATTGTGTGGTCATTTTGCATTGGATATCGTTCAAAACGTTAAGTACCTATGAACCAATCAAATACATTGTTTCAATTGCTTCGTCCGTCCTTCACTTTACAATTTCGAAAAATGGAAGGAGAAAACCCCAAACTGGAATATTATATTGTCAAAAGTCCGATCAAATTTGCATTATCGCATAAAACATCATAACGAGAGCAATTTTTGTGCACTGGAATCATTAATATTCCAACTTTGACAAGAACACGGTGAGATTAAAACGATACCCTTGGATTTGTCTGACAATGGTATGACGTCAGTATGCTAGTACTTGCTATGCTTCACGTGCTTAACAATTGTGCCAGTGCACAGGTACTCGTTTGTTGGTAGTTAGACAGAATATAAGTTCAATATTAAAAACTCATAAATACAATAAATCGGATAACATTTTGTGCTTTCGTTAATTTCAGATTGAAACCAAACACTGGAATAATTTGAAAATCAACTTATAAGATAATCCCGCTACTATGGTGACTATAGAAACACTCTACCCAATGTTATACAACACAATCATCAAAGAACACCGTCGATAAAAAACAGTTTTCAGATATCTGAAAAATATGATGATGAGCATGTTATATTAAGTTAAAAACTAAATTAATTTATCTATTTTGTATTGTTTTTGTCGTAAGTTGCTTCAATTATCTAAAATAAACGCTTTTTTCGTGTTTAATTGCCATAAAAAGATATGTGTACTTGAATAAGAGACCAAATGCAGCTCCCTAAGAAATATACATGTATTTAAGTGTTATATCAAATCTAAAGTAGTCGAACGAATGTGTATAATTTATAGCCAAAAGACAGCAAATAACTATTGTTCAGCAACCACGTTTGAGATGCATGGTAGCCATTGTGTATACAACGTTCCAAGTGAGTTGTACAACAAACATGATGCTTTATAACATATAAATATACGGAACGCTTGGTAGTATTTAACATGCCCCTTTATTTCTATAACCAGACTTACGCTGTCTACATCTTAAAGACAATAGAAACACATTCTGCAACATTTTATAGATCGCTATAAACACTTATAACACATAACCATCTCCCTGTTTTTATGCTGTCTGGTGATACGAACACATTTATTGGGAAACATACAAAACACTGCACCTTAATGTGTATTGTCGTCGTTGTAAAGGAACTAGTGCATTCTTCCTACTTGAAAGTCGTATCCAGTTTTTATAATGACGATAGGTGATTTTTAATTATATAACAATGGTATGTATGTATTCGGTACACGAGCACCGACTGGTACCGCCAATTGATGAGTCTGTTTACATACATAATTTTGTGTTTAAGACGATAGAGTTTAATGCATTATGTCAACCGAAGACGGATAATTACATGAGTTTGTATCCAAATACTTAAAGAAAACACTATTGTATACTTTCATTTACTTATGGATGTGTGATGTCACTTGTGACGACAGCACATGGAACAGGTGAAAGCCTAGATGCTGAACCTTTGGAATTTAATAACGAATATTTCATTACAATATTGGTATCTGCTAAACAAGACAAAATCAAACGAACGCGGGTGTCGTTTAAATCTCGGTTCTGTTTGAGGAACGGATTCTTGTGAGCCAAATATCCGGTTCTGAACATTCTCATGAATCAGTGTATAGTCAAGTCTCTAGTAATTGAAAATAATACGCTGGTTGGACGAGAATGGTTCTGAAACGAGAGGAGACCGACTGTTCGAATCTCAATCTGGGATAGTCCTGATGCGGCCAACTCACCGGCTAGTTCAATAATGAATCAATATCGAATACCGACCTGTCTGCTATCAGACGATAGGTTCCGCACCAGTCAAATTTGCTGTCTTTTTAATTCAATAGGATTGACACTGTTTCTGTTCCAAAATATTTCAAAACGTATTTACCTCAAAAGTGTCTGCCTCAATCTTAATAAATACTCCGAAGATGACGCACATCACTTCCCTCTAGAGTATTCAATATAATAACATTCCCGTGTTGCATTTCGTTTGTTAAAATTTCCATATAATAAGGTATTGAATGGATCCTACTTGTAGTAAATGCTTGTCCAATATTGTTGCCAAATATTCTGTTCTTATATCGGATAATTAACTCAATAAATTGAGCTTAGCATGTAAGTACGATATTTAGAACCAGACCCTTGTACTAAAATATAATAGACATGATCATGTAATCAGGAATATTTGAACATGTTCGGATATGTTCGTTGGAATGCTATTGATGGTGGACAAATATGTTTTTTGGTTTGTTTGTATTGGGAGGGGGGGGGGGTACATTGGTCTCAATTGAGATATAATTTCATATATTCTAGTGAAATAGTCAATATGAAACAAACTTTTTATGTTCAGATAGATTTCTGTTCATTTCTAAAAGATTTGAGAGTACAACTTTCATAATTTGAGGCACCACATGTGTGTAGCTATAAAAGAAACAATACGTTTCCAACCACATCGTTCGTACGTTCACAATTTTTACGACTTCAGATAAGTCAGGGGTAATAAATTGTAATTTTCTGCCAGTGGATTAACCATAAAAGTAACAATGCGTTGAATTTTACAAAGAAATTGCATGCTTGAGCGAAATCTAACATGCATGTTAAGATAGAATTGAAGACAATGTTACGCTGAAATGAAGCGCTGGTAGACCGATACCGAACAAAGTACCATGCTAGAAGAACCAGTACCAACTACGTAACTATATGGTGTAAAGGATTTGAGAGTAAAGTTACACAATAACGTTTTTATTCAAAGAGACCAGTGAGTTAGTTGGGATTAAAGTTGTCGCAATGATGGATATACTGTAGAATTAAGTAAGGTAATAATTTACCGTGCGTCATATATACATTGTTTCCTAGTACTATACCAGTATGAATTTAAAACCTGCATTCAGAGGCTAAAACGTACGAGTAAGTGTAGCAATGTCAAAAAGACAAACCTTGAGCACTATGTCTCACTATAACAGTCTTATGTAATCATTTACCAAGAGCGCTTCAAACACACTATAGGATGAAAACAACACAAAACCACTATAAAGTTAACTGCCCGTGATGGTAAATTTGTCTTACCATATCTTACTATTCATAAACGACTCCATGGTGTAAGAAACTATTAAAGAAACACGGGGATGATAGTTTGCACGACAAGTTTCCAATTCCCTTAACCGTAAAGGAAAATTAGCGATCAAATAAAGCACCAATATGTTCTCGTTTCTACGATCTTGTTCTGTTTTGTTTCTTAGTAATATAACCGGCTTTCGTGATCCAGGCGGCGTGTCCTTCGTGTTGTTTTAAAATGACTTAAAAGATCATAATATGATTTGAAACTAAACGCATTTCCGTGTGTGTAAGATTAATAGCAACAACAATTTCACCAGAGCTAGCATTGCTAAATCGATTCTACACTTCCTTCTATAGGAGATGTTTAAATTGTCTGATCATTTTTCATTGGATGTTATTGAAAACTTTAGCTACCTATGACTCAATCAAACACATTATTTCAATTGCTCTGTCCGTCACTTTGCAAGTCGAAAAATGGAAAGAGAAAACACCAAACTGGAATATTGTAGATACTTGTGAAAATTATTGTCAAAAGTCCGATCAAATTTGAATTATCACATAAAACATTAAACGAGAGTAACGTTTGTGCACTGGCAACATTAACATTCCAGCTTTGCAAACAATCGATGAGATTAAACTGATGACCTTAATTTGTCTCATAAACTGGCCTGACATCAGTGTGCATGTACTTGTTTTGACACGTGTGCTTAAAAATATGCACGTACACTATTACTCTTTGTAGAAAGGTCATAGATATGGCATCATATGTCCGATATTTAAAGGTGGTGATATAGAAGATGCTAAAAACTACAGAGGTATAACACTCATAAATATATTATCAAAAATATACTCCCAAATACTTTTAAATAGATTGACACTATGGAGCCACAAATATGATAAAATCTCTGAAACCCAGTTCGGATTTCAAAAAGGCAAATCAACTACCGACTGCATATTTGTCCTTCATTCAATAATAGCAAAAACTTTAGCAAATAAGAAAACGTTATATTGCGCATTTGTAGATTTTGAAAAATGTTTTGACAAAATTGACCGCAATTTCTTATTCACCAAATTAATAAATGAAAACGTTTCATCGAAACTTGTTAAAAGTTTAAAAAGCATGTACAATACAATTAAAGCATGTGTTAGATATAAATCGGATTTATCATCGTTTTTTCAATCAAACATAGGTGTTAAACAAGGTGATCCTTGTTCTACAATACTATTCTTATTATTTATAAATGACATAGAAACGATTATGAATACAAATATAGATGATATATTTACGCTTGACAATGCAAAACTTTGTATATTGTTATTCGCTGATGACGCGGTTATCTTCGCCCATACACCGCACGCTTTACAGTCGTTACTCTATGATCTACAATCATATTGCGACACCTGGGGCTTAACAGTAAACACGAGAAAAACCCGTATCATGATTTTTGAGAATGGCCGACATACACAATTTAACTTTACATACAAAGATACAGTTCTAGACACAGTCAATTCGTTTAAATACCTTGGGGTTACTCTGTATAAAAACGGAAACTGGAACCGAACACAGAAAACAATTGCAGACCATTCACGATTTGCTTTACATAACTTATTCATCATATTTAATCAAATTGAAATAAATACAAAAGAAAAATGTAAACTCTTCGACAGCTTAGTTAACCCAATATTAAACTATGGTGCAGAAATATTTGGATATCACGAATGTAAAAACATTGAAACTATACATGGTAAATTCCTAAGGAAAGTATTATGTGTACAAAAGAGTACAAACCTTGATGGTTTATACGCGGCATTGGGTAGATACCCACTATATATACATAGAAAACTCCTAATGATAAAATTTTGGATAAAAATATTAAAATCTAAGAACGACTCATTGATAAAATTGATGTATACTGTTTTAAAAAGAGACATAGAAAACGGAAACACTTACAATACACTTAATTGGGCTAGTCAGATAAAACGTATTCTAGATGAAATAGGAATGTCAGATTTATAGATACAGCAAAATGAATTGTACGTAAATTTCGGAATAATAAGACAAAGAATAATTGACACATACTACCAAAACTGGCACCATAATATAAATAACTCAAATAGATCATCAACATACTGTAGATTTAAAGAAACAATAACCCTAGAAAAATATCTTACATGCGTAAATATTGATAAATACAAAATTGCACTTTCAAAATTTAGACTCTCGTCACATGATCTGGCCATCGAAAGAGGTAGGCATACAAATATACCAAGAACAGATAGAAACTGCCAAAACTGTAATATGCATGTAATTGAAAACGAATATCACTTTCTTTTAGTATGTCCAAAATATAACAACTTAAGACGAAAATACTTTACATCTTATTTCTGTCATTGGCCGACCTTGCAAAAATTTACCAATCTAATGAACTCAAACTCCAGCAAAATTCTAAACAATGTAGCAAAATACTTATATATAGCTTTCAAAATCAGAAACACGAACCCTTGACATTTTATTTAATTTCTGACTTTTGAACTAATCACGTATTTGATTTTTCTTATTTTTGAACTTTCATGAACTTCTCTGTAAACCTGTATAAATGTACTTTATCCATATATTTGTTAATACTGTTAATATTGATCACACATGCTTATTATGTAAATGTATATATGTTGGCTATAAATACGCGAAATGCTATTTTATGCCCGAATAAACTTTGTATTGTATAAACTTTGTATAAATAGAATTTATCGGATAACAACTTGTGTTATCGTTAATTTCCCATTCAAACACACCGTGCAATGAATTCATTGGAAACCGGTGATAAATTTATAATATAACCCTGGCACCTGTGCCAGTATGAACAACTCCCCGTACAGCTCACTGAATATACTTAGACCCATACTTCATTACTAGCAAAACACTATTATGAATGTAGACATTCTCACACCAATGTTATACAACAAAAGCATCGAAACACAACATTGATAAAATTAAGATATTTTTTAGAAATCTGAATGTATGATGAGAATTATATAATACTAAGTTAATAACCAATTTAATTGATTTATTTAGTACTGATATTGTCGTAAGTTTGGTTGTCTTAATTATCTAAAATGGTCGCTTCTATTGTGTCTTATAGTCATGATAAGTTTACTTAAAATTAGATACAAAATACGGTTCCCTCAGAAACATATATGGGGGGGCATGGCACATCGAAAGTAGTCGAAATAATATATTTAAAATATAGCCACCAGGCAGCGAAGAATGATTGAACATTGTTCGAGTAGGTAATCATTGTGTATACCATGTTCCTAAAGAGTTGTATAGCAAACTTGATACTAAATAGTCTTTGATCACAAAGTACAAATAGTAAATACAGAGATAAATAGTTCTTGTGTGTTGACCAGAACGTCCATCTAGAATGAGACGGTTTATGGCGAGTCTGAGCACCGGAAAGAAACACCTTCCATGTCTGATCGGCATCAAATCATAGCACCCGCTATTGCCGATAAAATTGAACATGACCACAATAAACGTGTTACCAATATAGCTAGTCCAATCTGACCCCGTTCCATGGCCATCAGCTATATATCCACACCCCACTTGGATAACAATTTAAAGTTGAGTCAAACACAGAATATAAAAGCCTCCTTAGGCTTTGTAGTTCTTTATTGCATGATGTTACGTCGCCATTTAAGCTTAAAATGTTCGTGTTACAAATAACTTCATTAGATGAAAATCCTGAGAAAAGTATGCATTAATTTCACACACGGATATATCACAAGCCGAGTTCTCTTCTGGGTAAAGACAAATGATGATAATGCAACAAGCGCAGCAGATTAAAATGTTTGGCAAGATCTCAGAATAGAACATATTGATTTTGTTATATGATTATGTACAACAGTGGGGGCGTAATTTATCCTGTGTACGGGGATAAATGACAAGGTGTATATAATCTTCAGTAACAATGATGTAAATGGTTTGCTTAAAGCTTAATAGTTTCATCACCCAGTGCCTGGTTATCATTGCTATTGCTATTATGCCAATGGATTGATTTGATTGATTGTCCTTTCAATTTTATTCATTTATAAATACATTTACATTTATGTCATACATTATAAACATATTAACAAATAGTATAAAAATAAATGGATTTATAAATTATTTTTCGAGAGAGAGAGAGGGGGGAGGGAGAGGGGGGAGAAAGAGAGAGACATAAAAATAGAATGTATAGATACTTTTTGCACCATCTCTTCAATAAAAACATGTTTGTGTTTTCTTAATTTGATAATATTATAAAATCACTCAATTGATTGATTGTTGACTGATTGAAAAGGCAAACGTCTTCAGATTGATACTCGGTTATAAAATGTTCGGATAGCTAGGTAGTATTTAACATAACCTTCATTTCTATAACTAGACATACACTGTCTACATCTTCTACATAATAGAAACACATTATGCATCATTTTATAGATAAACAAAACCGTATTCCATGTTTTATGATGTTTTGTGATCCGAAAATACTAATGGGTACAAAGCAAAGACCACAACACCTAAATATTGTAATGTCGTCGTTGTTTTGTAATGTCTGCGTTCTTCCTGCGCCAATGTCAAACCAAGATTTTATAATGATGATAAGTTATTTTATATGACTATTATGTGAACCAGTACATGAGCACCGACTGGTATTGGTAATTGATCTGTCTGTTTCATACACAAGGTTTTAGACAATAAAGGTTATTTCATTCTGTCTGACGAAGGTGAATAATGCCATGACCTTGTACCCAAATACTAAATAGCACTATTCAATAATTGCATTTACTATATGCATGTGTGAAATGATTCGTGACCTCAGCACACGGGACTAACGAAATCTTAAATATTAAACTTTTTGATGTTAATCATGAATAATTCATGTGAAAGCTGAGTATCTGCTAATCCAGGTGAAATCAAGCAAATGTGCATGTCGTTTAAATAAGGTACTTTTATAATTCAACGTCCGTCGATTCTGATGTGCCTAATATCTGGTTCTGGATTGGGAGAAGACCGAATGATCGAATCCAAAAATGGGATAGTCCTGATACGGCCAACTTTAAAGTTAATCCGGAAGGTTTATTTCGGTGCACTACGAACGTGTATTAGTAGTCAGCGCTTTTCTGCATTAATTTTATTGCACTCTTTAAATTGCCTTTTTGAATGCTAATTGAGTTCCATATAACATATCGATGCTGCTTTTGATAATTGATTGCACATTGCAAAATTGTTATGCTGTGTTGATCGATCGCACGCAACATCACATATCGTAATAGTGTTATTATTAATATGCTACCGATTCAGATATAGCTAAGAAGCACCAATACCATGCACATATCTTATAGAAGATAATCGAAAACAAAGTTATAGAATTATTCAAATAGTTTATCTCCATAAAAACCGCCTGCACAATGATAAAACCGATTATATGTAAGCGTGCATCTATAAACATCCCGAATTTCTTTCAACTTACCAACATTTGTAACGTTTGCTATAAAATCTATATTGCCCTTGTTATATGCATGTTATGTCTTCCTATCTCAAGATAACATCAATAGTTCTACTATAATACAGAGAGACATACATTACACGATCATAAACAACAACAGACAGCGCACTTGATGCATCACGGGTTTCATGTATTGTGACAAGAAATCAAAAATGCAATTTCGCAGAAGTAATAAAAACGGTAATAAACAGATTTGGGTAATCATACTTGGAGGGTTATTTAATTGTTATTTAGTATCGTAAACTCTATTTGTTACCTTTCTCAGTTGATTATATGTATAACATAATAGTGTTATGTTTATGGAACTATTTATGAGTTATAATGTAGTAAATTAATAATTTCGTATTGAAGTTATGTTCACTATAACTAATGACATAATTCTATGCAATTCTTTGGAACTAAAGTATCACAAGGTTTGTTGACATGAAATGTTCTTCGATTCATACAGTTTTTAACAAATGGTATTGGTGACACAAACGCTAAATGGTATGCGAGTGTAATGTGCTGGTCGGTCAGTTTCCCATACTCGGAAGGATAACATGTGCTAAGCGATACCCAAATAAATGTGGACAGGTCAGTTCCCCAATAGCCAAATGATCTAAGGCACTGACCGGCCAATCTTCCCTAACTCCCAACAATACAATAATATATCACATGGTTTTCTTTGTATCCAGGTTAGTATAGCCAGTACGTAGAAAGTTATACGTACCACGTGTAGTATAAACTATTGGCTTTTCCCAATAAATCAATGCGCATTTTGCGCTTTTAGTGTCATATGATATAAAGAATCTATCACTCGTTGTCAATTGATATAATTATATTAAACTCGTTTAGGAAATATTATTAAGCTCGCCAAAGGCTCGCTTCATTAAATTTCCAAAACTCGTTTAATATAAATTTATATCAATTGACCACTCGTGATATATCCTCTATATCTGCTCTATTGTGATAGCATTTTCATCTTTATTTTTGAATCGATATATGAATCTTTACTCTTTCATCTCGATTTTCTGTTTTGCTACCTTCAAATTTATGACTACACCCTTACGTCCCAGATAACAACTTGGATAATGAATAAACAACAAATGAAAAAATATACATGTGCATGTTTTAGTAAGATTTCTTTATCAATACTTACAAAAATAAACGTTATTAATGATACTTTCCCTGTGCCTTACAATCGAAATTATTCTTAACCGTCGTTTTCATAAATAATGGGGCGTATGGTAAAGCTTATTTATGCCATTTCATATCTATAAAGAACGATAGAGAAAACATATAACATTTTATGAATCCCTTGAGGACCTCAAGATACAGATAGTTGTTTAGTTCTCCTCGTGTTTCTTTAACTCTTCAATTCCAATGATGAGCTTTCATCACGTAACAAAATATAAATATTCTGTTTGTAACATAGATTGTATAATACATACAGACAGCGTGATTAGTAATATCGCGTGCAATGTTATTTCACTTCGGGATAAGTTGTTTTTCTTTAATTTTACGATTTTTAAAACACGTGAAATGTAGCTCCATTGAGCGTACGTAACATTAGCAACCGATATTGAAAATCAGTCTTAAACAAAATATGTCAGTCACAATAGATAAGGTCGTTATTACTGTTGTTTTCATGAAAATCGGAACTCGACATATTGACCAAATTGATGTTTAAATAGCTTGTTTTACCAAAGGAAAGAGTAATTTTCAAACAGTATCTTTTCTTGTTTTCTCAATATAGCGATTTTGTACTTACGACTCATTCTAAGCCAGCGAAATGTATGTTAGCTCGATTCTGAGGCGATCAGTGGTGAAGTGAAGGATCGGAAGTGTTAGGAAACTATGACAGGGTAGTCTACATATGTGTTACATGAATTATATACAAATTACATCTAACACATCAGTTAGTTTGCCCTGTAGTTCCACTATTTCCACTATATAACGTTTGTCAATTTGTCTGCAGTAATTATCTACGATATAACTCAATGTCCGATAGGCGAATAGAAGCACATACAATATAGCTGAAAAAATCTACTATTTTCTTAATTCCGTTCTTTGCATGTATGTCTTACATTCGGTATATGTTCCTGTCTTGTAATTAACGTCAGACAAACTGGCTTCTAAATACATTCTTTAACTTATCAGTACGGAATTATGGCACACAACTGTTATAAAAAATGTAACGACATACCGTTTACTAGTATTGAAGACTCTGAAAAACGTAATAGAAATAAAATTGGATGTTTAGTGCCGCTGTGTCTAATGACGTGTTTAAAATACGCAAAAGAAATAAAAATTCGATGTTTTGAGCCGTGGTGTCTGTGGTCGGTTCATTCTTTAAATTTAAATCATATATGTGTCTGACATTGGCGATATTAGGAAGTCTCGTTTCAGTATTTAACAGAATGCCAGTACATGAGATGACATTAAAATGAGCACCAGTCTGTATAAACCAACTCTGGTATCGTATCCCTTTGGGATGAATCAAGTCTGGAAAGTTGAAGAGATATGACGTCAATGCAAAAACAACGATTTTTATTTCGAGCATTCTTGGGTGAAAAAATGTTCTGTGATTTGCAGCCATGGTCTCTTTATTGACAAAGGAAAACATAGCACTATTCAAATGCACAATAAATACTTCAGTAAAACATTTAATGTAGCCGCTTACAATTTAGTGGCGCATAACATGAGGTGACAGCCATCGTAATAAACGTGGCAATGGAAAAAAAGCTTCTTAACCAACGTAAAATATATCGTCTCAGCAGTTTAACATAACCTCTTTTATGTCAAGTTTACTCCAGTGGCTTAGTTTCCTAGCAATACAAGAAGACATTAATTAAAGTGCTTTGGAAATATGAATACAGAAGAGTGCGGGCATAATATAATTATTCAATTTACTTCGATAAAATTCGTAAGATGGAAACTGTTTTGGACACCTTGCTTTCAATGTGCAAATGTCTGCAATGACCAACAATGATGAATAAATTCTATTATAGTTTGTTTATTTAGGGTACTTTTCTGAAACTTCCGTACGACGCTTATGCAGTACACTAAATCGTCGCCAATGTTACCGTATGTCAAGATAAAACAGCCAATCACAAACCTGGAAACATTTCTCAAAACTCTAAATTGGAACAAGTGATAAATTGACCAAAGGCTTACCATTCCCCATATTCCCCATCGTATGCGAACTAAGTACTATAAATAGTCTTAGAATAATAGTCAATTATACGAGACACAATTTTATGTTCCTAAATATTCCAAAACATATTTACGTCAAAAGTGTCTGCCTCAAACTAAATTAATACTCCGGAGATGACGCACATCACTTCCCTCTAGAGTATTCAATATAATAACACTCGCGTGTTTCCTTTCGTTTGTTCAAATTTCCATATAATAAGGTATTGAATGGATCCTACTTGAAGTATATGAGTGTCCAATAATATTGCCAAATATTCTGTTCTTAAAACGGATAATTTTCCTGAATAAATTGAGCTTGTAAGTACGGCCCTTAGATCAGACGCTTGTAGTAGACAGACAATAGAAATGATCATGTGATCAGGAATATTTGAATATGTTCATCAGAATGATATTGTTTGAAAACAAATATTAGTTGTTTATGTTTTTAGTTGGTTTGTATTGGGACAATGAAGAGGGGTAGCAAATGTGGTATGAATGCTATTAAGATAAAATGTAATATATTCTAGCCATAGAGCCAAAATACCAGAAATATTTTCATTCAGACGGACAGATTTCAGTTCATTGCTAAAAGATTAGTGAATTCATGCAATCTGCGTGAAATGGCTAGCAATTTAAAACCACGCCGTTCATACATTTATTACTTCAGATTATTAAATTCTTATTGTTCGTCCGAGGATTAACCATGAAATTAACAATGCGTTTAATTAAACGCGAAATTGCCTGCATGAGCGAAACCTAACACGCATGTCGAGATAGTATTGAAGACAATTTTGTGCTTAAATGAAGCAGATTTACATGTATACAAAGACTACAATAATATCATACTAAGACAGACGCAGCATTAACTATGTAACTATTGTTTTTGTTGGTTTGAGAGTAAAGTAGCAAATGTTATACATCCAAAGAGACCATTGAGTTATTTCGGATTAAAGATGTATGTATAATGGATATAATATGTAATTTAGTACGGTAATATATTCAACTTTTGTCATACACATTTTCCTAATGCATATTCAGTGAGAAGAACTGCATTCAAAGGACTGTTTATCGGCTGTGTGGATCGTCAAATTATTAGGAACACCACTTTCATTCAGCTTGCATAGCTAAATCGATTCGATATTTCCTTCTATTAGATGTTAAAATTATATGGCCATTTTGTATTGGGTGTTTATTAAATTACTGTAAGTACCTATGCACCAATTTAACACATTGTGTCAATTGCTCTGTCCTTCACTTTTTAAGGTCGAAAAATGGAAGGAGAAATCACCAAACTGGAATATTATAGATACTTGTCAAAACTCGGATCGAATTTGCATTATCACATAAAAGCATCATAACAAGAGCAACTTTTGTACATTGGTAACATTACAATTCTAGCTATGACAGGAAATCGGTGAGATTAAACTGATGACATCGGATTGTCTGAAAAACTGACCTGACGTCAGTTCACATGTACTTGTTTTGATACATGTGGTGAACAATCATGACAGTACACAAGCACTTATTTGTCGGTAGCTACATTTGTAGACAGGACATGGTCTCTTTATAAAAGCTCATACATACAATATGTCAGATAACATCTTGTGCTATCGTTAATTTCCCATTGAAACTCACCAATCAATGAAATAATAACCAATTTATATGATAACCTTCGCCACTAGGGTGAATGTAGAAACTATCATCCGAATGTTATACAAGACAAGCATCAAAGCATACAATCGATGAAAGAAAAAGTCTAGAAATCTGAAAAGTACTACCCAACTCAATTGATATATTTTGTATTGTTTTTGTCGTAAGTTTGGTTGTCTCCATTAGCTGCAATGATCAATTCTATGGTGTAATATAGCAGAACAGAATTATTGTTCAACAACAGTTTTGGAGGTGCTCGGTATTCATTGTGCTTTCCACATCCCTAATGAGTTGTACAATAAACGTGATACTAAATAACTCTTTGATCACAAAGTACAACTGGTAAATACACAAATAAATAGTTCTTGTGTATTGACCAGAAAGCCAATCTTGGACTGAGACGGTTAATGGCGATTTTGAACACAGAAAAGAAACACCTTGTCTCATCGGCATCAACTCAGATCACTATATATTACTGATACTGCTGAAGTTCATCCTGACCGCTCTGTACGTGACAATATATTATACATTCACACTCCACTCTGGCAACAGTTTAAACATAGAATAAAAAAATGCCTCCTTAAGTTTTATATTTCTCTATTGTACGATGTTACGTCGACATTTAAGCTTTAAATGTTCGTGTTACAAATTGTTTCATGAGATGAAAATCCTGAGAAATTATGCATTAATTTCACACACGGAAATATCATAAGCCGAGTTCTCTTCTTAGTGAAGACAAAAAATGATAATGCAACAAATACAGCAGATTAAAATGTTTGGCAAGCGCTCAGAATAGAACATATTGATTGTGTTTCATGATTATGTATAACAGTGAGGGCGTAATATATCATGCGGGGATACATGACATCGTGTATTTTACTGTTCAGTTACAGCTCACTGATATAAGTGATCTGCTAAAATAGTCATAGTTTCATCATCATATGTCTGGTAATCAGGGTTATTTCTATTATACTAATTGATTGATAGGATTGATTGACTGATTGAAAAGGCAAAAATCTTCACATTGATACTAGGTTATAAAATTTTCGGATAGATTGAGGAACCAAATTATTAAGGTATCCGCTTCTGAAGCAGCAGCAGACGGAATCTTCGAATCCCGACATGGAATTGTCCTGGTACAGCCAACTCATCAGCTATTTCAATATTGGTGGTATATCGAATGCCAACTAGAAAATAGTTGTCGCATCAAATTAATCTGCTGGCCCTTTAATTCAGTATGGATGACACAGTGATAAACAATTTACATTTAATTCGGCAGACTCATCTCGTTAATCTTTATTTTTCAAGAGAGTGAAAAGTTGAATCATTGTTAGTTGTTTAGTGATTTAAAGAAGCTTGTTACAAATAATCAATGTGCTGAGCAGACACGATCGAGCCGCGGGTAAAAAACCAGACTGAGTGAAAATATGCAGCACGGGTGTATATGCATTTTACATGAGTTGTTACATCAATAACTTATTCTGTCAAGTAATGCAGTCATCTATGACCTGTTCCGTCGTGCTTGTGGCACAAGCCTAAGGGACGGGGTGCTACGTGTGCATTCCCTGGCCACGACACTCTAAAATCCGTATTATATATAGATTTCCTTTGGTTGGTACTCAATCAGTGGGTGTTTTGAGGACTTCTTGTAACTCGTCCATATGTATCATCTCATGTATAAAGATTAAAAAAGTTGAATAATAACCTGACAGAAGCCTCACAATATCAGGACGTTTCTCCAAGATTGTTCTGAGATATTACGGTAGCTATTGTGGTTATTTCCGGTTTATTATGGTAGTTATTTCGGATGTGTCCGGTTAATTTCGGTACACTATGAGTGTATGTTAGTAGTCAGCGCTCTTCGGTGCAATTTTAGTGCATGCTTCAAATTGCCTTTTGTATGCTAGTTTAGTTCAACTTTTAGCTGGTTTTGCTTACACATTGCCAACATCTTAGGCTGTGTTTTCATGTCGACCGCACGCAACACCACGTTTTCGTAAAAGTGTAATTATTAACATGTTACCGATTCAGATAGGTAGGATTCATACCAAACATACATTTTATAGAAGATAATCGAAAACAAAGAACTATACAGAATTATTCAAGTAGATTTACGCCATGGATACTTCTGCATGTGCACATTATGACATTATGATCATATGTACGCGTTTATCTATAAACATGCTTTACAACATCTGTAGAGAATGCTATAAAATCTATATTGCCCTTGTTATATATATGTTTTATCTTCCTGTTTCAAGATAACATCAATGTTTCTTCAATAACACAGAGGGACATACATAATGCGATCCTCATATCAACATGATGCGCACCTGATGCATCACGGGTTTCATGTATTGTGACAACAAATCAAAAAGGCAATTTAGCAGAAGTATTAAAACAGTAATAAACAGACCAGGGTAATCAAGATTTGAGGGTTATTTAATTGTTGTGTTGTATGGTAATCTCCATTATGTCACCTTTCTCAATTGAGTTTATGTATAACATGATAGTGTTATGTAAAAGAGAATATTTATTGAGTTATAATGTAGTAAATTTATAATTTCGTATTGAAGTAACATTACTAACAATAGCCTTGAACCTCATGCAGCCAGTGTATCGAACGAAATTGACAAAATAAATATAAATCACTAACTCCTCGACACATATTTTGTTCGAAACTGCTAAAATGACCTTTAATCTTTAATAAAACTGCAAAATCACATCAAATGACCTTTGGAATCGGGAAAAATACATGTAAACAAACACCATGTAAATTTTCAGGAAAGGGAAGTAACCCCATCTATCCGGTGCAACAATAACTTTTTCCAAGTAAATTTGGTCCAGTTTGTTGACAATGTATATATGACGCACGTTAAAATTATTACCTTACTTAATTCTGTCTTATAACGGATAATTTTCCCTGATAAATTGAGTTTATCTTGTAAGTACGATATTTAGATCATATCATTGTAGTAAAAATACAATAGGACTGATCATGTGATCAGGAATATTTGAATATGTTCAGATATGTTCGTTAGAATGCGACTGTTTGTGAACAAATATGAATTGATGATTTTATTCAGTTGGTTTGTTTTGGGGATGGATTGGTCTGAATGCTATGAAAAAACTATGCCATATGTTCTTACTCAAGAGAGAATATGCGCTAAAATATGCTCTATAATATTTTAATTCACTTTTATCAAGACATTTCTATAATATTCATCAAAACAACTTGAGTGAATGGAGGCACAACAATGAAACAAGCAAGCCGTTTCCAACCACGCCGTTCATACATTCACAGAGTGCACTACCTCAGATTAATCGCGGATAATAAATTCTAATTTTCCTCGCGAGGATTAACCATAAAAGTAACAATGCGTTTAATTTAACACGAAATTTCCTGCGTGAGCGAAACCTAACATGCATGTCGAGACAATTTTGTGCTTAAATGAAGCAGATTTACATGCGGACCGAGACCGACAATAATATCATACGAAGGCAGAAGCAGCATAAACTATGTAACTATGTTGTTTTGTTGGTTTGAGAGTAAAGTAGCAAATGCTATACATCCAAAGAGATCAGTGAGTTATTTCGGATTAAAGATGTCAGTATAATGGATATAATATGCAATTTAGTGCGTAAATATCTTCTACTTTTGGCATACACATTTTCCTAATAAATTTGAATAATATACAAGCATGAATATATGTAGTGAGACTGCATTCAAAGGATCAAAGATCTGTGTAACATTGCCAAAAAGACACCGGGACAACTAAGTCTCACTACCGGTATAACAGTCTTAATCAATAGTTTAATACTTTTAACAAGTGCGTTTCGAAAACGCCATTTTATACAAAAATAGAACCCCACTATATAGCTAGCTATCGATGATGGTAAATTGATATGTTTGTCTAACTATGTTTTGCTGTTCATAAACGACTCCATGGTGTAAGAAACTATTAAAAAACACGGGGATGATAGTTTGCACGACACGTTTCCAATTCCCTAAACCATAAGAAAATTGACGATCAAATAAAATACCACTATTGTCTCGTTTCGACGATCTCGGTCTTTTTTTCTTGTAATATAACCGCCTTTCAGGACCCAGTCGTGTCGTTTTGAAAATGAATTAAAAGATCATTATATGACTTACAACTACACGCATTTCCGTGTTTATTAGCTGTGTTTAATTATTAGTAGGAACTCTAATTTCACGCAGCTAGCATTGCTAAATCGATTGGATACTTCCATCTAGTGGCTGTTCAAATTGTCATTTTTCTTTTGATGTGATTAAAGTCTTAAAATACCTTTGGACCAGTCAAACATAGTGTATACAAGAAATTTAAGTTTTATTTTACGTTACAAGTTCGGAAAATGGAAGGAAAGAACACCAAAATAGGAATATTATGTGAAAATTACTGTCAAAAGTCCAATAAAATTTGCATTATCACACTAAACATCATTACGAGCGCGACATGCATGCATTTGTAACATTAAAATTCCAACTTTGACAAGAAAACAGTGAGATTAAACTGAAGACTTCGGATTTTTCTCAGAAACTGGCCTTACGTCAGTACGCAAGTACCTGTTTAGTCCAAAGAGCTTAGACATTATACAAGTGCACAACCACTCGTTTGTCAGTAACAAGACAAAACATGGGATCTTTATAAAAAGGTCTTATTAATAAAATATATCGGATAAGATCAGATATTATCTTGTATTTCCCATTAAAATACGCCAAAAATTATATAATTGGAAAATACTTATCAATTTGTAAAATAACCCCTGGAACCAGGTCAGTATGAACAAGGGCTCGCTGAATTTATACAAACCCATGTTTCCTTAGCAGAAAATATTATGCTGAGTGTAAACTTTCTCATCCTAAAGTTATACATGACAAGTATTGTTGTAAAACATCAAAGGCCATGTCGTGTTGTCGGTTTGGTTTCCTTAATCATCCAAAATGATCACCTCAAATGTGTTTTAGTCTTGGCTGCGTTTCATTCGGTCTCATGCAATAACCGCCATTCTATATTTTTTTTGTGAAAATCAGTCCACCTCTATTTTAGGCGAGACTTGGAGTTTTGGTGTTTTTTTGGCTTATGTGTTGGCATTGCTCAGGGTAGTTGTGTTATGGTATTTCTGGATTCTGTGCTCGGCTGATTTGGTTGAGTATTACCTTCTCTGTCTGATTTGCCCATACCTTAATGAATATATGTTCTTTGAATCAGACAATTCCCTCTGAAATATGGAGTAATACTAAATCGATGGTAGAACTGAGAATACATTAAATTTTGTGTAAACGTTTGTCAAAATAAGCCAAGAAAAGGTGTTCAGCAACCATTTTTGGGGAGCTTGGTTGATTACCATTGTACATTTGACTTTCTGTTAGAATTCATTAAGTATTGGTATGAAGTAAGAAAAACAGATAACATTATGTTAACGACAATTTATATCCAAATTTAGCTGACTGAAAGGGATTTTGATAGTTAGTTTTGGATAAAATATAATTATAAATCGTAGAGTAGAGACACCACTCCAGGAGAAACAACAGAGCACGAAATGCAAAAAGAACAATCGAATACGATCACAGATTACAAATACAACTTGCCAAAACAACTAATAACGCATGTGAGAAAGAAATGAAAAGCGACAACCTTTTCCGATCGTTCAGTTTATCAAATACAACCAATAAAGAGTCAGTGGACAAGAACAAATCACAAGGACGATCATAATACACAAGCACAATCTACAAAATAACATCCAACAGGAAACGTATACATCTCCCTTTCGACATATGTATGTTCATGTTGAAACATAGTTCAAGTCTTCTGAGAAACATAAGAATTAAAAAATATAACATACGAAACGAGGCAATGTGTGTCTGACAACAAGTTCGGTTCCATCAACTCAACATGAGCCATTCCCTGTCAGCAAAATTTACAATTCGTTCTTATAATGTAAATGAAACATTTAATAAAAATAAATGTGGAAACAGTAAAACAGTAATGACTGAAAATTCCGCCTGCAACCGAAGAGACATTTGAAAAGTTATAGATTGCAGTTAAGAGACAATTTTGAAACACTAAACCTTAATGGAGGAAGTACGGTAGCAGAAATAAAATATAATAATATAGTTTTCACATTGTACATGTTTTTGACAAAATGTTATACTGCTAAGAAAAACTATTGGTGTAGTTTAATGGTGTAGTTAATAAAGAATAATATTAAAATGTGTACATTAAAATGATGTAATTGGTCTTTCCAAACAATTTGATTCTGTGTAATGCATATTTATGACAAAATGCAAAGGAAACATTCCACATCTTCATTTGTTCCATTGTTTGAAATGTAAAGCCGACAGTTTACAAACTCTAACAGAGCAATAATTCGAACAGCAGCCGTTTAAAATTATGGTTAAATTGTCTTTTAAACAATTTAAAGGTTGATGGGGGATTGTGCCAATAATTTTGATCAGTATAGTCCAGCTAGGGTAATCTGACAGTGACATCATACCCAAAAGATTAAAACCATTGCTTAAACAGGTAGAGTTTTGTTTGGTATTGAACTGTTTGTATAAGCTTTTATACTTGTTTTTACACCGTACTAATGGATTGGTCCACTGCGTCACTGGATTTTTATCCTAACTGGACTGTACATGTACACAATTTGTGACATAAGTTTGTATTTACCCATCTTTGATGTTACTTCAAATAATGATAACTTAGGTTTATTGGTTTATTTGTATGTTACAAATACGCATACATGTACGTATATGTCACTTAGTTCTGGAAATTAATGAAAAAGTTCCATCCAATACTGAGTTTATTATATTTCATCATCAAACAGAGCACCGCTTATGTGCTTGCGGTTGAAAACTAGAAGGTTTGCCGAAGAAATTTCAAACAGAAACATATTTAAGCTGATTAGCTGAAAAAGAATGTATTGACCAACAATATAGTTCTTCTTGAGGGTATACCACTGTTGCTTGCTGGGGGGTTGGAAATTAGAATGTGCTTCACAAAGTAGTGTCATGTAGTGTTGTTAACATATAACAAATTGTGATATAGAAAATACATTTATAAAAAAATATCTATATCATTGAAAATGATTGATACTTGATCGGAACACATTTATCTATTCTTCCGGACTTAATATAGACTACAGCACTAAACAGTGCTTGTCAAAGAGCAGTCGTGTCTATTAATAGATTAATGAAAAACAACGAGTCAGTAACGGGATTTAGAAATTAACAAAAGCCAGCTAGGTTCATTTAGAATGTCACTGGAGGAAACAGGATACCATGTGTTTTTGATCTGGTCGATGACTTTCGCGTTTTGGGACATGGTGTTCATTAACTAGGTCAAGTCGCTGTAACACATTATTTGGTCTATTGTGTCACCGTTTGGCATGTTTTTGTGAAAAAAGGTCATCCAGTACATTTGCAGCAGGGGCTTGATGAACTAGGTCGAATCTTAGGTGCGTTTCATTCGGATACTATTACCATTTGTCTCATTTTCCAACATGGTCTACACTATTTGAATTGTATGATCGAAACATAAGTCTGGTCCTGACTCTTTCATACGAACGGAAAATATCGATTTATTCCGAATGCAACGGGTCTTGTCTAGAAACTTACACTTTTGGCAACGATACGATATAGGCCGAATATGCGTGTATTTATACACCATGGTGTCTAATGTAAACAACAGACGTATACTTTATAGCAGATTTATATAATAGTATTATATTCCCTCCATATGCTGTTTTATTGAACAATAAAAATAGTAGATAGAGGTGTTAAATATCCCAGTGAATTTTAACCATAGCACCGTCTGTGGTAGACGCTATTTGCACACAAATCGAAGTTACAGTATGCACGACACAGATATCTGCAAGCAATCTGTGAATTTATTGACATGCCAATGTTTTCTCTAAAGACACGATGTTTCTTTTGTAACCGACGATATGCACATAAACAATGATCAATTTCATGAAATATGACACATCGTTGCTATATAACATATAACAACAAGTCCTACTCTATGCCAAGTATCTATGAATGATACAAACGTTTAAAAAAAAAAGTAAGATGTAGACGTTAAGATATTGAACTATTTATGGTTTGATGTTTTACCACATTACAATACAACGTACTGCTTTACTTTCCAAACCCAAGTTTCTCTTTTCAACATAGATTACAATGTGCACCACAATGTCGCTATGTACAGTATATTTGAATTTAAACTCCAGAACGGTCAACAACAATAATCTTCAAACATGATCTACTGTTTTTGTTGAGTCATCTACCAAGCAAATTTAGATTGTCTGTAAATATCTAGACCAGGAAGTTTAACAATTTCATGGCATGATGAGTTGTCTTTCGAGAGCATCGTTTCTTAAACGAGTCTAGAAAACATACGCTATTCAGTCCGCCTTTAGAAAGTAGGAGTACGCTGTTTTGATATGTTTTATTGTTTACCCAACATGAAACAGAAATGGTTTTCGGAGTTTTAACCTACATGTATTAAGATATGCTAACTTCAGTAGGAGTATTTTAAACAAGGTTTTGAAAACCGAGGCCTTATGTATGATGCTTAACAACAGGCACGTAAAAGAACAAAATTATAACGATTCTAAAGACTGGGGAATCATCTGAACTAAAATTGTTTGTTTCCACCAATCTAACTAGATTCTATCTTGATTCCAAAAAAGTTGCCAATGTCTAATGATACATCTTAGTACGTCTCGCCTAAAACAATTCTGTAAGAAATATCGAACTATAAGACAATGGTGTTAAATCAATGCATACTCCATTAAGTTAACTATTGCCTGTTTACCATAGTGTTATTTCTACTTGTCCAGTACTGTACAAGGTCGACTTAAGCATCAGTTCTGTACGAAGTGGCGTTTTTTATGTACAAACTTTGAAACCAATTACGATAGACAAAACCTCCATTACTGAGTATTTACAAATGATAAACAACTTCATTGTTGTATTGATGTAATAAATCTCGTATCACGAATATCTATATCCAAGTTCAATTTCATGGTAGACGCCATTGAGGCGAGTTTGTAGTGTCTGGTTAACTGAAACGTTCGGATATCCTAGTGATGTCACTGAAAGAATACTGCTGAATGATGAAGATTATCTTAGACTGTATTTGTTACCCAATCACATTTTGCGCTTTTTCAATTAAAGCGCTTGAAAGAAAAAATTATTAGAACTAATTTGTTTATATTGCCTCACTTCATGTCTGCATAATATAGAGACAAATGGCTGTCAAATCGTTGTCGTCTAGCTCGTACACTGACAAGGTCGTTCCTTGGTTGTCACATGTAGGATTTTCTCCATCAGAGACGCATACATCATACAACAGGTCTATGTATCATACGATATTATCTTTCAACGTATATTTATGTTTAAATTTATTTTTACATAATTTATTTTCTATTACAGATGCCAAATGTGTCTCGCCATCCACGTTTCTATCTGAGATGTAGAACTCCAGTATACGGCTGCACAGAACAAAAATCTTTGAAGTTTATTGACAATAATTCACCTTAGAAGCTTAACAGTGTTAGCATGCGTATGTGACAGGAATTCTGGCCAAACCCGATCAATATCATGAGTGACAAGGGAAAGGTGACGACGTCCCCGGAGTGCAGGCCAAACACTATAAAATATCCAAAACCAAAGACAGACAAACAGATTAAGAAAACCAAAGAAGGAACAAACGATACAAATAAATGTATGAATGAAAACAAAGCACAACATAATGCGTATGTTCCTGATACAAATCTAACGTTAGCTTGCCTTGTATGTCTCTGTTTCAATCTTCCACTGGGGGCGTTTGCTATGTATCTATCACTATCTGCGGCTAGACTACACAGGGACGGTGATTCTAAGCATGGTGATCAACGAGCCAAGTTTTCAGTTTTCGTCAGTTTACTCAGTATTGTAACTACCGTCCTCATTGTTACTTCTATTGTCCTATGGATTGTTATAGACAGTGAGAATGAAAGAAACGTGCAAGAATTTCAACAAAAACAACCATTATGATATTAACTGATCGTATGATGCCATACAGCTGACAGATAATCACGTTTACGGTCTGAAAGTATTCATATCGAATAGAGTCAATATGCAAAACACGCGGCCAAAATACCAAGTAGATTTACTGTTGAATAATGTTAAATAACGCACCATTCTTCGTTACATCATTTTCATATAGTGTCTGATCGATTGCAAACGATTTCAAATTGCGTACAATATTTCACATTGAAATGCCTTTTAATTTTTGTAACGAATTTCTCGTTTCGTGTTGAAAATTGCGGCTTTGAATTCGGTATAAACCTCGGGTCTCTGTATCTATTTGTGGAAAATTGAAAACGTATGCTTGCCTGTTGTGAATGAATTGCTTGGCTGACGAACGAACAATGCATGAAGATATAAATGGAAAATGTCGCCAAACCATTGTGATGATGTTTCTTGTTTTTGTTTTATAGATGTTCAGAAATAAAGAGCAATATGTTTTGATTGTTCTAACGCCTTATATGGACAGATACACATGAACAGTTCCAGACAAAACTATGCATTAATTCTGTAAATATTTTACCAGTGTTATATATAAATTGTGACCCCGCTGAAATATCGTCCCTGGTCAAACCTTAATTTGACACCGGCCTGCTTTTATGCCAAAATGATTGAATGCTGCTGTATATGATCGTAGAACAGAAATATGAACTTGTATAGAGAGATGACGCACGCTGATTTTTGTCATTCTATTACGAGTTGAATGGTGTTATGTTTGGATTGCAAAACCTGATATAGACATTCCCATACTGCTGCGGGAAATATATTAAACAAACTCGCATAATTTTCCGATCACGATTTGCGTAGCATCTTGATCAAAGAGTTGATGCATTTATAGTATTACAGTGTCGTGTTGTGGTTTGTGTTTTTTGTGAAGAAAGTGCCATCGACGTAGATATATCATGATACCAATGCTGAATATATATAACTTTATATCACCAAACCATGCTTAAAATGTTTGTTTGGCGTAACCCTGCTTATCTATATATTTGATGGCAATTTAAAATGTTTAATGCTTGATCAGTTAGATTCGGTATCTGTAAACTTTAACGATTTATCGACAATGAATATTCGAAGAATCATATGTACCTGTACTTGATACATTTCTATAAAACATGTAGTGCGCAAGCCCTTTCGTATTCAGTCTAACATGTCCCTTATAATGAAACCACTCTTGACCTTATGGTATAGAGCTGGTCATACAGATTCTGCTTAATCGATAGCAATAAAATACATTCAGTTTACACTAGTGTTATTATGAAAAAATAAATTAATCACCTGTCACCACTTTTAGCAGAGCAGGTTTGTGTCAAACAAATTGTGTTTTAAGAATGCCCTTAGTCGGGAAGTGTAGAGTAGTCTTTGCCGTGTTGACTATCACTTATAAAGCCGATGTTGAAGACTAGTCTAATTATGAAGCATTGCCATAGGCCAATGGAAAAATGATGTTTACAAACAGCGAATCAATCACTCGCCATTTTAGACTGATCTTCAAAATCTGATTTATAACCTTTGACCAATTTGTGCACGCACTTAAGAGTGATTTGACGTGTTGTCCTGTTTGTTACGAATTGTTACGAATTATTCTATACCTATTATATTTATCCAATGAGTTAGCTTCAGTTATACCACGTGGTCGTAAATATGTTTCAGCGATTTGTACGCAGCGTTTTTATATTGAAACACGTAACCGTACAATATTCTGAATGAAAAGCTGTATTTCAATTTTCATAAAAGAAAGGAAATTTAATCACAATGCGATATTAAAAATTCTATGATGTGTGTTGATTTAATTATTACTCAGAAGGAAAATAAATAGGTATAGAATACAATAAAAAGATTATCAGCAATTGATCTGTACAATACGAAATGTTTTTGGGCTCGTAGCTCTACCCAGCTAAAAATACAGACATGGTTTCCAAGCCGGGTACTAATCCAATGCATGTCCGTATGGTACATACTAATGTTAAATAACGTATTTGTATAATTCATGTGCCTATCAAACTGTCGACATTTTGTGATTGAAATGTTTCATCATCACTCATCATTACAGAACATCATTTTGTAATATTCACATATAAACATTGATTATACATGTACATGCACATGCACATCTTTGTCCGGATTCGTGGGAGTGTGTGTATGAGTTCATGCTCAGTGATATCATGTATGAGCCATTCTCCAGGTAAACCGGGCTAAATGACAAAAGTACGAAGTACATGATGATATATATTTAGAAATAGGAGATACTTATAGACAGTTCCTTAAATTGGAACAAAGCATTGCATATATTAACAAAGTGATTAACTTTTGAAACGAACTACTCCCGTCATTCAAACGCAATTGTGGCGTAACGGTAACAAGCATTTAATAAATACAGTCAGTATAGACATAATTGTTGAAACGACAAAAAGTGAATGTTCACTTATAGAGAAATGTAGCTGTTATTTTATCAAAACGTAATTAAACATGTATGAGTGGTGGTCTAGACATTGCAACCTCTCGACAGAGTGACTGCATGGCCCGTTTACTACAATACAACTTGCCTGACTGACCATGTACATAAAGAAATAATTCCAATGCTACGTATGCAGTGTTCATTTTCCAAAAGCTGTTTGCCTAGAAAGGTTACTTTGGTGTTTATAAATACCGAATGTTGCTTGTTTTTCATGTACCCGGTGATTCGTTGAAATTTCATATAATGTAGATAGTGACCATTCGGTAACCATGGTAACAACGATATATACATGTATCCATTTTACTCCGTCTTTCATATAATCATGTTTTAAATATTGTATTCCATTATATGCCATTATACAGAGAGTGCAATAATACTGCAAATATGATCATTGTTGCATCAGTAGTTAGTATAATGTTACACTAAATTCATCATTCATATTTTTGTCATGTATTTAGATGTATTTAATACAAATGTACACCATATGCATTTATTATATGTTTTAAACACCATTATACTATTCCCTTACGGTAACATGTTTCCCGCGCCATAAATAAGACGAGTTTATTGATTATACATTGGAAATAAAATCAATATATATATTATACATGATGTAGTTGGCCGACGATATCCATAGCATTATTTTAAATAAAAGTGAAAATTAATCCCCTGCGTTCAACGTTATATAACATTCGTATCGATTTTATAACGTAACGAAAACGTTACGAACGTTACATAACGTTATTCTCACTTTAACGCAGGGGCTACCCTATTTTCAAGGAAAGGAATACATTCGATTTATTTTTTTCGTAGTTGGATCAATAACTAATAAATAGTTGGCCCTATGATCTTTTAAATTGCATATGATCCATAAATTTGCCTAAATTTACCTTTGACATATGCATGGCTTCGCGACTGTGCAGATTATTGTCTGGTCTTTGTCCCCTATATGTTATATACATGTAGTAATCTTACAGTACACCAACATGTACGGTTATATAGTGGGCACGAACCAGACCGTAACCAGCTTCATGAAACAGTCCAGTCGAAAAACATTTGTTATCGTTTGGGAATACATGAATACATAATTGCCCATTTGACTATCACCATTTAATGTGTGGTTTGTGTTTTATAAATGAATACATGGAATGTTTATGATTGCCTGTAGTGATATTATAGTTTTAGATTGGATAGTACTCGGAGTAAATAAAATTGTAGTTCGGATAACATCGGTTAATTCCGTCACTATGTTATTTCAGTACAACGGAAATTGCCGAATTGTTCCGAATATGATATCGTGTGGTTATAACAAACTTGTTTGCAACAATATTGCCTTCAGAAACAAAATATAAACATTTATAGAATCTGAGTAGATTTCAGAAATAAATCGCCATATATTACCCTTATATTGTTTTCTTTATACATTTTTTATGGTTTATATTTCAATAATCGAGTACTACGGTGGCATGTAGGAGACACAGGACATGTCTTATTTATCAAGTACGCACGTGATAGCAATAAGGGCTAACACGGAATTAACATATACTTATGTGGAAGTAACATATGTGCATATGATAAATAAAATATATCCTCAGTCCCATCTATGTCACGGTATTGTCAATACAGGTCCCCAGTCCCATCTATGTCACGGTATAGTCAATAGAGGTCCTCTGTCCCATCTATGTCACGGTATAGTCAATACAGGTCCTCAGTCCCATCTATGTTACGGTATAATCAGTAGAGGTCCTCAGTCCCATCTATGTCACGGTATAGTCAATAGAGGTCTTCTGTCCCATCTATGTCACGGTATAGTCGATAGAGGTCCTCTGTCCCATCCATGTCACGGTATAGTCAATACAGGTCCTCAGTCCCATCTATGTCACGGTTTAGTCAATACAGGTCCGCAGTCCTATCTATGTCACGGTATAGTCAATAGAGGTCGTCTGTCCCATCTATGTCACGGTATAGTCAATAGAGGTCCTCAGTCCCATCTATGTCACGGTATAGTCAATACAGGTCCTCTGCCCCATCTATGTCACGGTATAGTCAATACAGGTCCTCAGTTCCATCTATGTCACGGTATAGTCAATACAGGTCCTCAGTCCCATCTATGTCACGGAATAGTCAATACAGGTCCTCAGTTCCATCTATGTCACGGTATAGTCAATACAGGTCCTCAGTCCCATCTATGTCACGGTATAGTCAATACAGGTCCTCTGTCCCATCTATGTCACGGTATAGTCAATAGAGGTACTGTATTTGCTTTTTTTACTAGGATATTACAATCATGTCAATACTGACATCATTTGACACGTCAGCAAAACTCACGACGACATTTGACACGTCAGCAAAACTCACGACGAAATTTGAAGCTGACCAAAACTAACGACAGTTGGCACGGTATCATTACAGACGGCATTTCGTATAGGATTTAGTAAGTACAAACATTTGAAACATTAACATACGTGTAAAGATCGCAAAACACGGACATTCAATTTGTTGGCAACACATACCTACAGTTGCTCTTGTAAAACACCGTTTGGCAGTTACCGAACAAATATTGTGCAATGAAATATTTTTATGAAAAAGAAAAATGGTCCCATCATCTGCTGTATAAAGAGCCAGACTTCCTCCATTTATCGCTAGAACCGCTTTGCTGTAGTTCATGAAAAGGAATAATACACTGCATTAACAGAATAACATCTTATGACATGAACATATAAAACTGAATAGTTAGTGTTTGTCAATAACGTCTGGCAACCATTCAGATCTAGGGACGTATATTTAACATGGAACTTCAAATATAACCGTAAATTGTCTATGTTCTTGGCGGAACATAACGTATTTATTACAATAATTGTAGAATTAATGATGCAGTTACGGATATTTGCCGTATATATTTATTTCAATTTCATGCCACGATGTAAGTATTCCGTGCTAAAACACGATAAAGCCAATACAAGATGGACCCTAGAATATCTCCCAAGTCTCTCTAGGAATGAATAATGTTCAATTGATTGCATTCTTGAATCATGTCGAAAAAGTGATCTCGCAACAGACAACCAATTATATAATCATAGACGAACTACATTGAGCATTGTGCTGGGAACCGAAGCAAACGTCTTTACCATTGCGACTGTCAACATGGGAACCGAGAGACATTGCAAGCGTCTGTACCAATATGACTGTGTTCGTGGGAGCTTGGAGACATTGAAAGCGTCTGTCCATTTAGACTGTCGACATGAGAGCCGGGAGACAATGCAAGCGTCTATACCATTTAGAATGTCAATATGAGAACCGGGAGACGACACAATCGTCTGTACCATTTAGAATGTCAACATTAGAGCCGGGAGATGACACAAGCGTCTGTACCATTTAGAATGTCAACATGAGAACCGGGAGACGACACAAGCGTCTGTACCATTTAGAATGTCAACATAAGAGCCGGGAGATGACACAAGCGTCTGTACCATTTTGAATGTCAACATGAGAACCGGGAGATGACACAAGCGTCTGTACCATTTAGAATGTCAACATGAGAACCGAGAGACGACACAAGCGTCTGTACCATTTAGAATGTCAACATGAGAGGCGGGAGACGACACAAGCGTCTGTACCATTTAGAATGTCAACATGAGAACCGGGAGACGACACAAGCGTCTGTACCATTTAGAATGTCAACATGAGAACCGGGAGACGACACAAGCGTTTGTACCATTTAGAATGTCAACATGAGAACCGGGAGACGACACAAGCGTCTGTACCATTTAGAATGTCAACATGAGAGTCGGGAGACGACACAAGCGTCTGTACCATTTAGAATGTCAACATGAGAGGCGGGAGACGACACAAGCGTCTGTACCATTTAGAATGTCAACATGAGAGTCGGGAGACGACGCAAGCGTCTGTACCATTTAGAATGTCAACATGAGAACCGGGAGACGACACAAGCGTCTGTACCATTTAGAATGTCAACATGAGAACCGGGAGACGACACAAGCGTCTGTACCATTTAGAATGTCAACTTGAGAGTCGGGAGACGACACAAGCGTCTGTACCATTTAGAATGTCAACATGAGAGTCGGGAGACGACACAAGCGTCTGTACCATTTAGAATGTCAACATGAGAGTCGGGAGACGACACAAGCGTCTGTACCATTTAGAATGTCAACATGAGAGTCGGGAGACGACACAAGCGTATGTACCATTTAGAATGTCAACATGAGAACCGGGAGACGACACAAGCGTCTGTACCATTTAGAATGTCAACATGAGAACCGGGAGACGACACAAGCGTCTGTACCATTTAGAATGTCAACATGAGAACCGGGAGACGACACAAGCGTCTGTACCATTTAGAATGTCAACATGAGAGTCGGGAGACGACACAAGCGTCTGTACCATTTAGAATGTCAACATGAGAGTCGGGAGACGACACAAGCGTCTGTACCATTTAGAATGTCAACATGAGAGTCGGGAGACGACACAAGCGTCTGTACCATTTAGAATGTCAACATGAGAGTCGGGAGACGACACAAGCGTCTGTACTATTAAGAATGTCAACATGAGAGTCGGGAGACGACACAAGCGTCTGTACCATTTAGAATGTCAACATGAGAGTCGGGAGACGACACAAGCGTCTGTACCATTTAGAATGTCAACATGAGAGTCGGGAGACGACACAAGCGTCTGTACCATTTAGAATGTCAACATGAGAACAGGGAGACGACACAAGCGTCTGTACCATTTAGAATGTCAACATGAGAGGCGGGAGACGACACAAGCGTCTGTACCATTTAGAATGTCAACATGAGAGTCGGGAGACGACACAAGCGTCTGTACCATTTAGAATGTCAACATGAGAGGCGGGAGACGACACAAGCGTCTGTACCATTTAGAATGTCAACATGAGAGTCGGGAGACGACACAAGCGTCTGTACCATTTAGAATGTCAACATGAGAGTCAAGAGACGACACAAGCGTCTGTACCATTTAGAATGTCAACATGAGAGTCGGGAGACGACACAAGCGTCTGTACCATTAAGATGCTGACCATAAGAACCGAGATACATAACGTCTGTGGACTACTTGCAAAACATCTTAAACATATGTACCACAGACCACGTTAGAAGAGATGAAATAGAGCCATAAAGTTTGCCTTGCCGAGTGTCATTTAATTACGTTTAGTACAAGCAGATGTATGTCTGCCTTTCCAATTTTTATTTGCTTATCTGACTTTCATTTCATTGAGAGAAATATTCAGTCGACGGTTCCATGTTTCATATTGATTCAAATATTTCATACAGGACGTCTGTTCTGTTTTACCTTATTGAATAAACTGTTTTGTATACAATGTTGGTTATAAATATTCATTTTCCATAATATGTGTATGAAAGGAGCATAAGGAGGATCGATGTTTTCTATAAGAACTGGTGGCAGAGATGCAAGATGTCTTCCAGACGCTTTATATACATGTACAATGATAGTACGATATGACATTTATGGTTTCTTTCTTTCTGGAATCCATCAATGGTGGGGTTACATGTACATACATATAGTAACATCCTGACTATAGCCAAAAGCAAAAAAGGGTACGCCTTTACCGTAACCCATTCACATTGGTACTATTTTCTCCAACTGGGATATTGATACATATTCTCGTCCCATATCATCTACATGACATGGTACCGACATATTCTAACACTTAACCAATATAATGTGGCCTAGCCAAATGTCAAGGTACATTTGTTTAGTATACAATCATCAATTCAAGAACAACATAGGTGTGATAATCATTTATTATTTAAACTTCCATTTTCCTATAGCTGTTTGTAACAAATACTCGTAAAAGAAAAAGAATATCGACGGTGCCGAACCAAAACCCCGTAACTCAATTGTGGCGCGAAAACCTTTTTTGCAGCATCCACAACTGCTTGACGTCCCGCGCATTTCTGTCTTGTCGCCATTTAAATAGCCAATCGCGTTACTTAGATGGCGACAAGACAGAAATGCGCGGAACGTCTAGTAGATGCGGATGCGCCAAAATTGAGTTACGGGGTTTTGGTTCGACACCGTCGATATATTTATGATACAAGCATTTTTACTATCGTTGCCCAGTTGTTGGGGTATCCGTCTAAAGAGCAAGGTATGAAAGTTCGCTTAATGTAGGATAATAGTTTGGTCCACAGCCAGAAAGATGTTTAAGTTCCACCTTTATGCCTACTTGCTAGGGACTTGGAAAGGAAAATGTGCTTCACAAAGTTGTATTATATAGTGTTGTCTACATATCATAAATAGTGATTTAGAAAATACATTTATATAAATTTATCTATGCCTAGAGTAACTTATACTTGATGGGAACACATTTATCCATTCTCCCGGGCTTCATATACACTACAGCGCTAAACATTGCTCGTCAAAGGGCAGTGGTGTCTATTAATAGATTAATGAAAAAACAACGAGTCAGTAGAGGAATTATTTTCGATAATCATAATTCTATTTATTTCTTGTTCGTACTCATTACAATAATTCTGTGAAGATACTAGGAGATCAGAGACACGTTGTTTGTTTGAACCGTGGCTTTTATCGGGTTTACATCTTTATTCAACAATTTTGTTATGCTACTCCAGGGGCGGTATTCAATATACCACTTAAAGATAAAATATAGTATCTCTATTTGAGGAAAATTAGGGAACTGAAGATCTATCTATCTACTCGCTTCTAACTGGGAAAATACCAAAGCCTGTAAGGTACATTTAGTTTGGGTATCACTAGTTTCTGAAAAGAATTTAAAAAAAAGATTACGGTATAAGCAACAATTATAGATAGTAGCACCATAATGTCCACCATAAGTACATACTATGAACATCGCGCGTAGTAAACTAGTAATAAATACAACAGGAAAGGGAGATGTTCCTTCATATACATGTGCATATTTGTGGAAAACTGTTAAAGGTAAAGCCATATGTAGATGTAGATGATTACTAGTATTTACATGAAGTTATTTTACAGTTGTCAAGGAAATGTGTGTGATATTATTCATAGGATATGACACGTTTGTTCTTGGAATAGATTGACATATCTGTCTGTAGCACTCCACTCACCAGCATTTCTACACCATATTCCATCCAAGTATGACGCTATAAGTGGTGTTATTTAGACAAAAGGGGATAATACGTGACGTTAACTTACATGTGGCACGTGTATAGGATATTATTCAAAACCAACTAAATTTGACCCGTCTTGTCAAGAATCTTAAAATCTTGGCAACGATACGATAGAGGCCTATTATGTGTGTACATTGTACAACATTGTGTCGCAAGTAAAGAACAGACGTATATTTTATAACATTTTCATATCATAATATAGTACTTCCTCAATATGCTTTTAAGCGATCCATAAAACAATAGGAGATAGAGGTGTTAAATATACCAGTGAGATTTTAAACCCTAGCACCGTCTCAGGCAGACACCATTTGCATACAAATCGAAGTTACGGTATGCAAGCCACATAGCTTTCTGCAGGCAATTTATTGAAATGTGACTGTTTTTCTCTATAGACACGAAGTTTCTTTTGTAACCAATGATATGAACATAAACAATGATACATTTCATGGACAATGACACATTGATGTTATATTATACAGAATGTTTGTTTTAAAATCTCATGATCAACATGTAAGATGCGTACAGACATTGAAATATTTATTGTTTACTGTGTTACCATAGTACAATATAACGTGATTGTATATTTTTTAATCCCTTGCTTCATATTTCAACGAAAATTACTAGAAAATAGTGTTACGTATGATCTTAATCACCAAACCGTTAACAATTAACAAGTCATCAATCTCATTAATGTTCATTTGAACCCAAAATACTTTCATGCAGACTTAACTTGTTGTACACTGTTAAATTTTCATTTTGTAATATGCCACATGTACAACATATGTATCTAGTTTCTCCCACCATAGCTGACTTCAATAGTCATCTTTCCGACGAGACATGTCCCATATATGATGCTACACACTGGACATGCTTTTAAAACAAGGGCATTTTCTGCACCTTACACTATCCAACTGAACTTGGCCTCTTATGAGAGGGGGACTTGTCCACATGGATATCTCCCAGAGGCGAGAATAAATAAAGCAGATTAACGAACATGTTGACATTAATATCCACGAGATCAGCAATATTCTATATATAGCTCATGTCGAATGATAAATCAATTTACGTCTCGCCTACAACAACACTGTTAGAAAATACTGTAAGACCTATCGAACAATAAGACAAGAGTGTTACATCAACGCGTACTCCTTTATGAAATTGTTCCTTATTACCATATTGTTATACCTGCTTGTCTAGATTATGCATGTAGATTGCGGATTAATGCATTACTGATATAAATACTCCTATATGAAAACAACATATTTCTCTTTTGTTCTGCAAACGTTCCTGGCAATATTGAAACCAATTACGATAAACAAATCCACCGTTATAGAGTATTTACAAATGATAAATAACTTCATTATTTTATTGATGTAATAATTCGCGTATATATCATCACGTTCTATATCCGCATTCAATTTCATGGTGACGGATCAATATAACCTTCGGATATCCAAGTGATGTTGCTGAATAAAAAACGTCTGAATGATGAAGATTATTTTAGACTGTATCAGATTTGTTACTCAATCCATTTAGCGCTTATTTAATTAAAGCCCTTGAAAGAGAAACTTATTAGAAATAATTTGTTTCTGTCGCCTCACTGCTCGTCTGCATAATAAAGACACGAATGTCTATCAAATCGTTGTCGTCTACCTCGTACATTAACATGGTGTTCATTGGTTGTCAAATGTAGGATTTTCTCTATCAGAGACGCGTACATCATACAACAGGTCCATGTATCATACTTAATTATCTTACAACTTTTATTTATGTTCAAATTTATTTTTACATTACATTTTGTCTATTACAAATGAGTTATCTCCGGTGAGCCAACATGTCATTGCACACCTAAATAACAATGCATACATGCAACAAGTAGGAGGATAATTGTCGTCATGAATTTCTTATAACAACTAAAAATTGGGGTTTCATGTAAACCCAAATTCAATCCGAGTTTACCTTATTTTACTTGGACGTAAAGAAAACAATGGACATTGCTCGGTAATTGGATTACACCAAATGGTTTTGGTGCAGTTGACCTAGGAACTTTAAAATTGAAATGTTATAGCCCTATGTTTCAAGAGAGGTATTTTGTAATCCCTGAACACACATATAGTCTCATTTTGCCTTTTACATAGACTTTTCGACTGTGCTGTTTCATGGTGCTGGTTATTGTCTGATTTTCGTCAACTATGTTATAGAGGACTCTTACGATACAACTACGTGTACTGTTACTGGGGACAAGAACCAGACCATACCCAGCTTCATGAAACAGTCCAGTCGAAAAAACATTTGTTATCGTTTGGAAATACATGAATATATAATTTGACTATCACCATTTAATGTGTGGTTTTTGTTTTATAAACGAATACTTGGAATGTTTCTGATTGCCTGTAGTGACATTACAGTTTTAGATTAGATAATACTCTGCGTATATAAAATTATAGTTCGGATAACATCGGTAAAGTCCGTCACTGTGTTATTTCAGTACAACGGAAATTGCACCGAATATTTGTTGCCAATACAAACTATATTGCAAACTTCCGTTTGACGATGTAACAAATCAACCATTGTGCAAGAACATGTTTGTATGAAAACGAAAAAGGTACCGTATTCTGCTGAATAAAGAGCAAGACGTTCTCCATTTATCGCTAGAACCGCTTTGCTGAAGTTAATGAAGGGTAATAATACACTGCATTAACACAATAATATCTTGTGACTTGAGCATATAAAGCTGAATATTTAGTCTGGCAACCATTCAGATCTAGTGACGTAAATTTAACATAGAACTTCAAATATTACCGTAAATTGTCTATGTTTTTGGCGGAACATAACGTATTTATTACGCTAATTGTAGAACTAATGATGCAGTTACGGATATTTGTCGTATATATTTATTTCAATTTCATTCCACGATGTAAGTTTTCCGTGCTTAAACGGGATAAAGCCAATACAAGTCGGATCCTAGAATATATCACAAATCTCGCTAGGAATGAATAATGTTCCATTGATTGCATTCTTGAATCATGTCGAACAAGAGATCTCACAACAGACCAACCAATTATATATTCATTGACGAACCGCATTGATCATAGTGCATTTGTCCTTACCCCGTTACATCCCTTGAATATTCTCTAAGTCAGTCATATGTTAATCTACTAGATAAACCAATTCATGGAGATTCAATACTTTCTTGAAGTTTCTTAAACACAAGAATTCGTACACCAATGAAAGTAGGTTTAAATACGTCCACTGGGTAATAAAGTCCAAAAGTATTGTGTTTAAATTTACTGAATAAATTCCCCTATTCAAGAGCTCGTCATTACTCTGTATAAGCAACATAAACGAGCTCACATTGGAAACAACCGTGACTATTTGAAGTTTGACGACAATCCAATGTCATTATACTGACTATCACATTATCAAGTTAACACATGCTGCAACAGTTACTCATATTTCATCACGTTTGTGGAATACTTGTAGTTAGAAGAGATACTATGTGAGCATATTTTAAAGTCAGACTACACGTAGGGTGTGCCTGGCAGACTGTCATTAAATACTGTTGCTTATCTTTACTTCATTTCATCAAGATAAATATCCAATTGACGTTCCACGTTTCATACAGTGTCTTGAATCAAATATTTCATATAGGACGTCTGCTTTGTTTTATTAAATTGAATGGACTGTTTCGTATACATTGTTGGTTATAAATATTCATTTTCCATTATATGTGTATGCAAGGAGTATAAGGAGGATCGATGTTTTCTAAAAGAACGGGTTGCAGAGATACAAGAAGTCTTCCAGACGCTTTATATACGTACTATATGACATTTATGGTTTCTTTTTTCTGGGATCCGTCAATGGTGGGGTCACAAGTATATACATACTATAACATTCTAAAGCAAAATGACAAGAAGGACATGCCTATACCATAACCCATTTACATTGGTGCCGTCTTAACCAACTGGGCTATTTATACATATTATCGTCCCAGATCATGTAAATAACATTGTACCGACATAGTCTAACACTTAAACAATGCAATTTGGCAATGCCAAATATCAAGGTGCATTTCTTTAGTATCACATCATCCATTCAAGAAAAACAGATGCGTGATAATCAGTTCTTTTTTATACTTGCATTGCCCTATACATGTAGTCTGTTTGTAACAAATGGTAGAATGATACTATATTTAAGATGCATGCGTTTTTACTATCGTTGTCCAGTTGTTCGGGTATCCGCAAGGTAGGAACGTGTGCTTAATGTAGGATACCAGTTTGGTCTACAGCCAGATAAATCTTTAATTGATACCATTATGCCTGCTTGCTGTGTGATTGGAAAGTAAAATGTGCTTCACAAAGTTGTATTATGTAGTGTTGTCTACATATAATAAATCGTGATTTAGAAAATTAATTTATCTCAATTTATCTTTGACTATGAACCTAAGTTATCGAAACATATTTATCCATTCCTTCGGGCTACATATAAACTACAGCGCTAAACAGTTCTTGTCAAAGAATAGTCGTGTGTATTAATAGATTAATGAAAAACAACGAGTTAATAGAGGAATTATTTTCGATAATCATTTTTCTATTTATTTATTGTGCCTACTCATTACACTAATTCTGTGAGGATTCCTCACCACTAGGAGATCAGGGAGACGCTGTTTGTTTGAACATTGGCTTTTATCTGGTTTACATCTTTATTCAACAATTCTGTCAGAGTTATGCTACACTTGGCGTGGTATTCAATATACACATTAAAGATAAAGTATATATTAACTTTACTTGAGGAACATTTGGGAACTGAAGAGCTATCTTAAGATATATTTTATTATCTATATTGAATACTTCCTTAGTTTTACCCGCGGAACTCGCTTCTGACTGGGACAATACCAAAGCCTGCAAGGTACATTTAATAAGCGTATCACTAGTTTCTGAAATGATTTTTAAAAAAACTATTACGTTATAACTATAGATAATATATAGAGGATATTTGTATTTTTCCGTGTATGATCGGCTGATAATTCACCTCGTGAGCAGCTGACTTATATTTTCACTCGTGGCTACGCCACTCGTGAAAATATTACATCCGCTGCTCACTCGGTGAATTATCAGCGATCATACACGGTAAAATACTAATATTCTATTTATTTCATGCTTCCATAGCTGAAATTATAAAAATACGCCACTATATACCTCAAATGTTTTGCGTGACGTCTTTTTCCCGCCATGCACGCGTCGAGTTGCAATCAAGTAGTTCTTCTGGAATGGTTTCAATTTCGTCCATTTGTTTTACATTTATGTACATATAATGTTCTGTTATTTGTTAAAGATAACGAAAACCAGTGAAAACGCTTATTATTTTATATTTGGCGGTGGGGAAATTTGTTTTAAAAAAGTAGTCCGTTCGCCGTGAAATTATGAACTGTGAAATTATGAACAGTGAAATTATCGGGGAATAATCCACCGTTATTCCGCCGTAAACCACCGATAAACATGAAATAAAGTACTGTTTATAAATATCGCGCGTAGTAAACTAGTTAATACATACAACAGGAAAGGCAGATGTTCCTTTATATGCGTATACTTGTAGATATGTGTTAATTACAAAGACAATACATAAATGTAAATGATTATATAGTTCTAGTACCGTTACGATACATACTCGACAAACGGAAACGGTAAATGCAAACATGAGTTAAATTACAGTTAGAGAAATGTGTGTGTGATAGTAAATTTGTATTCATAGGATATGACACCTTTATTTTTGGAATGGAATGACGTATTTGTCTGTTAGACTCTACTATCCAACATTTCTACACCATCTTTCCTCCAAGAATGACCTCATAAATAGTGTTATTGAGACAAAATATTTTTATGTGTACCTTTAATCAACGCGCGGTTCGTCTATAAGATATTATTCAAAACGAACGAATTTTGACCCGTCTTATCTGGAAAAGTACAATCTTGGCAACGATACAATAGAAGCTAAATATGTGTGTGTTTTATACACCATTGTGTATATTGTAAAAAGCAGACGTAGACTATAAAGCAGATTTATTCAATAGTATACTATTCCCTCAATATGTTGTCTAACTGAACAATAAAACAATAGGAGATAAAGGTGTTAAATATCCCAGCTGAGGTAGACACCAGTTGCACACAAATTGAAGTTACAGTATGCAAGCCACACATTGCTCTGAAGGCAATCGGCAAATTTATAGAGATGTCATTGTTTTCTCCACAGACATTATATTTCTGTTGTAACCGCTGATATGAACATAAACAATGATCAATTTTATGAACAATGACACATTGATGTTATATAATACCGAATAAAACATTTTACTGTAAGCCAAGTATCCATGTTAGTTTTAAACTCTCAAAAACATGTAATATATTAAACTATTTATTGTTTAGTGTTTTACCATAGAACAGTAAAACGCACTGCTTCCATTTCTATTCATCGGCTTCCAATTTCAACAAAATGTACTAGAAAATAGTGATGTTTATCTATCTGACTCTATGCTCAAAACTGCCAACAAGAATATTCAGTATAAAACTCTATCCTAACAGAACATATGGGGGACATCGCTCATATGGGTCTTCCAGGGGCAAAGACAAATAAAAGTAAATAATATAAAATGTATACATCAATACCCTCCCGATTAGCATTTACAAATGTTAGCTTCTTCCAATACAGCTCAATTCTATCTTGATTCCCAAGAAGTTGCCAATGTCTATCGATACATTTATCTTAGTAAGTCTCGTCAACAACAATACTGTAAGATAGATCGAAGAATAAGACAAGAGTGTTTAATCAATGCCTACTCCTTTAAGTAAGTTGTTTCCTATTTACCATAGTATTATACCAACTTGTCCAGTATTGTAGAAGGCGGAAATAGAAGAATAGTTTCTAACTCCAAACATTCCTGGAAATATTGACATCTTGAAACCAATTATGATTGAAAGATCTACCATTACTACAGAGTATTCACAAATGTTGAACAACTTCAATGTTTTATTGATGTAAAAATTCGCGTATGCATCACCAAGTTCTGTATCCGCATTCAATTTCATGAGGGGCGCCATTGGCGCCAGTTTGTTTTTGTTTGAATCAATGAAACGCTCGGACATCCTAGGGACGGCGATGAATAAAAAACGTCTGAATGATGTAGATTATTTCAGACTGTATCAGATTTGTTACTCAATCACATTTAGCGCTTATTCAATTAAAGTGCTTGAAAGAGAAACTTATTTGTTTCTGTCGCCTCACTGAGTGTCTGCATAATATAGTGACGAATGCCTGTCAAATCGTTGTCGTCTACCTCGTACATAGACACGGGTGTTCAGTTGTAGTATTTTTTCTATCAGGGAAGCGTAAATCATAGTATATGTTGAAATCTTTCATATGATATTATCTTTCAACGCATATTTCTGCTCAAAATTGTTTTCACATGGCATTTTGTCTATTACAGATGCGGAAGTAGTCTCGCCTAGCACCTTCCTATCCAGTCAACGCCTGCACATTACAAAACATCTTTGAAGTTAATTGACAATTATTCACCTCAGAGGCTTAACAGTGTTAGCATGCGTATATGACAGGAATTCTAACCAAATCAATATCATGAGTGACATAGGAAAGGTGACGACTTCCCGGGAGTGCAGGCCAAAAATATCCAAAACCAAAGACCCACAAACAGATAACGAAAACCAAAGAAGGAACAAACGATACAAATAAATGTATGAATGAAAACAAATCACAACATAATGCGTATGTTCCTGATACAAATCTAACGTTAGCTTGCCTTGTATGTCTCTATTTCAATCTTCCATTGGGGGAGTTTGCTCTGTATATATCACTATCTGCGGCTAGACTACACAGGGACGGTGATTCTAAGCATGGTGATTAACGAGCCAAGTTTTCAGTGTTCGTCAGTTTACTCAGTATTGTAACTACCGTCCTCATTGTTACTTCTATTGTCCTATGGATTGTTATGGACAGTGAGTATGAAATAAACGGGCAAGACTTTAAACAAAAACAACCATTATGATATTAACTGATCGTATGATGCCATACAGCTGACAGATAATCACGTTTACGGTACAAATGCATTCATATCGAATAGAGACAATATGCAAAACACGCGGCCAAAATACCTAGTAGATTTACTGTGGAATAATGTAAAATAACACACCATTCTTCGTTTCATCATTTTCATATATTATCTGATCGATTGCAAACGGTTGCAAATTGTGTGCAATATTTCACATGGAATTGCCTTTTATTTTTGTAACGAAATTCTCGTTTCGTGTTGAAAATTGCGGCTTGGAATTCGGTATAAATCTCGTGTCTCTGTATCGATTTCGGAAAAATTGAAAGACGTATGCTTGCCTGTTGTGAATACATTGCTTAGCTGACAAATGAACAATGTATGAAGATATAAATGCAATATGCCACCAAACCATTGTGCTGATTTTTCTTGTTTTTGTTTTATAGTTGTTCAGAAATAAAGAACAATTTGTTTTGATTGTTCTAACGCCTTATATGGACAGATACACATGAACAGTTCCAGATAAAACTATGCATTATGTCTGTAAATATTTTACCCGTATTTTATATAAAGTGTGACCCCGCTGAAATATTTCCCGGGTCAAACTTTTATCAGACACCGGTCTATTTTTCCGCCAAAATGATTAGATACTAATGTATAAATAAAACAGGTATGTGCACTTATATAGAGAAATGACGCACGCTGATTTTTGTCATTCTATTACGAGTTGCATGGTGTTATATTTGGATCGTAAAACCTGATAGAACTCTGAGTGATTCGTACGCTGAGATTTTCCCATACTGCTGCGGGAAATATATTAAAAACAATCGCATAATTTTCCTATCACTATTTGCGTAGGATCTTGATCCAAGATACGATGCATTTATAGTATTACAGTGTCGTGTTGTGGTTTGTGGTTTTTGTGAAGAAATTTCAATCGACGTAGATATATCATGATACCAATGCTGAATATATATAACTAAAAAATCATCACCAAACCATACCTAAAATGTTTCCTATGTGTCTATTAATTTAGTGACAATCCAAAATGATTAATGTTTGAACTGCCAGATGTGGAACGTAAACATTAACGATTTATCGGCATCATATCAGTTTTCGAAGAAGCATATTATGCACATTGAGTTAATATGAAACGTATTATTCCCTTATAATGAAACTGCTTTTGGCCTGATGACCTAGCAGTTCAACAAAAAGGCAAGGACAACGCAGAACAGAGACAAAACACGGACGCTCATCCATAGCCCTTTTCTCCACATGTAGTGATATTATAGTTTTTGATTGGATAGTATTTTTTTTTAGTTTGGATAACATCGGTGAATACCGTTGCTGTGTTAGTTTTGTACAACGGAAATTGCCGAATTGTTCCGAATATAATATCGTGTGGTTATAACAAACTTGTTTGCAACAATATTGCCTTCAGAAACAAAATATAAACATTTATAGAATCTGAGTAGATTTCAGAAATAAATCTCCATATATTAACCTTATAGTGTTTTCTTTATACACTTTCTTGTTTTATATTTCAATGATCGAGTTCTACGGTGGCATGTAGGAGACACAGGAAATATTTTATTTACCAAGTACGCACGTGATAGCAATAAGGGCTCACACGGCGGTAGCACATACTTATGTGGAAGTAACATATGTGCATATGATAAATAAAGTATATCCTCAGTCCCATCTATGTCACGGTAAAGTCATTACAGGTACTACATTTGCTAATTTCACTAGGACATTCCAATCATGTCAATATTGACATCATTTGACATGTCAGCAAAACTCACGACGACATTTGAAGCTGACTAAAACAAACGACATTTGGCAAGGTGTCATTACAGACGGTTTATAGTATAGGCTTCAGTAAGTACAAACATCAGAAACATTGACATACAGATCGCAAAACATGGACATTCAATTTCTAATATATAATACCTATAGCTGCTTTTACAAACCCGTTTGGTAGTTACCGAACAAACTTTGTACTAGGAAATATTTTATGAATACCAAAAATGATCCCATCAACTGCTGTATGAAGAGCCAGACTTCCTCCATTTATCGCTAGAACCGCTTTGCTGTAGTAAATGAAAAGTAATAATACACTGCATTAACACAATAACATCTTATGACATGAACATATAAAACTGAATAGTTAATGTTTGTCACTAACGTCTGGCAACCATTCAGATCTAGTGACGTATATTTAACATAGAACTTCGAATATTACCGTAAATTGTCTATGTTCTTGTCGGAAGAGAAACGTATTTATTACAATAATTGTAGAATTAATGATGCAGTTATATTTATTTCAATCACGATGTAAGTTTTCCGTGCTAAAACACGATAAAGCCAATACAAGTCGGAACCTAACCTATCTCCCAAGTCTCACTAGGAATGAATAATGTTCAATTGATTACATTTTTGAATCATGTCGAACAAGTAATCTCACAACAGACCAACCAATTATATATTCATAGACGAACTACATAAATAGTACATTGACCATAGTGCTGGGAACCGAAGCAAACGTCTTTTCCATTACGACTGTCAACATGAAAGCCGGGAGACATTGCAAGCGTTTGTACCATTAAGACTTTGACCACGAGAGCCGGGAGACATTGCAAGCATCTGTACTATTAAGACTTTGACCATGAGAGCAGGGAGACATTGCAAGCCTTTGTACTATTAAGACTTTGACCACGAGAGCGGGAGACATTGCAAGCATCTGTACCATTAAGACTTTGACCACGAGAGCGGGAGACATTGCAAGCATCTGTACCATTAAGACTTTGACCACGAGAGCGGGAGACATTGCCAGCATCTGTACTATTAAGACTTTGACCATGAGAGCAGGGAGACATTGCAAGCCTTTGTACTATTAAGGCATAAGTTAATTTAAAATGAGCAATGACTTAATTGTACCGAACTTCATAATTTTGCATTGCCCTATATTAAGTTTTTTAACAAATAAAAGAATGATATTATATTCAAGATACATGCGTTTCACTATCGTTGTCCAGTTGTTCAGACATCCTCCTAAAGAGCAAGGTAGGAAAGTTCGGACAATGTGGAATAACATTTTGGTCTATCGCCAGATAGATCAATAATTGATACCATTATGCCTCCTTGCTAAGGATTTGGAAGGTAAAATGTACTTCACAAAGTTGTATCATACATGTAAAATGTTGTCTACATATAATAAATCGTGATTTAGAAAATACATTTATGTAAATTTATCTATGCCTAGACTAACTAATACTTGATCGGAACACATTTATCCATTCTTCCGGGCTTAATATAATCTACAGCGCTAAACAAGTCTTGTCATAGAGCAGTCGTGTCTATTAATAGATTAATGAAAAACAACGAGTCTGTTGAGGAATTATTTTCGATAATCATTATTCAATTTATTTATTGTGCCTACTTATTCTGCTAATAAGTCTGTGAGGATCCTACACCACTAGGAGAGAGGGAGAGAGATAGAGATCACCAGAGAGATGATGTTTGCTTTTATCGGGTTTACATCATTATTCAACAATTATTCATAGTTTTGCTACACTGATTTATAACGGGAACTTTCTTCTGACTTAACAAAAAAGCTTTATACATTTAAAAAGAGTACTGCTTTACTTTCTGAGATAATGAATAAAACATTATTGCAGTATAAGCAACAATAAGCAACTATACTGTTGTTTGATGAACATTGCGCAGTATTTACTAGTATATACATTTTTACATATCAACAGGAAAGGTTGACGTACCATTATATGCGTAAAGTTGTAGACAACTGATACAGACCCTGACAAATTATTAATTTAGAGATGGGACCGAATACCAAAATCAATATTCGAATATTCGAAATTCATATTCGAATATATTCGAATATTCGTTCGATAATCGATGTCAAAGTTTCACTTCCCTATTGAACAAAAGTTCCATTTTCGCTCTTATGCAAAGCTACGATATTCGTTAGCTTGATATTTCTTTCTGAACCGTTGATAAACATACAGCCTGATTGGAAAGAAATAAACATGTTTTTGATCTATAAATCGTCTTATTTCTTTACCTTTCGGGCTTCATGCAGGGACGTGTGAATAAAGTTTTAATAAGTTTCGTTGTTTTGTTATTTCTAATGAAGATTGTAAAAATTTGTACGACTACGCAGTTTTAAAAATCGTTGTCATCGTCCAATGTGTGTTTCGTTCTGTTACTGCGGACGATGTGTTGACACTTTTACTAACAACTACATCTTTATTCATCTATGCAAACAGCTGCTAATTAATTTATTATACAGTTCTAATACCGCTACCATGAACACTCGACAGCCAGAAAAAGTAAATGCAAGAATGAGTTCCAGTTAGAGATATATGTGTGTGATATTATTCATAGGATATGACACGTTTGTTCTTGGAATAGAATGGCGTATCTGTCTGTTACACTCCACTCTCCACCATTTCTACACCATATTCCCTCCAAGTATGATTTCATAAACGGTGTTATTTAGACCAAAGTGAATACATGTACATGTAATATGTGTATTTTACTTGTATGTGGCACGTATTTGGGATAATATTAAAAACGCCTGACCCGTCTGACTGGTTTTCATTATGAATCATCGGTGACTTGTGAATTGAATATGGTGCTTATCAGAATTTCTCTGTTGAGTTTATTTATTTATGTAAGACTTAGAAAATACAAGATATTCCAAATGGGGATCGGTTCTGCCTAGACTAGTACCGTTTGCAATACTTGGATCATAGGATTGTGATACCAGTCTAGTTCTGACTCATATCAGATGAACGGAATAAACCGAGTTATTCCGAGTACAACGGGACTTGTTTAGAATCTTAAAATCTTGTCAACGATACAACACGGGCCAAATATGCGTGTGTTTTATATACCATAGTGTCTATTGAAAAGAGCAGAAATATACTTTATTATAAACATATATAATAGTATTGTATTCCCTCAATATATTGTTTAACCAAAGCATAAAACAATAGGAGATAAAGGTGTTAAATATCCCAGTGAGCTTTTAAACCATAGCACCGTCTGAGGTAGACACCATTTGCAGACAAATCGAAGTTACGGTATGCAAGCCACACAGTTTTCTGCAGGCAATCGGTAATTTTATTGAGATGTCATTGTGTTCCTATAGACACGATGTTTCTGTTGTTATCGACGATATGAACATAAGCAATGATACGTTTCATGAACAATGACACATTGATGTTATATTATACAGAATAACACGTCTTACTGAATGCCAAGTATATATGTTTGTTTCAAACTCTCAACAAAACCTGTAAGATATAGGCGTTCATACATAAATTCCAACATCAGTTACTTAAACATAGTTTTTGCAGTAGAACTTCGATGTTTGGCACAGTATATGCCGCCAAAACCCTAGTTGCCTCGAACTGATTCTTTGTTTCCGGTAAAAGCGCTTCTTTTTTGTAACATATAAATCTGATTTTAAGCTTCAAAATCGTAAAATAATATAGAGATATTCAATAAAAAATCATCAAAAATAATTATTCTTCATTTTCAAGCGGGAACAACTTTCATGCAGAGTCAATCATTTGTAACCGTTTATTTTTGCACGTGTTCTGCTTTTTTGTGGAGTCATTGAAAATTGTCAATATAAACATCTTGAAGTCTAGAAGTCTAGAGCCTTTCAGGGTTTCCAGTTAAAACAATAAGCTTACATCCCTAACAGTATTTTGAACAACACCGTGACATTCGAGGTCCTACATGTATGCGTGATGCTTAACGACAGGCACATAACAGAACCAGTGATGCTTCAAAAGAAGCTCTGTATCATACACTATCATAACAAAACTAAAACGTTTGGTCTCTTCTTAGGGGCATCACCTGTATTAGTATCGGAGAGAGAGGGTAAATAATAGCAAATAAACGAAAATGTTTAAAATTATAACCACAAGATCTGCAATAACAACTATGGGTTTCCACGCATCAAGCAAGATTGTATCTGAAGCTCATTTCTAATGATGAATACATCACGTCTCGCCTACAACAGTACTGTAAGAAATATCGAACAATAAGATAAGAGTGTTAAATCAATGCACACTCCTATAAGTAAACTGTTACCTATTTACCATATTGTTATACCTACTTGTCCAGTATTGTAAAATGCAGAAATAAGCATTACTGGTGTAAATACTTCTGTATGAAAACAGTAGTTTTCTATCTGCAAGCATTCCTGGGAATATTGAAAGGAATAAGATAAACAAATCCACCATTATAGAGTATTTACAAATTATAAACAACTTCATTGTTTTATTGATGTAATAATGCGCTTACATATCACCAAGTTCTATATCAATCCATTTCATGGTGGACGTCATTGGCGCCAGTATGTTTTGCCTGGATCATTGAAAAGCTTGGATATCGTAGTGACGACGCTATGTAAAAAAACATCTGAATGATGAAGATTAGTTTAGACTGTATCACATTTGTTACTCAATCCAATTCAGTCCTGATTTGATTAAAGCGCTTAAAAGATAATCTTATTAGAAATAATTTATTTACGTCGCCTCGCTGCTCGTCTGCATAATAAAGAAACGAATGTCTGTCAAATCGTTGTCGTCTTTCTCGTACATAGACACGGTTGTTCATTGCTTGTCTCTTGTAGGATTTCATCTTTCAGAGACGCGTACATCATAGTATGTGTTGAATTATTTCATATGATATTATCTTTTATCGATATTTAGGCTCAAATAAACTTTTACACAACAATTTGTCTTTTTCAGATGTCGAAATCGTCTCGCCCTTCACGATACTATATAAGATGTAGATTTCCAGTTAACACCTGCAAAGAACTAAACATCTTTGAAGTTAATTGACATTTATTCACCTTAGAAGGCTTAACGGTAAAAGCATGCTTATGTGACAGGAATTCTGGCCAAACCCGATCAATATCATGAGTGACAAGGGAAAGGTGACGACGTCCCCGGAGTGCAGGCCAAACACTATTAAATATCCAAAACCAAAGACAGACAAACAGATTAAGAAAACCAAAGAAGGAACAAACGATACGAATAAATGTGCGAATGGAAACAAAGCACAACATAATGCGTGTGTTCCGGATACAAACCTAACGTTGGCTTGTCTTGTATGTCTCTGTTGCAATCTTCCACCAGTGTGTTTGCTATGTATCTATCACTGTCTGTGGCTAGACTTCACAGAGACGGTGATTCAAAGCCTGTTGACCAACGAGCCAAGTTTTTAGTGTACGTCAGGTAATACTCAGTATTGTAACTACCGTCCTCATTGTTACTTCTATTGTTCTATGGATTGCTATAGACAGTGAGAATGAAAGAAACGTGCAAGGATTTCAACAAAAACAACCATTATGATATTACCTGATCGTATGATGCCATACAGCTAACAGATAATCACGTTTACGGTACAAATGTATTCATATCCAATAGAGACAATATGCAAAACACGCGGCCAAAGTACTAAGTAGATTTACTGTTGAATAATGTAAAATAACACACCATTCTTCGTTACATCATTTTCATACACTGTCTGATCGATTGCAAACGATTTCAAATTGCGTACAATATTTCACATGGAATTGCTCTTTATTTTTGTAACGAAATTCTCGTTTCGTGTTGAAAATTGCGGGTTGGAATTCGGTCTAAATCTCGTGTCTCTGTATCGATTAGGGGGAAATATAAAGACGTATGTTTGCCTGTTGTGAATACATTGCTTAGCTGATAAATGTGCAATGTATGAAGATATAAATATAATATGCCGCCAAACCATTGTGCTGATTTTTCTTGTTTTTGTTTTATAGTTATTCAGAAATAAAGAACAATATGTTTTGATTGTTCTTACGCCTTATATGAACAGATACACACGAACAGTTCCAGATAAAACTATGCATTGTTTCTGTAAATAGTTTACCAGTGTTATATTCAAATTGTGATCCCGCTGAAATATTGTCCCGGGTCAAAATTTTATTTGACACCGGTCTATGTTTCCGCCAAAATAATTGGATGCTGATGTATAAATAAAACAGAAATGTGTACTTGTATAGAGAAATGACGCACGCTGATTTTTGTCATTTTATTACGAGTTGCATGGTGTTATATTTGGATTGTAAAACCTGATAGAACTCTGAGTGATTCGTACGCTAAGACATTCCCATACTGCAGCGGGATATATATTAGAGCCAATGGCATAATTTTCCTATCACGATTGGCGTAGAATCTTGATCCAAGATACGATGTATTTATAGCATTACAGTGTCGTGTTGTGGTTTGTGTTTTTTGTGGAGGAAGTGCCATCGACGTAGATATATCATGATACCAATGCTAATATATATGACTTAAAAATCACCAAGACCATACCTAAAATGTTTGCTAGGTGTAACCCGGCTTATCTATCAATTTAGTGACAATCCAACATGTTTAATGTTTGAACTGACAGATGAATATAAACTTTAACGATTCATCGACATCATATCAGTATTCGAAGACGCAAATGCACATTTAGTTGATATAAAATGCGTTGTGCTCAAGAACGTTCTTATTCAGTCTTCCGTTTCCTTTATAATGAAGCTGCTTTTGGCCTGATGACTTAGCAGTTCAACAAAAGGGCAAGCACACCACAGAACAAAGACAAAATGCGGGTGCTCACCAATAGCCCTTTTCTCCACATGAAGTGATATCATAGTTTTAGATTGGATAGTATATAAAACTTTTACTTCGGATAACATCGGTAAATACCGTCACTATGTTAGTTCAGTACAACGGAAATTGCCGAATTGTTCCAAATATAATATCGTGTGGTTATAACAAACTTGTTTGCAACAATATTGCCTTCAGAAACAAAATATAAACATTTATAGAATCTGAGTAGATTTCAGAAATAAATCTCCATATATTAACCTTATATTGTTTTATTTATACATTTTTATGGTTTATATTTCAATAATCGAGTACTACAGTGGCATCTAGGAGACACAGGAAATATTTTAGTAATCAAGTACGCAATACTGACATCATTTGACACGTCAGCAAAACTGACGACGACATTTGACACGTCAGCAAAACTGACGACGACATATGACACGTCAGCAAAACTGACGACGACATTTGACACGTCAGTAAAACAGACGACGACATTTTAAACGTAAGCAAAGCTGACGACGACATTTGATACGTCAGCAAAACAGACGACGACATTTGAAGCTGACCAAACCTAACGACATTTGTCTATGTGTCATTACAGACGGCATTGTGTATACGATTCAGTTAGTACAAAAATAAGAAACATTAACATACAGATCGCAAAACATGGACATTCAATTTGTTTGCAACACATACCTATAGCTGCTTTTACAAACCTGTTTGGCAGTTGCCGAACAAACATTGTGCAATAAAATGCTTGTATGAAAAAGAAAAATGGTCCCATCATCTGCTGTATAAAGAGCCAGACGTCCTCCATTTATCGATAGAACCGCTTTGCTGTAGTTAATAAAAAGTAATAATACACTACATTAACACAATAACATCTTATGGCATGAACATATAAAACTGTATAGTTAGTGTTTGTCAATAACGTCTGGCATAAATGTAAATGTATTTATAAATGAATAAAATTGAAAGGACAAACAAATAACGTCTGGCAACCATTCAGATCTAGTGACGTATATTTAACATAGAACTTCAAACATTACCGTAAATTTTCTATGTTCTTGGCGGAACATAACGTATTTATTACTCTATTCGTAGAATTAATGATACAGTTACGGATATTTACCGTTTATATCTATTTCAATTTCATGCCACGATGTAAGTTTTCCGTGGTAAAACGGGATAAATCCAATGCCAGTCGGATCCTGGAATATCTCCCAAGTCTCGCTAGGAATGAATAATGTTCAATTGATTGCATTCTTGAATCATGTAGAACACGTAATCTCACAACAGACCAACCAATTATATATTCATAGACGAACTACATTGATCATAGTGCTGGGAACCGAAGCAAACGTCTTTTCCATTACGACTGTCAACATGAAAGCCGGGAGACATTGCAAGCGTCTGTACCATTAAGACTTTGACCACGAGAGCCGGGAGACATTGCAAGCCTCTGTACTATTAAGACTTTGACCACGAAAGCCGGGAGCGGGAGACATTGCAAGCATTTGTACTATTAAGACTTTGACCATGAGAGCCGGGAGACATTGCAAGCATCTGTAATGTTTAGACTTTGACCATGAGAGCCGGGAGACATTGCAAGCATCTGTACTATTAAGACTTTGACCACGAAAGCCGGGAGCGGGAGACATTGCAAGCATCTGTACTAAGTTAATTTAAAATGAGCAAATGATTTAATTGTACCGAACTTCATAATTTTGCATTGCCCTATATTAAGTTTTTTAACAAATAAAAGAATGATGTTATGTTCAAGATACATGCGTTTTTCACTATCGTTGTCCAGTTGTTCAGACATCCTCCTAGAGTGCAAGGTAGGAAAGTTCGGATAATGTGGAATAACATTTTGGTCTATCGCCAGATAGATCAATAATTGATACCATTATGCCTCCTTGCTAAGGAATTGGAAAGTAAAATGTACTTCACAAAGTGTATCATACATGTAAAGTGTTGTCTACATATAATAAATCGTGATTTAGAAAATACATTTATGTAAATTTATCTATGCCTAGACTAACTAATACTTGATCGGAACACATTTATCCATTCTTCCGGGATTAATATAAACTACAGCGCTAAACATTGCTTGTCAAGGAGTAGTCATGTCTATTAATAGATTAATGAAAATCTACGAGTCAGTAGAAGAATTATCTTCGATAATCATTATTTTATTTATTTATTGTGCCTACTCATTCTGCTAATGAGTCTGTGAGCATCCTACACCACTAGGAGAGAGAGAGATAGAGATCATCAAAGAGACGATGTTTGCTTTTATAGGGTTATCAACATCATTATTCAACAATTATTCATAGTTATGCTACACCGATTTTTACCGGGGAACTTCCTTCTGACTTTATAAAAAGCTATATACATTTAATAAGAGCACTGCTTTACTTTCTAGGATAATTGATAAAACATTATAAGCAGCATAACTGTTGTTTTATGAACATTGCGCAGTATTAACAAGTAAAGACATTTTTACATACCAACAGGAAAGGTTGACGTACCATTATATGCGTAAACTTGTACATAACTGTTAAAGACCCTGACAAATTTAGATGTCAATTATTATATAGTTCTAATACCGCTACCATGAAAACTCGACAGCCAGAAAAAGTAAATGCAAACATGAGTTACAGTAAGAGATATACGAAGGGTGATCCAAAATAACGTGGACTTTTGCTATTGCTTCCAACAACATCGTTTTTTCTTCCAAATACTTACATGGTTTATTATTTGAACATCTATTGCATACGATAATTTGAAAACAAATCACATTGATACAATATAGCAAGCTCGCCGCGTGTTTTGTAACCATAGCAACGGGTATGCGGCGCACAAATAATGTGCGTCTTTTCTCAAGTTACTTATGCACGCATATAAAATGAAATAAAAGTAAGAAATGGGCTAAACTTAAGAATCTTACGATGGGATGTGCAAATGACATCTTGTTAAAATTTGATGGCATTGGAAATGTGCATTTTGAACATACACATTATTCTTCGCACGGTACCACCACTCTAACGTACGTTAAAAAGACGTCGTGAAATCGTCATGAAATCCTCTTAATTATAAAGATCTACCCTGATGTCGGTCAAAAGTGCAGACAATGGCACTTAAAATGATTGAGCAGACGAATAGAATAGGTTGAGCTCTTCTTTTTATTTGACATTGTGAATATGTGGACGGAGAAATATAAGAGAGCATAATCATCACGGAAGAAATAGAAAATGCGGCGCGACAACAGTGACGTAATCCGCGATATGATGATGCTAGCCAATGATTGCCTTTTAAGAAATTAGCTGGTAGCTATGGAGCCGTACACGAAAAACATCTGGCACAAATTAAGGCCAAATGCTATTTTAAATCGTGCGGTAATTATTAACATCAGTAAATGACATTTTGAATAAAAATTAACAGGTTCAAACCTGCTACAGTGTCAAGCATCGATACACGACGTCAAAGACGTCATGAAACTAACACCGACAAGCGCCGGTTGTCAGTTAATGATCATTTACTATTGAATGTAACGTTTTACTGAATAATTATTTTTCTGTGATTCTTTAACTGGAATATGCCGGACATATTCCGATTAATGTTGATGTAAGTATTTAAATTATTAATTGACACATACGTAAGTTGTAACACAAATCCACGTTATTTTTGGATCTTCCCTCGTATGTGTGTGATATTATTCATAGGATATAACACGTTTGTTCTTGGAATAGAATGACGTATCTGTCTGTTACCTTCCACTCTCCACCATTTCTACACCTTATTCCCTCCAAGTATGATTTCATAAACGGTGTTATTTAGACCAAAGTGGATACATGTAATATGTGTCTTTTACTTGTATGTGGCACGTATTTGGGATAATAATCAAAACGCCTGATCCGTCTGTCAGGTTTCCAATATGAATCATCGGTGACTAGTGCATTGAATATGTTTTTTGACAGAATTTCACGGTTTAGTTTATTTACTTATGTAAGATTGAGAAAATACGAGATATCTAAATGCGATCGGTTCTGTCTAGACTGGTATCGTTTGTCGTCCCATTCTCCGACGCAGTCTGCAATATTTGGATCATATGATTGTGATACCAGTCTAGTTCTGCCTCATATCAGATGAACAGAAAATACTGAGTTATTCCGAATACAACTGGACTTGATTAGAATCTTGGCAACGATACGACACAGGCCAAATTTGCGTGTTTTATACACCTTGTGTCTATTGAAAAGAGCAGAAATATACTTTATAACACATTTATATAATAGTATTTTATTCCCTCAATATGTTTTTTAACCGAACCATAAAACAATAGGAGATGAAGGTGTTAAATATCACAGTGAGATTTTAAATCCTAGCACCCTCTGAGGTAGACATCATTTACACACAAATCGGAGTTACGGTATGCAAGGCAGTTTTCTGCAGGCAATCTATGAATTTATTGAGATAGTCAATATTTTCTCTATAGACTCGATATTTCTTTTGTAACCGACGGAATGAACATAAACAATGATCAATTTAATGAACAATGAGACATTGATGTTTTATAATACAGAATAACATCAAACTGTATATCAAGTATACGAGTATATGTTTGTTTCAAACTCTCAACATAACCTGTAAGATATAGGCGTTCATAAATTGAACTTTCTATACTTTAATGTATTACCACATTACAATGTACTATAAATCATACTAATTTCCATTCAAATCCCTAGTTTTGCATTTCAACATAAGTTACTTGAACATAGTTTTTGCAGTACAACTTCGATGTTTGGCACAGTATATGCCGCCAACACCGTAGTTGCCTCAAACTGATTATTTGTTTCCGGTAAAAGAACTTTTTTATTTATAATATATAACTCTGATTTTAAGCTTCAAAATCGTAAAATAATAATGAGATATTCCATAAAAATCATCAAAACTAATTATTCTTCATTTTCACACGGACAACTTTCATGCAAAGTCAATCGTTTGTATCCGTTTAGTTTTGCACGTGTTCTGCTTTTTAGTGGAGTCATTGAAAATTGTTAATATAAACATCTTGAAATCTAGAAGTCTAGAGCATTTCAGGGTCTACTACAATACTATAAGAAATATCGAACAATAAGACAAGAATGTTAAATCAATGCCTACTCCTTTAAGTTAACTGTTGCTTATTTACCATATTGCTATACCCCCTTGTCCAGTATTGTAGACGGACATAGAAGAATAGTTTCCAATGCCTTACGATATTAATAGCCTAGAACGGCTCGCCTACGAGAAGACTGTGAGAAATATCGAACAATAAGATAAGAGTGTTATATCAATGCCTACTCCTTTAAGTAAACTGCTGTCTATTTACCATATTGTTATACCTCCTTGTCCAGTATTGTAGACGGACATAGAAGAATAGTTTCCAATGCCTTACGATATTAATAGCCTAGAACGGCTCGCCTACAAGAAGACTGTGAATAATATCGAACAATAAGATAAGAGTGTTATATCAATGCCTACTCCTTTAAGTAAACTGCTGTCTATTTACCATATTGTTATACCTACTTGCCCAGTATTGTAGGAGGCGGAAATAAGTAGGTGTAAATACTTCTGTATGAAAACAGTAGTTTTCTATCTGCAAGCATTCCTGGGAATATTGAAAGGAATAAGATAAACAATTCCACCATTATAGAGTATTTACAAATTATAAACAACTTCATTGTTTTATTGATGTAATAATGCGCTTACATATCACAAAGTTCTATATCAATCAATTTCACGGTGGACGTTTTTAGTGCCAGTATGTTTGGCCTGGATCATTGAAACGCTCGGATATCGTAGTGACGACGCTATATAAAAACGTCTGAATGATGAAGATCAATTTAGACTGTATCACATTTGTTACTCAATCCAATTCAGTCCTGATTTGATTAAAGCGCTTAAAAGAGAATCTTATTAGAAATAATTTATTTACGTCGCCTCGCTGCTCGTCTGCATAATAAAGAAAAGAATGTCTGTCAAATCGTTGTCGCCTGTCTCGTACATAGACACGGTTGTTCATTGCTTGTCTCTTGTAGGATTTGATCTTTCAGAGACGCGTACATCATAGTATGTGTTGAATCCTTTAATGTATATTTAGGTTCAAATTTACTTTTACACAACAATTCGTCTTTTTCAGATGTCGAAATCATCGCGCCCTTCACGATACTATATAAGATGTACATTTCCAGTAAACACCTGCAAAGAACTAAACATCTTTGAAGTTTATTGATAGTTATTCACCTTAGAAGGCTTAACAGTGTTAGCTTGCTTATGTGAAAGGAGTTCTAGCCAAACCCGATCAATATCATGAGTGACATAGGAAATGTGACGACGTCCCCGGAGTGCAGACCAAACACTCTTAAACATAAAAAGACAAACAGATTAAGAAAACCAAAAAAGGAATAAACGAAACAAATAAATGTATGAATGGAATCAAACCACAACATAATGCGTGTGTTCCTGATACAAACCTAACTTTGGCTTGCCTTGTATGTCTCTGTTTCAATCTTCCACTGGGGCGTTGTCTATGTATCTATCACTATCTGCGGCTAGACTACACAGGGACGGTACTTCTAACTATGGTGATCAACGAGCCAAGTTTTCAGTGTTCGTCAGTTTACTCAGTATTGTAACTACCGTCGTCATTGTTACTTCTTTTGTTCTATGGATTGTCATAGACAGTGAGAATGAAAGAAACGTGCAAGAATTTCAACAAAAACAACCATTATGATATTAACTGATCGTATGATGCCATACAACTGACAGATAATAACGTTTACGGTATAAATGTATTCATATCGAATAGAGACAATATGCAAAACCCGCGGCCAAAATACTTAGTAGATTTACTGTTGAATAATGTAAAATTACACACCATTCTTCGTTACATCCTTTTCATATATTGTCTGATCGATTGCAAACGATTGCAAATTGCGTACAATATTTCACATGGAAGTGTCTTTTATTTTTGTAACGAATTTCTCGTTTCGTGTTGAAAATTGCGGCTTGGAATTCGGTATAAATATCGGGTCTTTGTATAGGATAGTACACAAGTAGGTGGTGTATACATATGAAAACTAAATCGAGCTCTGTGAGATCTTATGTTTTCATATACAACACCTACAGTGTTAAATCAATGCATAATCCTTTAAGTTAGTTGTTGACTATTTACCATAGTATTACTAGTATACCTACTGGTCCAGTATTGTAGAAGGCGGAAATAGAAGAATAGTTTCTAACTCCAAACATTCCTGGAAATATTGACATCTTGAAACCAATTATGATTGAAAGATCTACCATTACAGAGAAGTCACAAATGTTGAACAACTTCAATGTTTTATTGATGTAAAAATTCGCGTATGCATCACCAAATTTTGTATCCGCATTCAATTTCATGGTGGGCGCCATTGGCGGCAGTTTGTTTTTGTTTGCATCAATGAAACGCTCGGACATCCTAGGGACGTCGATGAATAAAAAAAGTCTGAATGATGTAGATTATTTCAGACTGTATCAGATTTGTTACTCAATCCCATTTAGCGCTTATTCAATTAAAGCGCATGAAAGAGAAACTTTTTTGTTTCTGTTGCCTCACTGAGTGCCTGCATAATATTGTGACGAATGCCTGTCAAATCGTTGTCGTGTACCTCGTTCATAGACACGGTTGTTCGGTTGTAGTATTTTCTCTATCAGGGAAGCGTACGTCATAGTATGTGTTGAAATCTTTCATATGATATTATCTTTCAACGCATATTTCTGCTCAAAATTGTTTTTACATGACATTTTGTCTATTACAGATGCCGAAGTCGTCTCGCCTAACACCTTCCTATCCAGTCAACGCCTGCACATTACAAAACATCTTTGAAGTTTATTGACAATTATTCACCTCAGAGGCTTAACAGTGTTAGCATGCGTAAGTGACAGGAATTCTAACCAAACCCGATCAATATCATGAGTGATATAGGAAAGGAGACGACGTACCGGGAGTGCAGGCCAAACACTATTAAATATCCAAAACCAAAGACAGACAATCAGATTAAGAAAACCAAAGAAGGAACAAACGATACAAATAAATGTATGAATGAAAACAAAGCACAACATAATGCGTATGTTCCTGATACAAAGCTAACGTTAGCTTGCCTTGTATGTCTCTGTTTCAATCTTCCACTGGGGGTGTTTGCTATGTATCTATCACTATCTGCGGCTAGACTACACAGCGACGGTGATTCTAAGCATGGTGATCAACGAGCCAAGTTTTCAGTTTTCGTCAGTTTACTCAGAATTGTAACTACCGTCCTCATTGTTACTTCTATTGTCCTATGGATTGCTATAGACAGTGAGAATGAAAGAAACGTGCAAGAATTTCAACAAGAATAACCATTATGATATTAACTGATCGTATGATGCCATACAGCTGACAGATAATCACGTTAACAGTACAAAAGTATTCATATCGAATAGAGACAATATGCAAAACACGCGGCCAATATACAAAGTAGATTTACTGTGGAATAATGTAAAATAACGCACCATTCTTCGTTTCATCATTTTCATATATTATCTGATCGATTGCAAACGGTTGCAAATTGCGTGCAATATTTCACATGGAATTGCCTTTTATTTTTGTAACGAAATTCTCGTTTCGTGTTGAAAATTGCGGCTTCGAATTCGGTATAAATCTCGTGTATCTGTATCGATTTGGGGAAAATTGAAAGACGTATGATTGCCTGTTGTGAATACATTGCTTAGCTGACAAATGAACAATGTATGAAGATATAAATTGAAAATGTCGCCAAACCATTGTGATGATGTTTCTTGTTTTTGTTTTATAGTTGTTTAGAAATAAAGAACAAGATGTTTTGATTGTTCTAACGCCTTATATGGACAGATACACACGAACAGTTCCGATAAAACTATGCATTGTTTCTGTAAATATTTAACCAGTGTTATATTCAAATTGTGATCCCGCTGAAATATTGTCCCGGGTCAAAATTTTACTTGACACCGGTCTGTTTTTCTGCCAAAATAATTGGATGCTGATGTATAAATAAAACAGAAATGTGTTCTTGTATAGAGAAATGACACACGCTGATTTTTGTCATTCTATTACGAGTTGCATGGTGTTATATTTGGATTGTAAAACCTGATAGACCTATGAGTGATTCGTACGCTAAGACATTATCATTCTGCTGGGGAATATATTAAAGACAATGGCAAAGTTTTCCTATCACGATTTGCGTAAAATCTTGATCCAAGATACGATACATTTATAGTATTACAGTGTCATGTTGTGGTTTGTGGCTTTTGTGAAGAAAGTTCAATCGATATAGATATATCATGATACCAATGCTGAATATATATAACTTAAAAATCACCAAACCATACCTAAAATGTTTGCTTGGTGTCATATCACTTTTCGAAGAAACATATGTACATTTAGTTAATTTAAAACGCGTAGTGCTCCAGAACTTTCTTATTCAGTCTTCCGTTTCGCTTATAATGAAACTGCTTTTGGCCTTATGAACAAAACAGAACAGAGACAAAATGCGGACGCTCATGCATAGCCCTTTCCTCCACAAGTAGTGATATTATAGTTTGATATATAAAAATTTAGTTCAAATAACGTCGGTACCTACCGTTACTGTTTTAGTTCAGTACAACAGAAATTGCCTAATTGTTCCGAATATAATATCGTGTGGTTATAACAAACTTGTTTGCATCAATACTGCCTTCAGAAACAAAATATAAACATTTATAGAATCTGAGAAGATTTCAAAAATAAATCTCCATATATTAACCTTAATATATTGTTTTCTTTATACATTTTTATGGTTTATATTTCAATAATGGAGTACTACAGTGGCATGTATGAGACACATGAAATAGTTTAGTAATCAAGTACGCAATACTGACATCATTTGACACGTCAGCAAAACAGATGACGACATTTGAAGCTGACCAAAGCAAACGACATTTGGCAAGGTGTCATTACAGACGGCATTTTGTAAAAATGCAGTAAGTACAAACATTAGAAACATTGACATACAGATCGCAAAACATGGACATTCAATTTGTTTGCAACACATACCTAAAACTGCTTTTACAAACCCGTTTGCCAGTTACCGAACAAACATTGTGCAATGAAATGTTTGTATGAAAAAGAAAAATGGTCCCATCATCTGCTGTATAAAGAGCCAGACGTCCTCAATTTATCGCTAGAAACGCTTTGCTGAAGTTAATGAAAAGTAATAATACACTGCATTAACACAATAACATCTTATGGCGTGAACATATAAACTGAATAGTTAGTGTTTGTCAATAACGTCTGGCAACCATTCAGATCTAGTGACGTATATTTAACATATAACTTCAAATATTACCGCAAATTTTGTATGTTCTTGGCGGAACATAACGTATTTATTACAATAATTGTAGAATTAATGACGCAGTAACGGATATTTGCCGTATATATTTATTTCAATTTCATGCCACGGTGTGAGTATTCCGTTCTAAAACACGTTAAAGCCAATACAAGATGGATCCTAAACTACCTCCCAAGTATCGCTAGGAATGAATAATGTTCAATTGATTGCATTCTTGAATCATGTCGAACAAGTGATCTCACAACAGACCAACCAATTATATATTCATAGACGAACTGCATTGATCATAGTGCTGGGAACCGAAGCGTCTTTTCCATTACGACTGTCAACATGGCAGCCGGGAGAAATTGCAAGCGTCTCTACCATTAAGACTGTCAACATGGCAGCCGGGAGACATTGCAAGCGTCTGTACCATTAAGACTTTGACCTAGAGAGCCGGGAAACATTGCAAGCATCTGTACCATTACGACTTTGACCACGAGAGCCGGAAGACATTGCGAGCATCTGTACTATTAAGACTTTGACCACGAGAGCCGAGTGCGGGAGACATTGCAAGCATCTGTACCAATAAGACTTTGACCATGAGAGTCAGGACACATTGCAAGCATCTGTACTTTTATGACAGAACTTAATTTAAAATAAGCAAATTATTTAATTGTTCCGAACATTGCCCTATAGTATGTTTTTTTAACAAATAAAAGAATAACATTATATTCAAGATACACGCGTTTTTCACTATCGTTGTCCAGTTTTTCGGACATCCTCCTAGAGAGCAAGGTAGGAAAGTTCGGATAATGTGGGATAACAGTTTGGTTTATCGCTAGATAGATCAATAATTGATACCATTATGCCTCCTTGCTAAGGAATTGGAAAGTAAAATGTACTTCACAATATTTATCATGTAGTGTGTCTACATATCATAAATCGTGATTTAGAAAATACATTTATATAAATTTATCTATGCCTAGAGTAACTTATACTTGATGGGAACACATTTATCCATTCTCTCGGGTTTAATATAAACTACAGCGCTAAAGATTGCTTGTCAAAGAATAGTTGTGTCTATTAATAGATTAATGAAAAATAACGAATCAGTAGAAGAATTATTTTCGATAATCATAATTCTGTTTATTTATTGTGGCTACTTATTCCGTAATAAGTCTGTGAGCAACATACACCACTAGGAGAGAGAGAGATAGATATCATCAGAGAGACGATGTTTGCTTTTATCGGGTTTACATCATTATTCAACAAGTATTCATAGTTTTGCTACAACTTCCTTCTGACTTTAAAAAAAGCTATGTACATTTAATAAGAGTACTGCTTTACTTTCTGAGATAATAAATAAAGCATTATTACAGTATAAGCAACAATACTGTTGTTTTATGAATATTGTGCAGTATTAACTAGTACATGCATTTGTACATACCAACTGGAAAGGTTGTCGTATCATTATAATTATGCGTAAAGTTGTAGACAACTGTTAAAGACCCTCACAAATTTAGATGTCAATTATGATACACTTCTTATACCGCTACCAAGAAAAATTGACAGCCAGAAAAGGTAAATGCAAAGAGGTGTCACACCGGTGGAAAGTACTTCCGGGTCGTAGTATGCTAAAATAGTCCCTTTCAAAAATTTGATATATGTCTGTTGAAGCACTGTTTTAATGTGGAAAATGCTGATTGTTGACCAAATTACATGAATGTAGATCAAATATGACCTGCATGCTAACTTTTAAGAGTGTTAAATGGATATTTTTCTGAATTATCTTTCCCTGGCTGAAGACTGACAATGTATGTGTGCTTCGGTCAAGTCAGCTTTTGAGGCATGGAAAATAGCGTTGTCCTTCCAGAATCCCTGCAGTAGCTCGAAAACGAAACTATCGACATGCCATTTTCTCCAGCTTATTTTGGATAACAGGGATTGCTTTTTATGGAAACGGCCACAGAAAATCACCCGGAATGTCAGTGAAACGGAGGGAGAGATGCGAATTTGGGTCATTTTGCATTAATTTCAATGGCAGAAAATTCACCGGTGTGACACCAAGATGAGTTCCAGTTAGAGATATATGTGTGTGATATTATTCATAGGATATAACACGTTTGTTATGACGTATCTGTCTGTTACACTCCACTCTCCACAATTTCTACACCATATTCCCTCCAAGTATGATTTCATAAACGGTGTTATTTAGACCAAAGTGGATAATATGTGTATTTTACTTGTATGTGGCACGTATTTGGGATGTTATTCAAAACGCATGACCCGTCTGACTCGTTTCCATTATGAATCATCGGTGACTTGTGCATTGAATATGGTTTTTGACAAAATTTCACTGTTTAATTTATTTATTTATGTAAACTGAGAAAATACGAGATATTCCAATTGCGCTCGGTTCTGCCTAGACTGGTACCGTTTGTCGTCCCAATTCTCCGACACAGTCTGCAATATTTGGATCATTGGATTGGATACCAGTCTAGTTCCTCCTAATATCAGATGAACGGAAAATACCGAGTTATTCCGAGTACAACGGGTCTTGCTTAGAATCTTAAAATCTTGGCAACGATATGACACAGGCCAAATAATGCGTGTGTTTTATACACCATTGTGTCTATTGAAAAGAACAGAAATATACTTTTTAACAAATTTATATAAGAGTATTATCCCTCAATATATTGTTAACCCGAACCATAAAACAATAGTAGATAAAGGTGTAGAATATTCTTGTGATATTTTAACCCTAGCACCGCCTGAGGTAGACACCATTTGCACACAAATCGAAGTTACGGTATGCAAGCCACACAGGTTTTGCAGGCAATCTATGAATTTATTGAGATGTCACTATTTTCTCTATAGACTCGATATTTATTTTGTAACCGACGGAATGAACATAAACAATGATCAATTTAATGAACAATGACACATTGATGTTTTATAATACAGAATAACACATCAAACTGTATATCAAGTATATATGTTTGTTTCAAACTCTCAACAAAAACATGTAAGATATAGGCGTTCATACATTGAACTGTATATACTTTACTGTTTTACCACATTACAGCGTACTATAAATTATACTGCTTTTCATTCCAATCCCTAGTTTTGCATTTCAACATAAGTTACTTGAACATAGCTTTTGCAGTAGAACTTCGATGTTTGGCACAGTATATGCCGCCAACACCATTTTAAGCTTCAAAATCGTAACATAATATAGAGATATTCAATAAAAAATCATCAAAAATAATTATTCTTCATTTTCACCCGGACAACTTTCATGCAAAGTCAATCATTTGTACCCGTTTATTTTTGCACGCGTTCTGCTTTTTTGTGAAGTCATGGAAAATTGTCAATATAATTATCTTGAAACATAAAGCTTAAAACGATAAGCTTATATCCCTAACAGTATTTTGAACAACACCGTGACATTCGAGGTCGTATGCATGATGATTAACGACATGCACGTTACAGAACCGGTGATGCTTCAAAAGAAGCTCTGTGTCATTCACTATCATAACAAAACTAAAATTAGGGGCCTCACCTATATAACTATCCGACAGCGAGGATAAATAAAAGCAAATAAACGAACATGTTTACATTTATACCCACAAAATCAGCAATTACAACTATGTGTTTCCACGCATCGAGCAAGATTGTATCTGAAGCTCATTTCTAATGATAAATCCATCCACGTCTGGCCTACAACAATACTGTAAGAATTCTCAAACAATAAGATAAGAGTGTTAAATCCATGCCTACACCTTTGAGTAAACTGCTGCCTATTTACCATATTGTTATACCTACTTGTCCAGTATTGTAGAATGTGGAAATAAGCAGTAGTTTTCTATCTGCAAGCATTCCTGGGAATATTGAAAGGAATAAGATAAACAATTCCACCATTATAGAGTATTTACAAATTATAAACAACTTCATTGTTTTATTGATGTAATAATGCGCTTACATATCACCAAGTTCTATTTCAATCAATTTCATGGTGGACGTCATTAGCGCCAGTATGTTTGGCCTGGATCATTGAAACGCTCGGATATCGTAGTGACGACGCTATATAAAAACGTCTGAATGATGAAGATCAATTTAGACTGTATCACATTTGTAACTCAATCCAATTCAGCCCTGATTTGATTAAAGCGCTTGAAAGAGAAACTTATTAGAAATAATTTATTTACGTCGCCTCGCTGCTCGTCTGCATAATAAAGAAACGAATGTCTGTCCAATCGTTGTCGTCTGTCTTGTACATAGACACGGTTGTTCATTGCTGGTCTCTTGTAGGATTTGATCTTTCAGAGGCGCGTACATCATAATATGTGTTGAATTATTTCATATGATATTATCTTTCATCGATATTTAGGCTCAAATATACTTTTACACAACAATTTGTCTTTTTCAGATGTCGGAATCGTCTCGCCCTTCACGATACTGTATAAGATGTAGATTTCCAGTTAACACCTGCAAAGAACAAAACATCTTTGAAGTTAATTGACATTTATTCACCTTAGAATGCTTCACTGTATCAGCATGCGTATGTGACAGGAATTCTGGCCTAACCCGATCAATATCATGAGTGACAAGGGAAAGATGACGACGTCCCGGGAGTGCAGGTGAAACACTATTAATTTTCCAAACACTAAGACAGATAAACAAATTAAGAAAACCAAAGAAGGAAAAAAAGATACAAATAAATGTGCGAATGGAAACAAAGCACAACATAATGCATATGTTCCTGATACAAATCTAACGTTGGCTTGCCTTGTATGTCTCTGTTTTAATCTTCCACCAGTGCGTTTGCTATGTATATATCACTGTCTGCGGCTAGACTTCACAGGGACGGTGATTCAAAGCCTGTTGACCAACGAGTCAAGTTTTCAGTGTACGTCAGTTTACTCAGTATTGTAACTACCGTCCTCATTGTTACTTGTATTAGATACAGTACTAGTTTTCGTTCAAAAGTGTCTTCTTACAAGCGTTATTGTACAGTTTCGGAAGGACAAACAACATAATTGTCCGAGGCGATGCCGAGGATAATTTGTTGTTCGTCCTTCCGAAACTGTACTATAACACTTGTAAGAAGACACTTTTGAGCGGTAACAAGTTCTGTATCTGACTTATACTCCGACAAAAAGCAAAATGATCTCCAGAGAGACAATGGTTATCCAAAAGTTCCTTGCACAATCCATAAACAGAGCATCGTTCGCAGCATAGAAAATATAGTTCTAATGTAAAAATATGCTTGGCCTATAATGTACAAAAGGGATTAAGTTAACTGTCCAAAAATGTCCATTCATAGGTTTAATTAGCTTGTGATTAAAATTCACGGGTGTCAGTGTGTTTATACACCTTATAAGTGCTTATAATACACTTGCATCTAGTTTTCGGCATTCATTGAAAAAGGACTTAGTACACAAAGGTAGAAATTTATGCATCTTATTTTCACAATTGTCATATTTCTATGAACATATTTGTATTGTTTTATTTCTAATACACATAACAAGGTTATATTCATACTACCCATGTTGCGCTCACAGTCGTATTAATATATAGAATAAAGTTCACCTGATAGACAATTATAGTAACTATTTGTATTCTGTATATATTCAGGTTTCTTGTACATGTAATTAATTGCACAATGAATTTTTACAGCTAAATCTTAAATTCGCTTAAATTGTTACAAATACTTTAAAAAATACTGTAAAAGCACTGCTTTTCTTGGGAATAATAGCAAATAAAGTTTGCTTGGTATGAATATTCTGCAACTTGCTATGATTAATTTCTACTTTTCTTGGTCATTACAAGAATATAAATTTTGCTCCCCATTTTGCAGTTTACAAAACAATAAGCAATTTCTCTAAAATTTGTTCTAGCCTAAATTTATCAAGAATATTGGAGTTCATGGTTTAGGTATCAACACTATTGATTCGAGTTCACGCCACAAATTAGATGGTTTTAAAGTAGTACAGGCTAATATTACACTATCATTGGGTGGATTTACAATTTGCTAGCTACATGTTTTTGACGAGTACAAATAATTTAATTTCAATGTGACAAAATTTGTGGAAATGGTAAAAAAAGACCATTTTGTGGAAAGTTCAACGTACATTTTAATTTAAAGGATTTTCGTGGTTGAAATCATCCACAAAATTCACGAAATTAAATCTCCCTCGAATATAATTGATTTTACAGTATGTCATTTATTAAACTGTTCATGTAGTTATAAGCGGATTTGTCATGATTGACCAATTATTTTCTGAGTAAATGTTTTGTACAAACAACTTTCTTACAACTCAAAAAGTGTACACTTACGAAAATAATGTACACTTTATCAATGCAGTCACAGGGCGTATCGGAGTATAACTATTGTTCTATGGATTGTTATAGACAGTAAGAATGAAAGAAACGGGCAAGAATTTCAACACAACAACCATTATGATATTAACTGATCGTATGATGCCATACAGCTGACAGATAATCACGTTTACGGTATAAATGTATTCATATCGAATAGAGACAATATGCAAAACACGCGGCCAAAATACTTAGTAGATTTACTGATGAATAATGTAAAATAACACACCATTCTTCGTTACATCATTTTCATATATTGTCTGATCGATTGCAAACGATTGCAAATTGCGTACAATATTTCACATTGAAATGCCTTTAATTTTTGTAACGAATTTCTCGTTTCGTGTTGAAAATTGCGGCTTTGAATTCGGTATAAATCTCGGGTCTCTGTATCCATTTGTGGATAATTGAAAGACGTATGCTTGCCTGTTGTGAATACATTGCTTGGCTGACGAACGAACAATGCATGGAGATATAAGTGGAAAATGTCGCAAAACCATTGTGATGATGTTTCTTGTTTTTGTTTTATAGATGTTCAGAAATAAAGAGCAATATATTTTGATTGTTCTAACGCCTTATATGGACAGATACACATGAACAGTTCCAGACAAAACCATGTATTAATTCTGTAAATATTTTACCAGTGTTATATATTAATTGTGACCCCGCTGGAATATCGTCCCTGGTCAAACCTTAATTTGACACCGGCCTGCTTTTATGCCAAAATTATTGAATGCTGCTGTATATGATCGTAGAACAGAAATATAAACTTGTATAGAGAGATGACGCACGCTGATTTTTGTCATTCTATTACGAGTTGAATGGTGTTATGTTTGGATTACAAAACCTGATATAGACATTCCCATACTGCTGTGGGAAATATATTATACAAACTCGCATAATTTTCCGATCACGATTTGCGTAGCATCTTGATCCAAGATTTGATGCATTTATAGTATTACAGTGTCATGTTGTGGTTTGTGTTTTTTGTGAAGAAAGTGCCATCGACGTAGATATATCATGATACCAATGCTGAATATATATCACTTTATATCACCAAACCATGCTTAAAACGTTTGTTTGGCGTAACCCTGCTTATCTATATAGTTGGTGGCAATTTAAAATGTTTAATGCTTGATCAGTTAGATTCGGTATTTGTAAACTTTAACGATTGATCGACAATGAATATTCGAAGAATCATATGACCTGTACTTGATACATTTCTATAAAACGTGTAGTGTTCAAGCCCTTTCTTATTCAGTCTAACATGTCTCTTATAATGAAACCACTCTTGACCTTATGGGATAGAGCTGGTCATACAGGTGCTGCTGAATCGGATAGCAATAAAATACATTCAGTTTACTCTAGTATCATTATGAAAAAAATATATTATCCACCTATCACCACTTTTAGCAGAGCAGGCTTGTGTCAAATAAATTGTGTTTTAAGAATGCCCTTAGTCGGGAAGTGTAGAGTAGTCTTTGCCGTGTTGACTATCACATATAGAGCCGATGTTGAAGACCAGTCTAATAATGAAGCATTGCCATAGGCCAATGGAAAAATGATGATTACAAAAAGCGAATCAATCACTCGCCATTGTAGACTGATCTTCAAAATCTGATTTATAACCTCTGACCAATTTGTGCACGCACTTAAGAGTGATTTGACGTGTTGTCCTGTTTGTTACGAATTGTTACGAATTATTCTATACCTATTATATTTATCCAATGAGTAAGCTTCGGTTATCCCACGTGGTCGTAAATATGTTTCAGCGATTTGTGCGCAGCTTGTTCATTGTCAAATCAGCGAATAGCATTGAAACACGTAACCGTACAATATTCTGAATGAAAAGCTGTATTTCTTAACAATATCAAAGATAATTTACTGATAATTTTCAAAAAAGAAAGGAAAATTTATCACAATGCGATATTTAAAATTCTTTGGTGTGTGTTGATTTTATTATTATTCAGAAGGAAAATTAATAGGTATAGAATAAAATAAAAAGATTATCAGCAATTGATCTGTACAATACGAAATGTTTTTGGACTCGTAGCTCTACCCAGCTAAAAATACAGACATGGTTTCCAAGCCGGGTACTAATTTAATGCATGTCCGTATGTTACATACCAATGTTAAATAACGTATTTGTATAATTCATGTGCCTATCAAACTGTCGACATTTTGTGATTGAAATGTTTCATCATCACTCATCATTACAGAACATCATTTTGTAATATTCACATATAAACATTGATTATACATGTACATGCACATGTACATCTTTGTTCGGATTCGTGGGAGTGTGTGTATGAGTTCATGCTCAGTGATATTATGTATGAGCCATTCTCCAAGTAAACCGGGCTAAATGACAAAAGTACGAAATACATGATAATATATCGTTAGAAATAGGAGACACTTATAAACAGTTCCTTAAATTGGAACAAAGCATTGCATATATTAACAAAGTGATTAACTTTTGAAACGAACTCTCCCGTCATTCAAACGTTATTGTGGCGTAACAAGCATTTAATAAATACAGTCAGTATAGAAGTTATTGTTGACACTTCAAAAAAAGTGAATGTTCACTTATAGAGAAATGTAGCTGTTATTTTAGCAAAACGTAATTTAAACATGTATGAGTGGTTGTCTAGACATTGCAACCTCTCGACAGAGTGACTGCATGGCCCGTTTAACAAAATACAACATGCCTGACTGACCATGTACATAAAGAAATACTGTTTGCCTCGAAAGGTTACTCTGGTGTTTATAAATACCGAATGTTGCTTGTTTTTCATGTATCCGGTGATGGTCGAAGTGTCATATAATGTACATAGTGACCATTCGGTAACCATGGTAACAACGATATATACATGTATCCATTCTACTCCGTCTTTCATATAATCATGTTTGAAATATTGTATTCCATTATATGTCATTATACAGATAGTGCAATAATACTGCAAATATGATCATTGTTGCATCAGTAGTTAGGATAATGTTACACTAAATTCATCATTCATATTTTTATCATGTATATAGATGTATTTAATACAAATGTACACCATATGCATTTATTATATGTTTTAAACACCATGATACTATTCCCTAACGGTAACATGTTTCCCGCGCCATAAATAGGACGAGTTCATTTATTTTACATTGGAAATAAAATCAATATATATATTATACATGATGTAGTTAGCCGACGATATCCATAGCATTATTTCAAATAAAAGTGAAAATTAATCCCCTGCGTTCAACGTTATATAACATTCGTATCGATTTTATAACGTAACGAAAACGTAACGAAAACTTTACGAACGTTACATAACGTTATTCCCACTTTAACGCAGGGGCTACCCTATTTTCAAGGAAAGGAATACAATCGATTAATTTTGTTCGTAATTGGATCAATAACTAATAAATAGTTGGCCCTGTGATCTTTTAAATTGCATATGATCCATAAATTTGCCTGAATTTACCTTTGACATATTAAGCATGGCTTCGCGACTGTGCAGGTTATTGCCTGGTCTTTGTCCCCTATATGTTATATACTTGTAGTACTCTTACAGTACACAAACATGTACGGTTATATAGTGGACAAGAACCAGACCGTAACTAGCTTCATGAAACAGTCCAGTCGAAAAATATTTGTTATCGTTTGGGAATACATGAATACATAATTGCCCATTTGACTATCACCATTTAATGTGTGGTTTGTGTTTTATAAACGAATACATGGAATGTTTCTAAATGCATGTAGTGATATTATAGTTTTAGATTGGATAGTACTCTGAGTATATAAATTAATAGTTCAGATAACATCGGTAAAGTCCGTCACTGTGTTATTTCAGTACAACGGAAATTGCACCGAATATTTGTTGCCAATACAAACTATATTGCAAACTCCCGTTTGACGATGTAACAAATCAACCATTGTGCAAGAACATGTTTGTATGAAAAAGAAAGAGGTACCGTATTCTGCTGAATAAAGAGCAAGACGTTCTCCATTTATCGCTAGAACCGTTTTGCTGAAGTTAATGAAGGGTAATAATACACTGCATTAACACAATAACATCTTATGGCATGAACATATAAACTGAATAGTTAGTGTTTGTCAATAACGTCTGGCAACCATTCAGATCTACTGACGTACATTTAACATAGAACTTCAAATATTACCGTAAATTGTCTATGTTTTTGGCGGAACGTAACGTATTTATTACCCTAATTGTAGAACTAATGATGCAGTTACGGATATTTGTCGTATATATTTATTTCAATTTCATGCCACGATGTAAGTTTTCCGTGCTAAAACGGGATAAAGCCAATACAAGTCGGATCCTAGAATATCTCCCAAGTCTCGCTAGGAATGAATACATTTCCATTGATTGCATTCTTAAATCATGTCGAACAAGTGAGCTCACAACAGACCAACCAATTATATATTCATTGACGAACCGCATTGATCATAGTGCATTTGTCCTTACCCCGTTACCTCCCTTGAATATTCTCTAAGTCAGTCATATGTTAATCTACTGGATAAACCAATTCATGGATATTCAATACTGTCATGAAGTTTCTTAAACAGAAGATTTCGTACACCAATGAAAGTAGGTTTAAATACGTCCACTGGGTAATAAAGTCCAAAAGTAATGTGTTTAAATTTACTGAATAAATTCCCCTATTCAAGAGCTCGTCATTACTCTGTAGAAGCAACATAACGAGCTTACATTGGAAACAACCATGACTATTTGAAGTTTGACGACAATCCAACGTCATTATACTGACTATCACATTATCAAGTTAACACATGCTGCAACAGTTACTCATATTACATCACGTTTGTGGAATACTTGTAGTTAGAAGAGATACTATGTAAGAATGTTTTAAAGTCATACTACGTAGGGTGTGCCTGGCAGACTGTCATTAAATACTTTTGCTTATCTTTACTTCATTTCATCAAGATAAATATCCAGTTGACGTTCCACGTTTCATACAGTGTATTGAATCAAATATTTCATATCGGACGTCTGCTTTGTTTTATCAAATTGAATGGACTGTTTCGTATACATTGTTGGTTATAAATATTCATTTTCCATTATATGTGTATGCAAGGAGTATAAGGAGGATCGATGTTTTCTAAAAGAACGGGTTGCAGAGATACAAGAAGTCTTCCAGACGCTTTATATACGTACTATATGACATTTATGGTTTCTTTTTTCTGGCATCCGTCAATGGTGGGGTCACAAGTATATACATAATATATAACATTCTAAAGCAAAATGACAAGAAGGACATGCCTTTACCATAACCCATTTACATTGGTACCGTCTTAACCAACTGGGCTATTTATACATATTATTGTCCCAGATCATGTAAATAACATTGTACCGACATAGTCTAACACTTAAACAATACAATGTGGCAATGCCAAATATCAAGGTGCATTTCTTTAGTATTACATCATCCATTCAAGAAAAACAGAGGCGTGATAATCAGTTCTTTTTTATACTTGCATTGCCCTATACATGTAGTCTGTTTGTAACAAATGGTAGAATGATACTATATTTAAGATGCATGCGTTTTTACTATCGTTGTCCAGTTGTTCGGGTATCCGCAAGGTAGGAACGTGTGCTTAATGTAGGATACCAGTTTGGTCTACAGCCAGATAAATCTTTAATTGATACCATTATGTCAGCTTGCTGGGTGATTGGAAAGTAAAATGTGCTTCACAAAGTCGTATTATGTAGTGTTGTCTACATATAATAAATCGTGATTTAGAAAATTAATTTTTCTCAATTTATCTTTGACTATGAACCTAAGTAATCGAAACATATGTATCCATTCTTTCGGGCTACATATAAACTACAGCGCTAAACAGTTCTTGTCAAAGAATAGTCGTGTGTATTAATAGATTAATGAAAAACAACGAGTTAATAGAGGAATTATTTTCGATAATCATTTTTCTATTTATTTATTGTGCCTACTCATTACACTAATTCTGTGAGGATCCCTCACCACTAGAAGATCAGAGAGACGCTGTTTGTTTGAACATTGGCTTTTATCTGGTTTACATCTTTATTCAACAATTCTGTCAGAGTTATGCTACACTTGGCGTGGTATTCAATATACACATTAAAGATAAAGTATATATTAACTTTACTTGAGGAACATTTGGGAACTGAAGAGCTATCTTAAGATACATTTTATTATCTATATTGAATACTTCCCTAGTTTTACCCGCGGAGCTCGCTTCTGACTGGGACAATACCAAAGCCTGCAAGGTACATTTAATAAGCGTATCAATAGTTTCTGAAATGATTTTTAAAAAACTATTACGGTATAACTATAGATAATATAGTACTTTTTATAAATCTCGCGCGTAGTAAACTAGTTAATACATACAACAGGAAAGGCAGATGTTCCTTTATATGCGTAGACTTGTAGATATGTGTTAAATACAAAGACAATACATAGATGTAACTGATTATATAGTTCTAGTACCGTTACGATACAGACTTGACAAACGGAAACGGTAAATGCAAACATGAGTTACATTACAGTTAGAGAAATGTGTGTGTGATAGTAAATTTGTATTCATAGGATATGACACCTTTATTCTTGGAATAGAATGACGTATTTGTCTGTTACACTCTACTATCCAACATTTCTACACCATCTTTCCTCCAAGGATGACCTCATAAATAGTGTTATTGAGACAAAATATGATTATTTGTACCTTTAATTAACGCGTGGTTCGTCTATAAGATATTATTCAAAACGAACAAATTTTTACCCGTCTTATCTGGAAAAGTAAAATCTTGGCAACGATACAATAGAAGCTAAATATGCGTGTGTTTTATACACCATTGTGTATATTGTAAAAAGCAGACGTAGACTATAAAGAAGATTTATTCAATAGTATACTAATATGTTGTCTAACTGAACAATAAAACAATAGGAGATAAAGGTGTTAAATATCCCAGTGAGATTTTAAACCATAGCACCGTCTGAGGTAGACACCAGTTGAACACAAATCGAAGTTACAGTATGCAAGCCACACATTGCTCTGAAGGCAATCGGCAAATTTATATAGTTGTCATTGTTTTCTCCACAGACATCATATTTCTGTTGCAACCGCTGATATGAACATAAACAATGCTCAATTTTATGAACAATGACACATTGATGTTATATAATACCGAATAAAACATTTTACTGTATGTCAAGTATCTATGTTTGTTTTAAACTCTCAACAAAAACATGTAATATATTGAACTATTTATTGTTTAGTGTTTTACCATAGTACAGTAAATCGCACTGCTTCCCTTTCTATTCATCGGCTTCCAATTTCAACAAACGTACTAGAAAATAGTGATGTTTATCTATTTGACTCTAAGCTCAAAACTGCCAACAAGAATATCCAGTATCAAACTCTATCCTAACAGAACATATGGGGGACATCGTTCATATGAGTCTTCCAGGGGCAAAGACAAATAAAAGTAAATAATATAAAATGTATACATCAATACCCTCCCGATTAGCATTTACAAATGTTAGCTTCTTCCAATACAGCTCAATTCTATCTTGATTCCCAAGAAGTTGCCAATGTCTAACGATACATTTATCTTATTAAGTCTTGTCTACAACAATACTGTAAGAAAGACCGAACAATAAGACAAGAGTGTTAAATCAATGCATACTCCTTTAAGTAAACTGTTGCCTATTTACCATATTGTTATACCTACTTGTCCAGTATTGTAGAAGACGGAAATAGAAGAATAGTTTCTAACTCCAAACATTACTTGTAATATTGACATCTTGAAACCAATTATGATTGAAAGATCTACCATTACAGAGTATTCACAAATGTTGAACAACTTCAATGTTTTATTGATGTAAAAATTCGCGTATACATCACCAAATTCTGTATCCGCATTCAATTTCATGGTGGGCGCCATTGGCGCCAGTTTGTTTTTGTTTGCATCAATGAAACGCTCGGACATCCTAGGGTCGTCGATGAATAAAAAACGTCTGAATGATGTAGATTATTTCAGACTGTATCAGATTTGTTACTCAATCCCATTTAGCGCTTATTCAATTAAAGCGCTTGAAAGAGAAACTTATTTGTTTCTGTCGACTCACTGAGTGTCTACATAATATAGTGACGAATGCCTGTCAAATCGTTGTCGTGTACCTCGTACATAGACACGGTTGTTCAGTTGTAGTATTTTCTCTATCAGGGAAGCGTACGTCATAGTATGTGTTGAAATCTTTCATATGATATTATCTTTCAACGCATATTTCTGCTCAAAATTGTTTTTACATGACATTTTGTCTATTACAGATGCCGAAGTCGTCTCGCCTAGCACCTTCCTATCCAGTCAACGCCTTCACATTACTAAACAAACGATACAAATAATTGTATGAATGGAAACACAGCATAACATAATGCGTATGTTCCTGATACAAATTTAACGTTAGCTTGCATTGTATGTCTCTATTTCAATCTTCCACTGGGGTGTTGTCTATGTATTTATCACTGTCTGCGGTTAGACTACACAGGGACGGTAATTCTTACTATGGTGATTACATGTAAGACTTTGACCATGACAGCCGGGAGACATTGCGAGCATCTGTACTGTTAAGACTTTGACCACGAGAGCCGGGATACATTGCAAGCGTCTGTACCATTAAGACTTTGACCAAGAGAGCCGGGAGACATTGCAAGCATCTGTACTATTAAGACTTTGACCACGAGAGCCGGGATACATTGCAAGCGTCTGTACCATTAAGACTTTGACCAAGAGAGCCGGGAGACATTGCAAGCATCTGTACCATTAAGACTTTGACCACGAGAGCCGGGAGATATTGCAAGCATCTGTACTTTTAAGACTTTGACCACGAGAGCCGGGAGATATTGCAAGCATCTGTACTTTTAAGACTTTGACCACGAGAGCCGGGAGATATTGCAAGCATCTGTACTTTTAAGACTTTGACCATGAGAGCCGGGAGATATTGCAAGCATCTGTACTTTTAAGACTTTGACAATGAAGAGCCGGGAGACATTTGCAAGCCTTTGTACTATTAAGGCATAAGTTAATTTAAAATAAGCAATGATTTAATCGTACAGAACTTCATAATTTTGCATTACCCTATATTAAGTTTTTTAACAAATAAAAGAATGATATTATGTTCAAGATACATGCGTTTTTCACTATCGTTGTCCAGTTGTTCGAGCATCATTCTAGAGAGCAAAGTAGGAAAGTTCGGATAATGTAGGATAACAGTTTGGTCTATCGCCAGATAGGTCAATAATTGATAACATTATGCCTCATTGCTAAGGAATTGAAAAGTAGAATTCTTCACATTATTTATCATGTAGTGTTGTCTACATATAATAATTCGCGATATAGAATATACATTTATGTAAATTTATCTATGCCTAGACTAACTTATACTTAATTGGAACACATTTATCCATTCTCTCGGGATTAATGTAAACTACAGCGCTAAACAGTTCTTGTAAAAAAATAATCGTGTCTATTAATAGATTAATGAAAAACAACGAGTCAGTAAAAGAATTATCTTCGATAATCATTATTCAATTTATTTATTGTGCCTACTCATTCTGCTAATAAGTCTGTGAGGATCCTACACCACTAGGAGAGATAGATAGAGATCATAAGAGAGATGATGTTTGCTTTTATCGGGTTTACAGCATTATTCAACAATTATTCATAGTCATGCTACACTGAATTTTACCGGGGAACCGCAGTATGAACAAGTTAATACATATTTACATACCAACAGGAAAGGTGGACGTATCATTATATGCGTAAAGTTGTAGACAACTGTTAAAGACCCTGACAAATTTAGATGTCAATCATTATATAGTTCTAATACCGCTACAAAGAAAACAGGACAGTCAGAAAAAGTAAATGCAAAGATGAGTTCCAGTTAGAGATAAATGTGCGTGATATTATTCATAGGATATAACACGTTTGTTCTTGGAATAGAATGACGTATATGTCTGTAACACTCCACTCTCCACCATTTCTACACCATATTTCCTCCAAGTATGATTTCATAAACGGTGTTATTTAGACCAAAGTGGATAATATGTGTCTTTTACTTGTATGTGGCACGTATTTGGTATGTTATTCAAAACGCCTGACCCGTCTGACTCGTTTCCATTATGAATCATCGGTGACTTGTGCATTGAATATGGTTTTTGACAGAATTTCACTGTTTAATTTATTTATTTATGTAAACTGAGAAAATACGAGATATTCCAAATGCGCTCGGTTCTGCCTAGACTGGTACCGTTTGTCGTCCCAATACTCCGGCACAGTCTGCAATATTTGGATCATTGGATTGTGATACCAGTCTAGTTCCTCCTAATGTACAACGGGTCTTGCTTTGAATCTTAAAATCTTGGCAACGATACGACACAGGCCAAATAATGCGTGTGTTTTATACACCATTGTGTCTATTGAAAAGAACAGAAATATACTTCATAACAAATTTATATAAGAGTATTATCCCTCAATATATTGTTAACCCGAACCATAAAACAATAGGAGATAAAGGTGTAGAATATTCCTGTGAGATTTTAAACCCTAGCACCGCCTGAGGTAGACACCAATCGAAGTTACGGTATGCAAGCCACACATGTTCTGCAGGCAATCTGTGAATGCATTGAGATGTCACTATTTTCTCTATAGACTCGATTTTTCTTTGTAACCGACGAAATGAACATTAGCAATGATCAATTTAATGAACAATGACACTTTGATGTTTTATAATACAGAATAACACATCTTACTGTATGCCAAGTATATATGTTTGTTTCAAACTCTCAACAAAAACATCTAAGATGTAGGCGTTCATACATTGAACTATCTATACTTTAATGTAGTACCACATTACTATAAATCATACTGCATTCCATTCCAATTAATAGTTTTGCATTTTAACATAAGTTACTTGAACATGGATTTTGAAGTAGAACTTCGATGTTTGGCACAGTATATGCCGCCAACACCCTAGTTGCCTCAAACTGATCTTTAGTTTCCGGTTAAAGCACTTCTTTATTTATAATATATAAATCTGATTTCAGCTTCAAAATCGTAAAATAATGTAGAGATATTCAATAAAAAATCATCAAAAAAAAATATTCTTCATTTTCACCCGGACAACTTTCATGCAGAGTCAATCATTTGTACCCGTTATTTTTGCACTTGTTCTGCTTTTTTATGGAGTCATTGAAAATTGTCAATATAAACACCTTGAAGTCTAGAAGTCTAGAGCCTTTCAGTGTTTCCACTTAAAACAATAAGCTTACATCCCTAACAGTATTTTGAACAACACCGTGACATTCGAGGTCCTACATGTATGCGTGATGCTTAACGACAGGCACATAACAGAACCTGTGATGCTCCAAAGAAGCTATGTATTATACAATATCATAACAAAACTAAAACGTTTGACCTCTTCTTAGGGGCATCACCTATATTATTATCCGAGAGCGAGGGTAAATAAAAGCAAATAAACGAAAATGTTTAAATTTATAACCACAAGATCAGCAATTACAACTATGGGTTTCCACGCATCAAGCAAGATTGTATCTGAAGCTCATTTATAATGATGAATACATCATGTCTCGCCTACAACAGTACTGTAAGAAATATCGAACAATAAGATAAGAGTGTTAAATCAATGCACACTCCTATAAGTAAACTGCTGTCTATTTACCGTATTGTTATACCTACTTGTCCAGTATTGTAGAATGCGGAAATAAGCATTACTGGTGTAAATACTTCTGTATGAAAACAGTAGTTTTCTATCAGCAAGCATTCTTGGGAATATTGAAAGGAATAAGATAAACAATTCCACCATTATAGAGTGTTTACAAATTGTGAACAACTTCATTGTTTTATTGATGTAATAATGCGCCTACATATCACAAAGTTCTATATCAACCAATTTCATGGTGGAAGTCATTGGCGCTAGTATGTTTTGCCGGGATCATTGAAACGCTCGGATATCGTAGTGATGACGCTTTTTAAAAACGTCTGAATGATAAAGATTAGTTTAGACTGTATCACATTTGTTACTCAATCCAATTCAGCCCTTATTTGATTAAAGCGCTTGAAAGAAAAACATATTAGAAATAATTTGTTTACGTCACCTCGCTGCTCGTCTGCATAATAAAGAAACGAATGTCTGTCAAATCTGTGTCTTCTGTTTCATACAAAGATACGGTTGTTCATTGCTTGTCTCTTGTAGGATTTCATCTTTCAGAAACGCGTACATCATAGTATGTGTTGAATCCTTTCATGTATATTTAGGTTCAAATTTACTTTTACACAACAATTTGTCTTTTTCAGATGTCGGAATCGTCGCCCCTTCACGATACTATATAAGATGTACATTTCAAGTAAACACCTGCAAAGAACTAAACATCTTTGAAGTTTATTGATAGTTATTCACCTTAGAAGGCTTAACAGTGTTAGCATGCTTATGTGGCAGGAATTCAGGCGAAAACCGGTCAATATCATGAGTGACATAGGAAAGGTGACGACGTCCCCGGAGTGCAGACCAAACACTTTTAAACATAAAAAGACAAACAGATTAAGAAAACCAAAAAAGGAATAAACGAAACAAATAAATGTATGAATGGAAACAAACCACAACTGGTGCGTGTGTTCCTGATACAAACCTATCGTTGGCTTGCCTTGTATGTCTCTGTTTCAATCTTCAACTGGGGCGTTTGCTATGTATCTATCACTATCTGCGGCTAGACTACACAGGGACGGTAATTCTAACTATGGTGATCAACGAGCCTAGTTTTCAGTGTTCGTCAGTTTACTCAGTATTGTAACTACCGTCCTCATTGTTACTTCTATTGTCCTGTGGATTGTTATAGACAGTGAGAATGAAAGAAACGTGCAAGAATTTCAACAAAAACAATCATTATGATATTAACTGATCGTATGATGCCATACATCTGACAGATAATCACCTTTGTGGTATAAATGTATTCATATCGAATAGAGACAATATGCAAAACAAGCGGCCAATATACAAAGTAGATTTACTGTGGAATAATAAAAATTAACACAATTCTTCGTTTCATCATTTTCATATATTATCTGATCGATTGCAAACGGTAGCAAATTGCGTGCAATATTTCACATGGAATTGCCTTTTATTTTTGTAACGAAATTCTCGTTTCCTGTTGAAAATTGCGGCTTGGAATTCGGTATAAATCTCGTGTCTCTGTATCGATTTGGGGAAAATTTAAAGACGTATGCTTGCCTGTTGAGAATACATTGCTTAGCTGACAAATGTGCAATGTATGAAGATATAAATGTAATATGCCGCCAAACCATTGTGCTATTTTTTCTTGTTTTTGTTTTATAGTAATTCAGAAATAAAGAAAAATATGTTTTGATTGTTCTAACGCCTTATATGGACAGATACACACGAGCAATTCTAGATAAAACTATGCATTATTTCTGTAAATATTTTACCGGTGTTATATTTAAATTATGACCCAGCTGAAATATTGTCCCGGTCAAATTTTTATTTGACACCGGTCTGTTTTTTTGCCAAAATAATTGGATGCTGATGTATAAATAAAACAGAAATGTGTACTTGTATAGAAAAATGACGCACGCTGATTTTTGTCATTCTATTACGAGTTGCATGGTATTATGTTTGGATTGTAAAACCTGATAGAACTATAAGTGATTCGTACGCTAAGACATTTCCATTCTGCTGGGGAATATATTAAAGACAATAGCAAAATTTTCCTATCACGATTTGCGTAGGATCTTGATCCAAGATACGATACATTTATAGTATTATAGTGTCGTGTTGTGGTTTGTGGCTTTTGTGAAGAAAGTTCAATCGACATAGATATTTCATGATACCAATGCTGAATATATATAACTTAAAAATCACCAAACCATACCTAAAATGTTTGCTTGATGTAACCCTTATTATCTATCAATTTAGTGACAATCCGAAATGTTTAATGATTGAACTGCCAGATGTGATTCGTAAACGTTAACGATTTATCGGCATCATATCACTTTTCGAAGAAACATATGTACATTTAGTTAATTTAAAACGCGTAGTGCTCAAGAACTTTCTTATTCAGTCTTCCGTTTCGCTTATAATGAAACTGCTTTTGGCCTTATGACCTAGCAGTTCAACAAAACAGAACAGAGACAAAATGCGGACGCTCATGCATAGCCCCTTTCTCCACAAGTAGTGATATTATAGTTTGGGATTGGATATTATATAAAAATTTAGTTCGGATAACATCGGTACATACCGTTACTGTGTTACTGATTGTTCCGAATATAATATCGTGTGGTTATAACAAACTTGTTTGCATCAATATTGCCTTCAGAAACAAAATATAAACATTTATAGAATCTGAGAAGATTTCAAAAATAAATCTCCATATATTAACCTTAATATATTGTTTTCTTTATACATTTTTATGGTTTATATTTCAACAATGGAGTACTACAGTGGCATGTATGAGACACATGAAATAGTTTAGTAATCAAGTACGCAATACTGACATCATTTGACACGTCAGCAAAACAGATGACGACATTTGAAGCTGACCAAAACAAACGACATTTGGCAAGGTGTCATTACAGACGGCATTTTGTATAGGATTCAGTAAGTACAAACATTAGAAACATTAACATACAGATCGTAAAACATGGACATTTAATTTGTTTGCAACACATACCTATAGCTACTTTTACAAACCCGTTGCCGAACAAACATTGTGCAATGAAATGCTTGTATAAAAAAGAAAAATGGTCCCATCATCTGCTGTATAAAGAGCCAGACGTCCTCCATTTATCGATAGAACCGCTTTGCTGTAGTTAATGAAAAGTAATAATACACTGCATTAACACAATAACATCTTATGGCATGAACATATAAAACTGTATAGTTAGTGTTTGTCAATAACGTCTGGCATAAATGTAAATGTATTTATAAATGAATAAACTTGAAAGGACAAAAAAATAACGTCTGGCAACCATTCAGATCTAGTGACGTATATTTAACATAGAACTTCAAACATTACCGTAAATTTTCTATGTTCTTGGCAGAACATAACGTATTTATTACTCTATTCGTAGAATTAATGATACAGTTACGGATATTTACCGTTTATATCTATTTCAATTTCATGCCACGATGTAAGTTTTCCGTGGTAAAACGGGATAAATCCAATGCAAGTCGGATCCTAGAATATCTCCCAAGTCTCGCTAGGAATGAATAATGTTCAATTGATTGCATTCTTGAATCATGTAGAACACGTAATCTCACAACAGACCAACCAATTATATATTCATAGACGAACTACATTGATCATAGTGCTGGGAACCGAAGCAAACGTCTTTTCCATTACGACTGTCAACATGAAAGCCGGGAGACATTGCAAGCGTCTGTACCATTAAGACTTTGACCACGAGAGCCGGGAGCGGGAGACATTGCCAGCATCTGTACTATTAAGACTTTGACCATCAGAGCCGGGAGATATTGCAAGCCTCTGTACTATTAAGACATAAGTTAATTTAAAATGAGCAAATGATTTAATTGTACCGAACTTCATAATTTTGCATTGCCCTATATTAAGTTTTTTAACAAATAAAAGAATGATATTATGTTCAAGATACATGCGTTTTTCACTATCGTTGTCCAGTTGTTCAGACATCCTCCTAGAGTGTAAGGTAGGAAAGTTCGGATAATGTGGAATAACATTTTGGTCTATCGCCAGATAGATCAATAATTGATACCATTATGCCTCCTTGCTAAGGAATTGGAAAGTAAAATGTACTTCACAAAGTGTATCATACATGTAAAGTGTTGTCTACATATAATAAATCGTGATTTAGAAAATACATTTATGTAAATTTATCTATGCCTAGACTAACTAATACTTGATCGGAACACATTTATCCATTCTTCCGGGATTAATATAAACTACAGCGCTAAACATTGCTTGTCAAAGAGTAGTCATGTCTATTAATAGATTAATGAAAATCTACGAGTCAGTAGAAGAATTATCTTCGATAATCATTATTCTATTTATTTATTGTGCCTACTCATTCTGTTTATTAGTCTTTGAGGATCCTACACCACTAGGAGAGAGAGATAGAGATCATCAGAGCCACGATGTTTGCTTGTATCGGGTTTACATCATTATTCAACAATTATATATAGTTTTGCTACTCTGATTTTTACCGGGGAACTTCCTTCTGACTTTAAAAAAAGCTATATACATTTAATAAGAATACTCATTTACTTTCTGAGATAATTAATAAAACATTATTACAGTATAAGCAACATAACTATTGTTTTATGAACATTGCGCAGTATTAACAAGTAAATACATTTTTACATACCAATAAAAAAAGGTGGGCGTACCATTATATGCGTAAAGTTGTAGACAACTGTTAAAAACCCTGACAAATTTAGATGTCAATTGTTATACAGTTCTATTACCGCTACTAAGACAAATTGACAGCCAGAAAAAGTAAATTCAAAGATGAGTTCCAGTTAGAGAAATATGTGTGTAGTTTTATTCATAGGATATAACACGTTTGTTCTTGGAATAGAATGACGTATCTGTCTGTTACACTCCACTCTCCACCATTTCTACACCATATTCCCTCCAAGTATGATTTCATAAACGGTGTTATTTAGACCACAGTGGATAATATGTGTCTTTTACTTGTATGTGGCACGTATTTGGGATGTAATTCAAAATGCCTGACCCGTCTGACTGGTTTCCATTATGAATCATCGATGAATTGTGCATTGAATATGGTTTTTGACAGAATTTCACTCTTTAGTTTATTTTTTTATGTACGACTGAGAAAATACGAGCTATTCCAAATGCGATCGGTTCTGCTTAGACTGGTATCGTTTGTCGTCCCATTCTCCGACACAGTCTGCAATATTTGGATCATATGATTGTGATACCAGTCTAGTTCAGCCTCATATCAGATAAACGAAAAATACTGAGTTATTCCGAGTACAACGGGACTTGTTTAGAATCTTAAAATCTTGGCAACGATACGACACAGGCCAAATGTGCGTGTGTTTTATACACCATTTTGTCTTTTGAAAAGAGCAGAAATATGCTTTATAACTCATTTATATAATATAATTTTATTCCCTCAATATGTTTCTAACCGAACCATAAAACAATAGGAGATGAAGGTGTTAAATATCCCAGTGAGATTTTAAACCCTAGCACCTTCTGAGGTAGGCACCATTTACACACACGTCGGAGTTACGGTATGCAAGCCACACAGTTTGTTTTCTGCAGGCAATCTATGAATTTATTGAGATGTCACTATTTTCTCTATAGACTCGATTTTTCTTCTGTAACCGACGGAATGAACATAAACAATGATCAATTTAATGAACAATGACACTTTGATGTTTTATAATACAGAATAATACATCATACTGTATATCAAGTATATGTGTTTGTTTCAAACTCTCAACAAAAACATGTAAGATGTAGGCGTTCATACATTGAACTATCTATACTTTAATGTAGTACCACATTACTATAAATCATACTGCATTCCATTCCAATTCATAGTTTTGCATTTTAACATAAGTTACTTGAACATGGATTTTGCAGAACTTCGATGTTTGGCACAGTATATGCCACCAACACCCTAGTTGCCTCAAACTGATTTTTAGTGTCCAGTTCAGGCACTTCTTTATTTATAATATATAAATCTGATTCGTAAAATAATGCCAAGATGTTCAACAAAAAATCGTCAAAAATAATTATTCTTCATTTTCACCCGGACAACTTTCATGCAGAGTCAATCATTTGTACCCGTTATTTTTGCACGTGTTCTGCTTTTTTGTGGAGTCATTGAAAATTGTCAATATAATTATCTTGAAACTTAACGCTTAAAACGATAAGCTTACATCCCTGACAGTATTTTGAACAATACCGTGAAATTCGAGGTCATATGCATGATGATTAACGACATGCATGTAACAGAACCAGTGATGCTTCAAAAGAAGCTCTGTATCATACATATCTTAACAAAACTAACACGTTTGATCTCTTCTTAGGGGCATCACCTATATTAGTAAGTTAGCGAGGATAAATAAAATCAAATAAACGAACATGTTTAAATTTATATCCACAAGATCAGCAATTACAACTATGTGTTTCCACGCATCAAGCAAAATTGTATCTGAAGCTCATTTCTAATGATAAATCCATCAAAGTCTCGCCTACAACAATACTGTAAGAAATATCGAACAATAAGATAAGAGTGTTAAATCAATGCATACTCCTTCAAGTAAACTGTTGCCTATTTACCATATTGCTATACCCCCTTGTCCAGTATTGTAGAAGGACATAGAAGAATAGTTTCCAATGCCTTACGATATTAATAGCTTAGAACGGCTCGCCTACAAGAAGACTGTGAGAAATATCGAACAATAGGACAAGAGTGTTATATCAATGCCTACTCCTGTAAGTAAACTGCTGTCTATTTACCATATTGTTATACCTACTTGTCTAGTATTGTAGAATGCGGAAATAAGCATTACTGGTGTAAATACTTCTGTATGAAAACAGTAGTTTTCTATCTGCAAGCATTCCTGGGAATATTGAAAGGAATAAGATAAACAATTCCACCATTATAGAGTATATACAAATTATGAACAACTTCATTGTTTTATTGATGAAATAATGCGCCTACATATCATTAAGTTCTATATCAATCAATTTCATTGTGGAAGTCATTGGCGCTAGTATGTTTTGCCGGGATCATTGAAAAGCTTGGATATCGTAGTGACGACACTATATAAAAAACATCTGAATGATGAAGATTAGTTTAGACTGTATCACATTTGTTACTCTATCCAATTCAGTCCTGATTTGATTAAAGCGCTTAAAAGAGAACCTTATTAGAAATAATTTATTTACGTCGCCTCGCTGCTCGTCTGGACAATAAAGAAAAGAATGTCTGTCAAATCTGTGTCGTCTGTCTCGTACATAGACACGGTTGTTCATTGCTTGTCATTTGTAGGATTTTATCTTTCAGAGACGCGTACATCATAGTATGTGTTGAATTATTTCATATGATATTATCTTTTATAGGCAGGTGACGACGTCCCCGGAGTGCAGACCAAACACTCTTAAATATCCAAACCCTAAGACAGATAAACAAATTAAGAAAACCAAATAAGAAACAAACGATACAAATAAATGTGGGAATGGAAACAAAGCATAACATAATGCGTGTGTTCCGGATACAAACCTAACGTTGGCTTGCCTTGTATGTCTCTGTTTCAATCTTCCACCAGTCCGTTTGCTATGTATCTATCACTGTCTGCTGCTAGACTTCACAGGGACGGTGATTCAAAGCATGTTGACCAACGAGCCAAGTTTTCAGTGTACGTCAGTTTACTCAGTATTGTAACTACCGTCCTCATTGTTACTTCTATTGTTCTATGGATTGTTCTAGACAGTGAGAATGAAAGAAACGTGCAAGAATTTCAACAAAAACAACCATTATGATATGAACTGATCGTATGATGCCATACAGCTGACAGATAATCACGGTTACGGTCTAAATGTATTCATATGGAATAGAGACAATATGCAATACAAGCGGCCAAAATACTTAGTAGATTTACTGTTGAATAATGTAAAATAACACACCATTCTTCGTTACATCATTTTCATATATTGTCTGATCGATTGCAAACGATTGCAAATTGCGTACAATATTTCACATGGAATTGCCTTTTGTTCTTGTAACGAATTTCTCTTAATGTTTGTCAATAACGTCTGGCAACCATTCAGATCTAGTGACGTATATTTAACATAGATCTTCAAATAATACCGTAAATTGTCTACGTTCTTGGCGGAACATAACGTTTTTATTACAATAATCGTAGAATTAATGATGCAGTTACGGATATTTGCCGTATATATTTATTTCAATTTCATGCCACGATGTAAGTATTCAGTGCTAAAACACGATAAAGCCAATACAAGTCGGAACCTAGAATATCTGCCAAGTCTAGCTTGGAATGAATAATGTTCCATTGATTGCATTCTTAAATCATGTCGAACAAGTGATCTCACAACAGACCAACCAATTATATATTCATTGACGAACTGCATTGGTCTTAGTGCTAGGAACCGAAGCAAACGTCTTTTCCATTACGACTGTCAACATGAAAGCCGGGAGACATTGCAAGTCTCTGCAACATTAAGACTGCCAACATGAGAGCCGGGGACATTGCAAGCGTCTTGTACCATTAAGACTGTCAACATGAGAGCCGGGGACATTGCAAGCGTCTTGTACCATTAAGATTACCAATATGGGAGCAGGGAGACATTACAAGTGTCTGTACCGTTAAGACTGTGTTAATGAGAGCTGGCCGAGTATTGTTAGCGTCCGTACCGTTAGGATTGTCAACATGGGAGCCGGTAGACATTGCAAGCGTCTGTACCATTAAGACTGCCAACATGGGAGCAGGGAGACATTGCAAGCGTCTGTACCGTTAAGACTGTGTTAATGAGAGCTGGCCGAGTATTGTTAGCGTCGAGAGTTTCCATTTCTGTTTACTATACACATCTTGGAATGTGATCAGGCGTTTTTGTGTTTCAAAATACAAACACACATAATTTGTTCATAGCAAAAATAACACAACTCTATGAACAAAACTACAAATTATGTTTCCAATTACCTCTATTCATACCAGTTGCTCTAGGCTAACATTTGACAATACTGCCTTTCTCGCAAGGCTTCTCCACTGGTTTAATGGTTTAAACTCATGAAGAAAATATTGTCCATCAAAGAAATATTATTATCCTTACATGCGTTGAATGCAGTCTGCTATTGATATTCTGGCTGCCCTAATATTACACGCTTCCTCCTATTTGCCCTAATACATGCTCTCTCCAAGTGTGTACACCTTTGATGATAATCCAGTGACAAGCGATATCATTATGTTAGATCATCATCACTGGAGGTATAGACATTTTGACTTGGCAATATCTCCTTTATCTTATAAACAAATGGCAGTTTAAAGGTGAACATTACACTGCATTCATTTTCAGGAAACAGCATACGTGCTGCTGAAGAGTGTTACAATTAAAACATATCGCTTCATCTTTCAGTTAGTTGTCATCTTCCGGACAAATATAAATCATCGTGACGTCACAAAATTAAAACAGAAACGTTGAAAGTCATTGAAATCGGTAAATGTTGATAGGAACGCTGCTAGTTTAATTTTGTTAATATGTCGTGTCGGCGACAACGTTAAATAGGTTAACGTCATCGGGACGTCATGGAATGAAAATAGATGAAACGATTCCGTTGAAAATCAAATAAATAATTCACAAATGCAGCTGAAGATGTTGTTTTAAAACCATCCAAGAAAGGAAAACATGATTGAATGACACTTAAAATGTAAAACATTTAGAAGAACGCTATAATTGTATATAATGTAAAAACATACATTCCCAACCCTATAATCTCACCAGTTGGCTGTCGAAGTTCTGTCTTACTTAATAGCTTTTCGATGTTTGGGTTAAATGGAAGTTACAAGCATATTGAAAACAAAACCATAACCGCTACTTAAATTCGTTTGCAAACAGCGAGCATTAGAATACAAGAACATCAACATTTTGACAGTGTGTATTCAAGTCTGTTCAACTCCGAGTACATACACGCATTGTGGTACCAGTGGCTAATGTACATTTGTATGGTCGTCCTGTATGTCGAACCGACACAATAGATGCTTGGAATGACATTGAAAAATAATATAGAAACACAAGTCTGGAATAAATATGTCTGACAAAGACCATATTATGAAGTGTAATAAAATAGTGTTGTCAAACTATATAGGATCTATATATTATTTTATTACAACAAATGTTGCATGTAACATAAAAACATTATAATTATATAGCCACTATTGCTAAGGGTTATGTGAGACATTATGTAATAAAACATCGAAATGACGTTAAGTTGGAGGTAATTATATTTGCGCAGTTTAGTTTGCTGCCTTACTTACCATCAAGCAAACAGGTTCCACATAACTACAATTTTTTAGAAGACAAAAATAAAACAAAGAGGTCACATCTTTCGGAAGAATCCCTTAAAACGAAATCTACGAACGGAAAATAAAATAAAAGTCGACATTTTAAGTGGGTTGTAACGACAGGGTTATTAATCCTGACATAGTCTTGTCTTGGCTATTCCTCCTTTTCCGCACAGTGCATTTGTCTGTCAGTTGGTTCGATTATTACTTAAAATGATGAACAGGTTTAGATGGCAAATGTCAGTTAAAGAGCATTTTCATTTTGAGAAACGCGTAAAGATACACCTTTATTGTGTTAACGTCGGCTATTGCTAATTTTGTAAGACAGCCGCAATTATGATTATGTCGATTTTTGGTATACTGGCGCTGTCGTGCGGCATAGATGTTTTTATTTGAGCAAACGACATTTTGACACAGTTGATGTGGGGACATACGAGAGAATATTTTAACTTGTCTGAAGTTTGGTTGATATTTACATGAATTACACATTATTAGCAACATGGCTTATCTCGTGGGATATAAACTGTATTGGAACAGTGTGAGATTAATATAGATATGATAACACGTACTGCAGTCGCTATTCAAAAATATACACGAATATAAAGCGACCGGAAATATGTTCACAATACAATGAAATAATAACTTCAAGAGAAAAGCACCAGTTAGAAGATATGCCCCGCGCGTTTTTTTGGAAATGGAGGAATACTTGCCTCCACGAACTCTTATGTTTTCATACGTGAATGTTCTACTGGCTACACTCGTTCGGTTATACATGAACAGCAACAGTATCGTGTTATCCAGAAAACTTACTCTCTATATACCTTGGCCCTCCCTGTCGAATATTTCACATTCATTTTATTCATTTATTGAACAGGAATATATGGCAATTCCGAGATACGTCAGTAATTTGCATTTCTCATTTTGAGTTAATGCAAAATGCTATAAGCAGAGTTTGTTATCGAAAAGTGGAACATAGAATGTCTGGTCACTGCTTCATTTGTATTTATTTTCTCATTGGCTTCGGTTGTTCCATAATTATGTGGTGTGACATTTTAATCAGACAGAAGATGTTTAATTCTCTTTTATATAAGGTCATCCATATTTAGATTATTCCATTGGATATTGCAACACGTTGACTTACTGAAATAAACTGACAGAAACGACATTGTTTTCTGTTTCAAATCATCACAAGCTCCTGACGTATATGTTATCCAGTAAAGAGTGGCAAAGCTTGTTGTTTCTGACAATGTTTTCATAGCTTGACTAGCGTTAACAACTTAACATCATAAAACAATTATATAGTCAACAAAAAGTATAAAACAACATCGTGTGTTCAATGATTGACGGTTTGGCGGAAGTGATTTTTTCTGTTGCTCAAATCTCTAAGAATGCACACATACGAGGGGTGATCAATATATTCGAGGACTTTTAATTTAGCAAATTCATATTAGCAGCAAGATTTAAAGCCATTTAACATCATTCGGAGTAAGATGTCTCCGACCGAATGCACTAATAAAATTATATGATTCATACAATGGGCGCGTGACGTTGGACGTCACGCGACGTCATTCCAAGCGTCACCGTCGGAGCAGCACATAGCTTCTTTCTGGACTTATACCCGGTTCCATGTATGAGACTGGTTGTCTTTTACTCCTGAAATAAGTAGTTCATAGCCGATTCTGGAATGTGAGGTGGAATAAAAAGAGTATCGATGCGTTATTGGAAACAAACATCGGAAAAGAGCGGTTGGCTTTACAAAAGTAGATTATTTCAATTAAGACTGAAACAGGACCTATCAGGTTTAGGACGCAATATCGAAATAACCCTTTTGATTTGGAGTCAACGATTTTATGTGTTGTAGCCTATACTAGTCTTCGTTTTTGCCAGTTACATTTGATTGAGATATGTGCGTCTTATTTCGCAGAATTTAACGGAAAGTGTCCCTAACGCGGTGTTATTTTTGCTGTTTATCCTTATTTTATCGACTCAACCGTTTGGCAAATGCCCTTTAATCACATAAACAATGGAATCATATGAAAATGGCTCATTGTAAGCGCACAGAATCCATGCACAATTTTGTCAAGTCATTTTGGAGGTATCGAAAGGAATTTACAAGTTTCGCGTTAATTTTCATAGCGTGTCGTTTCTCAGAAATGACGTTACGCTCGAGATGCTCGACGGTGCGCACTTCACCATGGTTACAAAATGTGACGTCATCAAGTAAATAGTGACGTTATCACAAAGAAAATTAGACAAATCGCGAGATAATTGATTGAACTGCATCAGCGTGTAATTTTATTACTCTAGTTCCAATATTGCAAAATTGAGAAGGAAAGTCCTCGAATATATTGATCACCCCTCGTATATCCAACAGTACTTCAGTGATATACTGATAGAGGTGACATAAAAATGATTATAGAAATGGGCGAAGCTGTGTGTTGCTTTTGGCTACCTTCAAGTTACTGCAGTGCTGATGGCATTATCTTAATACGACTTGGCATAAAGGGTGTTTTAAGTATTTCGCTAGTTGCACCTGTTTATATGTTGGATATTGTGTACAATCCTGCTTGTTCATGTAGAAAAAACATGTTTCTTGTTTTCACTCAGTAAACAACATACATGTTGTGCAGAACAGTGCTCTTTTGTACAAATGTCAAAATCATTATAAACATTAAATGAAACTCGTCGTCAACATTGTTCAATGTACTAGCATTATTGTCTATTATTTGCTGATAGATCTAAACAGAGTTTAATTAAAAACGAAGAAACCATCGATTTAGATGAAATTTCTTTATATTTGCCATTTGCAAGGTTAATCTTACGTATGAATAGATATAGAATAGAAAAGACCAAACAAGTAAACATAATTCAAAGGTGTTACAAAGAGAGTGTTGGAAGTAGTTAGCTGTATGTAAAACAATATAAAATAACGTGATGCGGTAGTTTTGTGTGAGAAATATAGACATCTTATAGCACTCATATCTGGCACGCAGTCAAGAAGTCAAGACGTTTTTTGTTCTAGCTGATGCTTGCTAACATTGCAAAAACCTTTCTTCTGGGGAACAATTAATGAACTAATTGTTTGCATGTCATGTAAATTACTTTTTTTGTGCAAAATCACTAATAAAAGAACGAAGATACACATTAACGTTGAAATTTTCTCGTTCGGTTACATGTGGGCATTGTGCTGTGTATTTGTCTTATGTGATGTTTGTTTATGTTTTCTGTGCTGTTGGGTGCCGCCTTCCTTAATTGTCCAATTTGCTCATGTCGTTTTACAGTTGCTCTTTATTTTGGATACTGTAGTACATATCATGCTTCAAAATAAAACTATACATTAAGCTAATTGTTTTTATCAGATTTACAAAATACATATGCTTAGTATGTATATCCTGTACTTGGTGCTCCACCCTAGGTCATCCGTAGCTTATTTATTTTTGGTAACGAATGTTCTGGTTGTTTATTACATCAATTGAAATCATTACTTAAACATACGATCCTCCGCATTTCTGTTAAACCTGCAATCGTGATTTCGAATTATGGCATCAACATTTGCAGAGACCTATGTCAACCTCTTCATAAGTTATTAATTTGAATTTCATTTTCTTAATGGAAATTTAAACAAATTACGTTGAAATTACGTTTAAATGGTTTCCCATCTATTTTAGTTGGTGAATTCTTTAAAATTCGAACTACACAATTGCTGTTTACGAGAAATGCTATATAATCACAGGTGTAAGCTTATTTCTTCATTGTGTTTAATAGAGTTGGGCAGACTTGTATGGTTGTCTGTTTGTGCCATGCTGCAGTAACTTTAAGTTCGGTTCAGGGAGCGGAGAATTTATGCTTAAGTATTTATTAATTAAGTGATTTCATTTTTCTAAACTAATGCCAATAGCGTATACAATCGATTTATGGCGGGGTTTTTTTTGAAGAAATGAAAAGACACTGATGAGATTATAATTAGAACCGACTTATTCACTTGAACATGCGACATTTCGACACCAAACTATAATAAGTTTATTTGAGGACATACGCGAGAATTGTTCAACGATTTGTCTGAATCTTTCTTCAATATTTACATGAATTACATATTATTAACATCAATGCTAATCTCGTGGAATATAAAATGTATTGGTACAGTGTTAGATTGATATAGATATGATAATACGCACTGCAGTCGCTATTTATAATATACACGGATATAAAGAGAATGGTAATATGTTCACAAAACAATGATTGACTTCAAGAAAACACATCAGTTAGATGATATGTGACCTAAGCGTTGTTTTCAGAAAATGGAGAACTTCTTGCCTCAATGAACCCTTATATGTTGATAATTGTATGTTCTACAGGCTACGCACATTCTGCTAATACATGAACAACCTGTAGCGTATTATCCAGAAAACTGACTCTCTATATACCTTGGCCCTCCCTGTCAAATATGTCGCCTTCATTTTATTCATTCATTTATTGAACAGGAATGTATGGCAATTCCGAGATACGTTAGTAATTTGCATTTCCCATATTGAGTGAATGCAAAATGCTATAAGCAAAGTTTTTTATCGAATAGTGAAACGAAGAATGTCTGTTCACTGCTTCATCTTTATTTATTTTCTCATTTGCTTCGGTTGTGCCATGATTGTGTGGTGTAATGTTTTAATCAGGCAGAAGATTTTTTTATTCTCTTTTATAAATGGACATCCATACTGTATTTAGATTATTTCATTGGATATTGTATTATATTGACTTCTCCAAATAAGATAAAAGAAACGACATTTTGTTTTGTTGCAAAATACCACTTGCTCATTTATACGGTGTCAAAAAAGGTATGAGGAAATCAGACAGGGAAGGTAGCACTCAACCCAACCAACCGAGCACAGGTATCAGAAACAGCAAACCTTACCACACTAAGCAATGTCCACACAAGCGCCAAAGAAACAATCGAAAGTCAAACTCCCCGCCGAGAAAATGCAGGATGACCCAATTTCACAAAGAAATTATAGAATAGCGGTTAACCTATAAATCTTCAAACCTTTAAAATGTTAGGCAAGGTAGGAATGGGGCGGGAAATAACATTACATATTTCTAGCAACTACACTGAGCAATGCCCACACACAAGCCAAAGAAACAATTACAAGTCCAAGTCCCCGCCACAAAACGCAGGATGACCCAATTTCACATGAGGCAAACCACCCCGTGACCTAGTATAACACCAAGGACAGTAACCTAACGTATATGAGGCACAACTATGACTTGACCTAGTTTAAAATAATGGGCAAGGTAGGAATAAGGCGGGATATAACATTATATTTTTCTAAAGGTATATTGCTCCAGAATTTGACAACGAGGTGACCCCAGCGACCAAACTAGGCATAACCGCAAAGTGATCTAATTCAAAAAGTTGCTCTCCAAGCAGAATGAGCAAACCCCAACAAAAAAGAGAGGAATAATATAGCCTAATAGTATATCTGGTAACAAGTAGTTCGAAAATATATATGCCATAACATTTATCATAGTGACCAAATAGCATAGTGAACTAATTAAAGGGCATCTCATCCAGCATCTCCGCAGGATGAAACTTATGATAAAGGGGGGGGGTCGTTGGACATTAAAAAGATGTCGGAAGTAATTTACTTCCAAGGACACGTGGAAATAAAAAAAATACACAGACACTGCGCACTGCAGTTAAATGGGTTTTGCATGGACACTGCTCAATAGAAACAACTATAACAGAACACAACTTGAGGACAACAGGTATACAATTTACACAAACCTGAAATCCGAGCCTCACATGTTTGCCGCCTCAGTCAGTCAAACTACGCGGGGGAAGAACCAAGTGGCAAGACTAGAACAATTGACAACATTCATCTAAATGAAACAATATACAATATACATGTACTATTGAAAGATACGAGGCAGCCTTTGGCTGGACAGCAAAATTGCAATATAACATGTACAATAATAATACTGTAACAGACCCTGTGTTTAGGGATCCCACAAATACGAAAACCTTTAAACGCAACAGTAGAAGTAAAGCTTGCTATTTACAATGTAGTTCACTTCGACTTTATACGTATGTGTCACATTCAAGATGTGGTTTATGTTGTTGATCTTGTATACATTTTTTTACGTGGCGGGAATTTATCTTAGAACGATTTGACAAGGCTTGATGTTTCAGACAGTGTTTGCATAGCTTGAATATTGCTATCTCCATAACACGATTATATATAAAACAAAAGTACAAACAAAAGAAAACAGGGATTGGCAGCTAGGCGGAAGTGTAGCTTTCTTTGTCGCACATATACCAAAAGTATTTTAGTTATAAACTGATAGAGATGAATGGTGACATGAATGATTATAGAAATGTGCGAATATATGTGTTGTTTTTGGCTACATTCACGTTTCCACAGTGTAAATGGCATTATCTTAATAAGACTTGGCATAAATGGTATTTTAAGTATTTGGCTAGTTGCACCTGTTTGTATGTTGGGAATAATATGGAATCTTGATTGCTCTTAATATTAATATATAATGAAATGCATCATCAACATTGTTCAAACTACAACAAAAATAGTATCTATTAATTTTGACCGATATCAGAGTTTAATTTATACGAAGAAAGCATCGACTCAGATAAATTTCTTTAAACTTGACATTTTCCAGGTAAACTGAGCAAATATGTAAAAACAAACAATCAAACAATCTAACATAATACAAAAGATAGGTGGATATCGGACAGGGAAGGCAGCACTCAACTTAACTAGCCGAACACAGAAATCGGTTAAACCACAAAACAACTAAAATGAGCAATGCCTACACATTAGCCAAAACATAACTAACAGTCCAAGTCAGCAAAACCGAAGGATGACCCATTTCGAAATAGTGGTTATCCAAATAGACCGAATGAAACCAAGTCCCCGCTGCAGGACGACCTCTAGAGTTTCACAAACATATGCTAAACTGGTGCCACAAGTGACCAAACGATCCATACCTACGACGTGATCTAGTTTAAACCACCATGGACAGTGACCTAACGTTTATGCAACGCAATGAGGCATACCAACGACATGACCTAGTTTAAACCACCGTGGAGAGTGACCTAACGTTTATGCAACGAAATGAGGCATACCAACGACATGATCTAGTTTAAACCACCGTGGAGAGTGACCTAACGTTTATGCAACGAAATGAGGCATACCAACGACATGACCTAGTTTAAACCACCGTGGAGAGTGACCTAACGTTTACGCAACGAAATGAGGCATACCAACGACATGACCTAGTTTAAACCACCGTGGAGAGTGACCTAACGTTTATGCAACGAAATGAGGCATACCAACGACATGACCTAGTTTAAACCACCGTGGAGAGTGACCTAACGTTTATGCAACGAAATGAGGCATACCAACGACATGACCTAGTTTAAACCACCGTGGAGAGTGACCTAACGTTTATGCAACGAAATGAGGCATACCAACGACATGACCTAGTTTAAACCACCGTGGAGAGTGACCTAACGTTTATGCAACGAAATGAGGCATACCAACGACATGACCTAGTTTAAACCACCGTGGAGAGTGACCTAACGTTAATGCAACGAAATGAGGCATACCTCGTAAAATTAATGTATTTACTGAAGTGCACGATCCAAAGTCATCCATAGCTTTTTATTTTTGGAAAATAGTTTTCTTTATTTATTTTACATAAACAGGACCACAATATCTCCGACGATGAATTGATTTTCTTTCTAATCTACTTTAACATGTTTATGAACTTTGAAACCTACAAAATTACCAACCACCTCATTTCAGTTTTATCTGCAATCGCGATTTCGATTTATAGCATCAACATCTGCAGAAACCTTTGGCAACTTTTCTTCACAACTTATTGATTTGAATTTCATTTTTAATGTAAATTTAAACACATTCCATTGCAATAAATGATGTTTTGATGGTTTCCTTCTATTTTAATTGGCGCAGTTTTTAAACACTACACAATAGCAGTTTAGTAGAGACGGGATATAAACACAGGCGTTGGCAAATTCGTCATTGTATGCATGCCGTAGAATAGATTGTGTTGTGTCGGTCAGACTTGTATGGTATTCTGTTTGTACCATGCTGAAGAAACTTAAATATAGGTTCAGCCAGGGTTTAATGTAATGCTAAAGTGTTTATTAATAATAAAGTTGTTTCAATTTACTAAATTAAAATCAATATAGTACACAATCAATTTATTGCGGCTTGTTTTGGAGAAACAATATTATGGATAACACGTATGACCGTCTAACTACAGTAGTATGGAACAGCAGGCAACATTTTTGCACCAAACTATAACGACTTTATGTGAGGACATGCGAGAGAATAGCTTGAGGATTTGTCTGAATTTGGCTTGAATAATTATATGAATTACACATTATCAACAACACGACTAATCTCATTGGATAAAAAAATGTATAAGAGCAGTGTTAAATTAATATAGACGCGTACTGCAGTCGCTGTTACAAATATATACAAATATAATGCGAATGGTAATATGTTCACGAAACAATAAAGATTGTCTTCAAGAAGAAAAAGACCAGTTAGAGGATATGTACCCCACGCATTGATTTTGGAAATGGAGGAATACTTGCTTCCATGAACCCTTTAGGTTTTCTACGTGTTTGTTCTAAAGGCTACACCCGTTCTGCTAATGCAACAGCAGTATCGTGTTATCAAGAAAACTTACTCTCTAAATACCTGTATACCACTGTCATCCCTGTCAAATATGTCGCCTTCATTTGATTCATTTATTGGCCAGGAATCTTCGGCGTTTCCAAGATACGTCAGTAATTTGCATTTCCCATATTGTGTTAATGCAAAATGCTATAAGCAGAGTTTTTACCGAATAGTGAAACGAAAAATGTCTGGTCACTGCTTCGTTTTTATTTATTTTTCTCATTTGCTTCGGTTGTTCCATGATTATGTGGTGTGACATTTTAATCAGACAGAAGATGTTTTAAATTCTCTTTTACATAATGGCATCCATTTTTAGAATCTTCTATTGCATATTTTATATTATTGACTTCTCTAAGTAAGCTGTTTGAATTATGTTGCAAAATACCACAAGCTCCTCGTATGATGACCGGTAAATGACACGGTGGTGCGTATCGTTGCCTTTGAAGAATAAGGTCGCAGTTTAAATAAAAAAATGTTGTTTTGAGAAAACAAGTATGTTTGTTCTACTGTAATTTTCACAAGAAGACATTAACTGATTGTTAAACAATTTACAATTTCTGTAGATATGTCGTGTGATACAGATACAGTATGTACGGGTCTTAAGTAGCAGCAACATGGCCTAAAATGTGCGTCTAAGCCAACCGCATATATAGATATTGGCATTCACAAGTGTAAGTACCAGTAATTACAATAATTAAGATTATCCGATGTTGTGTAAGTTTGTACTTGTTTTTTTTGTTGTAAAATGAACCCTACCGCACTGTCATGAGCTTGTCTGAAAAATGCACAGCATAGTTGAAGTGATAGATATATTATTATTGTTGTTATTGTTGTTATGAAATTTATAAAATAATCGGGAAATAACTAAGTATATATCACTGATTCTTTGTTAACAGATTTAAATAGATTTACATGGTAAATATATGATGCGTTGCATCATTTTAGTGATATATTTTCCTAGCTAGGGCAAATATAGTCTGGTTTCCGTCCACAAATATTACATTATATTATTGAGATTATAACATATTGGACTGAAACCAGACTAAGGCAAGGACAATGTTATGTAGGTAAATTGTAATATCTTATTTGGAGAATACATACGAATAAGAAAGTAATAAAACAAACAAGTTTATGCTGTATCTGTTATTTAGGTGTGCGTTACAATTATAAAAACCCTAAATCTTAACAGAAATACCAAAGTGAAGCTTGCTTATGTCACAAAGTACGTGTCACATTCAGTCTGTTGTGTACGTAGTTTGCCTGATGTACATGTTTATGTGTCGGGAAATCTTAGAAAGGAATGGCAAGGTTTTGTTACTGCCAATGTTTGCATAGTTTGAATATCGTAAACATCATAACACAATAATAGAGTCAACAAAAGTACAAACAAAACTGTGTGTTCAAGGATTGGCGGTATGGCGGAAGTATCGCTCATATCACTAATAGTACTTTAGTTATAAACTGATATTGACGTACGGTGACATAAATGATTATAGAAATGCGCACTTACGTGTATTGTTCTTGGCTACAATCTTGTTTCTGCAGTGCTGATGGCATTATCTTAATAACACTTGGCATAAAGGGTGTTTTAAGTATTTCGCTAGATGCACCTGAGTGGCACCTGGGTGATTGCAAACCTTGCAAAAGCCTTTCTTTTGGATAATAATTAATTAATGTAATGTTTACACGTCATGTAAATTGCATATTTTTTCGATCTACCGGTGACAAAAATGAAAATACACATAAGCGTTCATATTTCTGGAAAACCATGTTGTTGTTTTTTTCTTCCGAAGTTATCAACCTAGCGAACACAATGTTGTTCTGAATTTCTTGTTTAACATTTACTTCTAATTAATTACTGTTGTACATCATGAACGAGTTTTATAGAAACTGTTGCTTATTTTTGGGATAATGAACCGTTATGGTTCTAAAACAGGTCCAAACTCAATTTTGACCAAAAGTAGTTTTAGATACGGCCTTGCACTCATCCCTTCAATTGTCTTTCTACCTTTCTTGACCGCTTTGTTGTCGACGATGAATTCACTAACTACATCATTTAAACTACATTGGCAATTTCGCTTTATAGCATCAAAACCTGCAGAAACCTGTGGCAACTTTTCTTCACAAATTATTTATTTGAATTTCATTTTCTTAATGACCATTTAAAGTTTTTAAACACATTCCATTGAAATTAATGACATTTTGATAGAGCCTCCTTCTGTTTCATTGGAAAATAATTTCCAAAAAACACAATTACAGTTATCTAAAGGTGCTGTATTAACACAGGTATTAGATAATGCCTTCATTACCTAATGTAAAATCATAGATATGCGAGGGTACTACATTACACAGAGTTTTGTAAAATGTTATTTTAGCTAAGAATTAGCACTACCCACGCAATTCAATAGTTGCTAATAAGACCACTTCGATTATTTTGAAATCATGCAGATTTTTGCCAGTATAAGGTCCCTAAGTATGAAATTTAGAACAAAAAAGGTCCGCTTATAAGACAGATTCGCTCTAAAATAACATTTTTGACTGGTCTTATTAGCGGGACTTGATTATTGATAATTCGATCACTTAGCACTGTTAATGTTTTGACAGACAGATTTGGTATATTCTCTGTGAGGGGGCCGGCCATGACACGTAAGTTGCAGACTGCATAATTATAGTGAAGAATAGGGACATTTGTGAAGAACTTGGTTAAGGGAGATCACTGCGTACTACTGATACAAGCACGAGGAATACAGTTTTCTCTAACAAAGCTCGTTCTAGAAGTCATTGTGTATAAACGAGCTGATTTTCGGCAATTGCAATAATGAGTACACATTGAATTATAGTGTACGGCAATAATGAGTACAGTGATTAGATTTTACATGTGCTTCGTTGGCAATAAATGATACAAGTTGAATTTTATAGGATTCCGATAAGTCATACAGTGATTCGGTTTATACACCGTGGAAGTGATTCTTCAGTGTAGTGTGAACATATTACCATTCTCATTATATCCGTGTATATTTTTAATTGCGATTGCAATACGCATTATCATATCTATATCAATCTAACACTGTTCCAATACATTTTATATCCCACGGGATGAAGTCGTGTTGCATATAATTACAGTAATGTGTAATGCATGTAAATATCAAGCAATCTTCAGACAAATCATTAAACAATTTTCTCGCATGTCCTGACATAAACTCATTATAGTTCGGTGTCAAAATGTCGGTTGCTCCGGTGAATGTTCATAAACCACACAACAATGCAAATATGCATAAACAGTATCGTATGATTTTCATTCCACATGGTTGACAGTACGTTGTCATTTAGGTCACCTGACACAGAATGTCCATTTGAGTTATTAGGATAAAGCTTTATTCGTCATCGTCCGTCTTAAAGCCTTTGAGGAATGAATAACCTTTCCTGGAAGTGAATGGCTTTTCCTAGTAGTGAATGATCTTTTATAGTAGTGAATGACCTTTCCAAGTAGTGAATGACCTTTCCAAGTAGTGAATGACCTTTCTACTTTTTCCAAGTAGTGAATGACCTTTCCAAGTAGTGAATGACCTTTTCAAGTAGTGAATGACCTTTCCAAGTAGTGAATGACCTTTCCAAGTAGTGAATGACCTTTTCAAGTAGTGAACGACCTCTTTCTGTACTAATCAATGACGTTGCTTTGTAGTGAATGACCTTTCCTAAAAAAGTGAATGACCTTTCTTGGCAAATTAATTACCTTTACTTGTAGTACATGGCCTTTTCTGATAGTGAATGACGAGTTTGGTGTCGTTGGAAAGGGTATGTGATGAGCTTTCCAACGTACTCTCCGTCATGGTCCGTCTTAAATCTTAAAGCCATTGATAAATTAATAACCTTTCCTGGAAGTGAATGGCCATTCCTAGTAGTGAATTATCTTTCATAGACTAGTAGTGAATGACCTTTCCAAGTAGTGAATGACATTTTTAAGTAGTGAACGACCTTTCTGTGCAAATTAATGACGTTTCTTTGTAGTGAATGACCTTTCTTGGCAAATTAATTACCTCTTCTAGTGGTGAATGACCTTTCCATGTGAAATGAATGATCTTTCATAGAAGAGAATGACTTTGAATATTTGAGAATGACCTTTCTGTGCGAAGTATTGACCTTTCAAAATAGTGAATGACCTGTCTGGGAAAATTAATTACCTTTCCTTGAAATGAATGACCTTTTCTAGTAGTGAATGACTTCTCCTATGATTGAATGACCTTTCATCGTTGTGAATGACCTAACATATACGTGAATAACATTTCCTAGTAGAGAATGCCATTTCCTAGTCGTGAAAGACCTTGCTGGGCAAATTAATGATCTTTCCTTGGAGTGAATGGCCTATATATACACTGTACCAGTAGTGAATGACCTCTCCTATTAGTAAGTGACCTTTCCTAGTAGTGAATGGGTGAATGCCTTTCTGGACAATTAATGACATTTCTTAGCATAAAGGTCAATCACTCATGACTCATGAAAGATCATTTACTCGGGAAACTCATTGTGGAAAGGTGATTCACTCAGGAAAGGTCACTCATTGTGGAAAGGTGATTCACTCAGGAAAGGTCACTCATTGTGGAAAGGTGATTCACTCAGGAAAGGTCACTCATTGTGGAAAGGTGATTCACTCAGGAAAGGTCATTCATTGTGGAAAGCCCAATGGTCAAGCATAGTAGAGGTCACAGTGACCTAAGCTCAAAATCAATAGGGGTCAGCTACTGTTCCTTGCCAGCCTCAATTTAAAGTCTGACAATCCTAGGGTAACCTAGTGACCTTGACCTTTGACCTACTGTCTTCAAAAGCAATAGGGTTCAACAACTGTTGCTGACCAACTTTCATGCAAAGCCTTCTTGAGCTTTTCCATGGAAACCATTTTTTCTACAGAGAGATGGACATACAGACCAACAGACAGACAGACCAACAATGTGCAAAGCATTATATCCCCGCATCAAAGCTGGGGCAATAATAAGCCAACTTGTGGTAAAATAAGTTAGGCTGCATATCCAGGTGAGTGCTTGATTCAGGTCACCACTTATACAGGTTTCACTGCAAAATGTACAAGACAACTTGAATTATCTATTTTATTTCATTTTTCTAACTAAAATAACTAATCTGTAATATGAAGTAATTATGAGCATATAAATAAAACAGTTCATATAAAAATGTTCTCAAACAATTAACAGAACTCAATTGAACAAATAAACAGTACTTTTTGATAGAGATGAAATGAAAGAGCTTCAGAGGAAGCAATAATTGTGATCGATAGAAGTACCCATAAGTCATACCTGCCAAGAACTCCTACTTAAGTGGAGTTACTCCTATTTTCATTGTTCATTTTAAAAATAGCAAAATATTATGGGACAGAAGATCATAAAACAAATCAAATGTACCTTTGTTCAAAGTTAGGTGAACTTGGAAAACTAGAAAATAACAGCAAAAATAGGAGTAACTCCACTTTAATAGGAGTATTTTGTAGGTAAGCAATTTCTGGGGGTCAAAAAGTCTTTGATTACAAACATTGGTGGAAGAAAGTCATTGATTTCTATTCTGATTTTGCATTTTTTGAGGTAGGAAATTGTTTTATAACAATAAATGAAATAGGAAATCACTTATTCTGTATTTGAGAGGGTGACTATTTGTAGGGATTAGATTTTTTGGCCAGGTTAAACCTGAAAATCAATCAAACTTTTTAACTGAACAAATAATCAATTTACAATATTGGCTTTCTCAAACTGTCAATTCAACAGTTACATACACTGTGAAATCATTTAATTTCAATGCTACAAAAGTTCATGGTTTCTGGGAATAAGACCATTTCAATGCATTTTTATCCACTAAGTCATGTACTATAGAAATTATAAATATTCCTGGAGATTTAATTTTGTGGTTGAGATCATCCACAAAAATAAATCCCCCTCGAATATTTATGATTTTACAGTATAGTATAATTATCCTACAACGAGATTTTCTTTCAGTGATAATTCAGCATCATCATAGACCAGTATCTCTGCATTGACCTTGAACTGTAAACAAACAGTTTTCTTATTTACATTTCCCGACATTTCAATCAGAGCCTCCTTACTAATGTTTGTTCTTTTTCCAACACCCACGGCAACAGAATGTATGTTAGCACACTCCTGAATCACCGGTATAATGCCGTCTACTGTTATATTATAATTATCAACAATCGTCAAGTCTTCTAGATTGTGTCCATATAGCACCACATCGCCAAGGCAACCATTGTTGATACGGCTTGTCTGCGATACTGACCCGCCGGATATGTTCAAATCTCTTAAAAAACAACATCGTTTCAGCACTTCACATACCCCAGCATTGGTTACTAGGTAACAAGCATGTATGTCTAATGTCCTTAAATCTGGACAATGATTAGCAATGTTTTTCATACAATTATTTGTCACCATGGAACAAAATCTCATAATCAGTGTAGTAATATGTGAATGTGTCAAAGGGACAATGGTACAAGTATTTGTCAATGACTTGCACAGAGTCTCAACAACTTCTTCTTGAGAAAAAGTAGTTCCTTCCGATTTGATGTCATAAAAGTAGTCCGGAGAATTCACATGCAGACACAGGTCAGTAACACGGTGACATGACTCCATGTTTAACCACTTAAGATGTTTACATTGTTTCAGTATGCTACTCATCGACTTTGAAGTTAGTTTCGAACAACCACTCACTTTAAGGCTCTGTAAAAATGGACAGTTTTTAGCCAGGGAAATAACTGTAGAATCCTGCAGAGACAAACAACCAGCAATTTCAAGCTCTTTCAGTTTTACACAATAAGTAACAATAGATTTAACTCCATCGTCACCAACCTCAGGACAATAATTTAATTTAATCACTTCCAAATGTTCACATTTTTCAGCAATTCTCTGAGCCACTGATGTAGAGACGCCACATTGAACAAATTCATCAATATTTATAATCAATGTTCTAAGATTCAGGCAGTATTCTGAGATAGCTTCAACTCCAGTATTGCTCAGTCTTGGACAGTCTGCAACATTCAACCATTCCAACAGAGATGCGTCTTTCACTATTGATTCAAGGAAACCATCGGATATGTCTGTTCCACTGATGTCTAAAGTTTTTAACTTAGTCAAAGTAAGAGTAACCTCACCTGATTTTATTTGATCATATATTTCACGGAACAAACTTACGCAATTTGAAATATCTAGACTTTCTAGTTCTGGGTATTGTGTAAATATATGTAAAAACACTTCAGCGTCTAGAGAACAACTCCTGAATGTGATTGTCTTCAGATAGGAATGGAATGATAGGAACTGTTTCCAATTCATGAGACTTTGATCATTACCAATAAAGGAAAATTCTTCTAATGATTGGAATATGTCTGCTTGACCACAAATATATGAAAATAAACTAAGCTTTTTTAGCTCGGGATATTTGACTGCAAATGCACTGATGGCAGTTTTGATTTCATCTCCAGATATTTTTCTGTTGGTCAGTTCAAACTCTATCTCTCTTAAATTCGAACACATGATACGTTCATGCAGTATAGCCTTTAAATTATGGTGAGTCAAGTTGAATACAATACTTTCGACAGAGTCACAAATTTCTTCAAGAAGATCCAGGTATAAATTTGTCGGAAAAACGTTATTTGAAAAATCGTTGATATCTAATCTTTTCCAAAATATTTTCTGCTTGGAAAGTTGATTCCACAGAACACATGTGTATCTCACAGAGAAGAACAGATCTTTCTTTCCGATAAATTGGAAAATGTGTAGAATCGTATCGTGTGGTAGGTCCAGTATGGACATTGAATTATGGGTCGAAGCATCCATTTTCACGTGCAGAATCTCGAATACTGTGATTAATTTTTAAAACAACTTCAATCTATCATCATGCTGTTTCTGCTTTTCATGCCCCATTATTAATGTAGAATGTCTGATACAGTGTTCATTTTATCAAACTTCTCTGGGCAGTCTTTATTCACAAACATCTTTCTTATCTGCTACACTTCATAAAGTCCAGAATCTAGCACTGAAAAATGAATAAACGTTTATTGAAATGTAGTTTAGCCAAGTAAATTTAATCAAATAGATTTGAATGCTTTGATTCAGTGCTATATGGCAGTTAAATGAGTAATTTTTCGACCAGAGCTCACTTTTTCTTCTGCCAGCATCTGCAATTGACAATTGAAACACTAGTTCCCGAACCCTGGGGAAGGGTGGGAACTTTGACTATTGTTTTTTCAAACCCTTGGTAAATCCCTGCCCCCAGGGCAACACAGAATGTATAAAGATCCCTGCCCATTGCACCCGTCCATAATACATAAATATAAATTAAAAAATATAGTCCTGTTAAATGTCCCTGCTATTTCGGCCCAAAAAAAATTCCCTGACGCACCTATAAGCGACAGTGAGGTGACAACCGAAAGGTAAAAACCTGGGACTATTCCCCCATTTCCCCATGCCCTTCCTTTGGAGTTGGGTTTTTAATTGACTGGTGCACAACTAGTTGATTGTGTAATAATCAACCAAGGCTCATTTTCCTTGTTCTTCTGTAAGCAACTGTAACTGGATAATGTATGTGTCACAGGCACGCATGACAAGCTAAAACTGAGAATCAACCTATAAATGATACAATATGACTACATGTAATAGAAACTTTAGTCAACTTCAGCTTGAAGTTGAAAGTCAGAAATTAAAAAGAAGCAACAGGGAGACAGCAAGCATGCCTGCTATGACATTCATTCGGCTGAAGTAAGCATTGGCTATCAGTCTTAGCAGCGTAAAATGACATTGTCCATCATACGTACACATAAAACACCAATACAAAATATTTACCAATAATTAGCATCAACACTGAAAATCCTGGAGGCCTACACGGTTTACTCACAAATTTGACATGTGAAGAACAATGTTCTTGGATATAAATCGGCGTTTAATATGCTCAAACGCAATTAAACTACAAAAATTAATGCAAATTTTTACCAAAAACGTGTTTCTATAGCAATAATTAAAGATAATACACTTTAACAAGATAATTAAAATTATAAGTCGATTAATAATAGAAACCAATATGAGCGTAAATCAAGCAAATCTTCATTCGAAATCCTCTGCAATCTTCGGCGTAATACAATAGATGCTTGGAGACGAAGGTAAACAAAATCGTTTCTTTCGTGGTTTACCGTTTTGCACAAATATTAGGCGTCGTATTTTAGGAAAGTTGTTGTATCCCTTCATTTTTGTTTACTGGCAGGAGTCCTAATTCCGGACACTTTTGGCATATTTTTAAACAATACTCGGAAAATATGTAAATCTAATTCTTGAAATTTCATCTGAACCAAGCTAGGTTCGTCTCTCAACTGTAGAGCTAATTTGTTTATTTCTAAAAGGAAGTCAAGTGGGTTTTATGGGGCCTATAAAGGGGCCACTTTATCAACTATTTTTTAAGCCTAACAGGTCCTATAATCCGGACAGCGTGATGTTACGTTTTTAATATTCACATTTTAATTGTACATATCGTTAAAAGATAGTTTTTAAGGGGAAGAACTCTTGCATTCAAAATACATAACTTGTAGGGGTTATCTCCCTTAACTGTTGTAAAACATCGATGTCAATTTTGTCACGGCAAAATCTGAAACCAACGCTTTCCGTAGCGGGTATTTTGGATACAAATTGACGTTGAACGACGTTTTAAACCTCGGCAAGTATTTATCAAAGCAATATTTTCGTAGTTAAACTGATAACAAACAACTCGTCAGCTTACCTATAAATTTAGCACAAGGGCCGTAGATTACATTTCAGGGCCGTTCAGTAATATTGCGCATGCGCAGTGAAGATATTTTTGACTTCCCCCGCATGTAAACAAGCTTTGCGAGTGCAGACGAAAAAAAAATCAGCTTTTCGTGTTAAATATTTAAGTTTAATCGTTGTAACTTCTCAATATTGTCAAAAACCAAGCGTCTAAATGATTGACAACGGATGATTTAAATTATTGGCCGCAAAAAGCGTTTTTGAGACCGTCCGGATTTGAAGGACTGTCCGGATTTACGGTCGCTTGCCAGTATCAGGACAAAGTTGAAAACGAATCGGTCTTAATTTATAGTCGATTCGGCGTTTTTTTAAAAAACAAATTGCCCGTGCACCTGTTCTTCTAGTTTAAGAAACTCAGCCACGATCAGGAGCATTTTGCCTTACCTAACTGTTCTCAAAAAGTGCTTTCCCATGTCTGTGCATTAGCAGGTTACTAGCAAATGTACTTGCCAACAGCATACCATTTCTCAGCACTTCAAGCCGAGCCCTGGACTACAGAAGCTTGATCTATCTTTTGTGACGGATCGCTTTTGAAGTTTTGTAGCGCTAAAACCCTTTCTGTGAACAAAAATCTGCTAACCGTAAGTAAAAAATATGTCTGCTACGTTTCATAGCAAAGTGCTATCAAGTGCAGTACATGGAAAAAGAATGTCATCGGCAACAGTTCAGGAACCCATCGGCATTCACTCCGCATCTTTGGGACGCATTCTGCGAGGCTTCGTAATCATTTAGCAATCCCAAATGGTTCCGTACGTAACTCAAATCTTGTGTGTAAAACTCCTCATAAACTTTTGTGCGGAATTTCCTCAACTTTCACAGATTAACAACCTTGATGTTTAATTGACTGCAAAAGATGGAATTTTTGTTGCAGCATTTTTTCCAGAGTTATGGCCCTTCGTTACTTTTATTATATACCCCAATTGGTGTACCTGTGTCGATTGACACATTTCAGGGGTCGAATTTAGCGATATTTTCTACTAGCTAAAATTAGCTTATGCCATTTGGGTTCACTAGCTAAAAGGAAAAGCTACTACCTAAAAAAAATTATTAAAATTTATTAACCAATTTAATTGAAAATTAACTGCTATAAAGTGCTATGCCTTGATCACTATGCCTGAAGCATGAAACAGATAAACAAAAAATCAAGATACATTAAAACGAAAACTGCAGTTCACATAAGTGTTAAATCATTTAAAAGTTAAAGCTTCATCATTCATGCATCGATTTATGCTTGGTGCGTATGTCGGGTACGAAAAATGTAAGTCTGTTACGTCGATTTTCCATCGGTGTCGCGGAAACAGGTGACATTTCAGTTTGTTGCTATTATTGCATGTTTTGATGCTCCTCTTCGTCGTAAATCGATTCATTGAATTTATTACTAACTGTAACAAACTTGTACTCGATGATTGTTGGTGTATTTTAGCGGATATCTGCGAACCGATAAAGCAAATTTTAGGCATGAATAAATTGCAATATCTCGGTCATAGTATATCAAGTAAAAGTGCCGAGCCATTCCGATGTGGATAGCGACAGAAAACACGTTGTTTTGTTGAAATTTATAAGCAATTCGTTAAGGAGGTTACATGTATAATGCTGATGAAGTAGCCGAAGGGGCCATGGTCACAATGGTGGGGCTATAAAATAGGGGACATGCTCACCTAGAACTTAATTGCCATGGCACACACACCTACACACGGCGTGTCCGTCTATTGTCTAACTCTAGTGTCCTTGATGGATAACGTCATCCGCGCACTCCAGTCGCACGCCCTAATTCTCTACGTGACATCATTATAACGCCATCGACCTGGTGGTACTTTTGGCGATCACAACAATATGCTTTACAATTGCTTGCAAATAAATTATTTTCAATAAATCACCTTCAAGGAACTACATTTGGTTTTCAATTACATGTAGATGATGATGACTTTTTGTATAATTTCAGACATAAGATGCCGGGTGTTCCTCAAACTCGGGGTGATGAACCCTCTATGTACCTGCAGAGACCTACAACAGGGAAGTCTCAAGATGTGCGACATATTCTCGTTGGAACATTTCGTGAATTATTCACTAGGGACGCCATTGGTCCAGACACTGTAAGAAACTTGTCTGTGTCTAAGGGAGGAGATGACCCATATCATGAGAGATATGTTGAGGCATTACAAAAGGTATAAATTTCTGTTTTCATTTCATTTAGTACCAGCTATTAAGAGAATTTTAAATGAGTTCTGGAAATTTTATTAATCTTAAATATATCAATATATCAAGACTGATAGATATTTTATGTTATATGACAATATTTTCCTGTTTAAGAATACGTTTTTTTATACAAATAATGCAAAAAATAACGTCATTTTTGGGATATCATTTAAATGTTGTATTACTGTTTATAAGAATATTTATAAGTTCATGTTATACTAACCTAGATACAAAGAAAGTAATGTGCTATTACTGTACACAATAGTTGTGTTGAGCAGTAACGTCCGTACAAAGGTAGTTTGAGACATTAAAATTCTACTGTGCAGTGTACATACAAAAAAACATACTGTTGCAAATTCATTTGTGTGCAACTGTCTTGAGCATCAACTTTTCTCCATTACTTTTAAATCTTGAGTATGACCTGCGTTTTAACTAGGATTTTATGTAGGAGGCTTTTTGTACATTTGAGTAGGCCAAGGTATGTGTGCACTGAAGGTGGAAGGCAGCTGGGAGTAAATTTGAGGCAGTCCAAACGTCATTTGAGGCAGTCAAATTGGCTTCCTGCTGTCTCCTAATGACAACCCTGTATGACTTTTACTTACAATGTGTATGTAGGTATTTGATGAGCGACAGAGACGTATGGAAGAAGCAGCTATGTTAGAACGTCACATTATGCAAGCACAAGCTAGAGCTATGTCAGCTGATGAGAGAGAGCTGAGCCGTGTGGCACAAAGTTGTGATAACTATCAGGATCTTGGTTTACCTCCAGGTACTTACATTTACATATACTTTTTAAAATGATATCTGAGATTTGTTAGTTGTTATATGATGCACAAATAATTAATTGATAATATTTGAGTAATATTTGTAGCCAAATTTTAGTATCAACGCTCATTTTAACATTTCCGTGCATTTTTCAGCAAGCTATAGCTCATTCTATATGTCTTAGTGCTGAGTGTAAGCATTTGTGTAATATTTGATCTTATTCTTTGGTTTAGTTATAATTACATATATGTTTGTCATATAGAAATCATGGATGTACATTTTCAAAATGATTTTCAGGTCCTTTTAATGAAGGTAATTCAAACACCAGTTACTATTGCACATGTTTGCCAAAGGTTTTTTGCTGAAGTTATTTACGTTCTTACTTGTACTGTTTGTATTGGTTGAATCCTTATTGTTGTTTGTTATTATTTACTTGTTCAGTAAATATGTTGGTATAAGGGGGTTAATAGATAAAAATGTATTTGAAATTATTGAATGTGCACTGGTAGTGGCAGTGGCAAAAATTGGAATTTTTGTTGACACATGTGTAGATGTAGAACTGCAGTTTGTGCACAACATTTTGTGATATATAAAGATCTACCATACACTGGACTGAGTTACACATGCACATCTTTTGTGTAATTCTTCTATCAACATTGAAGTGATCTTATAGTCTCACATGCAATTTATCTTCCTGTACATTAGAAAAATATGATATTGAGGGTTGCCTGCATGACTGTATGTAAGTCCTTCTTTAATTATATGTAGTTACTATAGTCTTGCGGGCAAGCCTCGATATGCAATAAGAGCATTCAAAATAACTTATCATTCATAACAGTTAATATAATTTTGGTTAATTAAAACTTGCACTGAAATACATATATCTATTTTCATGCCCCCGTATTGAATTTGATAGATTTGAGGGCATAAAGTGATCAGCCTGTACTTCCTTCGATACAAGGTTAAACCAAATTGACTGTTTTACCTGACGTCAATATAGCTTAGACTTATTGAAGGGCCTAATTCTTAGTTGGGGAGGGGGCAAAATAGTTTATTGAGCGCAGTCTTGTTTTTAATACCATATTAAAAGTCCAGCTGGTCCACAGTGTATTTTAGTCATACAGAAACTATCCAGTCACATTATCTTGACCCTTGGTGAATCAGCATTTACTTATGCTGAGCTTCATGTAAATTAAATAAAGAATATGGAAAGTAAATTCAGATTGAGTATATATATTTCAGTGCGTTAACATTTCTATACATATTTGGATACACAACTGTGTACTGGGGTATAACTGTATATATTTATCTTTCAGTGCGTTCACATTTCCGTACATGTTTGGATACCCAGCTGCTAGAGAAACATCAGTTATTGACACCCAATGATTATGCTACCGAGGACCCAGACCCTGTCCCACCACCAGCAGGTAATATATAGAATTTATTCCACCGAATGATCACAAAAATAAATATTTTCTTAAGTGTAGTGTCAATTATAACTTCATAATGATGTAATGCATTTTTAAAGACTGGCTTTGTTGATGTTGCGTTTCTATTTCTGCATGATACTGCAGAACCAGCTTCAAAACAGTGAACATATCACAATGATAATTTCACCATTATTTTCACTGGAAAATACCGTAATCCATTGAAAGCCACTTATAACTAACATTATTGCTCTTAAACACCACTGTTCCACCTGTCCCTGTTTTCGTCGACATATTATTAAGTTTTATCATAAGTTTAAAATGTAAAACTTAAGGTTTCTCAACCTTTAAATTTTTTGAAAATTTGAATCTTGGTCTTGAAACACAATCTGACTCGAGTATTCCAGCTAATAATAGTAATAGCATAGCAGGTTTGATGAGATGATTTTAATCCGATTGGCCACAATATATTTTATTGAACTTTTGTCTACCGAAATTTCCTATTGCAGCTGAAAAGATTCCAAGTTATGCACGAGATACTCTAGCCTCAAGACAACACACACGTGATGATCTCTACGCGTTGCCTGCATCACCTCCACTATCTACATCACGTAGCAAGTCAGATATTGGTAGTCTAGTATCAGAGGAACCACTAGAGGATGCTAGAAGAGACGAGGCTTATCTGGTACAAGCTTTATCATATACTGTAAAATCATTAGTTTTCGTGGGGGATTAAATTTCGTGGATTTCGTGGTTCACCTTTACCACAAACTTTAATCCCAAACGAACATTAATTTTGACCCTTGTTTTATTACCTGAAATGCGAAATCCATGAATTCAAGTCCCAACGAAATTGTCTTTTTTACCAAAACCCTGAAATTTCGTCCCAACAAAATTAAATGATTTCCAGTACATCCTTGTCTCCTTATTTTATACTCACTTTGCCCTGACATACTGAAAAATTTTTTTCATGGGTGTTAAATTTTTTAGTTCTTCAAGGCATTACTTTCAAACTTGGCATATTTATTTACCATCAATAGCACATAACATTGTCAAAGCCATGTTACACTTTTATTCAACATTTCAACAGAATTATAGCCCCTGATTGTCTAAGCTAGTTATTATGGACAAGGCTTCTGTTTGGGGCGTAAGCATTTACTGAATACAGTCTAGTAATACTGTAAAATCATTAATTTTTGTGGGGGATTAAATTTCGTGGATTTCGTGGTTCACCTCAACCACGAACTTTAATCCCAACGAACATTGATTTTGACCCTAGTTTTATTACCTGAAATGCAAAATCCACAAAATCAAGTCCCAACGAAATTGTCTTTTTTACCAAAACCACGAAATTTTGTCCCAACGAAATTAAATGATTTTACAGTATGCTATTATTATATTTTAGGCACAATTTCCAAAGAATGATGCATGGAAACAACAAATGAGTGAAGAACAGCGAGAACAAGAGAGAGTTAGTCTACAAAATCTCAACGCCACCACTAGCTTCAAACGTAATCCCCGATATATTCCACCATCAGCTCCCCCTGGTGGTCGTACATTGATCAAAGCACCGAAAATAAAGGCCAAGGAAATCGGCATTCAAGCTAAAAAAGACGTTCTACCTGAGTAAGTATGAACATTTCCTGGATTAGTTAATTTACTTCATTCTTAGATTTTCTGAATCTGAAACCTATGAAATGTTCATTTATTTAATTTAATTTCGAATGCAATATGAAAATATTACGTTGAGGGATATACTAAAACTTTGTGTTTGATGGTGTAGTCATGACAAGAAGTCAACCTTATCGATACTGTTAAAAAGGATATATGTGTGGTTTTGACTAATCTTGTTTTGTATTAATTAATTTTAGACATTATAGGCCGAGCATAGCCTTTATTTTTAAAAATGTTGAGCAAAGCCTCTACCTGCCAGTCAGCTTTCTGCTGATGTATGGCAGGCATTTTAGTGCCTCCACCCTGATTTGAACCAGGGTCGCAGGATTAGGTAGCAAGCTTACTAACAAATGAGCTGCAGTGGCACACTCACACAAAATATCTTGGTAATGACCCGCACCATACTATAGCCAGCAATATCCATATGTGGTATCCATATTAACTGTTATACATCTTGTACTGCATAGAATATCATTGTGTATATTTACAGAATAAAGGCACCCTCACAGATCTTCCTGGTATCACCTCCAGCTGTTGTGTTTTCTGATTACAAGATCGGACAAGTTTATGAGGTAGGTATATTATTAATACTTCAAGCTCCAGAATATCACCAGTATTGCTAGATTTTGAGCACTTGTTAGATTCAAGCCACAATCTCATAAACCAAAATTCTCCTCTCAAATTGAGATTTTACTCAAAGCAGAGTTTTAATTTGAGATAAATCTGAAGTTGACACTGTTTAGGATTTACCTTTATCAACTCAAATAAAATTATAAGTGAAACACACGGAAAAGAAGGGTCGGGTTTCAAGTGTGATTTATTGATCCAACATGTTTCGGCTATTCCATAGCCTTCATCAACTCAGTACAATGCTTCTGGTAATTCAATTTTTTCAAGTGTGTTGCTTGGAAATCATTTGGTATAGACTCTATTATTAATCTTATTATAACATAGGTTGTCTGCTTATCAATTATATTGGGATTTATGTAACATGTTTGATATATTTCAGTTGACCCTGACATTGAAAAATGTATCAGCATGTATCAGACAATGCCGTGCTCTACCAGCCACGACTTCATTCTTCTCTATAGGACTTGGTATGTTTATCTTAGACTCTCTTTAAAGTTCCTGGAAGTCAGGATTTCTAATTGACTAGTCTATAAATAACATTCTGGGAATCCCTGTTTCTATTAATTCACCAAGGATTTCCATTCGGTGCTTCCTCAATCTTGAGTGCAAAAAATGGTACATTACTGTTTCATTATAATGTAATTAAACTGTTATCTTTTGAACAAAACTATTAAATTGAGTGAATAGTACTCCTTCCATGTTGAGTAGTGAGATGTTGAGTTAAATTAGTCAAAGAATAAAGATCTTACAGCTGTTATTAACTTTGCATTGGCAGATTTCTTGTTGTGGTACTTGCCAAATATTATGTCAAATACTTGTGTCCACTCTGTTAAAACATACAAGTTCAATATTATATTTTCAGGTCAGTTTCCGGGTGAGCATGGACTTGTTGCTCCGGGGATGAGCTGTCACTATGCTGTCAGATTTAACCCTGATTCATTAAGAGATTACGATGATGAGATAAAGATCCAGACTCAATCTAGCGTACCAATTATTGTACCTCTATTAGGGCGACGCCCACCTCCCAAACTTACAAGTAAGTTACTCAATTAAAACAGTTTCTTAGGTACTTTGTTTCAAGTTAGTTTTTTCTGTATTAAAAAATTGTATATTTAATGATGATGTTACATAATCACATTGATGATCGTTCATTGATGCTAAATCATAAATGTAGATTCATTTTGACACTTGTTTATGGATGCTTGTTATTTAGACTAAGAATGATGTTTATAAATTACAGTACCCAAAGTATTAGATGTTGGACATTGTTTGGTTGGAGGATGTCATGTTGCACAGTATATTGTGAAGAATGAAGGTGGACATGGTAGATTTTGTATTATGCCTAGTACAGCCTGGCCAACTGCTAACTTCAAGGTAATGACATGTTTATGTGTAAAAGTTTCCAGGATATTTGCTGATTTCATGTTTCGACCTTTACCCATGAATGTTTAATGATTGCTTGTTTTGACCTCAACCACAGCTCATCATAACACAGCTTGCAATAATGTAGCTTTTACATTACTGTATAATCATTTAAATAAATTTCAATTGAGTGGTAGATATGTTTTATAGATGGTTTATAAATTTGTCCATACTTGTATAATTTGTGTACATTATATATTGTTTTAACCATGTATTAGTCGTAATTGTACAGCACTTTTGAACTTGTGTATAGATGAAAAAAGGGCTATATAAATATAGTATAATAATAAAAATAATAATACATTTTCATTGGATAAAATTTAATGTTTTTTTTGTAAAAAATACCTTCGTGGGGATATAATTTCAAGGATTCATTATCCTCCAAGTCAGATACTATAGCATCATTAATATTTGTGGGGAATTGAATTTTGTAGTTTAGGTTGATCATAAAGTCTACAAAATTAAATCCTACACAAATATTTGTGATGCTATAGTTAAATTTTAGAACTGGGTTCAAAAGTAAATAAGTTTGATCCTAGCTGTGTTTTGTTAACTTCAATTTAAGTATTTGTCTAATATTAAGTTTCCTCTTTCTTCAGTCTGTGGTACATAATGGGAATGTTCCCATTCCACCGTTTGATGTCCGACCATCGGTGCTAGAAATTGGTGCAGGACAAACTGGTCTCATGGAAGTGATTTTCCAGCCTCCCTCAGTGAAGAGTTACTCTGTAGATATGTGTATGGTCTGTGATAACTGTAATGTCAAACATTTCACTGTTAAAGGTATACAATGAATTATACTTTTATCAAAGAGTCACATCACTGGTTCAGTGGTTTAATAGTTGCTTGATTTGTTACCAGGCATCTTGGTTCAATTCTCAATCACAGCAAGTCATATATCCTTCACTGAAAATTTGACTTCTATGGAAATTTTCTTCCACATTCCTTGTTAAAGGGTAAATTGGTACTGGTTAGGATACAGTCCAGACAAACTTGTGAGGTGAATCGGACATCTAGTAAAATGAAAAACTTGGAGACAATCAAAAATAAGCCCAAGTTATCACAAACAATTGAGCTTCACTGTGTGAAGGTATTGTGCTGTACTGTTCCTCAGATGTCATACTTGAAAGTTTTATACACCTAGCCAATATCTCCATATAAAGACAATGTGGATTGAATTACAATTTCATAAGATAACACCTTATTGATATGAATCTACTGAGATCTATAAATGTTTGTCTTACAGGAGAGTCACAGAGAGCAGAGGTAGAATTACTTTCTGTAGAGAGAGGTATGTCTGAACCACTACCCGGAGAAATTGTGGATGCCTCCTCTCAATATCTCATCAAGTTTGATCAACTCAATCCATTCACATACACTGATAGAACAGCTGTGGTGAAAAACAAAACGTAAGTCACTTTTGTTTTTGGTAGATTTAGCATGGATTGTTTATCTGCTTTCTTGATGCTGGTAAAGGTGTTGGAAAAAATTAGAAACAAAACTTTATGCAGTACTACTGTATTATAAAGTTCTGATAGTGGAACTTTGATGCCTCAAGCAGCCATCAGACTGGAAAAATAGTTTGAGCCGATTGGAAGCATCTACTGTATACTAGGACATCTGTTTGCGAGTACTTGAAAGTGATTGAAATATCATAACTTGTTCGTAAAATTGGACAGAAGCTGGCTTCGCAAAATAAATTTATTAGCATTCCAAAAAAATGGTTTTCATCATATTTTGGTCCGGCAGTTTTGAAACCATATTGTATCGAATGTCCAGCCTTGTTTGCCAACTTTCAGGATGTCTTGGAAAATAGCTCCTATGTTGATCATGTTATGTTGGTCTTAATTAAGCTATTAAAAATGCATGTTTATTACAGAAATGTCAGCCTACCGTTCCAATGGATGATGTACAAACCACAGTTTGATAGTCCCGGTTCTGATATAGTCAGTAAGAAATACGACCGTGTACCGGACGTAGACTCTGTATTCAGTGTACATCCACCTACAGGGGTACTACCAGCTGATGAAGCGATGGAATTCAAGATCACCTACGCTCCACCTGTGGTACGTTCAACATTATTATACACAGGTGGCCTCTTATTCTTGAAATTATGGTTTGCTGCACTAAAAAGAATGAAGTTTTCTGCAGAAAATAAGTTTTGATTTAGTTATGGTCACTTGAAATTTCATAAGTTGAATTTGGCAATAAAACAATGTTTGCTTTGAAACAAAATTTTGGTCCAGGGATGAGTGCTAATTAGGGCCCTGCAAATTTTTTGCAGGTGCCCTATAGTAATCACCCTGTCCGTCCGTCTGTCTGTCCGCACACACGAAAGCTACCTTAGGTGGTCGGAGATGTGGCCTTACACAATAGAAATCTATTCAATTCATTCCGTGACCACTTAATTCTTTTGTCCTTTAAGTGGTCGTTCCTTTGATCTTTAACAATGGAATGACCACCTAAGGTAGCGTTCGTGGGGGCGTCCGTCTGTCTGTCCATCCACATTTTTAGCTCACCTGACCACGAAGTGGTCATGGTGAGCTATTAGGATCGATGGATGTCCGTCGTACGTCGTCCGTCGTCCGTCGTCCGTCGTCCGTTCACAATTAGTTTGTTTACACTCTAGAGGTCACATTTTGGACTCAATCTTCATGAAACTTGGTCAGAATGTTTGTCTCAATGATATCTAGGTCAAGTTCGTATATGGGTCATGTGGGGTCAAAAACTAGGTCACCAGGTCAAATCTTAGAAAATTCTTGTTTACACTCTAGAGGTCACATTTGAAGCTTGATCTTCATGAAACTTGGTCAGAATGTTTGTATCAATGATATCTAGGTCAAGTTCGAATATAGGTCACGTGGGGTCAAAAACTAGGTCATCCGGTCAAATCTTAGAAAATCCTTGTTTACACTCCAGGGGGCACATTTGAAGCTTGATCTTCATGAAACTTGGTCAGAATGTTTGTCTCAGTGATATATAGGTCAAGTTTGAATGTGGGTCACGTGAGGTCAAAAACTAGGTCACCGGGTCAAATCTTAGAAAATCCTTGGTTACACTCTAGAGGTCACATTTGAAGCTTGATCTTCATGAAACTTGGTCAGAATGTTTGTCTCAATGATATCTAGGTCAAGTTCGTATATGGGTCATGTGGGGTCAAAAACTAGGTCACCAGGTCAAATCTTAGAAAATTCTTGTTTACACTCTAGAGGTCACATTTGAAGCTTCATCTTCATGAAACTTGGTCAGAATGTTTGTATCAATGATATCTAGGTCAAGTTCGAATATAGGTCACGTGGGGTCAAAAACTAGGTCATCCGGTCATATCTTAGAAAATCCTTGTTTACACTCCAGGGGGCACATTTGAAGCTTGATCTTCATGAAACTTGGTCAGAATGTTTGTCTCAGTCATATATAGGTCAAGTTTGAATATGGGTCACGTGAGGTCAAAAACTAGGTCACCGGGTCAAATCTTAGAAAATCCTTGTTAACACTCTAGAGGTCACATTTGAAGCTTGATATTCATGAAACTTGGTCAGAATGTTTGTATCAATGATATCTAGGTCAAGTTCGAATATAGGTCACGTGGGGTCAAAAACTAGGTCATCCGGTCAAATCTTAGAAAATCCTTGTTTACACTCCAGGGGGCACATTTGAAGCTTGATCTTCATGAAACTTGGTCAGAATGTTTGTCTCAGTGATATATAGGTCAAGTTTGAATATGGGTCACGTGGGGTCAAACACTAGGTCACAGGGTCAAATCTTAGAAAATCCTTGTTAACACTCTAGAGGGCACATTTGAAGCTTGATCTTCATGAAACTTGGTCAGAATGTTTGTCTCAGTGATATATAGGTCAAGTTTGAATATGGGTCATGTGGGGTCAAACACTAGGTCACAGGGTCAAATCTTAGAAAATCCTTGTTTCTTTTTTAAGGACGGGATCCTAATTTGCATCAAGAAAATAAAACAGTTACTGCAATAACATGCATTCGTTTTTTTTTGCCCAACAGAGTTCTTCGAAACCGTCCTTCAACATTTCAGTTAAAGATCTTCTCCTATACCACTTGGCCAAATTGACTGAAACATGGCAAGGGTGTTACTTGCATGAAGTCCTACCAAAATTGCTCAACAATTCCATTCCTTGGAGAACTGGTTGCCATAACAACTTGAAGGAAAAACTTTAAAGATCTTCTCAAGAACCATAAGGTCTAGAGCTTAGATATATTACATGTTGCATTGCCTAGTGGACTAATACCAAGTTTGCTCAAATAATGACCCTGGGGGTCAAATTAGCTTACATATTTGGTGTGTAGCATCTCCTAGTAGTCTTTTTAGGGCGAGTGTACACAGGTGAGCGATACAGGGCCATCATGGCCCTCTTGTTCATGTTTTTTCTTAATAACTTGCAAACCGTTAAAGGTATCGACTACAAACTTTAAACATAAGGTCACAGCAACAATACACTATTGTATGCCAAGTTATGTTACTCCAGCTACAATATTGTAAGAATAATGGCCCTTTGTAAAATTACAATTTTCCTCATTTTTCATCTTTTTTTCTACATTACTTCAAACCTTTACAGATATTCAAATGAAACTTGCTATACATATTGACGGTGACAATACGCACATGTATTGCAAAGGGCAACAACTCTAGCTTTAATAAATTTTGGCTTGTGCCCCTTTTTTACTTAAAACCGTCCGTCTGTCCGTCTACATTTTTCATGTTTTTTCTTAATAACTTGCAAACCGTTAAAGGTATCAACTTCAAACTTTAAACATAAGGTCGCAGCAACAATACACTATGGTATGCCAAGTTATGTTACTCCAGCTACAATATTGTAAGAATTATGGCCCTTTGTAAAATTACAATTTTCCTCATTTTTCATCTTTTTTTCTACATTACTTCAAAACCGTTACAGATATTCAAATGAAACTTGCTATACATATTGACAGTGACAATACGCACATGTGTAGCAAAGGGCAACAACTCTAGCTTTAATAAATTTTGGCTTGTGTCCCTTTTTCGACTTCAAAACTTTAACATTGGCCATAGTTCAAAAACTTTTCAAGATATTCAAATGAAACTTGCAATACTTATTAACAATGATAACGACAGGGCCCTGATCACGACAGTGATGGTTCTAGTTTTTATGGCAACAGACTTATGTCTTATTTTTAATATCATGATTTGGAATTATATCTATTAAGTAGGATGGGCCCAGTAAACATGTTCCCGCAGTTAATCAAAATGATTGTTTGCCCAATTTATACAATTTCTTATTAATGTTACAGGTTGATAGGTTTCACAGTGTGTTACATCTATTACTGAACATGGTACCATCATGTCCTCCTGATATGTCTAGTAAGGGAAGTTCTGCATCAGACAAGGGGAGACAGGGAGAGAAGAAAGATGGTAATGAGGAGGAAATGTCAGAGGTTATAATTCCACAAGGAGATGGTATGTTTTAACATGTTTATTTGTATATGGGGAAAAATATTTCTGCAAATTTTCTTCCTTGATTTTGTTGTATTTTAAGGTTTTAGAATAAATACAAATATAAACATAATTTATCCTCTCTAATGGGATTTGAACTTTCATTATATGGTGGCCAGTATGAATGTGCACCAAACCAGTTACTGTTTGATGTGGATAACAATACTGATTGGATTAACAGGGCATCTTTTTACCTATGCAATACAGGACAAATACTTCTGTGTATTAAACCAACTTATCCTCTTCATGTTAACTGGCACATAAGGCTGCTACTATAGTTCTCCTTTATCTTCTGTCTTTCGCAATCTTTTAAATATTTTTTAGATCTTCCCCATAGTTTTGATCTCATTGTTGATGGTACTTCGCCGTGTCTCATTACGTCTTCATTGGTTTTGTTTTCCGCTTTATGATGTTTGTTTTAGTGATATCTGCATGTTGGTTTATATGTATATTTAAGCTGTAACATTATATTCTTACAGTACCACCATTTGGAGATGTGACAGCATTAGAGATAGAAGTGAAAGGTGAGAGTGAACCATTGAGTGTAGTATTACATCCATACTCTATGCATGTACCGGGTAAAAATCTGGTTGGTACAACATTGAAGAAAATGATCACGGTATGAATACTTTTAGTTGTGTTTTAATGGGGTGAGATTTTAGTCATATTGGTGTCACACGCAGTCACATTGCTTTGTCTCAGAGCCTGACAAACCAAAAACTGTCCTCATGTACTAATTGCCTTGCATAAGAGCAACACAAATAACAACATCTGTATTTCAAGGCATTGGTAGGACCAATTTAAATATTTATCTATGCTTCTTCATCTTTAGGTAACTTTAAGATACCGGTAATATCCAGCATTTATATTACCAAGCATTATTAATTGACTATGCAATATTGGCCGAGTTTTCCCTCTAAATGCAGGACCAATATGAACGATACCTCGACATTATTGAGACAAAACTCGGCCATTATGGAAAAATCGCGGCCATTATGAAAAAATCGCGGCCATTATGAAAAAAACACAGCCATTATGAGATTCGAGCATTCTGATTGGCTGTCTAGTGTGAAAACACTTAATTATTAATATTATATTTATGCGGCAATAATGATATCTTAATTAAGTTACAATATATTTAGGGTTTTCTAATTACACTCTTCATTACTGGTCTAAGCCATTTGACATTGTGTCCTGAAAGTGTTTTATTCTTTAGATAAGAACGATTGAATGAACCCCAAAAAAATTGTTAGTTTGCACATTTGTACGCTGAAGCCCTTACACAAAACTACCTAACAACCACAGCCCTGAATGTTTTTTGTAAAATTCAAATATTATACATGTACATATATCAATATTTTGGTTTATTCTTTTCTTAGATGGCCAATCATAGTCACTCGACAATAACATTCCAATGGGAGCCATATACAGACAAGTATATACTGGAAGTAGAACCACCATTTGGAGAGTTAGGTAAAAAACCTTTGAAGTTTCATCTAGCATCTTGTCTTCTCTATTTCCAACACCATGGATGGATATATTTTTGCCTCCCATCTTTGCAGAGGGATATTTTGCTTTGCACAGGTCTGTCCGCCAGTCTGTCATTTGGTAGACCAAAATGGTTTCCGTTCAATAACGCAAGAAGACTTTGCCCTGGATAGAAGATGTCCCCTATCCATTTTGAGGCCAGTTGATCAAAGTCATTATGACCTTCCATTTCCGACCATTTGGCTTCCATTGGGATATACATGTTGTACAAACATCTCGTGTTTATTTTCAAACCGTATGGTTACAGCATGTATTATTAAATCCATATTAGTCATTTGAATATTGAATAATGCGTCTGTAGTGTAATCCTTCTGTAAATCATTTTATTTTTTGTGATCTTTTGTTGAAGATTTCTTCCAAATATTTGTAAATTCATGGTCACAGTTTCTGTGATACATTTTCATGTTAAGAATAAAAGAGTACATTTATACAAGTTAATAAATTGCCAAAGCCTGTATTTGTGAATAATTGGGAAAATAAAGACATCACAGTGTAGTACCTGACATACAATACAATACCATCTTTATTTTGAGTGAGATTATAACTATATAATATAAGCCATGTATAGCTATTGTCCTTCATAATAGTAACTAAGACTTGTATATCTCACAGATCATGGTATGGCTATGGATATGGAGTTATCTATCACCGGACCAGAACCGGGTAAGATTGACCACACCCTTTACTGTCATGTGATGAACCTAGAAGATCCGCTACATCTACAAGTACAGGCAGAATTCAAGGTAATATGCTCTGATATCATGTTTGCTTCCACTCTTTTAATTGACAGGGGAGATTTGGCCCTGATCTCCTTAAAAACCTCAATCTGAGATCAATCTCATCTCAAATGTTGCCATGGTCATCTGGATAATTTCCTTGGTAGGCCAGAGTCAAAGTTTACATCACAAAACAGAAAGCACTATTCTTAGTATATTGCAGTAAAATTTAAAGAGCTTGAACTTCAGATTTATCTGAAATTCGGACTATGATTTCGGAAAAATCTCAATTTGAGATGATATTTAAATTGGTATTCATCAAAAACAGAAAGCACTATTCTTAGTTTATTACAGTAAAATTTAAAGAGCTTGAACTTAGATTTATCTCATATTCGGACTCTGATTCCCGCAAAATCTCAATTTGAGATGATATTTAAATTTGAGATGCTGTGGGAGATCAGGGTATTCATTGTTGAGTAGAGCTTCAGATTGAAGTTGAATATTGAGATAATGGAACTGAAAATCAAGGTCTTAATAATTTAAGGTGGTCTAATGGTTTGGAGTTTGTGTATTTAAACTTTGGGTATTTGAATTCAATCTGTTTTAGGGACCAGAGATATCCATTGATGAACCAGATCTAAATTTTGGACTCGTACGACTTGGTCAGACCGTACAGAGGAAGATAACAGTGAACAACTTGTCGTCTATAATCACACCATGGTCTATCAAACACAGTGCTACTACACCTAGAGACAGCCAGGATCCGATGGTAGGTACTGTAAATAACTTGTGTTATGTCTATCTGCTGGACATATAAGTTAAAGTTACCAATTGCCTAGAGCTTTTTTCAGCTGTTAAGCCACTAAAGTACTTTGAAAGAACTAATAAGCGACTTGAGTTTTGGTACAGACTTTAGTAATTATATCCACTGAACAAGAATTCAACATTTATTGCACATTCACTTTGTGTTTTCTTTCCATTACAGGGATTCAGTGAGATCACTTTCGACCCTTGTGAAGGTGAATTGAAACCATTGGAAATAAAAGAAGTGACCGTGACATTTCATCCTAACTCTGTAAAGTCATTGAGGAGAGTCATACAGGTGAAGGTCGATGACGGACAAAGCTGGTAAGCCAGGTTCATCATTATTATGCCCTCAATCTTTGATGAGGGAGTCTATTGTTTTGCACATCTTGGTCAGTAGACCAAATGGTTTCCATTAAATAACTGAACTCAAGAACCCTTTGCCTTAGCATCTTCAAACCTTCCATGACGGCTAAAGATTTTGAGGGAAGTAGGTCAAAGGTCATTGTGACCTTTACCATTTTCAGCTATTGGACTACCATGTCAATTGTCCTCCACACATGGAGAAGTTGTTGGTTCAATTTGGAAGGATAAGTTAGTAATTCAAGATAGTTAGAAGACTTGATTCTGTGCTGAATGGATGTCACAAGCTTTGTTGACTCATTGGCCATTGGTCAGATTTCAATGAAACTTCACATGAATAATTGTTACATAGCCTAGTTATACATACTGTTGGGAATTTTATGTCAGATGACTTTTCAGGGAGTTGTTGCCCATTGTAGGAGACGTACATTTTTGTGTCAAATACCTTTCTAAGGATAATGTTTTATTGTATTTACAGTTCTATATCATGTTACGGAGAGGTGCAGACAGTACAAGCATGTCTTATACAGTGTGAACTGTCCATGCCATGTGTATATAAAGGTGTACCTGTGATGTCGGTAGCTAAACTACTCAACCAAACACTTCTACCCTCTGTGTTTGAATGGGGAGAGGTATGTCAGCTTTCTTTCTCATGTCAAAACAGCATTACTGTTTATACCAAAGTATGGCATGCAGCTGTGTGTTGGATGCAAGTGAAATGACTCAGAAAATATTCCAACGAAATGTCAGAAGCAAAAATTGGTAACTTACTAAAAATGCAACAACTGATTACAGCTGCTCAAGATCTGTCCCCAAGAGACTTGGAAAATGTCTAAAGCTGTTAAAGGACACATAATACTGTAAAATCATTTAATTTCGTTGGGACAAAATTTCGTGGTTTTGGTAAAAAAGACAATTTCATTGGGAAATTGTATTCGTGGATTTTGCATTTCAGGAAATAAAACAAGGGTCAAAACTAATGTTCGTTGGGATTAAAGTTGGTGGTGTAGGTAAACCACGAAATCCACGAAATTTAATCCCCCCAAAAATTAATGATTTTACAGTAATATTTCTTGGTGAATAAAGTGCATGTCTTGGAAGACTACAGTAGGGGATAGGGCTGCAACGGTTTACCGCGGTACACGAAAGATAGCGGACTTCAGTTCCACAGGGTTCACGGTACAAGAGTTGTGAATTTTGGTACGGTTCGGTATAAGCTTTTTCATGAGCAAAATAATATTCAGAGATAAAAAATGTCTGATAGTCCTCTGATTATGTAAAATTACCATGATTCACTCCTTTAAATTGTATTAATATATGCCTCATATTGTCGAAATTTATTTAAAATAGTTGATAGCAACATTATAATTGCTGTTATAGAATCAACAAATTCATTGGCACTTAAAAATTGTAGTTTTTAAGCTGCTGTTAGAGAATGTTGTATCATACCAAAATATACTGAACCGTTAGAAAAATTGACGGTATGTATCATATCGTGAGGTGAGCCAAAATATGGGATGTACGGGAAAACCTAGCATAATTTCGCTCTTAGGGCTTAACCCGACTCCCATAATGTATTTTAACAGGTTTAAGTTTCGGAGATGGCAATTGAAAAAAAAACACACGACAAACCTGCCCCACCCAGGTGAGCCCGATGGTCAGGGGAGGTAATCGTGGGTATAATATTAATAACTAGGTGTCACCATAGTCAAGATTTCTAAGAATTACATTTAAAAAACTGCTGCTGGTATACTGCCGCCTAGAATTATCCGCCACAGCAAAGATTAGTCTTTGTCCTCCATAATTCTAGGACTCATTCTCGGCGTATCGTACCAAACTTGGGTCATTGATAAATTTAATTAAAGCTTCCTTAAGGGTGAGCAATAACATTTGCTCCCCAACTTTTGAGAGATGGGTACCATCAGAGGCATAAAAGCCAGGGGTTAATCTATTAATATTGGTGACAATATAAGCCCCATGGCCTGTTTCACAAACAGCCTGGCGACCTATGCGATTCACTCGCTTCCTTTTAGTGTCAAGCTGCCTAGCCCAATCTGGACCAGTAGCGCCTCGCCAGGACAGTCTAGGCAAAATATCTAGCCATATGATTCGAGCAGCTGGGAATACACCGGACATATAACTTATATCCCGCTTGATGGTAAACCTCAGCTCACTAAGTTGGGTATATGCCATGTCATTGCCCCCTAGGTTGATCACAATATAGTCAGGTGCACAACTAAAAACCTGTTGCAACTGAAATGCATTTAACAAATTACCCCACCTCATTCCGGATTTCCCCAACCATGATATCCTCACTCCCAAGCTTTCCAAACCAATATTTCTTTTCCCCACTGCTACTGCACTATCACCAGCCCTTTTTGTTATCGAATCACCAAATATCCAAATTGGTACACCTGCAATTAATGTCCTAAAATTAATATCTATTTTTCCGAATATATGACTTGTAGGCCACTGACTGCCAACGGCCCATCTTTTTTATAACCTCATCTGGATACCCCTGCATGGCAAGTTCGGTAGCTCTACCAATACGGAAACTGTGAGTTTGAAAATAACTATGTTGTAAACCTAAAGCACACATGGACTTTTGCAGCACTGCCGAGAACTGAGCCCTAGTTAAATTTGCACCATTAGAATGCACAAACAAGGTGCCAACGTGTTTAGGATGGGAACTTAAATATATTTGCAATGCTCTAACAGGACAAGCAGCAGCTTCCTCCATTTTTGGAATTCGCATTGTAATTGGTTTACAACTTGTTTTTGATTTTCTGATTGTAATTTGCAACGCAATATTGTGTGCTTCTATCGATACGTCAGAGACAACCAAAGCCAGAACTTCGCTGATTCTTAGCAGACCATAATATGCCAATTGAAAAGATGCTTTAAATAACAAAGTTTCAAATGTAGAATAGCAAACCAGATCCAGTTTAGGCAAAATTTTACATAAAATATTATGAGTTATTGGGTACCTTCGGTCTCTGCTTGGTCTGACTCTCTTACATCCATCGAGCATCTTTTTTATGACAAAAAGTTGAAAGGGATCTAGCCAGCCATTAACTTTATGATAAAAACTTAAACCAGAGGTATATGCTATAATGGAAGCTGCTGCGAGGCCCCTATCAAAGCAGTCTGCGACAAAAAGAACCGCGTGATCCCTTGGAGCTGGCCAAGAAAAAGCCAATTTCTTTACCACCCGAAATCTTTGGAAAGCTCTCAATGCTGTTTGATAGGCTTGTTTAGTATTTTGTGAAATGCCAGCTACCACTAGATCACGCGCTACTCCTTGAATATGTCCCAGACTTCGTTCGGTATTGGCTGAGGGTCTCTGTCTGCATCCGGCGCCAACATTCGAAACCTCTGAAACTGGAAACGAGATAAAGCATCACAAATCCCATTATCCTTGCCTCGCACATGTTGAGCCTTCACAACCACTTTGTCTTGCAGGCCAATGAGAGTAATTAACCTTAAGACAACCATGACCCTATCATTCTTTGATGTCATGGAATTGATTATACCTACAACCGCTCTGTTATCACAGTTAAAGCATAATCTCATACATGTCAATTTGTCCCCCCAGATTTTAAGAGCCACAAAAATAGGGAAAATTTCTAGCAAAGTTATATCTTTTGTAATTCCAGAACCTATCCACTCCTGTGGCCATTTTCCATGTGCCCATTGTCCTTTAAAGTATATACCAAAACCAAATTCTGCCCCCCCTGCACTGTCTGAGAATAGATCTAATTGTGCATTTGTGCAACAAACACTATTGTAAAAGACAGACATCCCATTGAAATTACTTAAAAAAGAAAGCCACATATGGAGATCTTCCTTGATCGCACCTGACACTCTTAGATGATGGTGAGGTTTTGATAAACCACATATAGCATTAATCAGACGTCGACAGAATGGACGACCCGGTACGATAGCTCGACAGGCAAAATTAAGTAAACCTATAACCGACTGCATCTCACGAAGTGTGACTCTTGACTTTGACAACATCTGTTCGATTTTAATGATCATTTCCTTAACTTTATCCATGGGTATTCGAACTAACATTTCTTTAGAGTCTAGCTCTAGCCCTAGGAAACAGAGTATTTCTGTTGGACCTTCGGTCTTTTCAGATGCTAAAGGAACATTCAATCTTTCCATCGAACTTATAAATATGTTCATTAAATGTTTACATTCATTAGTATTAGCCCTGCCACCTCCCAAAAAATCATCTAAATAGTGTAGAAGGTTGTCTGACTGCGCCTGCCTCCTTACAATGAACTCAAGAAATGTTGAAAACTTTTCAAATAGATTACAAGATATGCTACATCCAAAAGGAAGGCATTTATCAAAGTAGTATTTCTCATCGAACATAAACCCCAATAATTCGAAGTCAGACGGGTGAATAGGTAATAAACGAAATGCACTCTTAATATCCACCTTAAAAAGCAGTGCTCCTTGTCCCAAGGCTTGTACCATTTCTACTGCTTGGTCAAACTTTGTATACTGTACGGAACACAAAGCCTCATCAATATAGTCATTTACAGAATTGCCCGGTGGATATGACAAATGATGAATCATTCTGAATTCGCCTGGCGCTTTCTTTGGAACTAGCCCAATAGGCGACACTCTCAAATTTTTAAACGGTCTTTCTTTAAAAGGACCTGCAAACACATTATTAACTAAAGTTAGAATAGGACATTAATTCTAGAATCAGCTGTAGTCGGGTTTCAACACTTTGTGCAGCAAAATATTCCCTTTCATTCAGAAATTTGCAAAGGCAAAGCTTACTTTGCTCATGCGGTGCATGGGCAAAGCTGCCTTTGCTCATGCAGTGCATGGGCAAAGCTACCTTTGTTGATGCGGTGCATGGGCAAAGCTGACTTTGTTGATGCAGTGCATGGGCAAAGCTAACTTTGCTCATGCGGTGCATGGGCAAAGCTGACTTTCTTACTTTGCTCATGCAGTGCATGGACAAAGCTGACTTTGCTCATGCAGTGCATGGACAAAGCTTACTTTGCTCATGCAGTGCATGGGCAAAGCTGCCTTTGCTGATGCGGTGCATGGGCAAAGCTGACTTTGCTCATGTAGTCCATGGGCAAAGCTGACTTTGCTCATGCGCTGCATTGACAAAGCTGACTTTGCACAAGTACTGCATGTACAAAGGGTTTGAAATTTGAGTGTAAGGCGTCATCATCTAACCTCAACTTATAGAATATGTTGTGAGTTGAACTTTACACTGATTGAATGAACTGGTCATCATTGATGGAGGATGTTGCAAGACAATGATCACCACCAAGTGTCTTATAATATGGGTAAGACAATGATCACCACCAAGTGTCTTATAATATGGGTAAGACATAGATCACCACCAAGTGTCTTATAATATGGGTATGTCCAAGTGTTGGCAGATACATGTATGTAAGCTGGACCTTTAAAAAATCTTTGTTTGGAGTTATCATTATGGCCTTGACTTCCGTTCAACCGTGTGTTTCAGAAATTGAGAGTTTCGTTTTAAGACTGTTCCAACGAAAGATTTTTAAGGTCAGCTTAACTTATGCATGCTTTGTATAATGACTTCAAAGTGTGGTTTGGCACAAGCCCTGGAGCAGGATGTTTGTATAATATGCTATACAGTATGTGCTGCCTTGTCATGAAAATAAGTATTTGTTGTGTAAAACAATATATAGGAAATGCTCTTGCACAAAAGTCTTTCTTTAGAGACTGTCATTTTGTGACTGGATGATTTCTCTAAATGACAGAAAACCATTTTTTTGGACATTTTTGATTAATTACTTAAATTGGCTCCTTTTCAGTATAAAGATGTACTGTTCAATGTTCTATGTCATACATGAAGCATTAAAATTAAAAACAAATCACAAAAATCCAATTATTGATTTGAAGAAAGTCTTGAAATATATCAAAAAGGTGCCAGTTTAAACAATTAGTCTGAAATATCAATAACTGAAATGTCGATCTCATGATTTCCATTTCTTGATCGACTAATCTTAATTATGTTTAGTGTATGAAAAGATGCACTGAAACTGATGATATTAATATACTGTCAGCTTAAAGTATAATTAGAACAGTAAATGTCACCAAGACTAAAGTAAAACAGCAAATGAAAATGAGATGAAACATTTATATTTAAATATATACTAGTATTGCATTATATATACTTAAAGCATACACAATCTTAATGTATGTATAAATTATTGGTCACCAAATCACACATTACAGTGAAGTAAACAGAGATTGTCAACAACAGCAAACACTTCATCAAGCTCCTCAACATCTTAAAGCATCTGACATAGTTTTGAATATCCTGGAAATGGTATAGCCTGTGGTAGTATGATTCCTGTTCTGTGTTTTCTGCAATGAGATAAAAGTATACATATTCAATCAGTTAAGTAGTGTTTAGAATTTGTTAAGGTTCTCCCAACACTCACTGTACTAGCTAGTTTATATACTAGTCTCATGACCTGGACGATGATCATTAAAATGCACAAGGGTTTTCTGACAGTTCAAAAATGGCATTGGCTACTTTCCTAGTTATACACCTAAGTAACCCATTTACAAAATAGACCTGGATTTTATACAGAGGAACTTTGTAATCAAGTTTCATAAACATAAAGTAAAATCTGTGACCTCTCGACTTGACCTAGATTTTAAAGAGGAAAATTATGCCCAAGTTTCATAATTAGAGATTAAGAAAACGTGCATAAACCTCATCATGGCAGATGGACCTCAAAAGGAGTCATATACTGTGACTGGCCAGCCTCCTGGTTGAGTTTGAGGATCTTGGAACAAAGTATTCTGGAGTTAATGGACGTAAACTATGTTGGTCTATCAACCGGCAGACCAACCATACTCCAAAGGCTTAAGCAATTATATCACACTATACACTAACATAAGATCTTTATAGTAAATGGGTGAAAGTTATGGGATGTCAAACTCACTAACTCTGTATTTTGTCACCATGTGATATAATTCCTTAGGCCCGAGGAACAACGGGCATGTTCAAAAACATACGAGTCGGTGATTTGACCTAGTGACCTGGTCGTTACCCCAGCATGGACAACGCCACACTCACCTCCAACTGTGGACTACGCAACTGCAATTTTTAACCATTAACATTGTATACCCAACCACGTACACAAATAAAATTATGTTAGCGGAGTGACGGTTAATACATACCCTCTTCGGTCTAGATCATCTTCATAATCTTTAATGATGTAGACTCTGACATTTATTGTAGTCTCAATAACACCAATCATCACTATTTCTGAATCTCGAATTGATGTACCATCTATGCGAGTCATGTTCACCGTCACTCTACAGAAAAAAGATAAAAAAAATCTCACTGATATTGCTATTTATAATTATATTATAAAACAACACATCATAGACGCTATCCCCTCTAAAATGCCCAATTGCCGAGCATTGCTAATGTAATCTTCTTCCGGTATTGACTATTGTACATCTATTGGTGTAACGTTATAATCGTCAAGGTGCTCATGGTGGTGAGAGTAAGATTTTAAAATCGAAAATTTATTTACAAGTCACTTTCCAGTCCACATGGATCATTTAATAGGCTCATTGAGTCGAAAATATGGTATAATAATAAATTATACTAAGGCTCATTGACTCGAGACGTCCACGTCTGACGGAGATCATAGAATAGGAATGTGAATTTTTTCTAGGTGCATTTCTAACATTGAAGCCTAAATTAGCTAATAATTATTCGTGCTTCATGGATTTGAGACGTTGTTAATAAAATTATAAACAATCCCATTCGTTTCGCTCAATTTCAATGAAGAAATTTGATAGCCTAGGAGAAATCGCCGAATCCGAGTCGAACCAAGGCACAACGACTATGCTACTGCTCGAATCAACGATTGGGATAAAGAAAATTACTCGAGCAGCCTTTTATTTCCAAGATCTACAACCGAAAAAAGAAGAAAACACTCACCAAAACATCTCATCATAAATCCTTCTCCTTTCCATGGAACTTGAAAATTCATTGAGTTGAAGCCAAACAAAACATGCTTCCATGACTGATGTGTGATTAAGTTTAATAAGCAGAAGAACTCATCGCATTTATTAACATCCAAACATAATTGTATGAACTCAAATGATCAACACACGAATCAACGCAAGAAATTGTAAATTTCTATCAAGCGTTATTAGCGCACGCTCTGAAATTACGTCACCGATTATGACGTCACCAAGCAAGTGCCCCAATAATTGGATTTTAATTACAACATTGTGTAGGTTTCCAAATTTGAAAAATTTCATTTTCAGATTTTTTAAAATTAATTTTTTTATTTTTTTTAATCCGGTGTAAAAGTTCCAAACTGACACAGAGAGACTATGTATGGAAATATAACACCAAAACTACTCAATATGCCTCCATAAAATACACATTTTGCCCGAAACTAACACTAACTGAATTAGTGTCCGCGAATGACGTTTACGTGCATTTCATACACGCTAGCCATACCATGTGCACAGGCACATGGTTTCAAAAGATCTTAGGGTACCAAGTAAACATAAATTATGTAAATTACTATATTATTATGCACCAGTCATTTGCATCTACGGCCCCCCAGCCCGGGGATCGTCGTGGGATAACCGGGGAAACGGTCGTGTTGTTACTTTTAAGCTTCCCCGCACTGCCGGGAAAATGTTGCATTTTTTCCTCCGAGCCAATACCCTGGGAACAGTACTTAGGGGCCGAGGAAATATCTGAGATTTTACCATCAGCTGTCCCCGGCAGGGCCGTGGATGCAACTGGCTTGCGAATTGTTGCGAGTAAAGGATTTGTTAAAGTTGGAACTAGGTCAGGGTGGGAATTCAAGTGTGAGTTGGACTAGGTTATTCCATCTTTTATGCCACAAGCTTGAACTATTTGGGGCGGACATACCAATTTGTTTAAATATATGGGAAATCGGACAGGGAAGTTCGCACTCAATTTAACCAACCGAACATAGCAATCACATTAATGACTCATAACACAAATACCCGACACAATACCACACGTACATAACCGAGCTAGAAAATTAAAATACCCTCTTCCCAGTTAGAGATCTAGATTAGTATAAAAGCCAAAAGAGAAAACAGCTCTTTTACAACAGTTGACTTGGGCTTTTAATTCTTTCTGGACATAGTACATATTCGTTTTATATGGTGTTTATGTTTTCTGAGCCCGACTGGTTAAGTGGACTGCTGTCTTCCCTGTCCGATTTCCTCATATCATAATTCTTCGTCCATAATAATTGGGCAGGGGGGAGTAAGTTAATTAGTATACTTACTTTTGCCACTGTGCATGTTGCACAGCTAGGTCAAGTCGCACGCATGTATCGTCTGTAGTCGCTTGAATCACCTGTTAGTTCTAGTATATATATATATGTATGAAACTATAGGTCGTCCTGCAGCAGGAATTCGGGAACTAGGTCGCATCATATTTGCGTTTCAGTCGCTGACTTGGGATCACCGTTATTTTATTTACTTGTGGAAGTGGGTCATCCTGCATTTTTTGCAGCGGAGACTTAGGCTTTTAATAATTTCTTTGGGTTGTGTAAGGTTATTGCTCCGTGTAGTTGTGATGTGATATGTGCTCGGCTGGTTAGGGGACGACCATTTAATGTTCAGGGGGCCTGGGTGTTTACATTCGGATTTTTTTTCTCCTGGCCATGTGTCAAACTATTGCCTTTCCCTCTGGGCCATGCAACAAAAGATTTCTCCCTCCCGGCCATGTGACAAACTATTTTTCCAACATAATGGGGGGGACACACCTTTTTCATCAGGGTGGATACATAACTGTTGCGGACAGGAAACATGTTTTTCTGGGATGTCAGTGAGCATGCCACACAATCTCATTGGAGAAAGAATACAATATCTATCTAACTTATTCATTACTTCATAATCGTGAGATTCAAACCTTTTTTCTGAACTTATTCATGTGCATGTAGATTCAATCTTGACATTTCTTATAATACACGATTTTCGGCACCATGTGACTGATCAGTTTCGGATCTTCCCCTGAGTGCTGCCTTCCCTGTCCGATTTCCTCATTTCTCTTGAGCTCGGCATGTCTTCAAACTTTTTCTTCAGATTAACACAATCTTAATGTGTAATTGACCGTAAAGGGTCGACTTTTTGCTGGGTCAATATTTAGAGTTGCGCCCCTTGGTTACTTTTACGACAGTGCGCCCAGGATAATGTGATATTAGACAAACTTTGACCGCAGTTGCCTACTGTTGAAAATTTTATTTCTTAACTAAGCAAATGGTCAATTATATAAAGCTTGGCGAATTTGACACGATCCTGACCTTTTAATAAGCTTAATTTAACAGCCGTCTATTTGTAACCTCGGTTGTATGTTTTCATAATCGGGATTGTTCAACCTCACGAAGAAACTCGAGATGTAATACTAACACAAATTTTAAATTCCGATATTGCACGATTTGATTTCGGAAATTGATATATTCAAAGCAAGAACATTGTAATATATTTATGCATAAAGGTCAAGATCATGTCGAATTCTCCAAGTACCCGTATACTAAAATAGCACTTTCATGTTATCCTGGGCGCACTATGTGTCACATAGACACATTTCTAGTTTGTATATCAGGTGTTACCGTCATGAGGGTTGGTTGTATAGTTTAAAAAACATATACAAAATGAATGGTGTAATAGACTGTGATTGATTCGCTGTGTGTATAAATTTTGTAATTAAAAATGTGTGTTGCATATTCACTGGGAAGAACGTGTATTTTTAGAACTGAAAAAAATCGTTACTTGGGACGGCTGTTTTTCCGTTTTGACGAAGTAAATATTTGATTTTCTATCTATCACAATTGTGATCCACAAAAGTCGTGTAACACACCGTACTCATAAAGGGTTGCCACGTTTTCTGAATACATCCCCAATTAGTAAAAAATGCCGGTATTTTTTTCATTTGTTTTACTTGGGATGTATTTGAAATTTTGGTACCGACTATTTTGTTTAATAGTCGAATCCTTTCAGACAACATCTTGACCACCTGAACGTGGCAACCTGTACTGCGTACTGCGATCAATGTGGTAGAAAGAAAATAAAATATTTACCGGCAAATAGCCGTCCCCAGAAACGGGTTTTCCAGTTCTAAATATAGAGAATGTACCCAGTGATGAGAAAAAATGGTTGACGGTTTTTGGAGCAGGATTTGTTCGTGAGAAATACTATCACAAAAACGTTCGTTATACACACTACTTTGTATTACTGAAATATGAGAAGGGATTCGGGAGGTTCTGTGCGCAAGAAAAATAGGTGTCTCATAAGTCAAATTGGCTGGCCCTTTCAATAGGGGTGACACTATAATAAACAAACACTTTACCTTTACCTTTTATACAGCCGGATATTGCACAAACAAATTCGTACATGTATCAGTCATGATATAATCAACATTTGCTATAATCTAAAACAATTATGTTATAGAAAACAGTTGTCCATAATTCGGCAACAAGTTTACACGATGTGTGTGACATACATGCCTTGCTCTGAATTAGTTTATGTAATTCAAGTGTAAATGCGCATGTGATATGTTGTGTGAATTTTTATATAGAGGATGTAAGACATATAAAAAGGTACATACCGAGGATATTCGTTTATCATACATGACGAATTCACGTGGTTACCAACCAGTGAATAGTGAACTATAGTGCAATACTAGTAGTATGCCCGCACGGAGAGGGCGTCGGGCGACCTAGGGAGAATTAGAAATTTTCCATTCTTTGATGCCTGAATTCCCATCCTGGAGACAATTCGACAAACTTATCGACTCAAAGTCATGGGGAATAGACTTCGGTCCGGTTCCAAGACTCGGGAATTACTACATGATTATGTGTCCCATCCCCGTGGATGTGGACATCATGCATTGTCTCCATGATGGGGAATTTAGACATAAAAAGTCTTAATTCGCCCTGGATCGCCCCCGGTTGGGCATTACATTGACTGGTGCATAGGGTCCGTGATGACGGTTTCATGTTTAGCGTTACATACATCCGATACCCAATGGCATGGAATAAGTAAACAGTATTCGAGACAGGAAGTTCTAGATATAGAACTGGTGTGGTCATATCATACATTTATCGCTTGATATGAATAAACAGGTGTGGTCCTAGGTCGCTTGGTATGAATAAACAGAAGCATGTGCTGTTTATGACACAGGCACTCGATGTCATCGATTTAATAAACTTGCAAGAAAATTAACATAAATACAACATAGTAGCTCAGCAGTAATAATTAATCTCAACCAACGGAAGTGATGCAATCGTACAATTTAGTTGTATTTACTAGAGCTACGTTCTATTTTCATGCAAGTTTATTGAAACGATGACACCATGTGCCTGTGGTTTTTGACAGAAATTTTGCAGAGAAATTCAAGATTTTTGTACCAACAATGTAGGTTTATTCATACACAATGGAATACTAACTACGTTGCAGACGTACATGCATGCATAACATAAATTCGAAAAATATGGCATTAATGTCCGGACTTTCATTAAACTCAGAATCCCAACCTGAAACACCAACGTCATGGATTGTTTACGTAACGTACATCAAACAAGAGCCCCGCTGGGTGGTACATTATACGTCCGAAGCAAAAACAATAACGCAACAGCTCAACACGGAAAAGCAGTGGAAAACTTCAAATTCCCCGTGACCTTGGTCATTGACATAGGAACCTGAATCATGTGCATGGCACATCGTCGCCCTGTGTGTAGTATTATTTATGCCAAGTAATTTTAAAATCCTATCACAAGTAATGAAGATACAGCCAGGACACAGAATTTCAAAGTCCCCCCTCTGACCTTTCACCAAGGGACCTGGGCCATCTGCATGACACATCGTCATCATGTGGTAATAATTTGTGCCAAGTTATTTTAAAATCCTACCGTTAGTAAGGTAGATAATTATTACAGCCCGGACACAGAATAGCAGCACAGGTAACTGTATCGTTGAAAAAGAAAAAAAAAAAAAAAAAAAAAAAATTCTATTTCAACGACACAGTTACCTGTGAATAGCAGTGCAACATTTTAAAGCCCCCCCCCCCGTGACATTGACCTTTCACCAAGGGACATTGTTCTTGTGCATGACACATCATCTCCATGTGGTAATCATTTGTGCCAAGTTATTTTAAAATCCTATTTCAAGTGAGTATGATACGGCACACACACGGAATAGCTAATGAACGGACAGACATACGAAGGAGACCATAACACAATACGACCATTCGGGCGTATAAAAAGATATGAGAAAATCGGACAGGGAAGGCAGCAGTCATCTTAAGCAGCCGAGCACAGAAAACAAGCAACACTAATAAAAAAAGTCTAAATTAATACAAGGTATAACTCTCACAAATAAACTTACGAAAGAAATTCCCAAGTCACAGTTGTGAAAAGCTGGATAACCTGAAGTTCCATAAAGATATGCAAAACATGTGGCCTCAAAGAATCAAACGAAGCGTAGCTGTGACTAGACATGTAGGTCACTGTTCCAGTATGACCCTCAAACCTTTCTACGCCCTTAACGCCAAACGCATTACATTTTGTTAACTTGCTTTTCCGAAAAAAAACCCAGCTTATGCAACGCACCAGTCAGTTGTATGCACACCCCCAAGTCGGCCTCAACACTGGGGATGGGCGGTGAATAGCCGGGGAACGGCCGTGTTTTTATCTTCCAGCTTCCCCGCGGTGCCAGGGAAATGTTGGGAATTTTTTCTCCGAACCAATACCCCGGGGACAAATATTTAGTTGTCAGGTGCCGGGGAAATACCGGAGATTTTACCATCAGCTGTTCCCCGGAGGGCGGCTTTGACAACCCAAAGGTAAAAATCCCGATCCATCCCCGGCGTTGGGGCGTGGATGAAAATGGCCGGTGCATTCTTGCACCCTATCATAGCCTCTACCGCTTTGCAATCAGAGGGGAATATAGATTACCCTCCGCCACTCTGTCTAGTATCTGGATCCTGCCATAACGGAAAATTGGTATGTGGCAATATGGAGATTATGCATCAGTCAGTTGCATCCACGGCCCTCCTGGGGATGGACGGTGGAAAGCCGGGCAAATAGCCGTGTTTTACCTTCCGGTTTCCCCTGCACTGCCGGGGAGATGTTGGTGATGTTTTATCCGGGGACAATATTTAGTTGTCAGGGGCCTCGGGAATACTGGATATTTTATGGCGTGGATACAACGGAGTGGCTACGTACGTCTATTTTTAATCAGACAAAACATATGGTTGTCATGGCTGTGGGGATTTACTGTTTACGTTAATATTTTGATTTTTAGGACTTCAGATACTAGTTTAAACTAGGTATTCAAACCCCCCTTTTATTGCTGAAGCTTGATCACTTAGCTGGGGCGGTTGACATATTTATTTATGTGGTGTAGTGTGAGCAACATGATTTGTCGCTCGAGTTTGTTGTTTTGAGGTCATCCGGGTTCTGTTACTGTGTCAAGTTATAGTAATACATTGTTTGGCCACTTTGGTTATCTTTGCCATCTTTTTATGAAGCGTTACGTTGTTCAGATTTGTTTCTAAAAATATGATATGCATGTTCACCCGCATCCTAAAACATCAAAAGTTCCCAGAACCGGAAAAACCGTTACTCATGCAGTTTTGACGAGATACATATTTGATTTTCTATCTACCTCAGTGCTCATTGCGATCCATAAAAACATGCAATGCAGCGTCACAGTGTACCCTCTGAATAAGTGTTGCCACGTTCAGTGAAGTCATCGTTTTCTCCAAAAAGATTCCTCGGTTTAATGTAATATCCGATGCCACATTTTCCTTGTCAAGTCACTCGCAGAAATTATAGCCGAGGACAAAGTTTCAAGGCTATTTTGTTTGATTGATGAATCTCTTCGGTGAGAATGATGTCACCCTAATCCCCTACGAAATTAGTTTCACTCATTCATAAGGTAAAGTAAATACATGTACATATAATATGTAATATACAAGTACATAATCTATCGAATGGATGAAAAATTGGGAAGTAAAAACTGTAGTTTGTGGTGCAATTTCTTATGTCTGTGTCCTAATCTTGGCACCATTTAATGCTTACGCTGCACTACTTTAATTATTTAAATCACTGACTGTGGTAGAAAAATATCAAATATTTACCTAGATGTAGTGCCGAGTAATGGCCTTTCCAGTTCCAAAGTCCCTCTGTCAGTCAGTGTAAACTCGCCCGTATGTACATGAGTGAATACTTTCGGCGAGCTATGAATACACATTTGTTTAACGATATCCGGCATTTAACATATACGTATACGCCACAAATTAATTCCACGATCCATTTCGCGTCGGGTCACATTAAACAAATAAAAATATAATTAGTGAAACACACGGAAAAGACGGGTAAATGATAAGTAAATATTGGACGACATAGAGATATTTTCAGCTTCGATTTCACCACACTAGTTCTAATTACGGAAGTTTAAGCCAATATCGTCAATAAAACTGAATTATTTTTTAAAAAATCAGATGGGCATATTAGTTTCAGCATTAAAATTTATATAAAATATTAATGTAAAACCTAATTAAAATTCAATTATAAAACGTAGTGCCCTTGTCAATGACGTCATTTAGTCATGACGTCATACATATAGACACGAGAGACGATGCCGTATGCTAGAACGTTGCAAGTCAACGACAGTGTGGCAGCATGGATTATTCGCTATTTCGGACCACCAATATTTAGAAATGACACAGAAATAGAGAAATATTACTTCAAGAATGACTTTATTGTGATCCACACTTCTTACACCAACTCATCACGGCAAGAGAGATGACGGGGACCACGGGACTTCTGTGTCATTTTTTATTTGACAAGGGAAAGCTATGCATGATTTTCAGGTGAGTTTTTTCTTGTAGCATGCCTACTGCAGGCTTCATTTATTGTTTCAAATTTATCCGTATATGTTACGTAGCCTAGGTCTAGAGGTACGAGAATTTAGTTAATAGTTCTTCTAGACTCTGATAATTGGCAGCGACGGATTCCGGATTTGACGTTTCACCGTTTGGTTTTGAAATGGTATAGTGAAACCCCATGAAGCCGGTGTATCCACGGTACCGGTGCATGTAATTTTCTCATGAAATTGTAGATTCTTTTTCTCGTGACATTGCCTGCAGGATTGTTTACAATAACTGACGAGTAAATTAAATAAATAAATACGAAATTGACCAAATTCTGAATGAAAACACAACAAAAACTTACACCATGCCTTCACTACGAGTAAATCCTTATTTAATCGGCAATGTTTGACATGCATGTATTCAATGCTCGCTTGTTTATTTATCAAACATAATTTTGACAGCTATGACGTCATCCATTGATAAAAAGGGTCGTGTGCAACTTTTGGCGGGAAAAAATCAACTTGTCAACAAACTGGACCAAATTTACTTGGAAAAAGTTATTGTTGCACCGGATAGATGGGGTTATTTCCCTTTCCTGAAATTTTACATGGTGTTTGTTTACATGTATTTTTTCCGATTCCAAAGGTCATTTGATGTGATTTTGCAGTTTTATTAAAGATTAAAGGTCATTTTAGCAGTTTCCAACAAAATATGTGTCGAGGAGTTAGTGATTTATATTTCTTTTGTCAATTTCGCTTGATACATCGGCTGCATGAGCTTCAAGGCTAAATTGGTTCCCCTTTGTTTAAATTGAGTGAGAGAGAGCTAGAAAACTATGGATTATTAGGCCCCTACAGGTTTCCAACCGCAAGGGCTATATGTTTGCCCCCCCCCCCCCGTCAGTCCGTCCGAGAAAATCTGGATACTGCCATAATGCATAACTCAAACAGTTTTCAAGCTAGATTGACGAAACTTAATTGGTATGTGGATTGAGACCAATAAGAAGATTATGCACGTCTAATTATTTTTATGAGGACAAAAAATGTGGTTACCTTGGCAACAAAAACATTGACAACCTGGAAACCAGACAGGGGAATTCCTAATTACTTGTTAGTTTGAACATGGATTATGTAAAAGCATTAGCCTTTTCATCTCCAACTATAGTCCCTAATTCGAGATTGTTTGACTGGTCAAACCAATGATGTCAGTTACATCTATAATAAAAGTAAATACATGTTTGTGTTTTTCCTGTAGATGGTGTCCATGAATGACATAGCAGTACCTTACTTCGAGATTCAGAATGTATTATCATGTCAGACGGTGGTGACTGGTGCTATTGAGACTACAGAGGCTACACGATTACGGATAATGAAGATTACATGATGTGAAATTGACTCAAGGACATGATAATCAAATGAGGTATGTTTCTATCAAATTAAAGTGCAGTGCACAAGAACTGTAACTACCTTGGGCGATTTTTATGCCCCCGTATCGATAGATCGGCAGGCATATAGTGATTCAACTGTCCGTCCAGCATGGTTAACCCAAATTGACTATTTCTTCTAGCATTAATATGGCTTGCTACAGATAATAACAAAGCTTTCAAACTTGAATGGATGTTGTACTGTATATGCCCACTCTCTACACGCCTGTATCACCTGACTCCATTTAGACCTTCACCTTGACCTTATTTTGGACTTACTTATTGAAATGGCTTCCACGGCACAGGGGCATAAGAGTTTATTGAACATAGTCTTGTTTAATTACTTCCCTTTACAGTAATTCAATGGTTTTATTAGAGCATTTCATGTTCACAGCACTTAGTCAATTTATGATTTTCAAATTTCAACTTACTGGGTTTGCATGCTCTCAGGGGTGTGGAAATCCTCAAATCATGTCGGACACAGGAATTTCACACCCCTGAATGCTTCTTACACTGACAGTGCTGTGCTATTTCTCTTTGATTGAATTTAAGCAATTGGTTAAAGTTACAGTCAAAAAAGCTACTACTGACCATACAATAGAGTACACAGGAAGAAGAATAATTCAAAATTCTTGTCCACAGCATCGGGGTGGGGTAAAATGTTTTCATACAACCAGTTAATCTTCAAAAGTTACTAAACTTAAAGTATGCTGTTGTTTTGATATCTCACTTTTAAGTAACACAGAAGGATTTAAGGAAATGACGAAAAGTAACCAGCAAGCATGTTCAAATAGCCAGTGATTTTTCCACCTCAGTTCTACCCCCTCACCCCCCCCCCCTTCTTATCATTTTGAGTTCAAATTATTTCAAATTCTCTCAGTGACTCAAAGTGCAATGAGCTAGAACTGTTCTCTATCTTGCACATTTTTAGTTGATTCCTTTTGATTGATTTTATTAGACCAAGTCTTGTCTGCAACATAGCATTTTTATGTTATAAAATTTAAGTTCAAATTACTTCCAATTTGGTATGCATAGTTTCAATTTGACTCAAAGTGCAAAGCAGACGAACATTAACTCTATCTTGAGTGGTGTTTTAAATACTTCCCTTTGATAGATTTTATTTCAGCATTTCAAACTGAATAATACATACATTACTGTACCCACCAAAAATAAGTATATGAGTTTTTCTCCATTTACTTGTCAAGTTGACTGTATAACACTTTGCAGAACAGAGAAGCAACAATGTTTTTGAACATTTGGAATATTTTTTGTTTATAAAGTATAAAGACCATACATTGAATGCTCCCCTAGATGTCAAATAGTATGTGTTAATGCCTTGCTTGAAAGGTAACTTGGTTATAAAAAGACAGAAAATCCAGCCCCTTGGACCCCATGGATAATATTTTGCATTGGAACATTTTCGTCTTAAAGACTTTATTCATAGACTCGTTTAGTAACTATAGTTTCAGAAATAAATAGTAATGTGACTGTCTAACAAACAAATATGGAATGATTTCACCAATTATAAGTCTGCATCTGTCAAAAACTGTATACTTATTTTTGGTGGGCACTGTATATATTGCATGTTAGTTTGCAATCACCTGAAGTTCCCAAACCCGGCAACAATTTTGACTTGCAAACTTTTTATCATACATAATTATTGTCCAGGTCATAAGACTCTGGTAACTTCCTAATACAGTGAGTGTTGGAGAAAATTTATAATTGCACATTCTAAACACTACCTAACCGATTGAATATGTATACTTTTATCTATTTCCAGAAAGCACAGAACAAGAGGACTGATAGTACTATAATACCATTTCAAGGATATTCAAAACTCTATTGTGTTTTAAGATGTTGTCAGGGGAGCTTGATGAAGTGTGAGCTGTTTGCTGTTGTTGACAATCTAGGTTCATTTGACTATGATGTGATATGGTGACCAATGGTTATTTTATACTGTGACATACATTTATGATTAGGATTGTGTATGCTTTAAGTATAATGCAATATATATTTAAATATAAATGTTTCAACTCATATTCATTTGCTGTTTTACTTTAGTCTTAGTGACATTTACTGTTCTTTTTATACTTTAAGCTCACATTATATAATCATCAGTTTCAGTGCATCTTTACAAACACTAAACATATTTAAGAGCAGTCACTCAAGAAATGGAAATTATGAGATTGACATTTCAGTTATTGATATTTTTGACTAATTGTTTAAACTAGCACCTTTTTGATATATTTCAAGACATTATTCAAACCAATAATTGGATTTTTGTGATTTGTTTTTAAATGCCCAAAAAAGTATACAGTAGTTCTCGTTTAGAGAAATCATCCAGTCACAAAATGACAGTATTGAAAGAAAAGGACATTCCTATACACTACAATACTTATTTTCATGACAAGGCAACACATGCTATATATAGCATATACAAACATTCTGCTCCAGGGCTTGTGCTATACCACACTTTGAAGTCATTATACATGGCATGCATAATTTAAGCTGACCTTAAAAATCTTTCGATGGAACAGTCTTAAAACGACTCTCAAATTCTGAAACACACCGCTGAACGGAAGTCAAGGCCATAATGATAACTCCAAACAAAGATTTTTAAAAGGTCCAGCTTACATACATGTATCTGCCAAAACTTGGACATACCCATATTATAAGACACTTGGTGGTGATCATTGTCTTACAACATCCTCCATCAATGATGACCAGTTCATTCAATCAGTGTAAAGTTCAACTCACAACATATTCTATAAGTTGAGGTTAGATGATGACGCCTAACACTCAAATTTCAAACCCTTTGTACATGCAGTACTTGTGCAAAGTCAGCTTTGTCAATGCAGCGCATGAGCAAAGTAAGCTTTGCCCATGGACTACATGAGCAAAGTCAGCTTTGCCCATGCACCGCATCAGCAAAGGCAGCTTTGCCCATGCACTGCATGAGCAAAGTAAGCTTTGTCCATGCACTGCATGAGCAAAGTAAGAAAGTCAGCTTTGCCCATGCACTGCATCAACAAAGTCAGCTTTGCCCATGCACCGCATCAGAAAAGGTAGCTTTGCCCATGCACTGCATGAGCAAAGTCATCTTTGCCCATGCAACGCATGAGCAAACTTAGCTTTGCCTTTGCAAATTTCTGAATGAAAGGGAATATTTTGCTGCACAAAGTGTCGAAACCCGACTACAGCTGATTCTAGAATTAATGTCCTATTCTTACTTTAGTTAATAATGTGTTTGCAATTCTACCTGCCTCTAATTCCTTCTTGATCTTTGAAGTAACAATTTCACTTTTATTAGCAATAGATTTTAAGTTTTTACAGTCAAAGGCCTCACGTGGACCAGTATAGTTCAAATGAAAACCAAATTTAAAGCCTTTTAATATAATTTCTGCATCTTTATGATGATATTTCTTGAGTTCTGCCTCTAATATATATATATTTATTGGGGAAGGGGCCAGAGTTTGATTAAATGGGACCTGGTTAATGATAATTTGGTCTGCGTAGACCTGCTCGGCCTGCAGGAAACCGACCTCGTCTGAAGTTGTTACCGGGGCGCTGTGAGTTGCCACGAAAAAGAGCAGACGGTGTACCCTGAGTGCTACTAAAATCCTGGCGAACCGGGCAATTGAGGCGGCCATGTTCAGATGAGACGCAGTTTGCACAGGTATGTGAATACCTACATGGCGTCCAACGACACCGACCATTATTAAAATCTGAACAACGCGTTTGATTAAAATACAAAGTGCTTGATGCAGCCCTTGAATGTAAATTATTGTTAGCTCCCAGGCCCTGTGGTAGCGACATTACTCGTAACCACAAGTCTGAATTCAACTTATCCCAAGCTTGCGGCTGGATCGCTTGACGCAACCTAAACTGCTCGTCATAGGTGCGCCATGAATGGCCACCTAGACGATTAGCCGCATCCCGTATCACAGTCATGTAATGAATTAGTTCCTGCGACTTTTCAGGAAATTTCTTAATATAGATACTCATGAATATTAAAAAAGCGTCCGACCATTTTTCCATGCTTTGAATCTTATCATTGATTTGCTTATTTTTCGTTTCCAACATTCCTCTGTCATTTATAGTTAACAACCCCCCCTGTTCACACATTGCTTCCAATTCCAGGCACCCTTTGAGCAAGCAGCTCAGATTGACATATTTATTTTGCCAAATCTTTTGACATATTTGGAAAGGAATATGGGAAGAAATCCCATCCCCACCGCACCTTAACAATTCTAGGCCGCTGTCCTCTGTATTCAATAATGTAGACGTTTAAGTTAACCATCGGAAAAGCAGACCTAAATTGGCCTCTTGTATCATTAAGTACATTTTCGAAATCAATAAACTGATTACCAATACAATTTCTATTAATAACTTCACCTTCGTTCTCTGCTGACTCATCGTGAAGCTGAATGACCTCATCAACCTCACTCACGGGCGGATTTCTTGGCTCAACAGCCTTCCTCTGTCTCTTCACCCCTTTGCCTCTTGCCGACATGATACTTGTTTAAAAACGATTCACAAAAACAAATTATAAATGTACGTATTCCGTTTTTTAAGCTTTAAATATTAACAAAGAAATTTTTGACGTCTGCTAGCTGCGGAGGCGGTAAACGAGTGCCGCCTCGCGCCCCCTCGCGCAGCTTGCGTGAAACGAATGCCGCCTCGCGCATAAAAAACGGAATACGTACGGTGAACACGGTCTTTAACCACGTTCACCCAGAATGCACCGGAACGGAAGTAAACAATGGAAACACTTCCGTCCGGTAAAATACGAATAAATTTAACTAAAAACATCGCTGCAAAATAAATACAATTATGTTAGAGCCATAATTTGTAATACTGAACCGTTAGAAAAATTGACGGTATGTATCATATCGTGAGGTGAGCGTACCGTTACAGCCCTAGTAGGGGATATACAAGTTATGCCTTCTTTTCTATTTAAGCCGTTTGGTGAAGATGCGAAAGATTGTAAGATAGAATTAGACCCTAGTTGTGGAGAACTGGGTTCACGTGAGGAGAAACAGATTACTGTACACTTTATTGCTAATAGAGAGGTAAGCTTTCCTGGAGCCTTATTTACAAACATTTTAAGTCTAAAAAACAGACTTAGACTCTACATTGACAAATCTTCTATTCACTCTCATGTTGTTGTTAATGTACTGATTTTAATATATTTTGGTATAATACATATTCAGTGGGTAACAACACATAATCAGACAAAATTTCACAGGGTTCAACCCAGTGACTAAGAAATGGCAGTGGTTATAAGTGTTGTCAATTTTAAATGTAAGTCTGAGAACTTTGCAGTCTTAAAATGCTTGTTAATAAGACCTTGACTTAGAATTTTACACAAAAATGTCAAGTTCTAAAAGACTATATGAAAGATATCCACTTTTAGCTCTATAAAGCTGTTCACTATAACAAGAGGAGTGTATACTGACACAGCTGGTTACCCTGTGATCTCTATTAATTTAACGAGTTATCTTCTCTTGTTTTTCTTAAAACTTTCACTGACAAATGAGCAAGGGTGCTATCAAGTACAAGAAAGTGCCACATTTAGCAATTGTATGCAGTACTCTTGTTCAATATCTCAATATTTGTGTTCTTAACAAGTTGGAAACTGATAAAAGTTTTTTATTTACCGGAATATAAAAGAGAATTTAAACAATTTGAAACATCAAAAAAAAATATGGCCCTATTATTGGTAGATGGAAGGCTATGAACTTTGACCCTAACAATAATTCTTGGATTGTTTCAGGGAGATTTCAGTGATTTGAGGATACCATGTAAAGTTGAAGGGGTTGATGTTCCCCTTATATTGGCCCTTTATTGTGACTCAAAGGGGCTGTCAGTACAGTACCATATCTCACAGGATGGAAGAGATAAACTGTAAGATTCTGTTTTTCTACAATTTCTTTTCTGTATTAAGCAAAAATAGTACATTCTTTACTATAGATAACAACAAATATTCTGGTATTTTAGGCATTTGTAGCCCTTGATTTGGCGTTAAGAAGTATATTAAATTGGACTGTGGTATAAAAAATATTTTCTAAAATGAAATCTGTAACAAAGCACAACAATGCTAAACATTAAAAAATTGATATGGCCTTATTGCTTGGCTGTTGTGCATATTGACAGATATTTTAGATCAGATGATTTTTACCAGAGTTACAGCCCTTTTGTGGGAGGCTTTCATTTTTGTGTCAAAAAATCATCATTTAATCATAATTTATTTTCATCAATGTTCTGTGTATGATCAGTTGATTTCATTGTTTAACAAATAAGCACAAAATAAGTTTGTATTTTCTGATTGAGAGATTACTCTCTGAATATTATATCAGAGATAAATAAAATTAAAACTAATGTCATAATTTTGTATTTTACCTTTCAGGGATATGGAAGATATCAAGTTAGATTTTGGAGATGATGTTGCTATGAATACAACACCCAAGTTATATATACATGTAACAAACAATACAGCTATTACTGCACCATATGCATTGAGTCTAGAGAACTTTTATTCCAAGCCTCCAACACCCCCGGATCAGAAACGATCTGATGTCAACAGAAGCTTGAGGTAATATGATTGTATTCAACTGTATGTTGGGTAATTACTTGTGAATTTTTATTTTCGCTATTATTGCCCAGTGGTTTTTCAAGAATTCTTAAATCCCCATACTTGTACCCCATTTTGGATGAGGGGGGTATTTTGCTTTGCACTAGTTGGTCTGTCGGACGACCAAATGGTTTCCATCAAATAACTTGAGAACGCTTTTCCCTAGGATCTTCAAACTTTACATGGAGGTTGGCTTGTTACAAAAGATGACCCCTTTGACCACCAATTTGTAAATTTCGAGAAATGTGTAAATTCTCAAACAGCTACAGTGCTAGCTTTAAGTGTTAATCCGCAAGAAATTGGGATTTAAGTCAATGTCATGTAAGAATATAACCTTTCCAATGTGGTAATCCAGCCAAACCAAAATCAATTTTTTTTGTCGGTAACTTCGCTATATTTTTTTTATAACTTGTACATTATTCCTGTCATGTGAGAAGATACTTTTCCTACATGTGAATTAACACAGATCAATGTTCTTGTCTGGAACCTATTTTCTGCAGAGTTGCAGACCTTTTCAGCAAACCTTTGTATTCACTTTATAACCTTTACTTTGTTTTGTTTGTACAGTACACGTAGACTGATGCTGGGTAAGACACCAAACCTTGCAGATCCTCTCAGTAAAACAGAGACAAAGGCACAAGCTGGTAAGTTCATGCTTTGTATTAATTTTCATACTTTGTGAACATACAAAAATCCAGAGGGGGGGGGGGGGTCTAGACTTCTACTGGGTAAAGTTTTATCCAAGAAGTTACAGAGAAGTCTTACATTCAAATTTAATTTTTCAATAAAATTCTGAAACAAACACAAAAATTGTGTATATTGTCAGGAATTTTAGGTCAGGTGAATTTTGCCAAAGTTATGGCCCCTTGTTGGTTAAAAAACATTCTAGTTAAGGGTTGTGTCGATGAGATTTATAAGACCATGGTTTAACAGATTACCATTTTATTTTACACATATAATGTATTTTATTGCTCAGATATGTGTACAGCAATGTTAAGCCAGGGTAATGGTACAGCATTTGTTCCCCAGCCAGCGTCAGGTATGCTTGCTGCTTACGGTGAGGAGGTGATTGAACTGACAGCATTCAGTGACATGTGGGGAGAATATCAAGACAATGTTATATGTAGGGTAAGTAATATATACTGTAAAATCATTAATTTTCAAGGGGATTAAATTTCATGGATTTTGTGGATCACCTTTAACCGCAAAATCAACTCCCATTAAACAATAATTTTGGCTTTTGTGTTTATTATTTTGTGATTATAAAATCCCTAAATTAAGGTCTGATCGAAATGGTCATTTTTGCAAAAACCACGAAATTTTGTCACATCAAAATTAAATGATTTTACATGTTGTTTGCAAGATAACAAATCTTATATACTTTAAATAACTTAAAATCTAAACAATCATCAGATTTCCGTCAAAATTTGCATAGCATTATGATGACACCCTACCTCCTTTCATTCTAAGTTTCATAATTTTTTATTAATTATCAAGAAAGTTGTGTTCTTTTATGAAATAAAGGCTATGCTCGGCATAATTCATTTAAAAAATGCAATGCTATATTTAAGTCAAACTTCTAAATCTCAAAGTGTAGGTCCAACATCTTGGCTACTCAGGTCCCCACAATCAGGCAGATTTACAATGTAAAACGTAAATCAAAATTAATTATTTATTTCAAATGCAATTGCCATTTTGTAAGTTTGTTATTTTTTCTAGATTGGTGACTTGGATGATTATAAAATCCCTGTGAGTATGACAGTGGTAGGATGTCCGTTATCATTCCAAATGACATCTGGATTACCTGACCTGAAACCTGTCGTGAGATTTGGTACACATGTTGCTGGAACCGCTGCTTGTAGTCGCACAATGAGGGTGAAGAACAACAGTCCACATGGTACACTTTCTTTATTTTTTTTATTCTTGCAGCAATAAATATTGCAATGCTTTTGCTTTCATGCAGTCTTGTTGCTATTAATTGAATTTGCGTTCCGACCATTTACATATAATTACATTATACTGGCTGAATTGTAAATAACCTTTACCCTAACTTGTTGGACACACCTCATAGTAATCAAATTTTAAGATGCAATTGGCTTTTAAAGATTTAATGTATTTTAATTAACAAAACGGCTTTAATGCTGGTATATATGATTTGACAACAATGTATAGCAGCGTTTATGAGCTTATCACATTCAATGCTTGTTTCAGTTTACATGAGTTGAACACATTATTTCAGACATACTACATGTTGATTATTTCAGACATACGTGTTGACTGGCAAGTATTCAACATTGAAGAAGGTGATGAGAAGTTGATGGACATGGTTGTATGTTATGGTAATGGCTTCCCTCTGAAAGATTCGGATGGAAACGAGATTATTCCTCCAGCTGAAGGTATGACTTGCAATAAATAGCTTTACCTCCTTTTCAAGAGCTATTGCTTTCAGAATTACCTCCCTTTCTAGAGCTATTGTATCCAGGGTTACCTCCTTTTGAAGAGCTATTGTTTTCAGAATTACCTCCCTTTCAAGAGCTATTGTATCCAGGATTACCTTCTTTTGAAGAGCTATTGCTTCTAAGATAACCTCATTTTGAAGAGCTATTGCTATCAAGATTGCCTCCTGATGATGTGCTAATACAAGTTCTACTTCCAACTCATTACTCATACTCTTTTCATAGCATGGGTAGGTGGTTTTCTTATAGAAGCTAGTCAGTACTTTTAGTTGCATTTTTGAATGCTGAAGCATGTTTACCTTATCGACAGTGTTGCTAGAAAGCCAGGAAGGCCTATTTCTCTTTATAAAATGAAAAAAGCCTGAGACGCATATTTGCAACAGATTAAAGATAGTTTAAGCTTGTCTGAATATGCAGTTGTCAACATTTATGATATATTTATAATGTAACACTGTTTGTATAATTGGAGTTTGTACCTGTTTTATTTTTCTCACATTATCTGCTCAGAATAACACACTAACATTTTATTCCTAAAATGTAAGGCCACAGATATTTTAGGTTTATAGGATCTCTTGCTTTTGGGGAAAATGAAAATTGCACAAGAGAGCCTAACAAGTCCTAGATCCAAATGGGCCATTTTATGAACAAATTTGGACCGTTTAGGTCCTCTTGTCCTCTTGTAATATTTTCATCCCCTACTGCAGACGGCATTTATTTTAAATTCTGTAAACCCTAAGAAAGTGGCCTTCTGGAAACTTTTCTGAAAATTTCTGATTGCTGTTTTGACATTGAGAAATTGTTCTTTCATTTAGCTTTGAAACTCAAGAAACCTGGTAAGCTTTATGCATGATTTCTATTGCATGTACCTTCAGTTGTATTCACTGTCTTATTGTATGCATTTCAGGCCCCAATCTCCTGAAACATCTCAAGTAGAAATCTCATCTCAAATTGAGATTTTGCTCAAATCAGAGCCTGAATTTGAGATGAAGTTCAACCTCTTTGAATTCGATTTCATTAAACTAAGATTAGTGATTTCTGATTCAAATTTTGAGTTCAGCCTCCAAAGTAAATTATCTAAATGATACATGACAATATTTGAGATGAGATTTAACTCAGATTGAGATGTTTCAGGAAATTGGGGCCTGATATTCTCTTTCCTTATTCTTATTTACCGCATGCATTTCTGTTATTCCCTTCCTTTATTATGTTCCCTTTCCATGCCTGCCAAGCTAGTTAAATCCAAAATAGGAGTGATAAAGCAAAAAATATCACACTATGCACTTAAATGTTATTTAAATGTGATTTAGATGCATAAACAAGGAATGTATTACTTCTAGTGGTTTTAAATATGGGACAGAAGATCATAAAATGAATCAAATGTACCTTTGTTCATAGTTAAGTAGAGTTGGAAAACCAGAAATTAACAACAAAATAGGAGTAACTCCACTTTAATTGGAGTACTTGTCAGTTATGCCCTTTCAAAGAATATGGAGTATTATAACTTTGCACAAGTAAGTCTGTCTTGTATGTTTGTTTATTTGTTGATGTCTTGTGATTTCTGACCAAAAGCAAAACAATACAAGGTTATGGAGGATCCTTATTCTTTAATTGGTTGAATGAAAAGTTATGATGACCTATTTTCAAAAATTGATTTTTCCGAATGGACCAACCTTATGGGCAGACAGTCTTATAAATGCCCCCTAATCTTGGCACGATGGATGGCAATGACCAATAGGTTATCCATACTGATTTTGTGATTAGTTAAATTGTTAAAGCCCAATATAGGGGGTATATTTGTAGATCTTACAACTTGAGTTTTGTTAATTGTTGTAAACTGTTCTTCGTTTTATACTTCCAAAGTTTTACCCTAGACAAATCCTACAAAGGAAAATGCATATATCATTTACCCAGGGGTCATGGGTATTACCGAAGACCTAAATTACACAGATTGGACACTCAATTTTTAGTGAGAGAAAACAAAAAAATAACTTGCGGCAGATGAAGTTATTTTGCATAAAACTTTTTTATAATTCAATTTCGATGGACAAAGTATCATGTTGAAAAGATAAGTATCTTCTAATGCACGAGGAAACTTGTTTTTGTTTACCTCTTATAAGATACAGAAAATTATGATTTGAATGAGGCACATTTGGTATTTTCTGATAAACTTGAAATTAACATTAAAATGAGAGTAGGCCATGCTCTTCAGGGTCTTTTGTTTTATTCCTTGACCGATTTCTATAAATTAGGTATCATTTTAAAGCTGAAAAATAAATCTATTGCATAGACTTAAGATTTATTTCTTAATTTTATTAAAACAGGAGATACAAGGTATATAAAACAAACGAGATTTCGCAATATTTAAAAGGTGCTGCCACAAGATATTGTGAGATTTGGAACAGGTTTCCAATCTGTGCAATTTAGGTATAACAAGTCAAGAATGTGATAGAAAGAATAAATAAAAGTTTTAAGCACAGTTAATAAAACTAACTTGATAACAAAATAAGACAAAGTTAAGGTCATTTTAAATGTCAAATGCTGAATGTTTACCATAAAGCAATGTTTGAAACTGAGTTTATTGGTTTAGGGATGTGTGCAAATGGCATGGGGAACACACTTTTCCAGTTTGGCATTTTACAATGCTTCAATAGGATGCCTGTACATTTGAATGTTGTTCACTTATACTGGGCTGCATTGGTATAAAACTTACACTTTCTGTACACAGGGACCTTATTCACAAGCATTGTAAGTCTAAAACTCAGACTTAGACTTTACATTGTCAAATGTTCTATTCACTCTCATGTTGTTATAAATGTATTGATTTTGACATAAATGGGTATACATGTTCAGTGGGTAACAACAAATAGTCAGATTAAAATGTCACATAGTTAAATCTAGTTGCAAAGAAGTGGCAGTTATTATAAATGTTGCCAATTTTAAGTCTAAGTCTGAGTTTCAGTCTTACAATGTTGGTGTATAAGGCCCCTGTAAATAATGTCCTGCATCTATAGTAACACCATTTTACAGATACATAATATTGTCTAGTGTTGAGAGGTTGTTGCTATAGAGAGGCCCAATGTGTAGTCATATTTTAGTGCTGTTTTATTCTTGTATACACTTTATAGAGTGTATTTCATGAATATCTTTTCATATTGAATTTATTCAACAATTTAAAAAAAATCATCACATGACCGGCTCTGCCAAGTTTCCCTATTCTTATAGTCATATCATAAACTACCAGTAATTTGAGCTGCCTATATTTCACAAGAAACAAAAAATAGCCAATTATTTCTATATGATTACTGTAGCTCTTTGCATAATGCTTCTAAACAATGCAAGTTGTTGTTAATATTAGTTTTCTTGTTTAGATGATACACTTAAGGGAAATTTGAGATTTTAAGAAAATTCTAAGTTTTCACTTAAGATGCTTTATAAATACCGACCCAGGTAAAAAAGGCTCCAAAATAATGAAAATGGCACTACTTTACTATGTCCCATATTTTGATAAAAATTTTATCACAATTATGGTCAATTCTGGTTGATATTTTGGAGTTATGTTTTACCCGACTTATAGATGAGTTTAGTTCTCTCTGATTTAATTTCACTACTCTAATTCTCCCACATACCCATAATCTTAATACTATTCACAGTGGCATTACATTTGTAGCTGATTGGTCAAAGTTTATGTTAGAGGCAATTTTACATGAGTTTGTAAATTTATGAGTTTTGCCTATATTGAGACCTCATTTACTCAATTACTTAAACTGTGAGTGAGTTACTCACTGCCCATAATTTCATGTTAAGCTCATAATTTATAAATTAAACGAAACTTACCTAAGTTGAAGTTTGATTGTAATTCTATGAGACAACGATATTTCATGAGGATATGAAATGAGATGCGGTTCGCGCATGCGCAGTCAGTCTTCAAAGCATATTTGGCATGAGTTAATATCCCTGCATACATACATGTGAAAAAACCACATGAACCAACGTAACTGAATGAATACTAGTCATAATACCATTATAACCCAATATTTCTTGTCGGGAGGGTAGGGAGGCATTTCATATCCTCATGAAATATCGTTGTCTCATAGAATTACAATCAAACTTCAACTTAGGTAAGTTTCGTTTAATTTATAAATTCTATTCCGACAACGATATGTATTCATTCGTCAATGAAATGAGACTTTAAAGCTCAAATCATGCCAAATATCATGTATAAAATAACTAACATGCAAGTTTACTTACATGAATTTACATCTTCAAAATAGCTTCACTAACACCATTCTCATTTTCCACTATAATTTCTTTATCGTAGAACCTAGCAAATGCGCTTCTGTTTGACCATCCTGCCTTCTTCAGAATATCCGCTACTGGTACTGACAACATTTTTGCCTTTGATGTGGCAGCAGCTCTTACACTATGTGCTCCGAATGTCTTTGTATCTATCCCTGCTCTGAGCATAACAATTTTGATCCATCTCGCTATTGAATCACGTGATATTGGTTTGTAAGGTTTTATAAAACTGATCAATAACTTCTTTTCCGAACTTTTCCTAAGTTCTTTAGTCCTTTTCAAATACTCCTTCATAACTGTATAAACACACAGCTTCCTATCTGGAGGGTAAGCTTTCAAATGAAATGTTGAAAAATCGACACCTGGCCGACTTTGCTTTAATAAACCATTAAACTGTAACACAAACTCTGAACTAAACTTTTTTAAATCTTGAACAGTTAACAAATGTAACGTTTGTACACGTGCTGCATTCACTAGTGCCATCAACATTGTCAATTTCAATGTAAGATCCTTTAATGTTAGATGTTTCACAGGTGACAATTTTTGTAAGTATCTTAACACCTTATCTACCTCCCAAATACTGGTGTATCTGCTACGCGGAGGTCTAATATTGAACACACCTTTCATAAAACGAATTACCACAGGGTGAGTTCCCGCAGTAAACGTCTCTAACATTATTCCCATTGATGACAGAGCTCCTCGTGCTGTGTTCAATGAACTGTAACCAAGTCCTCGTGAATACTGATCCGTAAGAAATTCAATAACATCATTCAAAGAAACCTGAATTGTATCAATTTTCCGTTTGTTACAGAACTGAATCCATCTTGAAATATATACTTGGTACTCGCATTTTGTTGAAGCTCTCCATGAAGACATGATGATCTTTGTAGATTGTTTTGAAAAACCTCTGTGTCTGAAGGATCTCCTGACACTTTGCATACCGCCATCACCAGCTGATGTGCTAGGGGATGGGTCTTTTCTGTGTGACCTAATTTCAACAAATGAGTTACTTTTGGAAGAATCACTGGATGTTCTATCAATAACTCCATCAACAACGGGAACCATATTTGAGTCGGCCAAATCGGAAACACTAGTATAGCATGACATCTGTCGCTCTTCACCTTTTGAATGCAGCGTCCTAACAAGCTGAAAGGAGGAAACAAATATGACAAATTAAATGCACTCCAATCCAAAGTAAATGCATCTATAAAACTTGCACCTGGTTGAGGTTTCCAAGCACAAAACACCTCAACTTTGGTATTCAACCTCGAAGCAAACAAATCTACTGACGGTTTATCCCACCTGTCACAAATTTTTCTAAAAACTACTTGATTTAATTCCCATTCTGTGTGGTCTTTAAACTGTCTTGATGGTGCATCAGCTTCATTGACCACGCCAGGTATGTGTGAACATGTTAGCCATACATCATGCTCTAAACACCATTCCCAGATTCTCTTGCTGACGTCATTGCATTCATTGGACTTAATGCCCCCAAAATGATTCACATAGCTAACTGCTGTGGTGTTATCACACAGAATTTTCACATATTGTTTCTTTACTTCAGCCTCAAAAGCTTGTAGTGCAAATAATATTGCTGTAGTTTCTAACACATTTATATGGCTACTCTGTTCAACTTCAGTCCATCTACCACCTATTTTTGTTTTATTTAAAACCGCGCCCCATCCTGCAAGACTACTATCGGTCTGAATTATCACCTTAGGATTATCTCTACGAATTTTTCTGTATTGGCTGTGAATATTTTGAATCCACCAACTTAGCTCGGACTTCATTCCTACTGTAATAGGCATAACCGCCTCAAAATTACCTTTATTTTGCTTCAATGCCCAAATTTTTTCCCTTTTCTAATTCTCTATAATGTAATTTGCCTGTCTCCACTGCAGAAAACGATGACACAATAAGCCCAATAACTTGTGCCACAAACCTAATAGTTGTTTGGTCACATTTATGTAACTTTTGACATTGACTTTGAATGTTATATTTTTTATCATCTGGCAAAATAACCACCATGTCATGGGAATCAATAATATTACCCAAATAAGTAATTCTGTGAGTTGGTACCAAAACACTTTTTTCATAATTTAGTAAAAAACCCAGGTTTGTCATTAAACTCATAGTAGCATCCCTATTTTTAAAACATTTACTCACAGTATCTCCTGCTAGCAAACTATCATCAATGAACCCTGTACTGATAAACCCATCAGTACGCAACTTTGCATATACTGGTTTTAATAGCTTTGTGAATAATCTAGGCCCAGGACCTACACCATTAGGCATACAAGTGAACTGAAATATTTTTCCTCTCCACTGAAATCTGAAATATTTTTGCTGATTTTTTGCCAAAGGAATAGAATAATATGCTTTCCTTATATCCAACGAGCATAAATACATGTCTTCTGATATCAAATTCAGTGCATTTTCAAAATGATCCATCTTAAAATGGCAATATGGAATGTTTTCATTTAATTTCTTTAAATTTAATATCATCCTAAATTCACCATTTTTCTTAGGCCTTAGAAAAATTGGTGACAAAAACTGATTTACATCAAATTTCTCAGGTACAATAACCTTTTCCATAATCAGTTTTTTAATTTCCAAATCTATAAAATTTGACTCTTTCTCATTATGTTGCCTCTGTGAGAAATGATTCTGCTTTGGCGGCTCGCCGTCTAAAAATTCAAATTGACAATGTTTTACTATATCTAAAATGCTTTTATCACTAGTAATTTTTTCCCATTCAGAGGAAAAATATTTCAGCCTACCACCTTCAAACATAATAGGTTCATAAACTTCACTTACTTGTTCTATTGACGATGATAAGCACCTCTCGTGCTCCCCCGTCCTCGGAAGTTTTTTGACTCTGAATACGAGTTACTTCCACGTGCACGATAAGGTCGGCCTCTAAACCGCCCCCTGAAAGTGAATGGTCTACTACGTCCCCTGTAGCCATGCTGTATTCTGTGCCCTATTCTCACCGAGTCCTCGATCTCTTTCGCTGTTTTAGACAGATCGTCACCAAATAATTGGTTGGTATAAGGTACACTGCTGTTACACAGATGGCTATACTCATTTTTGAGTTCTGGCTTCAGTACTTCCTTCCTTGTCAAGTTTAACTGTCTGTTCGAATGACCAAATAATGCCAGAGCATCATTACTCTGGTCTATTAATTTAGACACATCCATACCACTTTCCTTTATCTTACTTTCCATTTTGGCCAGTTTGTCAACTACTTTCGCTATTAACACAGAACCCTTAATTATGGATGTTTCACAATTTTGTAATTTTTTGTCAATGTGTCTCGTGTTCTGTGAGCACAAATCCCAAATGAGTTTGTTAGTTTTCACTGTAACCAGACTCTCGCAGTTCTCTGGTCTACTAATGACATCGTCTTTAATCAGTGAATTGTATTGATCCTCATCCATGCCGTTTTTGTACAGATCATTTATGTACGACGCAAGTGTACTGTCAATAGGCTCATCACACACCTTTTTACACTTAAACCTTCTTGCCATCGTTGCAAATCTGCTATTTTCCTCAACCTTAGCTCTCTTAGGAGATGATGGTGATGGTGCTGGGGAGTCCTCAACTTCCCCTTCTTCATAGTAATCATCATACTGTTCATCATAGTAACCTTCCTCAAGCACTTTCACCTTTTCAAATAAGCCATCCATTTTGGCCTCATACGCCTTCTGATTTTTATTGATATCTAGAAGGCATTTTAAAATATCATTGTCAACCTCCTTTTCTTTTTCCACTAGGACTTTTCCCTTGCTAGGGTTTTTCTTTGATTGTCCTTTACTAATAGGATTATCCTTAGGAGAATCCTTCTTGCCGTTATCGGCCATAATCACTGTTCACAATCACACACGTGTGTAAACACAATTCTACAGTCCCCATGTGGGTCACTAATAAAATTCACTTTGCGGTAAAACCGCTACGTCACCAGGTCCAACAAAGACACTGCGTGACTCTCAATGTACAATAAATTGTAAAATCACTAATAGGCTCGGGTAAAACACCGAATGGCCCAATATAGATAAAAATATCCGACTGCTGAAAATAATCGTCTTCGTTAAAACAGAAACGACGGAACCACTGACTGCGCATGCGCGAACCGCATCTTATTTCATTGACGAATGAATACATATCGTTGTCGGAATAGAATTGTGTTCTGTACTTTACAGTTCCTATGCCTGTAATCAGAGAACCCACAGATTACATCCCCAACTCTGTGGACAGTTCACATTTAGCTTACAGTTATGTTCTGTACCTTACAATTTGTGTTCTGTACCTTACAGTTCCTATGCCTGTAATCAGAGAACCTACAGATTACATCCCCAACTCTGTAGACAGTTCACAGGTAACTAGCAGGGAGACCACTCAAGCTTCTATCACCAACAGGACCAACGATGAGGCCGGGGAACCAGTAGATACTCACCGACCTAAAGTTATATCTGTATTCTGTCGTACACATCAAGGACAGGAGGCTGAAGCTCCATACAGTATCAAACCTTCACAACTGGTAAGATATACTATATGCTTCTCACATATCTTGGGGTAGACCTAATATTGATGATTCTCTGGATGGCTGTTATAAAGTTTGTCCCCACTAGTTATCCTAGATGGTAGGATTTAAATGTAACAAATACTTGTTAACAAGCTTACTTGAAAATGCTGTAAGTTAATTTAAGTAAGATGATTTTTGCAGGAGTTAAGACCATTTGTGGATGAACATACATTTTTGTGCCAAAATGTCGTCTAGTTTCTGCATTTACCATGATAATACATTCCTTGATACCTCAAAATACTTGTATCAAAATAATATTTGCGCTTGGCCAAAGTTAGCAAATTCTGAATTTCAGACAAATAGCTTGTGGATAATTAGTGATTGTAAAAAATTCTTAGTATTGTTCTATATTGACCAAACATAAGGCTAGTAGATAAAGAACTCACAAATTAAGCAAACTCCCAAAATTTGTCAATATTTCCATGGCATTAACTTAACCACTCAACTGTAGAGGCTGTATAATTTCAGGTGATATGGCTGTTTATGTCTGCTTCTTGTAATTCCAGGTAATACCAGCTAAAGGACATGCCAGTATCAGTGTAAAGTTTACACCTCATGCTACAGAAGACGTCAGTAATGATATGGATTGTGACGGTTATATCCTAGGCTTTATGAACCTTGATAATCCTGATAATGTTACACAAGATGGTAAACTATCCAGAACTCTCGGATTTGGAGTCGCACAACTTCGACTTGACATGACCGCTCATCTCAAACCAGCTTTGTAAGTATAGTATAAGTTCTCCAGAGCCGCCCTCTGTTGAGCACCTGCCTCTATAACAAAGTTCAATTTTCAAAGTTTCTCGAAACCAATATTTATTATAACTGTAAACTCTGCAGAGCAAGAACCTAAAAAACATCCCATTTTGAAGCTCTGAAAGGCTGTTGCTTTACATAGGTTCTACTGCATAGCCATCCATTTTTGTAAAATGTGTTGTTTAATGCAGATTTTATATACTTTTATCCCAAAGTCTGCAATTTAATGTGATGCAGTTTGTACGAAAATCTATGTGACTTTGGGTACTTTTAAATATTGAACACTCTCTATGAATTTAGTTAACAGCCCTTGTATATAGGTGGTATTTGTATATTTTCATGTAGATTAGAATTTTATTCCACTGAATGCTCACAGAGAGCAATACATGGGTTTCAGAAAAACAAATGTTTGAGATTAACACTGAAATGAAATTTTATGTTTTACTTATCACTCTACTAAAAACATTCTGTAAAAATTTAATTCCATCAAAAACTAAGTTTGACCCTTGTATTTGTTACCTGAAGTGCAAGATCCACGGATTTACGTCCCATTGAAATGGTCCTTTTTACCAAAACCACAAAATTTTGTCCCACAGAAATTAAATGATTTTACAGTAAATAAATTATGGATATTGTGTTTTCCATGATATAGGTTGACAATAGAATGTGCAGAAGAAGAAGGTATGAGGTACAGGTCTGCTATGAGTTGTCTTCTCAAGGACGATAATATGGTAATATCTTATTTATCTTTGCAAATACTTTCAATATTATTAAAAGTATTAATTTCAATATTTTGAAGTCTTCAATGATTAATATTATTAAAAGTATTAATTTCAATATTATGAAGTCTTCAATGATTAATATTATTAAAAGTATTAATTTCAATATTATGAAGTCTGTCAATGATTAATATTATTAAAAGTATTAATTTCAATATTATGAAGTCTTCAATGATTAATATTATTAAAAGTATTAATTTCAATATTATGAAGTCTTCAATGATTAATATTATTAAAAGTATTAATTTCAATATTATGAAGTCTGTCAATGATTAATATTATTAAAAGTATTAATTTCAATATTATGAAGTCTGTCAATGATTAATATTATTAAAAGTATTAATTCCAATATTATGAAGTCTTCAATGATTAATATCATTAAAAGTATTAATTTCAATATTATGAAGTCTGTCAATGATTAATATTATTCAAAGTATTAATTTCAATATTATGAAGTCTTCAATGATTAATATTATTAAAAGTATTAATTTCAATATTATGAAGTCTGTCAATGATTAATATTATTAAAAGTATTAATTTCAATATTATGAAGTCTGTCAATGATTAATATTATTAAAAGTATTAATTTCAATATTATGAAGTCTTCAATGATTAATATCATTAAAAGTATTAATTTCAATATTATGAAGTCTGTCAATGATTAATATTATTCAAAGTATTATTTTAAGACAGCGATAAAACTAACAATGCCTTCAGTAATTTGGCTTTAATATTAATAATAATATTGGTGAATCAACACAGCTATAAACATCACACAACAGAGTGCACCATTTTTAAAGTACTACAGTCGAACTTCGATGCCTCGAACTACCTTCGGAACGGGAAAATAGTTCGAGCCATCTACTGGTTCGAGGCATCGGGGGTACGAGTATATATGCACTGTAAATGTATAAGTTCGAACGCTTCTCGGTACGTGTACCTGTCAATCGTGTATACCGGTAATTGTCATATTTTGAGTGTGTGTTCGTATGTTATTCATATTTAATGCATTTGTGTCAAATTGTAAAATAGTATGCATAATAATAATAAAACATGATATTGTTTGACAAAATTGTCTTGAAATCGTCGGCTAGCTTCAAATATTCACATTTGTAAACAAAGTTTATCCCCCCGTTGCCGGATCCTTCGTCAAGTTGCTCAGTACAGCCTTAATTTGTGGTATATCGTCGTTACTTTTCATTTTGACAATGATAAAATTAATAAATTCCGATCAGGTTTTCTACGAATAATTTATTAGGACCATTCAACATCGTTTTAAAGAATACAAACATTGAAATTAATGATAAATTTGTTGTTTAATAAATCAGTTATAATTTTCTTCATTAAGTAATGAACGGACATAAAAGTGTTAAGTTTTTTTCACAAACATGTAATACAATACTGCCGTAAACAGTTTGTGGGTACAGTAATTGTCACAAGGTGTTAATAACACCTTTCACGGACTTCTCGTGGGCATACAATGGATTTCAACAATCAATGAAAGGTGCGAAAATTTGCATTGTTCGAGTCATCTACAGGTAAATCATAGCAAGGGACCAGCAAGTCAGTTCGAGTGTTCGACCCTCTTACTGTTCGAGTCATCTATGGTTTTTCTATATGAATAAAGAAGGGATTTTGACGGGACCGGGGTACGTGTTCGAGGCATCTGGGGTGTTCGAGGCAAGTACTGTTCGAGGCATCGAAGTTTGACTGTATATAAATGTTTATATATATTATGAGTGGAAGTAAAAGATCACAATGCCCTAATAAATCTATCTCCTGGTGTTTGCCAAGGAGAAGATAGGAAAATCCCAGGCGGCAGATACCAGCAGATATTAAGCTTCAATATATGTTTAGTAGCGCGTCCCTGTTATAACATCTATTTGTTAAGAATCTCAGCGCACTCAGCAAGAGCACGTTTTCCAGCGCAAACAGCGATGAATCATTTCTCAGCGCATTTATCTACAATCTGTACAAAGCGCAGCGCACTCAGCAAGAGCACGTTTCCCAGCGCAAATAGCGATGAATCATTTCTCAGCGCATATTATCTACAATCTGTATAAAGCACAGCGCAACAGGGACAAAAATTCAGCGCAGCATTTGCTATTTCATAAATCACCATCTCAAAGCGCGCCAAAGGCTAAATGTGCTAAAATATGGGATGTACGGGAAAACCTAGCATAATTTCGCTCTTAGGGCTTAACCCGACTCCCATAATGTATTTTAACAGGTTTAAGTTTCGGAGATGGCAATTGAAAAAAACACACGACAAACCTGCCCCACCCAGGTGAGCCCGATGGTCAGGGGAGGTAATCATGGGTATAATATTAATAACTAGGTGTCACCATAGTCAAGATTTCTAAGAATTACATTTAAAAAACTGCTGCTGGTATACTGCCGCCTAGAATTATCCGCATTGCGACATTAATGTGGTATAATATACTGATTATAAAAAACCACACTTGAGCAAAATGTCATTAAGCATTTCACTATCAGTCTCCGATAATATCACATAAACAACACACTTGAGCAAAATGTCATTAAGCATTTCACTATAAGTCCAATGATGATATCACAGGATACACAAAATTCACAACAAAGATATAGAGCAAAATGTCATTGAGCATTTCACTATCAGTCCTCTGTTAATATCACCAAGTTAATACAAGGTACACTGTTGTCTGTTCATACTAAGCATGATGCACTCCAATTTCGTAATCGAGCAGCCGTGTGATAAGTTCTGTTCACCATGGATTTAACAATCAGCATAACAAGGCATGACAAACTGAAATATAGTAAAAATACTGGCAGTATCCTTTGTACTAAGTACACAATTAATAGAAAACAACAACATAGCATAAAATAAAACATAAGACGTTGTTCATTAAACATGTTAATTATCATATATTTATAAACAACGAGGGTGCGGTGGGTGGGTAACAAAGAAATTTTTTACGTCTGCTAGCTGCGGAGGCGGTAAACGAGTGCCGCCTCGCGCCCCCTCGCGCAGCTTGCGTGAAACAAATGCCGCCTCGCGCATAAAAAACGGAATACGTACGGTGAACACGGTCTTTAACCACGTTCACCCAGAATGCACCGGAACGGAAGTAAACAATGGAAACACTTCCGTCCGGTAAAATACGAATAAATTTAACTAAAAACATCGCTGCAAAATAAATACAATTATGTTAGAGCCATAATTTGTATTATTTTAAGACAGCGATAAAACTAACAATGCCTTCAGTAATTTGGCTTTAATATTAATAATAATATTGGTGAATCAACACAGCTATAAACATCACACAACAGAGTGCACCATTTTTAAAGTACTATATAAATGTTTATATATATTATGAGTGGAAGTAAAAGATCACAATGCCCTAATAAATCTATCTCCTGGTGTTTGCCAAGGAGAAGATAGGAAAATCCCAGGCGGCAGATACCAGCAGATATTAAGCTTCAATATATGTTTAGTAGCGCGTCCCTGTTATAACATCTATTTGTTAAGAATCTCAGCGCACTCAGCAAGAGCACGTTTTCCAGCGCAAACAGCGATGAATCATTTCTCAGCGCATTTATCTACAATCTGTACAAAGCGCAGCGCACTCAGCAAGAGCACGTTTCCAGCGCAAATAGCGATGAATCATTTCTCAGCGCATATTATCTACAATCTGTATAAAGCACAGCGCAACAGGGACAAAAATTCAGCGCAGCATTTGCTATTTCATAAATCACCATCTCAAAGCGCGCCAAAGGCTAAATGTGCCAAAATATGGGATGTACGGGAAAACCTAGCATAATTTCGCTCTTAGGGCTTAACCCGACTCCCATAATGTATTTTTACAGGTTTAAGTTTCGGAGATGGCAATTGAAAAAACCACACGACAAACCTGCCCCACCCAGGTGAGCCCGATGGTCAGGGGAGGTAATCATGGGTATAATATTAATAACTAGGTGTCACCATAGTCAAGATTTCTAAGAATTACATTTAAAAAACTGCTGCTGGTATACTGCCGCCTAGAATTATCCGCCACAGCAAAGACTAGTCTTTGTCCTCCATAATTCTAGGACTCATTCTCGGCGTATCGTACCAAACTTGGGTCATTGATAAATTTAATTAAAGCTTCCTTAAGGGTGAGCAATAACATTTGCTCCCCAACTTTTGAGAGATGGGTACCATCAGAGGCATAAAAACCAGGGGTTAATCTATTAATATTGGTGACAATATAAGCCCCATGGCCTGTTTCACAAACAGCCTGGCGACCTATGCGATTTACTCGCTTCCTTTTTGTGTCAAGCTGCCTAGCCCAATCTGGACCAGTAGCGCCTCGCCAGGACAGTCTAGGCAAAATATCTAGCCATATGATTCGAGCAGCTGGGAATACACCGGACATATAACTTATATCCCGCTTGATGGTAAACCTCAGCTCACTAAGTTGGGTATATGCCATGTCATTGCCCCCTAGGTTAATCACAATATAGTCAGGTGCACAACTAAAAACCTGTTGCAACTGAAATGCATTTAACAAATTACCCCACCTCATTCCGGATTTCCCCAACCATGATATCCTCACTCCCAAGCTTTCCAAACAAATATTTCTTTTCCCCACTGCTACTGCACTATCACCAGCCCTTTTTGTTATCGAATCACCAAATATCCAAATTGGTACACCTGCAATTAATGTCCTAAAATTAATATCTATTTTTCCGAATATATGACTTGTAGGCCACTGACTGCCAACGGCCCATCTTTTTTATAACCTCATCTGGATACCCCTGCATGGCAAGTTCGGTAGCTCTACCAATACGGAAACTGTGAGTTTGAAAATAACTATGTTGTAAACCTAAAGCACACATGGACTTTTGCAGCACTGCCGAGAACTGAGCCCTAGTTAAATTAGCACCATTAGAATGCACAAACAAGGTGCCAACGTGTTTAGGATGGGAACTTAAATATATTTGCAATGCTCTAACAGGACAAGCAGCAGCTTCCTCCATTTTTGGAATTCTCATTGTAATTGGTTTACAACTTGTTTTTGATTTTCTGATTGTAATTTGCAACGCAATATTGTGCGCTTCTATCGATACGTCAGAGACAACCAAAGCCAGAACTTCGCTGATTCTTAGCAGACCATAATATGCCAATTGAAAAGATGCTTTAAATAGCAAAGTTTCAAATGTAGAATAGCAAACCAGATCCAGTTTAGGCAAAATTTTACATAAAATATTATGAGTTATTGGGTACCTTCGGTCTCTGCTTGGTCTGACTCTCTTACATCCATCGAGCATCTTTTTTATTACAAAAAGTTGAAAGGGATCTAGCCAGCCATTAACTTTATGATAAAAACTTAAACCAGAGGTATATGCTATAATGGAAGCTGCTGCGAGGCCCCTATCAAAGCAGTCTGCGACAAAAAGAACCGCGTGATCCCTTGGAGCTGGCCAAGAAAAAGCCAATTTCTTTACCACCCGAAATCTTTGGAAAGCTCTCAATGCTGCTTGATAGGCTTGTTTAGTATTTTGTGAAATGCCAGCTACCACTAGATCACGCGCTACTCCTTGAATATGTCCCAGACTTCGTTCGGTATTGGCTGAGGGTCTCTGTCTGCATCCGGCGCCAACATTCGAAACCTCTGAAACTGGAAACGAGATAAAGCATCACAAATCCCATTATCCTTGCCTCGCACATGTTGAGCCTTCACAACCACTTTGTCTTGCAGGCCAATGAGAGTAATTAACCTTAAGACAACCATGACCCTATCATTCTTTGATGTCATGGAATTGATTATATCTACAACCGCTCTGTTATCACAGTTAAAGCATAATCTCATACATGTCAATTTGTCCCCCCAGATTTTAAGAGCCACAAAAATAGGGAAAATTTCTAGCAAAGTTATATCTTTTGTAATTCCAGAACCTATCCACTCCTGTGGCCATTTTCCATGTGCCCATTGTCCTTTAAAGTATATACCAAAACCAAATTCTGCCCCCCCTGCACTGTCTGAGAATAGATCTAATTGTGCATTTGTGCAACAAACACTATTGTAAAAGACAGACATCCCATTGAAATTACTTAAAAAAGAAAGCCACATATGGAGATCTGCCTTGATCGCACCTGACACTCTTAGATGATGGTGAGGTTTTGATTAACCACATATAGCATTAATCAGACGTCGACAGAATGGACGACCCGGTACGATAGCTCGACAGGCAAAATTAAGTAAACCTATAACCGACTGCATCTCACGAAGTGTGACTCTTGACTTTGACAACATCTGTTCAATTTTAATGATCATTTCCTTAACTTTATCCATGGGTATTCGAACTAACATTTCTTTAGAGTCTAGCTCTAGCCCTAGGAAACAGAGTATTTCTGTTGGACCTTCGGTCTTTTCAGATGCTAAAGGAACATTCAATCTTTCCATCGAACTTATAAATATGTTCATTAAATGTTTACATTCATTCGTATTAGCCCTGCCACCTCCCAAAAAATCATCTAAATAGTGTAGAAGGTTGTCTGACTGCGCCTGCCTCCTTACAATGAACTCAAGAAATGTTGAAAACTTTTCAAATAGATTACAAGATATGCTACATCCAAAAGGAAGGCATTTATCAAAGTAGTATTTCTCATCGAACATAAACCCCAAAGAAATTTTTTACGTCTGCTAGCTGCGGAGGCGGTAAACGAGTGCCGCCTCGCGCCCCCTCGCGCAGCTTGCGTGAAACGAATGCCGCCTCGCGCATAAAAAACGGAATACGTACGGTGAACACGGTCTTTAACCACGTTCACCCAGAATGCACCGGAACGGAAGTAAACAATGGAAACACTTCCGTCCGGTAAAATACGAATAAATTTAACTAAAAACATCGCTGCAAAATAAATACAATTATGTTAGAGCCATAATTTGTATTAATTTCAATATTATGAAGTCTTCAATGATTAATATTATTAAAAGTATTAATTTCAATATTATGAAGTCTTCAATGATTAATATTATTAAAAGTATTAATTTCAATATTATGAAGTCTGTCAATGATTAATATTATTAAAAGTATTAATTTCAATATTATGAAGCTTTCAATGATTAATATTATTAAAGTATTAATTTCAATATTATGAAGTCTGTCATTGATATATAATGACTTGGGTTGCTGAATTTTGAACTTAACATTGCTTGACAATGGTACCGTTAAGTTCATGTTTGGATGCCACTTTTGACATGCTATTTTGTTACCCTACATTGTTTTAAGCCCTTATGAACACAATAAATTGAAATATTTTATAACATTTTATTTCAGCTAATGGCTGAGAGCCTGAAGACGAACAGTGTGATGTTATCCAATCTGACCTTGACCCCATTGACCTTCAAACTGGCTGCTAAGGAACCATTTGTCATGGTTGACCTTGACCCTTCAAGTAACAGAGAGAGACAACCAAGGTCACATTCTACTGATATGCATACACTGAAACCAAGACATAATCTCATTGTAAGTAGTTCTTGTTTATTTAGTTCCAATAGTAGCATGTTAGGGGTGAGGAGTGGTGGCATCAAGGCAGGGTGTGCCCTACAGGATCGAGAGGTCCCATGTTCAACCTCTGTTATGACCTCTGGTTGATTTCTGTGAGCAAAAATAACCCACATGCTCCTCTCAACCAAGGTGTAAAGTGGTACCTGTGAGGACAGGGTATGTTCCTGGGCGCCGCATATCGATGCTGACTGCAACACCCAAGGGAGAGAAATAGTCTCACCTGGGAGACTATATAGAGTGCAGTTTTCATTAGGTAGCCCAATTACCAGGGGAAGTTAAAATCTCAATGGAAAATTGGTAACTTTTTTTATGGAAATCATACTAAAATTTAAGATTTGCCTCTTACTCGATAAAATTTCAATTTTAAGCTGAGATTTTTCTTAAGTTGCTTCAGGAAGTTGGTGCCATGGCTAAATAAAAAAGATGTTCATATTCTAATAAACGTATCTGTTACATTTCAGATAAAAGTGGCATTCCAGACGACCACAAGTTTACTATCTGAATTAACTGAGGAATATTTGAACAATGAAGAAGTGGCTGACACTGGAAGAAAGATCAATATACAGGAAGATCTCATCATTGAATTCAATAACGGAGCTAAACAGGTATAATCTTAAACATGAGAATTGAACATTAGCTATACATTTGCTTGCTGAAAATCTCCTGAAGGCCGGTTGAGTTGTAAAATGTAAATAGATAAATGAAAAGTGTGGAATTCCTGTTTGCAACTTGTCCATCATAGTCTACAGTCCAGTCAAACAAGACCAAAAATGAGCCCAACCAAAGCAAATTGTAACATTTAGGCTCTACTGAATTAAGAAAAAAATATGATGAGGGGAAAGGATAAAAATCTAAGATGGCGTCCTAAACTTCTGTCAAACCACTAAAATTCAACTTCATAGAAAGTTATTTCATATGTAGATACACTGATGCATATATGTATGGGAATATAGTTTATTTACAAATGTGCTTCAAATTGACTTAAAGAATTGATAACTTTAAGGTCAAGATTATTTCAAGGTCATTTAATCAAGAAAAAAATGTGAAAATTTTATGTTTCCTCTATACTATTCTTGATATAAAATATTTTACCTACTACGGAAATTGCTGGTAGTTTGCGAATAAGTTTTTAGTGGAGGGCTTTTAAATATACATCAATAACCCATATAATAATAATAATAATAATAATAATAATAACATCTTTATTTAACGAAGGTTACATATAAAAAAATACAGAGTTTTAAACAATATACATCTTATTTTCACATGGCCTTCTGGTACCAGTATAATTGGTAATGATGATAATAAAGCAATAACAAAAAGAAATCTATGTTGTCACATATGGACATAACCAGTATTTACATGAAACACACAATTAGATTTAATAAAGTAAAACTACAACTCAATATAACACGTCAATAAATAAACACATATGTCGACAGACACTAAGAAGAAATACTCATTAAAAGTATGTGTTAAATGAAAACTCACACACATGCATAAAATTTATATCAAGGTTTAAACTTATTTCGAATAAATTCCAATCCAGTTTTAACTTCGTCGAGTGTGAAAGATGCGTTCTTTGAATGTGCGTATTTTATGCAAAATCTGAACGATTTCCTGCGAAATTGGCCAGGAGTCCCGTGCCTTAAAGATGTTCTTATAGTTATAGGAATATCATTCCATGTTTTTAAGCTGAAATATGCAAAAGAATCTTTAAGATAGTTCGTATGAGGTGTCTTTTGTAAAACGAGATCTTTATGTTCAGATGATCCAGATTATGATTTGAGTTGTTCGAAAATCTAAGTATGTCTGACATATATGCAGGTGCCATATCATTTAATATTTTATACACCAAAACTGCTGTGTGATATTTACATCTTTCATTAAATGAAAGCCAATGTAACTCTTTAAATAATCCTGCTGTTGGCGATCTAATACGCTTGTTGAGTATTATTTTTGCTATTCGTTTTTGGATTATACTTATTTTATGTACATACCGTTTATTGTCTTTCCCCCAAATTGAACAACAGTAATCAAAAATGGGCAACAAGTAAGCATTGTAAAACAACAATTTCGCCTCATCGGTGAGAAAATATATAATATTCTTTAGAAGAGCTACTTTATTATTTAGATTTTTACAGACATAGTCAATATGGCTATGCCAACTCAATGTATTGTCGATGTATACACCCAGTACTTTATGGACGTTAACGTTTTCTAACGAGGTTTCGTTAATAGATAAGTGCAAGAGATCTGTGTTTTTTAATTTGTTACTGGACCCAATAATCATGCATTTAGTCTTAATTGGATGTAAAGACATATCATTATTTACCTTTCAGACTGTACCTCTCCATGCTACATTGACTGTACCACAGTTTGAGCTGAGTAAAGAATCGTTAGATTTTGGTACATGTCTTGTTGGTCAGACGAGAGAGCTTCAACTTCTGATAACCAACACAACCTCCTCTCATACATACTGGTCTGTTAGTCAGGGTAAGTCTTATAACTTCATTTCCTGTTCTCTTCTCTATACATGAATTAATACAAGATTTATATAGCGCCCTTTTCATGTGACACACTTTTTAGGTCACAAACTACTAAATAAATTGTTCTTTAACTCAATTTTAAGTTACAATAGTCAGTCCCAGGTTGAAACACGTTAAAGTCTATGGCCAGGAGGTAGACATATATCAATGAAAAGAAGGGGCTACAAGTTTTAAGAAAATACAAAAAAGGAGGTCATGTGCTTTATAAGAAAAATTTGTTCGTCGAACGCAGTGAGCATGATCTGACCAGAGAGACAGACTGAGAGAAAGCTCTGAAAGGAGATTGAGAGGCATGCACTGTAACGGGCATGTCGGTTTTTGCGTATGTGTGTCTAGCTCTTTATGCAATTAAAATGCCTAGTTCTTCACATGCCCAGTGTATATCACTGATACACAACTTCCTGACACCTTTCACCAGATAATTACAGGAAATGCTACAAATAAAATTTGAGAAATGTCCAGTTTCAACGCCAGTGATTAAACCTGTAAATTCTGGATTGACAGCCCTGTATGTTACCATTGAGCTATCACAGCTATTTCTAAAGATTACATCCTCTTTTACCAACGCTGCACCTATAATTCAGTATGGTGTTGTCTAATCAAGATTTCAGTGTATAATGTTGTTTGTTTTATGTTGTAGAATCTTCCAACTTTGATATGCCAGCAGGGAATATATTCCGTGTAGAACCAACATTGGGTCTCCTGAGTGCACACATCACACACATCAGTGACAGTAAATGTCTCCTCAAAGTCTTCTTCACGGCTAAGTAAGTATAGTTTATATATACCATTTATGTTATAACTAACAATGTAGACCTCAGTACTATCTCTGTAGAGCATCACTACTTGGGAGCTGCAAATAATGATTGTTGTTCAGAGGTTGTTACTTTACAGAGATTGAAATATTGTGGGTGTTAATTTAGAGAGGTGAAAGCCTCAAACCAATAAACTATTCAAAAATATATGAGGAAATTGGACAAGGCAGTGCTCGCCTTTACAAGCCTAGCACAGAAAACATAAAATATCACATAACACAAATACACAGAACATATGCCCATACATAACCTAATGAAAAATAAAAAAGCCCAAGTCCCTGCTGTAAAAGAGATTGATACCCTCGTTTCACAAAGATATGCTAACAATGACCCCAAGTGACCCTATGAGGCATTACAGTGACTTGACCAAAGTTATAACTATTTTATTATATTATTACGTGTATATTTCAGACATGCTGAAGATTACGAGGCTGTGTTTACGTTCCATGGTATCCTTGGTGAAACACCCAGACGTCTATATGTACGAGCACAGGGATCTTATGATGAGAAACACGAAGCTATACTCAATGTATAAACACCGACATGTCTATTATGTACCTGCACAGGGATCGTATGATGAAAAACATGAAGCCATGAAACCATACTGAAGGTTTAAACACTGTGATATACAACAAGATACATGAGTGCATATTTTGTGAGCGTCTGTGATAATATGTTGTGAAATTGTGAACTGCTGAAAAACTTAACAATTTGACTGTAGATTGCTATACATGTGGCATTTTCTAATCCAGCAATACGGACTACTACTGCTAAAATTGTGCAAGATTCGTAAGGATTTTTAAATGTCTGACTGAACTTCAAATGATCATATTTGAGTAATCTTAACTGACACCTGTCACATCGTTAGATTTTTCTTGGTTCCTGAGGGAGGATTATAGGTTGTTTGTTTTGGTTTCGACGTTTTTAAAATGGGGGGGCATACTCTGAAAATTCAATTTTTACTACTGACTTCACAATTGCATGTGCTAAAAATTGAAATATTAGTACTTAGAGTATCAATGCTACAAAAAAGAGATAGGTCTAACTGTTATGCTATTTGTTTATTGAACTGTTTGTATTAATTTTAATTGTTATTTATTGTTTATAGATAAGATTAAAGTACTGTAAATAATTTATATTAGTGGCCAGGATTTGATCTTTAAAACTTACAGTTAAGTTTATCTGCATTTCACATTAGTGAGCATTTAAAACCAACATGTACGGTTGTAACGTATTCGTGACTTTACATGTTATCAGTAAAACGTGTATACTATATGCATGTGATAGCTCTGTGATATTTGTAGTTATCCGTCCATAACTGTTATGAATACAAAGATTTAAATTTATTATATTTTAATTATTTGATAAACTTGTTGAATTTTCTATACATGTGAGTGTTTGTTTATTCCAATGTACATGTATGTCGATTAAAAGCCAACTTGGTATAATAATAGTTTGTTGTTCTGTGTGGTGTATAATTGTTGAGGTGTTGGTCGAAATAGTTCAGGACAAGGGATTATATGGGAAATGTTCTAATATTATGGCGCCAGCCTCTTGGCTTATAAGCATTTATAAACACAGCCTCGTTTCAATGATTTCTCATGAGTTTAATAAGACAACAAGGGGGGTAATTTGTGTGGTCATAGCGAAGGTACATAGTAGACACACAAGCGTTGTCTATAGTACACTGTTGTAATATAATGGTTAACTATTGAACATGTTGCCAGACAAATCGACACTTGTATTGATAAAATAGCCATTGCCTTGTTACCATGGCATGCCATACCAATGACGGAATAATAATGGTGTCAGCAATTCCCCTACAAAACGCTCAACATAAACTGCAAATCTGGCATTTTTCATATAGTAGCCTTAAGCTGCAAAACTTTGAAGATAAGTTAATCTCATACGTATCAAAATAACTGACTCCACAGCCTCGACGAATTAGAATGCACATATAATCAGGATCAAATATTACGACGTTTCTTAATGGAAAGCCGAACCATAGACCACCACAAACTGCTACTTAACCCACTTAGCCATAGAAGAGAGAATAAGTTTATCTCCCAAAAATGATGAACAATCCGACAGAGAAGACAGCACTCGACTAAAACAGCCTAGCGCAGAAAAACAACAAATAACACAGCCAGACCACCATCACATGACACGATGCCGAAGCCTCAACACACTGGTCTCTGGGTGAGAAAATGAAACTAAAATTTCTCAGCTGTCTTTGAGTCAGCCCTGTAGTCTCATGAAAAAGCTTATTATAGGCTATTCCAATAAATTCATTCTCAAAAGAATATATTATAAACCCTGACATGGTATAATTAATCTTTGAGCTCGATCACCATTAGAAGATGCAATTTGCTGAACACACACCACACGCTGAGTAAAGAAACTACACGCATTCCATCATATTTTAATACTAGTATATCGATCTAAGTAAATTAATGATGGTTAAATATGTTACATATATTTGCATAACCAGAGCATTACACTTTGATACGTATCTCCGTGTGACAGCTGAAGGCTGTACTGCAAGCCGTAGCCATAATATTGCATTTTACAACGTTGAAATGCCTTTTAACCACGATCCCGCAGAACAGAGTTGAGGTCCGGGACAGTATCCTGGCCTATATGATTCCACCACGACTTTGCTATGTTCACGAAGATGCCCTCCCGATGGATCACGATTGCTCCAGATGGATCACGATTACTCCCGATAGATCACGATTACTCCGCGACTGGTCTCGATTTCCGGACCAATTTTTGATCTGTGTAGAACAAGTAAATACAACTTTCTCTTCAATGTCACAGGCAACAGTTACTGGTAACATCTCCACATGTGGATAATGCAACCCCAATGTTTGAAATGTATGGATGACATGACCGAATCATCATAAGTCAATGTTGTAATAACCGATCCAATTCGGGGAATCGAACCCCGACACACCGGGAAATTGCCTCTCTACCGATGAATTGAGTCCACCGGACTTACGTTAAGGAGAAAGTCCAAGTAACTGTCCATTCCTGAGAAATAATGGAGACGAGGCCCCGAAGGGGCCGAGTATTAATTATTTCTCAGGAATGGACAGATACGCGGATTTTCTCTGACTTAAAATACACCAATACTGTAAAATGTAAATTTGATTTTCTGAAAAGATGCTGTTAATGTCAAAATTGAAAAAAAAATGCATTTTTCCAAAAAAGTCTCCCCTGATGTACCTCTTATAAATAGAAGATTAAAAATATGAACATGACTGAGCGAGAAGGTCATGCTTTTTTCATGAAACCAGTGAACTAATACAATAACTCTCCATTACTTTAAAATGGTGTGTAGTCCATACAAACACATGTTGTGAGTTATGTGTTACACGATCAATCAATGGTCATTTACCCAATGTCACTTAATGTTATAACACGGTGGACATTATCAAGACTTTGTTTCAGTCAGAGGATATATTTTCGTGCATAAACTATACATGGATATTTATAATTGATATGCAACTTGATGGACATAACTACAATGTTTTAATTCTTCATTTTTCATTCCGAAATTATATTGATGTTAAAAGCTATTTAGTAACAACGGGTTGATTTCATTTTCTACTTTCGTTGTGGTTTGAGCATTTTTATCTGTCTTTTGTTTTCGTTTTTCTGTGTTCCGCTCTTTCAGTTGAGTGCCGTTCTCCTGCAAATTGTATTGCCCTTTTTGTGAACACATACATTTTGTAATGCACCAGTCAGTTGCATCCACGGCCTAAACCCCTGCGTATGGCTGCGGTGTTTTACCCTCCAGCTTCCCCCGCACTGTCGGGGAAATGTTGGGATTTTTTTCACCGAACCAATACCTTTGGGATAATGTAACCTAAAAGTAAATTTCCCGACCCACCTTTTTGGGATGGCGGACAATAAATGTATAATTTACTGGTGTATAATTATACATTATTTACAATAATTCTCCATTACCTGTTAATACATTCAATAAAAATAATTCTCCATTTTTTGTTAACACTACATATGTGTGTTATGTTTTTCAGGCCTAGAGAGTTGTCTTAACAAAAACTCTCCATTATTTCGTATACGCATTAAATTAAATGTGTATACGAAATAATGGAGAGTTATTGTTAAGACAACTCTCCATTCCTGAAAAATAATGGAGAGTTTATGAATGGGTTAATCCCCTGGGTGTATTTTAAGGAGTGATAACCCTCTCCATCAACTGCTCCTACAGGACACAAATACATGTAACCACACTCAAGTTTTGTCCGATATATCGTCCTATTTAATAAACGTTTCATTTAATCTTCCGTATTGTCAATCATTCCTTCATTTCGTCTCGACTTATTCATTTCCCACCATCGCAATTGAATGAATAAAATTCGATCAAGTTAATCCCACAGGGCCTTGATATTGGATATGTGTGTGTATACGTGTAATGTAGAGTAATATTGTGTTATAATACAAAATAGAGAAATAATTCATGTGTGTTCGTGGATGGCCTGTATTGTATAGTATAATACAGAATATTTACAACCGTGTGTATGTAGCGTAGTGTTGTGTTGTATATAACTACATGTATGTAGTAGAGAGGGAGACATGAAGCATTTATTATTACCTGTTGTTATTTTGGGAGGATAATCAGTTACAGACGTAACATCATTGCTCTCATATTATACTAGCAGTATACCTGGAGTAACCCAGTGTCTGTTTCGTGTGGAATATCTCACTTCACATTGAGGTAAATACACTCTTATCTTACTTAAAACTTGCATGTTCATAGTAATTTAGAATTCTTACTGAACTTATATTTCACGGGTTTTAAGATTTGCCTTATTCATAAATATTACACCTCTGTAGCCTTGAACCTCATGCAGCCGGTGCATCAAACGAAATTGACAAAATAAATATAAATCACTAACTCCTCGACACATATTTTAATGGAAACTGCTAAAATGACCTTTTATCTTTAATAAAAATGCAAAATCACATCAAATGACCTTTGGAATCGGAAAAAATACATGTAAACAAACACCATGTAAAATTTCAGGAAAGGGAAAGAACCCCATCTATCCGGTGTAACAATAACTTTTTCCAAGTAAATTTAGTCCAGTTTGTTGACAAGTTGATTTTTTCCCGCCAAAAGTTGCACACGACCCTTTTTATCAATGGATGACGTCATACCTGTCAAAATTATGTTTGATAAATAAACAAGCGAGCATTGAATACATGCATGTCAAACATTGCCGATTAAATAAGGATTTACTCGTAGTGAAGGCATGGTGTAAGTTTTTGTTGTGATTTCATTCAGAAATTGCTCCATTTCGTATTTATTTATTTAATTTACTCGTCAGTTATTGTAAACAACCCTGCAGGCAATGTCACGAGAAAAAAATCTACAATTTCATGAGAAAATTGCATACACCGGTACCGTGGAAACACCGGCTTCATGGGGTTTCACTATACAACTTCTGATCGTGGAATAATGGAAGGTGGTATTGCCTTCTCGACACTTTGTTAACATTCTGCGCTCATTGTCTCTCACAAGATATAATATCTGGCTATACTACCCCAGAAACATATTAAGCTGCTTCCTCAGGGTTATTCCCCCGCTACGATCCTGTAATTTATATACACGCATTAATTAGTATGCATTTTAATCTAAATGTATTTGAATGTACATTCATGCTCTTACAACTTAAGTAAATGTGTTTGACGGCTTACATTATACAGTCAGTACTTGGCAAATTTACTATGCATGCAAACACGACATTCATAGTAGATTTTTGTAATTGTATAAATATTTAACGAGTGGTCGACGCGACACATTCATGTATACATTCATTTTATCAAGTACACTGACCGCATACTCCAATTATTGATGTTAGTAAAGTAAAAGTACATGTACTATGATGTAGTCACATCGACAATATACCGATATCATACAGTCTCCGGGTCAACCTAGTCGGAATATAAATCGAACCCACGACCTGTCGTTTCTCGGACTGGTATTCCAAACATTTATAGACCTCTAAGTCGGTTAATTTAAAAGTAATCAGCAGCTCATGCAGTTCATAATTCCTTGGCTCAAACAATGACCCTATGTCCGTCCAGTCAGACTTATTTGGTCCGGCCTTCAGTCCGTTTAGCCTAAAAGTACGCTGATCGATCAGCGGATTTGTTGCTCATGTATAACATAAGGCTGACATTGAGCTAACCTAAGAACAGTAACCGGTTTTCTAAAACATAAAATATATTATTTTAGTATATAGATGTATGGTAAAGGCCATATAAAACGGTTCAACTATAGGTTACATATAAGGCCAGCGTCAGGATAATGCTACTGGGTTGTCTCCAAGTACCATACACAGTTATACCTTTTTAAATGGTACTTGTGTCGGTCAAATGAACAATAGAATGAAAGTATACAACTACATATTAAGCAATGTGTATAATTTGTATCTCTCACAACCTACAAAAAAGCATTCGTAAAGTTTGCACGTAAATTACAACTATGCTTTATCAAATTACAAGTTTCAAAAACATTTATAAAAAATACACTCATATATCAGCACAAATGCAATGAGGTATCGATCACAAATCAGTCATTTTCGAGATGTAGTGCAATACTGGTGTATGTATTTCTGCCATATAATACAAATACGCCTGAATCACGCTTACACCACTGTTTACCTCTTATGTAAACTGCATGCAATAAAATCTGATATGAAAAATACAGAACTAAACTATCGGGCTGGAAAAAATGTACATGTATGAAATAAAAGTTACTACAGTTTGTACTGTTCATTAGACTGCAGGTTAAGCGTGACATTTCAATTATATTGTAATAAATGTTTTCACATAAATTTTTAAAACCGTAAAAATCAAATAAAATGGTCCATTTATATTTGTATGTACTATATACATGTATAATTTCATACAATGTCATATCGTTTTACTATATGTTTACAATATCTGACATATCTCTGTATCTCGTATGTGTCTTATCTTAACATATGGGCTTCATAAATTTGTACACACTGAGTTAAAATTGTGTTGAAATACTATCATATGTATTCGGAATAAATGCTTGCAAATCGGTATATATATTTTATTTCAACTATTTTCTTTAATTTACACTTTTGAATAGGTATATATATTGCTAAAGCATGCTTATGTTAAAGAGATTGGAATGGTTAACTTGAAGCAGTACCTTGTATGCCGATCATAGTCTTATTTGTTTTCTGATGAAATATGGCCGACATATGAGTGTCTCTACCCGGATTTGAACCAGTCGACAACCTATGAACTATTGAGGAACATTGGTATGACGTTTTCTGGTTTTCGAACCTGCAGCTTTCACATTCCGAGACAAACATAAAGTACCAGATCAATAGTAATGGTGGCAATGTCATAGCATGAGTAATATAATGTTGAGTTAGTTAAACAACAGGTCAGCTCAATAAGTAATTACATAATACTTGATATTACAACAACACACATTGATAGTGTTGTTGATACGAGATCAGCAGGTCAGAGATGGACATAATATATTGAGGTGTTGCATTATGTAGACAATCTCGAGCTAATACTTCACTAGGCCCTTCATACACCTCAATGTAGACCGGTCGGTGTCCGTGTATCCGATGCATGTACACCAGATGTCAAAGCACGGTGCAAACGCTGGTCGAGAAGTATAGCAATGCATAAATCAAAAGAAACTTAATAAAGATGACCGATCGATATATGTCCGGCCTCCGTCTCGATTAGGCCAAAATACGGAACTAGATATTTTGATAGTTGTATAGCGGAGTTCGTGAGTGTTGCTCAGTGGTCCTACCATACTTAAGGCAAAATTAAAATAGGTGTCAGTGGTTTCCTGCATTTAAGATAGAAACTAGCTTCTCTTCACTTGTAGCGATAAATGTCATCGAAATGCAGTGTCGACAGTAATTACCGGTAAAACATCCATATATAAGTTGTAAAACTCGTTTCACTATCGTCATAAAATTAAATATTAATACTATATCAGAGTTATCATCATGTGTCCATCTTTATTATCTAAATCACCTCTTTTCTTATCGTTTCGACAAACCATTCTTGAATTTCTTGTTTTATCAGTCATGCTCATTATATTTGCATATTGGTTACCATAACTTTAGTATAATAATCAGTTAACACTAATGTGAAAACTTAAATCCATGTGGTGTATTTTTTGGGAGCAATATTATTATCCATGGCGTACACGTTTAATATGGTGATCTTCTAATTCATAAACATAATTGCACGTTTCTTACTATGTATGTTATAAAGAACACGGTATGCAACTCAAGATTACCATGACGCATGTGATTTTGGAACTGGCGTGGAATCTCGGAATCTCATATTTTTGTCATTTTGACATTTTCCGCTAAATTGGGTGGCCTTGACAACGACCGTCCTTCACCTTCGTGAAACAATTGTTTACTATTTATACTCTATATATATTGTCTACAAAGTAACGTTATATACATCTACACATTTAATATGGATAACGTGATGCCATTATATTAAAGGCTTTTGTTTAAGACACATTTGATACTGCATTCAAATCCTCTCGTTTGCTCTATCTATACATTGGATTCCACGAATTCACGATCCACTCGATGTTGCTTTTATTGACCAGATGCCACCGAATGAGAAAACAATAATTTTACAGGACATTAGATGATGCCAAAGTTAATGACATTTGTTAAGCGCCCTTGAGCGCACACTATACAAATTATATTAATTAATTGAATTGTGACTTCTTCGAAGGTTGTCAGTATACATGAGGGGTTGTTTTTTTTAAAAACGAGGCTGAATTCAAATATTTCTAGCTATACATCCCTGACATCAAGGCATTTTTTATACAAAACGTTCGTGTAACATTCTTATTGATTCGTCAGCACTGCCTTTCTCCTGATTCTATGCATCAATATAAATACTGGATAGTGAGAAATATGCCAATCCAATATGATATTCAATCTTTCGGTTTCAATATGAGCACAAAGTGCATCGTTTGTTTCTTCATATTGCCGTCGTCGTTTTAATGCGCCTTTCCCAGGAAAAGGTCCTGGAAAACATAATTAGACAGTTTCCGTACAAATTAAGGATATTTACAAAAGAATTTCCCTGTGCTTCAGAAATACAGTTCCACACAAATAACAGAACAAGGGCACCGGTCCCAAAGCTGAATTAACCCTGAGTAATTAGGCCTACAATATGAAATTAAAAACAAAATCACTATAAAAATGCCTATAATAACGCTCGGGAAGTTTAATCAACCTAATAATGTGTTTCGGATCAGTTAATAAACATCACATTTATCTAGATATTGTGTACTAATTTTGATATAAATTGATTCTACAGAAAGAGTTCCTGGTCATTAGTAACGAATAGATATACCGGAGTTTTCTGAATCTTTTGATATATGACCAATTGCCGTTTTGCGAATAGAATTATTCTAATTGATTTTATAAGTCTTGCGAAGCATCTTGGAATTTATATCGTTACATCTTCAATCACATGAAGATCAAAATGAGACTTGAAGTCTTCAGTTCTAAAGCTCGTAAGCAGATTTACCCTGACAATCACTAAATTCTTGCCATGATCAGAAGTCTGAGGAATAAATTACTTGGATTAGAAGGAGATACTACACTGACTTTCAGTTGTATGTGAACTTTTCTTCTCCAAATAGCGTATGTTATTCTTCGATGCATTGTCAGTAATTAGACCTCGATCCCCAATCGCTATATAGTGTTTTAGCGAAGTTGGCTTTAACATTTTACAGTTAAATAATTCGTGCTTATTATTCTACTTACATGTACACATATTCAGGGTTCCCACAAATATTTTAAGACAAAATTCCCTGAATTTTCCCTGAATTTTCCCTGACTTGAGAGCAGTTTTCCCTGACTTTTTCGCACGATGGGACCTTTTTGTTCGAGCGAAATAGCTCATAAGAAACAGTGAAAAGGAGGTTGTATTTGCTTTATATGGAACCAAAATGTTTCAGATAGCAGTTTTAGTGTTGTTGATCAACATAAAGTAATCATAATGTAAAATTATCCTGAGCGAGCATAGCGAGCGAGGATTTTTTTCAGTTTTCGGTATTTTCTACATAGGAAATGACACTTATCAAGATATTTAATGAAGAATTCCCTGACTTTTCCCTGACTTTTGCTCAATTTCCAAATTTCCCTGACTAATTTCAAAATTCCCTGACTTTTCCCTGACCTTGAAAAAATTATGTTTTTCCCTGATTTTCCCTGACCGTGGGAACCCTGATATTGTAACAGTTCAGTGAGAAAACGTGTGCTGGGAAGCAGTATGAAAAGTTCTCTTTGACTTATTAGATAGATTGAAAATATGCGCGAAACTGTGTAGTGTAATGCCAATTAGACAATCCCGATTCCATTGCACACTCAAAGATGACAAACTTGACTAGAAAACAATGCCAATTTGATACAATATATGTTGGTTTGTTTCATTGTGTTCCAAAATAGAGAAGCAATTGATGAAGTTTGGACTATAGAGACAAATAGATATGATTTGTCCATAGCGTGTCAGTATGCATGCCTCTGTTCTGTAAATGCTACACGAAGCTTGTACTTGAAGCTCTGCTGCCATGTGTTAGTTATTGTGTACGTACATATTATAGAAGGTTAATGTTCTTAGCGTGTAACAAGTTGTTCTTATTCTCGGAAACCCATTTATAACTTACTAATATTGACTAGTGGATTAGTATTTACGCCAGCTTGGTGTTGCCTCTACTCGAAGTGAGCATCTAACATTCTAATTATGTCTCAGCACTGTTGACCAAGTCAAGAGCTGTTGAACACCACTTTTTCAAATTCTTTCGATACGAAAATATGTTATATATCTACCAAATTATCCCATATGATGTCTTCTACACCAATAATTTTATTTCACACAGAAAAAACATAATCAAGCACCCCGTCCGATTTCGATAGTCATCGGCATACAATAACCAGGGTATTCGATGTTTTATTCTACGGGAAACTTCATCATATGTCGCCAGAAGTGACGTGGTTTAACATTTCATCGTCAAGGAGATGCAAGACATGTAAACTTTGAAAAAAGCATTTTGCCAAGGTTTGAGATCATGCCATGTTTTTTTAATAAACAGTAGGGACACGACTATATATAGCATCGAATGAGATAATAATCTCTAGTGAAAATTTGAGCACGTTAAGTCGAACGAATGGGCGAGTAAGGATCGACAGAACACAAGCAACTCATTATTTTATTTATTGAATGAAGAACCTAATATTATCAGATGGTTCAATTGTCATTGCAATGTTTTTATGTACAACCATGAATGTACAACTATGTCAATCTACCTCTAGCAAAAGTCTCGAGCCAGTACCATGCTTTAAATGAAATGCAATATTTTTGTCTATTTCAGAGTACACTGTAAACAGCCACCATGGTGTACCAAGAAATTTCCAAGGTGTTGACAGGTCAGCTGAGTGCTGAAGAGTTCGTATCTCCACTGAGTGCGTCGCTTATGTACTTCGTCATCACAATGGGAGTAGGATGGTCGCTTAGAACAGTGAACAAATTTGTAGTACCAGAACCAATCAAAACTCACGTAGCAAACTTTCTGGCCACGACTGAAATGTGTGCATATTTCTTTGAAAATAATTTCATATTCAAGCATTATGGCAGCGTGTGGTTGTTCATCTCTGTGATTATACAATGCTTCATTGCAAACAGAACATTTTACGGCGCCTCAGAGAACCCATGCCATGCCTTCATCTTATACATGGAACGTCAGATTTCACTGGCATCCGCAGCTACAAGGATTGTGGTACAAGCCATGGCCGGTCTGGCTTCATATAGGTTTGCAAGAATGGTATGGGCTCTAGACATGGTTCCAGATCATAGAGACAGGTCAGTGAAATAAATATTATAAAATTATCATATCAATTTGAATTGGATTATTGCACTTCCACCACCATGACCATGCAAAAAATACAATCAATGCATGGTTGAAATGAATAAAAGCATGCAAGGACAGAAAATATAAGATAATAAATGAATACAAAATGTAGATCAATTTTCACGAAACCAGATCTTAAAAACAAGCCATAAAAATCTACCCTTTCTTACGTAGCTTTATTTCGCCCGCTGTTCATTTGTCAAATGTGACTCCATTTGTCACATGTGGCTCCATGACCATTCATTAGCCAAAGGGCAAACCTTACTTTGATAACTACACCCGGTCCACAGAAGTAGTATGCTAGTTTTCATAATGAGTAGATCATGGGTTGCATTCTTACTCGAATAGCACAATTAATTGTCGCTTTATGTACGAGCAGTTGTGTGAGTTGTGATAATGAGAAACTCGTCATCAATTGTGATTATTGTAGATTATTACAACAGATGCTTGCCCGGCTTTTAACGTGATGTTCATGCTCTGACTGCACTTATGCCCCCGCGAGAGGAGGCGTTGCCAAGTGTTTTCAGAAAAGGAATCTTAACTGCAATATAATTTATTAATGCCAGTAAACTGTCCGACGAATATTGTATCAATGTTCTTACGGTGAATTTCAATGTTTTAGAAAATATGATGAAAACAAATCACAATATTTGCTTTTCATGCTGATGTTTGCTTATGTATGTGGTATGTTTGTATTGTTGTAATGATGTGGTTCTTCATATAACTTCAGGTACATGGAGACGGTGTGTGCCTCTGATTTAAATTGTGCATTTATGATTGGGTTTGGTATCGAGCTTGGTGCTACACTCATTGATACGTGGATGGGTAAACAAGTTTTAATGAAGACGTCGGTTGTGGATGAGCTCATCAAACTGTCCACTGGTTCATTCATGATTGTCCTCGGTAAGTATCTATTTATAGTAATAAGTTTACTCGGTAAAAGTCTATTTATAGTAACAAGTTTTCATGAAGGTGACAGTTGTGGATGAACTCCTCAAACTATCCACTGGTGCATTAATGATTGTACTCGGTTAGTATCTATTTATAGTAACATGTTTATTTGATAATTGTCTATAATAGTAACACATGTACTCGGTTAGTATCTATTTATAGTAATAAGTGTTCTCGGTAAGTATCTATTAATAGTAACAAGTGAACTTGGTAAGTATCTATTTATAGTAATACGTGTCCTCGGTAAGTATCTAATTATAGTAACAAGTTTTAATGAAGATGTCAGTTGTGGATGAACTCATCAACCTATCCACAGGCTCATCAATGATTGTCCTCGGTAAGTATTTATTTATAGTAACAAGTTTAAATGAAGATGTCAGTTGTGGATGAACTCATCAACCTATCCACAGGCTCATCAATGATTGACCTCGGTAGGTATCTATTTATAGTAACAAGTTTTAATGAAGATGTCAGTGGTTGATGAGCTCATCAAACTGTCCACTGGTTCCTTAATGATTGTCCTCGTTAAGTGTCTATTTATAGTCATCGAAAATGTGTGTAACATGGAAAAGACATAAGCACTTACGGTATATGCATGTGTCCGTTGCCTAAGTCAAGCGCTACTTAGCGCTTTCCATGGGAGGTAATCAATGTCTTCTATAATTAATTAAACAGGAGGTAAATGAATGAAGGCGCCCGGTAGCGCTTTGCTTAAGTAACAGGTACAATATCTTATTGTACTGTATACTCACAGGAAACCGAATGTACGAAAACATGTTTTGTCAAACTGTTCACATAATAAGTGTGTCCAATCGTAAAACCATTGCAATCCATCCTTTGATTTTGGTTCAAGCAATTCGTTTTCTGCCCTTGTTTCTATAAAAAAAAAGACAAAGTCGAGCGTCCAGAACGCGTTGGGTGCTCTTTTTATTTACACTATAGTGTTATATTTTGTGGCTTGTTTATTTTGTTTGGTATCTTCCCTGCAAAGAAATGTATGCACATAAGCGAACGGAAGAAGCCGCCATTCAAACTGTTTTCATAGGACGTCCTAATTATGTTATACAATATCTCCATTTCTCTTCCAACCTCATCTAAATACCCAGCGGAAGAGACAGTTGATTTTCTAAATCAAGGAACCGCAATGCCTCTGTTCATTATGGAAGCTTTTCCATCTGCTCAAACGATTGGACTAATGTCGTTGTGATTGTATATTTATACAACTGTCCCATTGTTTTCAGGTTACATTGGTTGTTTATAACATTTTCTTTTTATTTAGGTATCAACATGACCGGCATGTACTTCAATCCAGCAATGGCTTCCGGTCATACGTTTGGTTGTCATGGTACGGAAATCTGGGAGCACTTGTTTGTTTACTGGGCCGGACCGTTCATGGGTTGCTATGTAGCCGGAGTCATTGACAAGATGGTTCATATTGACGTTATTGAAAAGGAAAAGGATAGCAAGAAGAAAGCAGCTTGAGTTATTCCCCCTGGATAAACAATTGTTCAAACCTAGATCTACTCAAAAATCTACCAACATTTCGCAGTAATACGCAGGTTTGCTGTGCTTCTTGAAGAATGTATGAACCGGTAACTAGACAGGCAAACTAACAAGATGGAGTAAATGGTGGTCCTGTGCAAATGATTGTATCTGTATACTGTGTTTTAATGTTTATGATGCTGTGTCCAACTGCTGAGATGTAGTTTATAGTTTATAACGATATGACCGGCCATATCATTCGCCAGACCATTCTTTTTTAGTATTGCGTGACTCGTACATCATATCTACAATAATATATTCTCTTTCCCTCTAATACTACTGTATTATCTTCTAGACGTTGTATAGCTCTGTTAAATATGTTAATATAAATCCAATCAAGTTCCAGTGCCTCTACCATGTTTGTTTTAGATTCGTCGACTAAAATCTTCATTTTGGAAGCTTCGGTTGTCTTGTCATTAAAGTTTGATACAATCCATAGAAATCTCAGTTTGTGGGGGTCCATCTGTATCAATAATATTTGTTTTTATTTGGACTCGGGACATTTAGGCCGGCAAATATAACTGCCTTGGCGTATAGCTTCTTCTATCCTGAATATTGTGAAGCAGGATACATGTATGTCGTTTATGTTGATTATTAGCAGTACAATGTGCATGTCGTTTATTGGATGCCCAAACTACTCATAGTGGTTACCGTCAGAGGTAACTATTAGAGTTTGGTAGATGCAAATATTATAATACAAAGTTGCGATACCAGTATGAAACCGTGCTGAATTTTCAACTATCCTTTCACATTGACCGACCATATGAATGCTACATTCTGTTGAATGAATGTACAGTATTACAACTGCAACACGTGTCAAGCAGTTCTGATTCAGTTAACTTTTTGGGCTGCATTTGTGTGATATATACATAGTAATGTTCTTCAAAAGCATTATCAAATCAACTTATTTTTGTTTCGAAATGAATTGACAAAATGAAAGTGATTTGGAACTGCTTAGAAGTGCTTGTAAACGATTCGAACTACTTAGCCAACTGTATTCTTTTGACCAATCATTAACCTGCATTCGGTAGATTGGTCTCTATATTCAATGTTTAATCATTTCATGTTATTTGCCTAACATGTTTGTTATATTGTCCTTTGTTTAGTTATTTTAGACCATTCCAACTATTTTAGTGGTTTGTTATTGTTAATTGATATTTAATTGAATAAATTATGCCAACTTATACATGTACATGTTTAGTTGTAATAGTGTTTTTACCCACACACCTGTCTTCCAGACTAACCACCAGTCTGAGTACGTGCCACATTGTTACATAGGCCTAGTCTGTCTTTTGGAAATTTAACATCAGGATTTCGCTCAAACACACAAGGACCATGAGAAAATAGTGTCTGATTCCATAGTTTAATACATGAACAACACAGTCAATACGTGTTTGATATACTCGTACATGTATCTTAATTGCATATGAACAAATGTCGAAGTGCCGTCTGTAAACTGTACGTAGCCAAGTGTCGAACATGGTTTATTTATAACACTGCACCATACATTTCAACACTCCAGGTTTTCTACTAGAGGCAACACGAATGGCTTCTACTGTATCCTCTATACTGAACCTGTTTGTCACCAGTTGTGCCATATTCACACGTCCTGAGGCCACAAGGTCGATGGCGATCGGGTAACTATAGAAAACAAAATAAATAGAACATAGGGAATATATAATCAATTTGCACTGAAGAAAACGCTGTGTTGTTGGTCTAGTATGTCTAAAATACTGTCTAATGCCTATTTGCAGCTTGTAGCCCATTATTCTAAACGCTTACACATACGTCCGGACTGTCCGCCAACCAAACGAGAAGTGAACTTAGTCCGCGGAGTCATTTAACCTATCATACATCCGAAAAATTCAAAATCCCGTGATTCCAGACACGTTAAAACCTGTACCTACCCGTACCGTACTCCGAACGGAACCCCAAAATCACTACAGCATCAATGATAATAACGGGTACTCGAGTATCCGGTTATGTGAGTTATGTTTGTCTTCATGTTAAGACACTGTGCATAATAATTTGATCTAGATCTACAACAATTAAACTGATGCTAAATATTCTGAAAAAAAAATATGCAGAAAGCGTTGACACGCGTTGGAATATACAAAAGTTCAATGCTAAACTAAACTCTGCCTATTTCGAGCAATGGTTTTAATCATTTTGGGAACACATAAACGATTACGTCAATGTCAAAATATTCTAATTGGATTATAGAAACACAAGTATTTCCAGTCTTTATTTACATCATGAGTTGATCAGTTTTTGAGCGATTCGAACCTATGCTGAAAGTAAGTCTTCTACAGCCAACGCTCGAGGTGAGAAACAAACACGCAAAGCTACCTGCTAGCTGTGTTAGTAAAGTCCGATTAGCAACGGTTACGCTTTTTGTATGTGGCCATTTTGCACAGCTGTGTTTTTCCCATGTCGAATAGTTGTCAGTTGCTAGTAAATCAGAAATCTACTCGAATTACCTCCAGACCAAAGTGACACACCGTTCTGTGTGAACCATCTATAAACACGCTACTCCTTCTCCAACCATTTTCTCTATCTCATTTCTCTATCTTCCCCCTAGTTTTGACTGTTCTCCAACTCTCATTTCTCTATTTCTCTCCAAAGCATCACTGTTGAACATTTTAGATAATTCGGTCTTTCAGAAACTTTGGACTAACTGTTACACTATGCATAAAAATCAATAGATTGAATCAGAGATGGTGTGACCCGAACCTACGTATATGATAGTGAGCGGTGCAGTATTGGCATTACGCCAGAGCAGAGATCGCTCCCTGAAGGTTTTGAAGTAATTCCATTGGACCATGTGATTATAATGTACCGTTGACAACAATTTTATTTAAACAGTATAGATTTACAACTGGCGTAAATATTATATAATAGTATAAAAAGCAATGAGATGTACAGACACATTTTTTTTAGAACACTGGCCATCACAACAACACCATAAAATGTTAGTCAGCATCATATATCAATTTGACTACATTACGCCACACCAATAATGTATTGCTATTATATATAGATAACAAAAAGTTTTACCAGAATCTGTCGTATCTCCATGCAGGACGAATATCAATTTGTCGCTGTGCTATAATGGCGATAGGTAACGTCACTTCCGGCGTACTGTATCCCACAAGCACCACACATCCGGCAGGAACCGTAACCTAAGGTAAACAATACAAAAAATGAAATCGCGGCGATGGTTTGGCATCATAAAGTGATATAGTAACGCCATAACATCACGGATCATGCACGCGATGAATAAAGTGATATAGAATGTTTGTAAAACATCTTTTGAAATAAGGGAATGCACTCAAACGAACAAATCGCGCTCTAAAAATTTATTTCCCATATCTTTCCTATTTACCCAATCCTAAATGGCACGGTATGTAGTAGAGAAAACAAACAATTAATTGTATATCCTATTTCAGACATAAGAATAGTCTGGAGTTGCTTCCCCTTGGTGCTAACACTACTAATACTGAACAAATTGGATGCCGGGAACCAGAAAAAACATAAGACGTAAGAGTGATTCTCTAGTCATCAGTATTATCCAAAGCAGTATAGCATACTTTAAGTTATGACATATGCCTACCATCATTGCTAATCTTTGACAGAAATTGTTTCCTGAACATTCGATTGTGATGTCTGGCATATCACCCATAACAGAATGTATCTCATTGACAACGGTATCTACGTCACTAGATGACGTCATCACTGTATGAGTGGCTCCCAACTGTTTGGCAAGTTTGAGTCTTTCTTCAACAATATCTGCAAATATATAAGCATGTACATGTAGTCAATCGTAGCCTTATTATCGAGACATTATACGTACATCGTCCAGAAAAATATTTATCAGTCGATTGGCATTTAAAATAATTTGGCATGATTACAACTAATGCTTTTAAAAGATGTCACAAATGTGTGGCATCTTTATTTTCTTGCCTGTCAGGTTCTCCACTATCCTACAACAGAAGAACGGAACGCAGATTGGATTCAGTAAAATGTAAGGGCTTTGTTTGTTAAAGTACCACCCTATTCAATTTTGACTTATGAGAAACCTATGAATTGAATTGTGTCAATGTTATACTAGTTCTCGTATTTACCTGTAATGCAAACATTTGTGGCTCCCATCGCCTTGGCTGTCATCATACACATCAAACCAATAGTTCCTGCAAGATATTCACATGAAATAGCAATTGCAAAAACGTAAAGTTACAGTTACACAAGTATTGGCGTTTCCACATTTTCTTCTGGTTTGGCGTCGTTTTTCCAACAGCATTCGTGTCGTAGGTAACTTATCAATTTGTTCTGTGACATATTCCTTGCTCTTCGCAAATTAGTATAAGATATCGCCATGTCATCCGAAGGTCATTCTCATAACCAACATCTCACAATACCACACATAAACCAAAATGGAATCCGGGTCTGACAGATTCATTTCAATGTGTCACGGGTGTACAAAAATGATAATATTATAATGTTTTTATTTTTAAGTTCATAAAAGGAAATGTGAAGAACATTAACATACGGAGTGACCAAATGAACACAAATGTTTGGTCATGAACACTACAACAAACAAGAATATGTACACAAACTATATACCGGATCCTAGGATAAGGACAGATTTTCCAGCCTGTACACCGGCACGTCTACAATCCTGTACTGCTACAGCCAGTGGTTCCATCAGTGCTCCTTCCTCGTCTGTAACATTGTCTGGAATCCTATAGAACAGGTAGAACAGATCAGAATATAATAGAATATAATAGAATTTTAGATGTTATATTAGATATTGATGTGTTGTATGTAATTCATACACAAATACAAGTGAATATCTGACCTTAATTGACAGCAACATTTCTTACCGGAAGGGTGGAGCTCAGTTAAGCGGAAACTACCGGTACCATACACGAAAGTCATTACACTATGCATATCTTATGCATGTTTAAAGACAGAAGAAGAAACAAACACTCGACCGATAAGAAAATCCAGTATTTGTTATTTATAACGCATTATTAAATAGTATGAATAATTTAAACGTGGACTTAAAACCACCAATCGTGAAAGCTCGGTCATTTCTGTTTGTCTCAAGTCAATAGCATATATCGATGGTTTAGAATTAGAAGGTCGTAAGTGCCACTTACGACATTTTATTATTCATACATATTTAGAATAAGCATCACAAGGCGCTTCTTATGAGCCCATTTTCATAAAAATCTGAACTTGTCATGTTGACCAAAATAAAGTTGTAAAAGTTTGTTTTACCATAAGTAAAGACTAAATGTCAGACAGTTTTTCCGTGTTTTCTCAAAATATCGATTTTGTAGTTACGACCTTCTAATACTAAGCCATCGATATAGTCCGATGTGATGAGAATGTAAAACCATCCGTAGTTGAGAAGAGCTTGGATGAAGGTTGTTACTGAAGCGTTCTGGTGGGACCGATTTGTGACTATTGAATGGCTTCTCAAATGATATGAGTAAAAGCCTGGATAACCCTATATTGTTCAAGAGGAATGACTGTAGACCATAATCTAGACGTTAAGAAGTATACTGAGCTACTTTGTGGTATCATGGTTATGGCAGTATCCAACTTTGACTGTAGTAGAGAGAGTTACATATTGAAGCAGCAAGTAAATGTAAGAATAAGAAGAAATCACTTACTTATGACAGTTAGATATGTTTACAACTTTATACCGTATGATATATCCAGTATCATCTTTACCGCCATCATACGGTTTCTCTACTAGACACATATTCTGTACACCTTTCAGACAATTCCTACATTGTCCACAGTAAGTGCCCGGTTCAAGAACAATACGGTCCCCTAGCAAAAAGAAATTAGCAGAACTTTATCCTATATTTATTAAATCCTCATTTAAGCAGTGCCTTAGTTCATATTACGAATGTACGTTATTAAAATCACAACGTTAGTATCGATGGCATCACTTGAAAGTTCCAAAGCTAAAATGATGGCATTCTGGAGATTTAACATCCTTATAAATATTAAGACGAGGCACATCTTCCTACCATATTCCGAAGCAATCGTTCGAATAGAAAAGCCTAAATAAAGCATGCTTTGGTAGACAAAACAACACATCTACTGTAGATTGTGTAAACTAAAGCAGTACAAAGGTGCAATAAGTTAGTTTTTTGCTGTGTTTTTCCGAAGATGCACCAAATGTGTGAAGTAAAATACCAAGCATGACGAAAAAGTACAGTTTCTTTGCCCAACACATTTGCATGAGAGCATACACACATATAAAATAAAACTTTCAATGCTTATATTGCAGTTTTGAATGATAGAATTTCACAACTATCAATGTTGGCTCTACAGCTTCGGCAGTATGGGGTTCCTATTGGCTTTGTTACTTGGTTTAAAATATCGTTTTTCAACAATGTTGCAGTCTTATGCTAGTTTATCTAACCAGTTCTTTCATAAAATAAGAACGAACCGATAATAAATGTGAGTACTCACCTAGTTTAAACTTGGTTACATTTGGTCCAAGTTGTGTGACCACAGCGCTAGCCTCGTGTCCAATGATTCCTGGTCCATGTATCTGATGGGTACCATGTTTACTATTAGCATATATATATACATCCGAACCACACAGTCCTACCTGACGTATAGACACTTGAACCTCTGTAATAGTTTCATGAAATTATTATCGAAGTTTGGTTTGAAAAGGCGTTTCCTATAACTTTGATCGTTTAAACTGTTCAGGAATATTACGAGGGGTGTTCGAAAAGTAATGCACTTGTATGCATATCTTTGTAGTTTCGGGATTTTAAGGCGTCAAATTTGGCATGTGTTACTATGTAACTATCGTTTATAATTGGGTAAAATTTGGTTTACTTCCATATATTGATTGTGGCATAACGTAAGTTTGAAATGCACCCACTAATGTACACTAAGCTATAAAGCGTTGGAAAAACGTATGACAAAACTGACTGAAAGTATGCCTTATATAGATAAAGTGACAAATTGATACACGAGGAACTTTTTAAGATTAACATACGTCGTAGGGCGTCTTTCAGCAATGTTTTATTTATTCAACATGTTTCAAAGCAGACAACAACAACAAGCAAATATAATGTTGATAAAAAGTTATCTATTGGTCTCAAAGCTGCAATATATACATCTTTGCACCAGGTATCTACTGAAGAGTAGTTTTTGAACGAAAATCAGATATATCCAAAATCAGACTTAGATCGCATTCTGTATAGCGAAGTTACGTTTACAGGAAGCCTATGTGGTCAACACTATTGTAGTGAATGATAGTAGCGATGAAGCTTGATTTCGATTTTGTGTAGTTAGTGTACATCTTGAAGCGGAGATTGTGATGAAGATTGTCAGTTAATTTAATTGATATCGGTTCAGTCAATAAAAAGTTAGAGGACAATTTGCATTACTGTTCGAACACACCCCGTATACATTAAATGAGAATCAGTATTGCTTAAAAACTCCTCAAATCTTCAAAAAATGAAAATATATTTCCGTAACGAACAAAAATAGACCAAATAATAATAAATCGCTGGAATCGATAAATATGCTAGTTATAGGATGTGCCTCTTTCAACAGTATTTTATCCAATCAAAACTCACGTAGCAAATTTTCTCACCACGACTGAAACATGTGCGTATTCTTTGGCAGCGTGTGGTTGTTCATCCAGTTAACAGACCGACGAACAATGTAATAGTGTTCATACGGTGAATTTCATTTTTCTGTCCTGTTTAAAAAAGTTACAAAAGATAATGCAATGCAATGTAATTTCTTTTTATGCTGATGTTTGCTTGTGTGTTATGTGGTGTGTTTGTGTTGTAATATCATTGTCTATCATACAAATTCAGGTACATGGAGACGGTGTGTGCCTCTGATTAAAATTGTGCTTTCATGATTGGGTTTGGTATCGAGCTTGGTGCTACCCTGATTGATACATGGATGGGTAAACAAGTTTTAATGAAGACGTCAGTCGTGGATGAGCTCATCAAACTGTCCACTGGTTCATTTATGATTGTACTCGGTAAGTATCTATTTATAGTAACAAGTGTACTCGGTAAGTATCTATTTATAGTAACAAGTTTACTCGGTAAGTATCTATTTATAGTAACAAGTTTACTCGGTAAGTATCTATTTATAGTAACAAGTGTACTCGGTAAGTATCTATTTATAGTAACAAGTTTACTCGGTAAGTATCTATTTATAGTAACAAGTTTACTCGGTAAGTATATATTTATAGTAACAAGTGTTCTCGGTAAGTATCTATTTATAGTAACAAGTGTTCTCGGTAAGTATCTATTTATAGTAACAAGGTTTAATGAAGACGTCAGTCGTGGGTGAGCTCATCAAACTGTCCACGGGATCATTCATGATTGTTCTCGGTAAGTATCTATTTATAGTAACAAGTGTACTCGGTAAGTATCTATTTATAGTAACAAGTTTACTCGGTAAGTATCTATTTATAGTAATAGTGTCCTCGGTAAGTATCTATTTATAGTAACAAGGTTTAATGAAGATGTCAGTGGTTGATTAACTTATCCAACTGTCCACTGGATCATTCATGATTGTTCTCGGTAAGTATCTATTTATAGTAACAAGTGTCCTCGATAAGCATCTATTTATAGTAACAAATGTACTCTGTAAGTATTTATTTATAGAAACAAGTTTACTCGGTAAGTTTCTATTTATAGTAGCAAGTGTCCTCGGTAAGTATCTATTTATAGTAACAAAGTTGAATGAAGATGTCAGTGGTTGATGAATTTTTCAAACTGTCCATTGGTTCATTCATGATTGTTCTCGAGCAGAAGAGATGGTTGATTTTCTAAGAACAGCTGAGGCCCAATCCAAGGAATTGGAAAACCTCTCTTGATTATGGAAGTTTTTCCATCTGTCGCAACGATCGGACTAATATTGTTATGACTGTGTCTTTACATATCTGTCCTATTAGTTTCAGGTTCCAGTTGTTTCTTATAACATTGTATTCTTTTTATTTAGGTATCAACATGACCGGCATGTACTTCAACCCAGCAATGGCGTCTGGTCATACGTTTGGTTGCCATGGTACAGAAATCTGGGAGCACTTGTTTGTGTACTGGGCCGGACCGTTTATGGGTTGCTATGTAGCTGGAGTCATTGACAAGATGGTGCATATCGATGTTATTGAAAAGGAGAAGGATAGCAAGAAGAAAGCTGCTTGAGTTATTCCCCCTGGATAAACAATTGTTCAAACCTAGATCTACTCAATCGAATGATCTACAAACGTCTAACTCTTGCAGTAATAGCAGGTTTGCTGTGCCTCTTGAAGAATGTATGAACCGGTAACTAGACAGGCAAACTAACAAGATGGAGTTAATGGTGGTCCTGTGCAAATTATTACTGGGTTTTAATGTTTATGATGTTGTGTCTAACTGCTGAGATGTAGTTTATAGTTTATAACCATATGATCAGCCATATCATTCACCAGACCAGTCTGTAATAGTATTGTGTGACTCGTACATCATATCTACAATAGTATATTCTCTTTCCCTGTATTAATATTATCTTCTAGACCTGGTACAGCTTTGTTAAATATGTTAATATAAATCCAATCATTTGCCGGTGCATCTACCCTGTTTGTTTTAGATTAGTCGACTGAACTCTTCATTTGGAGACTTCGGCTGCTTTGTCATGGACTGGTGACTAAAGTTTGATACAATCCATACTCTTCTCAGTTTCTGTGGTCAATCTCTATCAATAATATTTTATCTGGACTCGACCATTTAGGCCGGCTAATATAGCTTTCACGGGCTTAGTAACTTCTATTCTAAATATCGTGAAGCAGGTTACAAATATTATAATAATTTTTAAGTTGCGATACCAGTCTGAAACCGTGCTGAATCTGATTGATTTTCAAGCTATGCTTTCCCATTGACCGACCATATACGTAATTATAAAAGCTGCATTCTGTTGAATGAGTGTACAATATTTCAACTACAGCACGTGCCAAGGAGTTCTGATTCAGTTAACCTTTTGGACTGTGTTTGTGTGATATATACATAGTAATGTTCTTTAAATCAATTTATTTTTGTTTCGAAATGAATTGACAAAATGAAAGTGATTTGGAGCTGCTTGAAAGTGCTTGTAAACGATTCGAACTACTTAGCCAACTGTATTCTTTTGACCAATCATTGGCCTGCATTTTATAGATTGGTCTCTATATTCAGTGTTTAATCATTTCATGTATTTTGCCTAGCATGTTTGTTATTGTCCCTTGTTTAGTTATTTTTAGACCATTCCAACTATTTAAGTGGCTTGTTATTGTTAATTGATATTTAATTTAATAAATTATGCCAACCTATGCATGAACATGTTTAGTTGTAATATTGTTGTAACCCACACACGTGTCTGTCAGACTAAACACAAGTGTCACAATGTATCCTGTCTTATTTGGAGATTTAACATCAAGCTCAGAGGATTTCATTTAAACACACAAGGACCATGAGAAAATTGTGTCTGATTCCATTGTTAGTTTAATACATGTACAATACAGTCAACATAGTTTTGGTATATTTTAATTGCATATCAAGAAAGGTTAACAGTATCGTCTGAAACTGGACCATAATATTATGTCATGTTGATGAGCGTGGTTTATTTATAGCACTGCACCATACATTTCAACACTCCTGGTTTTCTACTGGATGCAACACGAATGGCTTCTACTGTATCCTCAATACTGAACCTGTTTGTCACCAGTTGTGCCATATTCACACGTCCTGAGGCCACGAGGTCGATAGCGATCGGGTAACTATAGAAAAGATAATATAAAAAAGACATCTATGATATAGAAACTACAATCAGTTTACACTGACGAAAACGCTATAGTGTTGGTCTAATCTGTCTCTAAAACGATATAATGCCTATTTCGCGCTTGTAGCCCATTAAACGCAGCGTTTGCACATACGTCCGGGATGTCTGCCGACCCAACAAGAGAACTTCTTCCGTGAAGTCATTTAACCTAACATTCGAAAATCACGTGATAAAGGACATGATAAAATCTGTACCCATCCGTACCTTACTCAGAACGGAACCCCACAATCACTATGTTTTCTCATGCCGAGCAGGCGCCAGTCGCTAGTGATTCAGAAAGATAGTAGAAGCCTACTTTAATTGATGATAAATTATAGGGAAATAAATTGTATGCATACATACGCGCACATGTTAATCAACTAATGAACTGCATAGCTACACATAACACAGGTCAATTTACCTCCAAACCAATGGGACACACCGTTCTGTGTGAACCATCTTTAAATCACAACACTCCTCCAGCCATTTTCTCTATCTCATTGCTCTATCTTCCACTTTGTTATGACTGTTCTCCAACTCTCATTTCACTATTTTCCCCTAAATCATCACTGTTTGAAATTTCAGAGGATACATGTACTGTCTTTTAAATACCTTTGGACTAATTAACTGTTACACAATGAATAACAATCAATAGATTGACACTACATTTACATACTGCAAAGGTTTTCAAGTAAATGCATTTGATTGGATCATGTGATTATAATGTACCGTTAAACTGTATTTAAAAGGTATAGATTTACAACTGGCGTAATGTCAATAAAAAGCAATGAGATGTACAGACACATTTTTTAAAAAACACTGGCCATCACAACAACACCATAAAATGTTAGTCAGCATCATATATCAATTTGACTACATTACGCCACACCAGTAATGTATTGCTATCATATATGGATACAAATAGTTTTACCAGAATCTGTCGTATCTCCATGCAGGACGAATATCAATCTGTCGCTGCGCTATAATGGCGATAGGTAACGTCACTTCCGGCGTACTGTATCCCACAAGCACCACACATCCGGCAGGAACCGTAACCTAGAATAAAGAAGACCAGAAAGTATATCGCGGCGATAGTTTGGCATTCTTGGCGATGAATAAAGTGATGTTTGTAAAACATCTTTTGAAATAAGGGAATGCACTCAAACGAACAAATCGCGCTCCAAAGATTTAACCTATTTACCCAATCCTAAATGGCACGGTGTGTAGTAGGGAAAACAAACAATAAGTTGTATATTCTATTTCAGGCATGAGAGTAGTCTGGAGTTGCTTCCCCTTGTTGCTAACACTAGAAATACTGAACTTATTGGATGCCGGGAACCATAATAACATAAGACTGATTTTCACTAGTCATCAGAGTTATCCAAAGCAGTATAACTTATAACATATGCCTACCATCATTGCCAATCGTTGACAGAAATTGTTTCCTGAACATTCGATTGTGATGTCAGGCATATCACCCATAACGGAATGTATCTCCTTGACAACGGTATCTACGTCATTAGATGACGTCATCACTGTATGAGTGGCTTCCAACTGTTTGGCAAGTTTGAGTCTTTCTTCAACAATATCTGCAAATATATAAACATGTATGTGCAGTCATTCGGTAATTATGTTGGCATAATCTTATAAACACTATTTTTGTTTAAAACAGTTTCATGTGATTAATATTTATGATTTAGATTAACGACGTTAGTTCAAACCATTCGGATATTGGATATGCATAGCAATGTAGTGAACAATCATAAGTTTCAATATACTGGTATTTACCTGTAATACACACATTTGTGGCTCCCATCGCCTTAGCTGTCATCATACACATCAAACCAATAGTTCCTGTAATAAATAGTCATATTTATGCAAATAACTGCCAACACATCACCGTCATAGAACGTAAATCAATGGCGTTTTCTTTTAGATGTGTTTTTAAAATGTGTGATACGGATGTTTAAAAATGGATGGCATAGTGTGTTCTGCTTTTTCAGCTCATACTATTGCACACCACGTAACCAACATATTGGTACTAGCATATAAGCCAGTATGACCCTAAACTTTTGTTTGCGAAGACTAACAAGTACAAACAAGTACATAAACTATATACCGGATCCTAGGATAAGGACAGACTTCCCTGCCTGTACACCGGCACGTCTACAATCCTGTACTGCTACAGCCAGTGGTTCCATCAGTGCCCCTTCCTCGTCTGTGACATTGTCTGGAATCCTATAGAACAGGTAGAACAGATCAGAATATAATAGAAATTGAATATAATAGAAGATGATTGCATAAAACAGAACAGAACAGCATAGAATAGAATAGAATTTTAGATGTTATATTAGATATTGATGTGTTTTATGTAATTCATATACAATTACAAATGAATATCTGACCTTAATTGACAGCAAAATTTCTTACCGGAAGGGTGGAGCTCAGTTAAGCGGAAACTACCGGTACCATATACGAAAGTCATTGCGTTATGTATAGTTTATGCATGTTTAAAGACAGAAGAAGAAACAATCATTCGACCGATAAGAAAATCCAGTATTTGTTATCTATAACTTATTATTAAATATTATGAATAATTTAAACGTGGACTTAAAACCATCAATCGTGAAAGCTCTGTCATTTCTGTTTGTCTCAGGTAAGTAGCATAAAGTCCGATGTGATCAGAATGTAAAACCATCCGTAGTTGAGAAGAGCTTGGAAGAAGGTTGTTAATGAAGCGTTCTGGTTGGACCGATTTGTGACTATTGAATGGCTTCTCAAATGATATTAAAAAAGCCTGGATAACCCTATATTGTTGAAAAGGAATGACTGTAGACCATAATCTAGACGTAAAGTATACTGAGCTACTTTGTGGTATCATGGTTATGGCAGTATCCAACTTTAAAAATGTTAAAATAGCAAACCGAAAGTCATATTTGTAGGACTAGGGATGACTGTAGTAGAGAGAGAGAGTTACATATTGAAGCAGCAAATAAATATAAGAATAAGAAATGACTTACTTATGACAGTTCGATATGTTGACAACTTTATAACGTATGATATAACCAGTATCATCTTTACCACCATCGTAAGGTTTCTCTACTAGACACATGTTCTGTACACCTTTCAGACAATTCCTACACTGTCCACAGTATGTCCCAGGTTCTAGAACAATACGGTCACCTAGCAACAAGAAATTAGCAGTTATCCAATATTTATTACATCCCCATTTAGGCAGTGCCTTAGTTCATATTACAAATGTATGTTCTTTATGATCACAACTTTAGTATCGATGGCACACTTCAACGTTCCGAAGCAACAATATTGGTGTTTTGGAGAAATACCGTTCGAAGCGACCGTCCGATCAGAAAACATAAACGATCATGCTTATGTGAGCAAACATTTAAAAGCCGATACATAGCTTCGGCATATTGCACTTATGAATATACAATCTTCAAGAAACAATACGGCCACGTTCAGTCCATGAACTAAGGCAGAAAAGACTGTCAATGATTGCTGCTTTGTAAGATCTCTATAATGTTATTTACAATTATATTGATACTGGTTTGATGAGTTTAAATTGATGTTTATATGTGTATATATTTCTTCTATGTAAATGGCTAAAGATATATTTATATGCCGATTTGCTATGAATGAATGGTAAATGGTGATACATGTGAGCACTTACCTACTTTAAACTTGGTTACATTTGGTCCAAGTTGAGTGACTACAGCACTAGCCTCGTGTCCAATGATTCCAGGACCATGTATCTGATGGGTACCATGTTTACCATTAGCATATATATATACATCCGAACCACACAGCCCTACCTGACGTATAGACACTTGAACCTCTGTAATAGTTTCATGAAATTATTATCGAAGTTTGGTTTAAAAAGGCGTTTCCTATAACTTAGATTGTTTAAAACGATTCAGGAATATTACGAGGGGTGTTCGAAAAGTAATGCAGTTGTATGCCTATCTTTGTAGTTTCGGGATTTGGCATGTGTTTCTATATAACTATCGTTTATAATTGGGTAAAATTTGGTTTACTTCCATATATTGATTGTGCCATAATGTAAGTTTGAAATGCACCTACTAATGTACACTAAGCTATAAAGCGTTCGAAAAACGTATGGCAAAACTTACTGAAAGTATGCCGTATATCAAAGAAAGGACTAAACTTAGATAAAGTGACAAATTGATACACGAGGAACTTTTTAAGATTAACAGACGTCGTAGGGCGTCTTTCAGCAATGTTTTATTTATTCAACATGTTTCAAAGCAGACCAGCAGCAGCTGAAAGACAACAACAAAAATGATTAGTCGAAAACAACAACAAGCAAATATAATGTTGATAAAAAGTTAGATATAGGTCCCAAAGCTGCAATATATACATCTTTGCACCAGGTATCTACTGAAGAGTAGTTTTTGAACGAAAATCAGATAAACAAAACAAGTAAATGCTATAGATCTAGTCCTATGCGACTACTAGTATTTATAAGTTTTTAGACTTAGATCGCATTCTGTATAGCGAAGTTACGTTTACAGGAAGCCTATGTGGTCAACAGTATTGTAGCGCATGATAGTAAAACCTGTTGCAGACGATGAAGCTTGATTTTGATTTTGTGTAATTTGTGTACATCTTGAAGCGGAGATGATTGTGATGAAGATTGTCAGTTAATTTCATTGATATCGGTTCAGTCAATAAAAAGTTAGAGGGCAATTTGCATTACTGTTCGAACACCCCTCGTATACATTAAATGAGAATCAGATTGCTTAATCCTCCTCAAATCTTCAAAAAATGAAAATATATTTCCGTAACGAACCAAAATAGACCACATAATAATAAATCGCTGGAATCGATAAATATGCAAGTTATAGGGAGTGCCTCTTTCAACAGTATTTTATTGACCATATACATATCATATAGACGTACAAAAATAGTTTAATTAGAAATTATGTTACTCGTTTCACTGAAAAAGCCGCTTCAGAGTGTTGCGTTCAGATGTCATTACCGGGATTTTGACCACTTGTGTGTATTTTCCGTACCGATATGGCATACAAAAAACTTTTTAGAGCAAAAGTAATTTTAGGTCTCGGTGGTAGTTTCAATCACCTTGATAGAAGGGCTGGGCGAATTGGTAAAGTCTTGATAAAAGCCCATATCGTGATGTGACCCTGATAACAAGTTAATGAAACCCCAGATGAAGCACTTGAAACACGTATCATATGCATATGTGTAGTTTGTGACTTAAACATGATGCATGCAAACTAATTAGATAGCTAACGTTATTTATAAATTTGATACATTACCATCGTTCCCTGGGTCTGTGATTGGTTGGCTTTCCTGTAAGCAATAGAAAATCAATGACAATGACAATGTTTGACAAACGGTTGTCACTGAGCATGTATGTGTGTACAGGTACTGCTGTATATTGGTTCTCGAGTGCTAACGCCGATTCTCAACACGTTTTCAGTTACATTGTGCACGTAAATATACGGTAGTCGATTCACCCAACCAGTGTCCTAACCTAACATGTCTGCATGCGAAGGAAAGGGAGGGTATGTATTACCAGTCGCGAACAGGGAATCGAACCCGAGTAGCTGAATTCACATAGCTAGCGGGCTTAGCACTGGACCACGTGTGAATCACATATCACTATCTATAACAATTTACAGGATGACTCGATCAATAGTCAATACCTCATCCTCATGAATCATTGTTTAGTCTAGTCTCCAGACTATATTTCACGTAAAAAATACGCTGGTTGAGCGAGAATGCAGTTTACTTTGCTGAAACATAAATGCGTGTACAACGTGTATGTGCCTTACATGTGTTTGTACGATCACAACTATTAGCAGTACAAATGTATATTCATGTACACCAGTCACCAACGCATTATCTATGAAAAGTTGTTCTATGTAGCCTTTTATTTTACTCCCAGAAGGGCTTACTCAGAGACAGCACGTACATGAATGCGGTACGGATGGACAGACGGCGGACGCAAATCTGATAAATGGAAATCCATGAAACAAACTCATTCAGTGGATTACATTAACATACGTACATTGAACTCTTATCTCTGTGTATGTATGACAGACATTGATAGATACCGGGTATGGAGTAAACCAAACTGGTTGTACGGTGTTTCATCCAACAGCTTTATGAAATTTCAAACTACCATCTTGTGTTCACGTACTCGCGACACTGGTCAGTCTGGTGAAACATTCAAAGACAGATGTAGAGGCAACGAAACAGACTCAATACCATGTTTTGCAAATCTGACCCGATCTAGGGTACGAAAAGACATAAAGTTTGACACACAGAAACATGTTTATATGTCAAGCTATGGGAGATGCCAGCAACATACATCTGTCGGTTCGTATGTACAAATGTACAAAACACGATCAACATAGTCCTTCACCACATCCACAATGAAGATATAAACAGTCTTAAAGATAAAAGGAAAACAGTGGGAAAAGAATGAAGAAGACGAAGGCAAGTAAATGGAAGACGAAGACCAAGACCAAGAAGAAAAAGAAGAAGAAAAAGAAGACAAAGAAGAAGACAAAGAAGAAGACAAAGAAGAAGACAAAGAAGAAGACAAAGAAGAAGAAAAATAGAATATTCAAACAAACTCACAATTTTGATATCCTCCTTGCCGTACAGCACAGCAGCAATATTCTCCATGACTGTTTATAACGTATATAATATAATGCAATGACACCCTGTATATAATCAACGGCCGCGTGTATATCAACTGCCGTACGTAGATTAATTGCCGTATGTAGATCAACTCCAGCAACTACATGTAGGTGACACATCAACTTGACTCTATTTTACTCTATCAGATACGTTTAGCTTAGATACGGGGATATGGGAGTTCAAAATTTAACTTGAGTTATATCTAGCTGTCTTTATGAGTTAAGCGAAATAAATAGATCTTGTGACCTACAAAAAACCTAGATTATCCGACGACTGACTTACTTGTGAGCTAATATTGAGTGATACATCATCATTGTGAACTAGTATGGAAACATGATATGAATAGATGTATTGAATTTGTATCGTGTGAAATACATGAACAAATGAAAACACAATAGGAAAATATAATAGAAAAATGACGATCAATTGTATTAGATTACATGGAGGACCAATAGTGGTAACATATGCTGGAATACCCAGCCCTTTAACCTCAACGTGAAATGCACCGTTGGGCCTATTATAATTATTATGTGAAATGAATAATTAGATTGCGTCACAAAGCAGTAAAATGAACCCAATATTGTTACAGAGAAGTGAAATGAACCATGGCGTCACAAAGCACTGAAATGAACAATGGCACCATAAAGCACTGAAATGACCCGCGACATCATTGTCTGTGAAATGAACCAAACGATCAAGAAGCAGAATTCTTATCACCTCGGTGTTTTCCATTGCAATACGCGTATTTACCGGAGACAAACGGAAATGGACGAGCTTACAAGATTGTAAGAAACAGTTGAAAGAACCGTGACGTCATTAACTGCTGAATGAAAATGGAGTCATGTGCTATGAAAAGACTCGTGGTGGAATTCATTAATAAGCTGTGGAATGAATAAAAGTGTCATAAGCTGTGAAAAATAATCATAGTGTGTCATGAGCTGTAAAGTAAACCATGGCGTCACAAAGCAGTCATATGAACCATGTCGTCACAAAGCGGTGATTGAACATTGGCGTCACCGTGCAGTGAAATGAAACAAAATCCCATGTACTGTCAAATCAATCGTGTTGCGTCATGAGCTCTGAGGTGCGCCATTGATCATAAGCTGTGAAATAAACTTTGACGTCAAGTACATTATAATGCGTCGTGATGTCGTTAGCATAGTTTTAAATGAATAATTTGAGTATTAAATTAGCAGTTAAAACATCATGACATTCTTATGTTATGGAATCATGGTGGCTGAATAAAAAAGTACTGAGCGTTCGAATGAATTCTTGTTAAGTTTTCTGTGCTCGACTGTTAAAGTTTAGTGCTGCCTTCCCTGACGATAGTCTCTGTTCTGTTTTGCCTGACGTGCAATTGCAACAAAGCCAGATCAATTCCGGTAAATAAATACCAAATACAGCCACCAGTTAAGATCTATTCCGGTAAATAAATACCAAATACAGCCACTAGTTAAGATCAATTCCGGTACATAAATACCAAATACAGCCACCAGTTAAGATCAATTCCGGTAAATAAATACCAAATACAGCCACCAGTTAAGATCAATTCCGGTAAATAAATACCAAATACAGCCACCAGTTAAGATCAATTCCGGTAAATAAATACCAAATACAGACACCAGTTATAACAAGTATGAAAGAGTAGACATGCAACAGATGTACAATAGCGTTACTAGATATACATGTACATACAATATTACACGAGCTATAATTAAATACCAGTACTTTACAAACACTTTCATTGTGTATGAAATTTGTCTGCGTAGCACGTAGTGTCGGCACTGTCACGACTGATACTTTAAACCTACATATCATATTCATCCTCTGTGTGATGTAAGGCCGCAACGAGTTTCCTCCATTTCTCTCTGTCCCTTGCTGTGCACTGTGGTATTCGCCAGCTCTCTGTCCCTTGCTGTGCACTGTGGTATTCGTCAGCTCTCTGTCCCTTGCTGTGCACTGTGGTATTCGTCAGCTCTCTGTCCCTTGCTGTGCACTGTGGTATTCGTCAGCTCTCTGTCCCTTGCTATCCACTGTGGTATTCGCCAGCTCTCTGTCCCTTGCTGTGCACTGTGGTATTCGCCAGCTCTCTGTCCCTTGCTATGCACTGTGGTATTCGCCAGCTCTCTGTCCCTTGCTGTGCACTGTGGTATTCGCCAGCTCTCTGTCCCTTGCTGTGCACTGTGGTATTCGCCAGCTCTCTGTCCCTTGCTGTGCACTGTGGTATTCGCCAGCTCTCTGTCCCTTGCTGTGCACTGTGGTATTCGCCAGCTCTCTGTCCCTTGCTGTGCACTGTGGTATTCGCCAGCTCTCTGTCCCTTGCTGTGCACTGTGGTATTCGCCAGCTCTCTGTCCCTTGCTGTGCACTGTGGTATTCGCCAGCTCTCTGTCCCTTGCTGTGCACTGTGGTATTCGCCAGCTCTCTGTCCCTTGCTGTGCACTGTGGTATTCGCCAGCTCTCTGTCCCTTGCTGTGCACTGTGGTATTCGCCAGCTCTCTGTCCCTTGCTGTGCACTGTGGTATTCGCCAGCTCTCTGTCCCTTGCTGTGCACTGTGGTATTCGCCAGCTCTCTGTCCCTTGCTGTGCACTGTGGTATTCGCCAGCTCTCTGTCCCTTGCTGTGCACTGTGGTATTCGCCAGCTCTCTGTCCCTTGCTGTGCACTGTGGTATTCGCCAGCTCTCTGTCCCTTGCTGTGCACTGTGGTATTCGTCAGCTCTCTGTCCCTTGCTATGCACTGTGGTATTCGCCAGCTCTCTGTCCCTTGCTGTGCACTGTGGTATTCGCCAGCTCTCTGTCCCTTGCTGTGCACTGTGGTATTCGCCAGCTCTCTGTCCCTTGCTGTGCACTGTGGTATTCGCCAGCTCTCTGTCCCTTGCTGTGCACTGTGGTATTCGCCAGCTCTCTGTCCCTTGCTGTGCACTGTGGTATTCGCCAGCTCTCTGTCCCTTGCTGTGCACTGTGGTATTCGCCAGCTCTCTGTCCCTTGCTGTGCACTGTGGTATTCGCCAGCTCTCTGTCCCTTGCTGTGCACTGTGGTATTCGCCAGCTCTCTGTCCCTTGCTGTGCACTGTGGTATTCGCCAGCTCTCTGTCCCTTGCTGTGCACTGTGGTATTCGCCAGCTCTCTGTCCCTTGCTGTGCACTGTGGTATTCGCCAGCTCTCTGTCCCTTGCTGTGCACTGTGGTATTCGTCAGCTCTCTGTCCCTTGCTGTGCACTGTGGTATTCGCCAGCTCTCTGTCCCTTGCTGTGCACTGTGGTATTCGCCAGCTCTCTGTCCCTTGCTGTGCACTGTGGTATTCGCCAGCTCTCTGTCCCTTGCTGTGCACTGTGGTATTCGCCAGCTCTCTGTCCCTTGCTGTGCACTGTGGTATTCGCCAGCTCTCTGTCCCTTGCTGTGCACTGTGGTATTTGCCAGCTCTCTGTCCCTTGCTGTGCACTGTGGTATTCGCCAGCTCTCTGTCCCTTGCTGTGCACTGTGGTATTCGCCAGCTCTCTGTCCCTTGCTGTGCACTGTGGTATCCGCCAGGTAGTTCGTGGTATTCCTTGTTTCTCCTTTCCATATGGTGATATTATAAATCTATGTGTAAAAAAGGTATGAGAAAATCCGACAGGGAATGTAGCGCTCAACCCAACCAGCCGAGCACATAAATCAGAAACACCACAACTACCCTGAGCAATGCCCACAGAAACCCATGCCAAAACGGCGACCAAATGAGGCACAACAACCCCGGGGCGTGACCTAGTTTAAAACACAAGGACAGTGACCTTGTCTATAAACAAGTCTTAACAACATTATACGAAACAGCCTAATTTTAAGGATTATCAAAGAATTTAAGAAGTTCAAAGAGGTCAGATGGAATAGGTGTGTTTACAATGTTCTAATACAACCTCCCTGCAAGTATGAAAGCTTTGTAGATAGCCATATGGATGCACGTTTGCGCAGCACGAATATGAAGTTTATGTTAATCAAGAATATGGTCCTTCAATAAGTCTAAGTCCAAAAGTAGGTTAATGTCAAATTGAGGCCAGGTGATAAAGATGTGTTGAGACTGTTCAAATACACCATCCCTACAAGCATGAAAGCTTTGTATCAAGTCACATTGATGCTAAAGGAGTTTGGGTTAACCGTATTAAATGGGTGGATAATCAAAACACATCAAACTTAATTATGTTCTGCGTGGCATTCAAAGAAAGGTATTACACTAACAGATAACCATATGAAGAAAATGTAACATGTTTGTCTCTTTATGTACTCAGACTCAGTACAGAATAAGATATATGTAATATACTGATTCTCTGTGAAATGAATTACATGTTTACAAATGTCATGTTACAGTAACAATGCAAGTTTTCGTCTAGTTGACAGCATGAACGCTTTTCCTCAGATAATGTTATAGTTCTATATTATAAGTTTAAACATATTTATTTTCCTAAATATATAACAGTAAACAAGTACATGTATATACAATTTACACTTCAAAATAACACAAACAATTACGAAAATAGTGAATAGAATGGAAGAATATTGGTCTTATTATATTCTTCTCCCTGGATAATTATTATTATTATCACTAACCTATTATATGACTAACTCGCAGCTCTGTAGATGTGCTAACACACATGGCATGAGCTTTACCTATTGATTAGCATAATTCAACAGTCGATATATTGTCTACGTTTACAACACCTGGTACTGTTTTATCAACGAACTTGTGGAAATCGTAAACTTACTTTACGTTCAAACTTAAATTATGTATATTTCTTTAACTACTGCAATTTGGGGACGGATGCTGTTTGTAGATGTTGAATCTTGATAAGTATTACAGCTCCATTCATCACGCTTTATAGTAGTAAAAGTATAATAAAGAATTAAAATTTGATCGTAAGTTTAATATTTGTGTAAATGCTTTGATAAAACAATACTACATATGTTTTCTTAATCAGGGAGTATCACAAAGACGCTCGAGATGTAATACAAAAACAAATCTGAAATACCGATATTGCACGATTTGCTTGCGGAAATTAATATATCCAAAGCAAGAACTTTGTAATATATTATTGCATAAAGGTCAGGCTCAGGTCATAATAGCCAAGCTATACTTACTGACAAACAAGGTATTCGATATGAACGCATCAAACCAATGATATCTCTTTTATTCAGATATTGATCTTTCTGTAGTATAGTATATGATCTCTGTCATATATAAATACATGTATCTGTCGGATCTAACACTTGACCATCGTCTAGCCCCAGCGTGAACATGTTGAGTGTTATTAGATTAGTTGTTTGAGAGCCTGTGAGTATTTAAGAATACACCAAAATCATGGCTATTGGTAATTCTAGTTCACTGTTTTCGCAGAACGATTTCGTGGCATTGAAAGACTGTGTTCCGGAGTTTTTCATAGAATGTCTGATTGCCCTTTGGATTTGGAGAACCATCCCATTTCTACTTGCTTTCATTGGTACGTGTGGAAATATACTGAACATTATCGTACTTTCAAGATTACGAACATATTCAACAAGTGTGTTCTTATTAACTCTTGCCATTTCGGACCTTCTGTTCATTTGGGTAGGTACTGTACTTAACGCGATACATTCGATGACGCCGATTTTCGTGGACGACTATGTTGAAATAGTCTGTCGTCTGCGGAAGTGGGTGGTATTTACAACAGGAACATTTTCTCTTTGGATTCTCGTTCTATTGAATATTGAACGTCTTTTGTTCGCAAAAGCACCCGTGTTCGCAACAAAGCATTTAACTCCAAGAAACGCTCTAATCTCCGCTGGAACTACGTTGTTAGTTTTGGCTGTGCTAAACGGTCATTTGGTAGTCGGTTTGACCATTCAAGAGGTTCCAGGCAATATCACATCGGACAAAAGCCAAGTATGTTACTACATATCAGAGGAATATAGAAAGTTTTCATTGAAGATTTGGGGTGTATTATTGCTGGTCTTACATACATTTCTACCATCTTGCTTTATATTCGTTTCAAATATCAACTTAGCCACCACTTTGATTGGAAATCGTAAACGACTAAACAAGAAGGGGAATGCTCCGACCTTGCTTCTGTTCATTCTCTGTACTACATTCCTAGTATCAACAATGCCTTATAGTGTGTTTCTTGTAGTGAAAGGAACTGTTGGTGACATCGAGGGTAGGGCGTTTGCTCGATTGCAACTTGCAAGAGCTACTGTCCATGTCTTGTTGGACTGCAACTATTCGTTAAACTTCTTTTTCTACTTTGCAAAGGGGACCTTATTCAAACGAGAATATAAAAAGTTGATAAACAAACTTAAAGTACGGTTTGGAAACAATGTTGGAACTAACTAAGGCTTACCAATATTGTTTCTACGTGTATCGACCGCGGATGGATAGGTTTGGGCATCTTTGGAAAGAAAAAAGGCTGTAACCTCTTAAGTCTTCAAAATGAGTTGATATATTGCTTTCATACTTGTTAGCCATCATAACACCAATCCCGTCATAGGAGTAAGTTGGACGTTTTAAATTATTTCAGTATAAATGTTAAAAGTTATTACGATCGACAATGATGTAAGGCTATATTTGTTAGTCATATAATGATTAGGATAGAAGTCGTTATGTGTAACAATGCATTTTTAATGATTCAATGTTACGACAGTTTCTCTCCGGCTTTTGTTCGGTAAACACGTATAACATGCCAATAAATATGCGTACATATTGTCAATTATATTACTGGAAATTGTGAAAAATTGGAAATAAAATAACGAATAGAATGTGTTGTTACTCAGGTTTGTGGACACTGATTTATATAATAATGCATATTTATTTAGCATATACATATATACATGTACGTATGAAAGCTTTTTTTGCGAGCCATATTGCTGTAGGAAGAAATGGTGAGTTTGGGTTAACTAAGAATACGGCCCTTCTACATTCAATAAGTCTAAGTCCAAGCATGGGTCAAGGTGAAGGTCAAATCAATGTCAGAGTTGTAGGTATGTTGAGAGTGTCTTATACAGTAAAATATCCATGTATGTAATGTAGTAAAAGACCCTTGCAAGCATGAATAGAAAGATTTGCAGCAAGCCATAATAATGTAAGAAGAAAAGGTGAGTTTAGGTTTACCTCGTACGGAGGACGCTATTTTAGAATAAAACAACACTTTATCACAGGTAACAGTATCGTTGAAAAAGAAATAATAAAAAATTGAAATTGAAAAAAAAAATCTCGAAATTTAGGTATTATATATTTCTTTTTCAACGATACTGTTACCTGTGCACTTTATGGGTATGTTGTTCTCAATAATGAAACAATGGCGGGAAATTTGTGCGTCGTCGCGAAAACAAGAAAAGGACCATACGTCGACAGAGAGTGACTCTTACTGGAGGTGCATGGAGCAGGCGGGATGAAACCACAGGTGGGCGTCTCTTTCAGGATATGTAACATGTATATTATATCGACATCGTTTGTCCTTGACACAGGCGAGGGTCTACAGGGATTATTTCTTACAGGGAAAGTAGCACACGAGCTGTGTCCGGAGGATGTGTCTCTGGATGAGATGTAGCATACAAGATAAAGCTAAGGCTAAGCTACAGTATGTGTCTCTAATATGGAATGTATATAGTACCAATGATGTGTTAGCAAGGTAGGTGTCGCCCCCTGTTAAAGATCTACCTTTTACATGTACCATATTTGTTCTATCCACTGTTAGAGACACATGCTGTAAATACATCATGTATGCTACAACTCATCCAGAGACACACCCTGTTAAATACCAAGTTATTTGTATTTGTAATTATTTAAACCTTCTATTTCCAATCGTATTTCCAAGTACTCGGGTCTTTCAGCCAATTCCAAGAATAGAAAATGATAGAATACTTATATTTTCCAATTATGGACCATTCCCGGCTTATAATCACATTTAATTAAACATACACAAGAGTATAAAATAAGGCATGATATATAACAAAGGCTTGATTTATTCTTGGAAAACACAAATACCTAAAAGAGAAATAACATGCTACGTCAGAAATAACATGCCACGTCAGTTATGACCGAGTTGTTCCGATTGATTTATTTCCGGAAACATCATAAAAAGTATTGTACATTATATTTTAAAGGGTGTTGTGGACAGTTTAACAAATTTGATACAGAAAAATACTTGAAGCAATGATACCTAACCGTGTTTGTTCCGGGAGTAAGACTAGCTGTCCTCAATTGCACAAATTATGAGAAAAACACTAAACGTTAGTTTCAAGGGTAGTTAACTCAAAATTTCGATGACCTATGATTATTTCTGTACTTTTCTGTTTCGAACAAGATACTGTGTACATAAATTTATATACTGTATACAGAGGCTGAACAAAGTATATGATTGGAACTGTGTGTCTCAAACCTCAGGCAAGAAACTGCAGCGAATTCTAGGCCAGGAACTGAAAAACGAACTACTTATTCAATAGCGAAGTACTGCGTTTTCAACACAGTTATTTGTTTTTTAAAAAAATGCTTCCATCGATATTTGAAATGAGTGGTTTTCTCTAGCAATGAACAGTATGACCATAGTCAACGCAATGGTAGAATTTCACACGTCATTACGATCGACAAAAATTTAATGCTATATTAGTAAATCATATAATGATGAGGATTTATGCCAATAAATATGCGTATATATTGTCAATTATAAGACTAATAAATATTACTGAAAATTGTGAAAAATTGGAAATAAAATAACGAAGTAAATGTGTTGTTATTCAGGTTTGTGGACACTGATTTAATATACATTGTATATAATATATAGTACTACACAACAACAATATGACCATGTTGTTTTTTAAAACTAATGACACTAAAGTGGATAGTTTTTGTGATGTCGCGAAATCAAGCAAATGACCATACATCGACAGCCTGTGACTCTTACTGTGGTAGCATGAAACAGGCGCGATGTGACCACAGGTGGGTCTCTTACAGGAGATGTAGCATGTATGTGATGTCGATATTGCGTGTCCTTGACACAGACGTAGCACACAAGTTGTGTCTATAGACCCTTTCAACAGAGTTACCTCCCGTAAACCGGATGTGACGTCAAACGAGGGCTCTACAAATTAATGACACTATAAACGCAGTAGCGAAGAGATTATTTAATCGCTTTTTTTCGTTAATTGCATGTTTTGTAGCTGTTGTTTTTTCAATAAAGATGTTTATAATGTACTAACAATGTGCGTATAATATGTTACATGTTATGGATGTGGAGGAAACATGTGATTTCTCGGATTTTTTTCTATCAACAATGGTCAATTATCGGGCGTTAATTTCCAAAAAGATCTGTAGTTGTATTAATTTTGTTTTGTAATTCGGTTGATTGTCATGCACATTTCGTACATTAAATTGAGCGTTAGTGCTTAGATACAGTGTATATTTGTACTTTGATGAGTGTATATTTTGCCGGGAATATAAAGCGCAAGTATTTTCACCTGGTTCTTTCAATACTACATCATTACCGCCATTAGACCTAGTTAACTCTGGATCATTGCAATGTCTCATTTCTTTTTACCCATACAATTCACAAGTTATGTGTTGTTTATTATGGATTGTAATGAAACAAAGACATAATTATTTAGGCCATTGAATACACGTATATTAGAGCCACAACGATTTATTGGAATGTCCTATCTGGTTACATACGTGCCATTTCGGGCAAATTCGGCTTAAAAAGCTGTATAAATGACGATTATGATAGCAGTTGATTGTTATAAATTAATATAAAAAATACATTATTTATATACAACTGCTCTTCAAACTAACATCACAATTAACAATATTTTGTTTTTAATATAAGAATTGTAAATATTAATTCACAAAAAGTGACCTGAACTGCAATTCGAGTGATGGGAAAAACATAACAAATTAAAGTGAGACAGATACTTAAGAAGTTAAGGTGCTAAAACCCTAATGCATAAATAAAATCTTGTCATATGATGAGGTGCTAAAACCCTAACGCATAAATAAATTCTAGGTGTTGTATAATTATATAATGATTTACAATAAACAGCATAGATCCCCTAATATCAAGATAAGCCACCAAGATCATACACTAAATTAGTTTCACAGCAGGGTACTAATATACAACCAATCAGTACTATGTTGTCACCATCTGTCATCTTAATATACATGTACAGTATATTGATCAGTGTTTTACCTTAAAAGATTGACATTGATTGACACTTTTAAATCAACGTTTGGGTTACTTTTATAAAAAAAGTATAAATTATGTTTATCCAAACCACGGAGGTCTCTCTAATTCCGTGTCCGAACAAAAAGTGTAAATTAATGGACATGCACCTGTATGACTTGTGCTACAATGCTCATTTTGATGTTTCAAATATAATTTATTGCAATATTTTTACACGTAGACACCATTTAAAATGAATAAAGCACTTTTCTCATTTACTTATATATGAATTTCAAATGAACAAAGGTTTCATGATGGAAGAGTAAGATTTGAAACAGACTACATTGTATTGCCAAACAGCTCGTTTGATCATGCATACACCCGCACGTACGCCGACCAGACCCAACGTTTCCAGACCGACAGGTTCAGTTTGCCAACACCAACCGTCGACCGGTATGCACACCTTCATCGGAAGAGTATGACGAGAGACCACCATGACTGTCCGAGCGGCCCACACATTCCGAGCCTCAAAGGGGAAGACCATGGACAGAACAACCGACTCGGCGTGGGAATAGATATGTTGCGAATACTATGCTAGATGGTGAAGACAGGTGTAGGCACCATGAAAACAAAGTCTTCAAACCCAGAGCGCCGACATTTGAAGGCAAGCCAGACACCTGGGAACCATTCCTCATGCAGTTAAAGTTCATAAGCAAGGCATATAGGTGGTCAGAAGAAAAATTCAAGGAGCAGTTACTATTTTCATTACGTTGAGAAGCCCTGATGTTTGTAGCCAATCTTCAAAGAACCGTACGCGACGACTCCTACAGACTAGTGAAAGCTCTTGAACAACGATTCGGTCAATGCCTCCTAGCTGAAACGCATCGTGCTAACTTGTACAATCTTCATAAAAGCTCGAAAGAAACGATTCAGCAATATAGCGCGCGAGTTAGCCAACTGATGTCCCGTGCATATCCAGGGATGGAGGGTACAGATATCTACAACAATTTGGCAATTGAACATCTGCTGAAGGGGCTTCCTGACCAACGACTAGCCTATGAGGTCCTTACAAGGAAACCTAGAGACCTTTCGGAGACGGTAGATATGATAACCTGGCACGAAGCATGTCGACAGTATACCTCCAAATCTTCAGGCGTGAGGAATATCCACGAGTCTGGAAATGCGTAGGGTGCATGGACGTAAGGCAGTCACTGAGGAGAGAATAAGCCAACTATGGCGGGAAATGCAGAACTACATGTCGCAGCAGTTGGCGAAGCTTGCAGATATCAGTTCCGAGAATGGGCATCGTGGCGAAGGCATTGAGACGAAATCAAACAGATACACACGAAGAGACATTGTCTGTTATGCATGCAATGAGCGCGGACATATAGCTCCTAACTGTCCAAACAGGAATGATAGTACTACAAGTAAAGGAAAGCCTGAAGAGATTCCGAAGGAAAACGAACAGGGGCTGTGCTAGAAGGCCGGGCTACAGCCCCATCTAAAAAGGCGAAAGAGGCCTACAGGAAAAAACCTAATGATGAAGATCCAACTCCAACCGTGGAAAATATATGTCAATGTAATATAGCAACGGGTTCGCCACAAATATGGACATGTTAACATATATCGTTGCCTCCTCGTGGACAATCCACTATATCTCACCTCTGTTGTGTGGACAGGTGATCTACCATTGTGTGGACTATTCATTTAATTTTACCTCTGTCATGTGGACATGTTAACATATATCGTTGCCTCATTGTGGACTATTCTTTAATTTCACCTCTGTTGTGTGGACAGGTGATTACCATTGTGTAGACGCTTATTATGAACTATTCCAGTACTTTCACACTATCCGTGTGAACCTTGGGCGAAGATACTGACGTTTAACCATGAACAATTTCAGAGCTTTATTATATGTGTGCTCTGATAACATTTGACTTTTGCGGATATATCATATACTATTTCAGAGTGTATAGCACAGACATTTGATAAGCTATAAGCACTTCAGACATTTCAATTTATTATTATAAGTATTATAGACTATTATGTGACATCATAGTTCTAGGAAGTGAACATTTTAGGACACTCTTGGCTTCCTAGGTTTTAACCGACTACCTAGGTATGTGCTATGTACTAGAGACACTGAGAAAGAATTGCCATAGATGATACTTGAACAGTTCCAGACTGTGTGACTGGGTTTAGAACACGTATTGCTATCGTTGGTATATATGAATAGAACGTTTATTCATGATAGTATGTGGGTGCATTTATAAGTTCATAGGGAGATTGGGTTAGTCTCTGCACTGTATGGACAACAGCGGGCTACATTCATATTCACATCCAACAGTTATGTACTGTGTAACACGCTGATGTCCTGTCCAGTGACATGGTTGAGTGTTGTTTAATAGAGTTTATACGAGAGATTTAGTATAATGTTTCCAACAGTTAAGCATTCAATTTGTGTCTGGTCATAGGGGGTCGAACACTTACCCCCCTGGTTTGAACATAGATTGGTAATACTCTGTTACGATTGATATATTGCACATTACTTGGGAAGTGTAGTAAAACACAAGAGGGTAGGAAATATAGAAATTTGAAAATGTATAAATTTAATTAGATATTGTCATATGCATTTAACGTCTCTCAGGTAACCATATCCCTTCCTACTGCATTTTTAACTTGTCGCATTGTAAATTTTAATGTACTCACACATATTTTAATACACTGGTTGGAAAAAACGGCTTTATAATATGTCTGACTTTACTGTTACTGTGGGAAGTTTTACTAGTGAGCTAGTTTAGTGTTCATATTATTATTGTTTTTGAGAAGTATTGATATTGTAAGCTATTGTGAGAATACCATTGGGACTGCTCTTTTGAGTTTAGGGTTGCTAGTTGAGCATAGAGTGGTATTTTGAGTTTAGGGTTGCTAGTTGCTAGTTTTGAGCATAAAGTTGCTATTTTTGGGCATAGAATTGTTATTTTTAGTAGACAATTGTTATTTTTAATTATGAAGTTATTTTGTAAAGGTTGCTATTTTTGAGAATATAGTTGTTATTTTGAATATTTGGCTATTTGCAGTGTTGGTTCACTGCTGCATTTCATGTTGTTGTTTTGATTTGTGTAAATAAGTTTTATTTTCGCAGTCATGCATTTTAGTTTTTTAGTGCATTACTGTTTTATCAGCTGATATTTTTGTGAGTGACTAGAACCCATTGAAACTGGAACAAGTATTTGTTTTTTTAAATTCCGGGTCGGAATTGAATGCCTCTTAGTGAAGTGGCATTCTTTTTCAAGAAAGGGGGCAGTGTGAAGTTTCTGGGATCTAGCAATATGTATTATTAGCACTATATATTAATAGCACTATCTTAAAAGCACTATATTAGTAGTACTATATTATTAGATTTTATATTGGGTTTTTTAGTGTACCCTGGCCTTTCTCTGCACTGCATAAATCAGTGGCCAGTCTATACAAATACCTTTACTATACTTCTGTAGAGGTTGGTGATCATATCAATTAGCACCCCAGGAGGTGTTAACTGGCCATGACAGATAATTAGCAAGTTTAAGGGAGTTTAAATACCAATACACTCTTATACAGATATGCATATACAAATGTAGATAGATATGTCAAGCTTCAATTAGATTATATTGTGTATTGTGTTTAATAAATGCTTAAATTGCTAATTTCTTTATTATCAACAGAATATTGTCATGTTTGGTGTTGATTTATTCAGTATTTCATAAGTAATAAGATGGCAGTGCTAAAATGTAGATTTGAAGTCTAGTTTTATAGAAATTGTCCTTTATTTGTTTTGCTTACTCCAGTGCATGTGCACTATGTTTTACATAAAAGTGTTAAATGGTCAAAATCTTTATTTTTATCAGAATGTGGTTATATTTGGTGTCTATTAAATCAGCATTTTGTTAGGAATATGATGGCATTGTTAGTTTGTTGATTGGAAGTTTAGTTTTATGGTAATTGCCTCTACAAAATATTAGTGTATTGAATGTTGTTGTTTTAATTGGCTTAGTGTGATGAGTCACTGGTAGACATTAGGCGGTGCTTATCAGTGTCTCAGAACTGTCAATCTTCAGAATACACTGACTGACCAGTTGACCAGAGGCTTATCAGCCAATCAAAATCTTTTAATTAAACATTGTCCACTGACCAATTAGAGGTTATGTAATATCACTATAAATAAGCTTGCAGCTGTTTTTTAGTCATTCTCTGCTGCCAAGGAAACTGGAAAAAGACTAAATCTGTGATTATCTACTGGTAATTAATTATTTAATTAATTATTTTTAAGACACTTAGGAAATTTCTGGAGTTTTGACAATATGATGTAAAATTAGATTTATACTTAGGATTTTTAGTAGGAAAATATTTAGACACTTAGAATATTTTTGGACTTTAAGCATTTTGTCATAATTTGGGTTTATACTTAGAAGTTTAGAACAATTGTACACTTTGATTACACTTTCGATAAATACTAGTAGATTTCGTTGTTTGTGAAATTGTGAATATTTAATGATAATTTCATCACTTATAAACCATGTGGTTTTTATTTCTCTTTGCACTTGTTTTTAACTTCGTAACTAACTGGGTTATATTTTTTACAATTATCTTGAGTTTTGGACTATACTTGTACTTATATTTTTCCCAAGAAACTTGTTCCTGCAGAGTTGTATGCAGAATATAGCTGTTGAACTAGGCTGATCGATAGGTGTATTCTGAATACTTGGCATATGTATATACTTGTACGTTTTATTTAATTTTACTTTGGTATTTTGATCTTGTGAATACACTCTGATTTTTGTATCTTTGTAATTATTGCTTTAATGTTATCCTTTTTCCTGGTTTACGACTGCATTATTTCGTTTGTACGATTTCGATTTTGTATATAATTAAAACCTGTTCAGTTAATTTGGCGTTTGTCGTACTTCTTTGATAATTTTGTACTTATTGGTTTCTGGCTGACCCTAGATAGCCAGTGGTGTCATCCTGACGAGAGAACCGGCTCGAACGAACTAAGAAACCTGGGCGCTAAGTCCGGGTTCGTCACATTATGATTTCTGTGCTCGACTGTTTAAGTTTAGTGCTGCCTTCCCTGGCGATTGTCTCTGTTCTGTTTTGCCTGACGAGCAATTGCAACACAACCAGATCAATTCCGGTAAATAAATACCAAATACAGACACCAGTTACGATCAATTCCGGTAAATAAATACCAAATACAGACACCAGTTATAACAAGTATGAAAGAGTAGACATGCAACAGATGTACAATAACGTTACTAGATATACATGTACATACAATATTACACGAGCTATAATTAAATACCAGTACTTTACAAACACTTTCATTGTGTATGAAATTTGTCTGCGTAGCACGTAGTGTCGGCACTGTCACGACTGGAATTTTAAACCGACATATCGCTGGCTTAGAATCAGAAGGTCGTAACTACAAAATCAATATTTTGAGAAAACAAGGAAAACAGTCTTGACAATCATTTGTTACTTATGGCAAAACAAGCTTTTAAAGCATCAGTTTGGTCAACATGACAACTTCCGATTTTAATGAAAATATGAAGCGCCTTATGATGTAGATATCAAATATGTTACGACCTTCCCATTCTAAGCCAACGATATCATCTTCGTCCCCTGTAGGATATAAGGCCGCAACAAGTTCCCTCCATTTCTCTCTGTCCTTTGCTGTGCACTGTGGTGTTCGCCAGCTCTCTGTCACTTGCTGTGCACTGTCGTATTCGCCAGTTCTCTGTCGTCCCTTGCTGTGCACTGTCGTATTCGCCAGCTCTCTGTCCTTTGTTGTGCACTGTGGTATTCGCCAGCTCTCTGTCACTTGCTGTGCACTGTCGTATTCGCCAGCTCTCTGTCACTTGCTGTGCACTGTCGTGTTCGCCAGCTCTCTGTCCCTTGCTGTGCACTTTCGTATTCGCCAGCTCTCTGTCCTTTGCTGTGCACTGTCGTATTCGCCAGCTCTCTGTCACTTGCTGTGCACTGTCGTATTCGCCAGCTCTCTGTCCGTCCCTTGCTGTGCACTGTCGTATTCGCCAGCTCTCTGTCACTTGCTGTGCACTGTCGTATTCGTCAGGTAATTCGTGGTATTTCTTGTTTCCCCTTTCCATATGGTGATATTTTAAAACCATGTGTAAGCCTTGTCTATAAAAAGGTCTTAGTAACATTATATGAAACAGCCTATCTATAAGGATTATCAAAGAATTTCAGAAGTCCAATGAGGTCAGATAGAATAGGTGTACATGCGTTAACAGTGTTCTAATACAACCTCCCTGCAAGAATGAAAGCTTTGTAGCAAGCCATATGGATGCACGAATATGGAGTTTATGTTAATCAAGAATATGGCCCTTCAATAAGTCTAAGTCCAAAAGTAGGTCAATGTCAAAATTGGGGCCAGGTGATATAGATGTGTGGAGACGGTTCCAATACAACATTCCTGCAAGTATGAAAGCTTTGTACCAAGTCATATTGGTGCTAAAGGAGTTTGGGTTAACCGTATTAAATGGATGGATAATCAAAACACATCAAACTTATGTTCTGCGTGGCATTCAAAGAAAGGTATTACACTAACATATAACCCTATGAAGAAAATGAAGAAAATTGACTCAGTACAGAATAAGGTACATTTGTAGATATAATATACTGATTTACTGCGAAATAAATTACAGATTTGCAAATGTCATGTTTCAGTAACAATGCAAGTATTTGTTCAAGTTGGCAGCATGAACGTTTTTCCTCAGATAATCTTCCCTCGCTTTCTGTTATAGTTCTATATTATTAGTTTAAACATATTTATTTCCTAAATATATAACAGTAAACAAGTACATGTATATACAATTTACAGTTCAAAATAACACAAACATTACGAAAAAAGTGAATAGAATGGAAGAATATTGGTCTTATTATATTCTTCTCCCTGGATAATTATTATTATTATCACTAACCTATTACTAGTATATGACTAACTCGCAGCTCTGTAGATGTGCTCACACTATAGCTTGGCCACATTAACATGAGCTTGACCTATTGATTAGCATAATTCAACAGTCGATATATTGTCTACGTTTACAACACCTGGGTACTGTTTTATCAACGAACTTGTGGAAATCGTAAACTTACTTTACGTTCAAATTTAAATTATGTATATTTCTTTAACTGCTGCAATTTGGGGACGGATGCTGTTTGTAGATGTTGAATCTTGATAAGTATTACAGCTCCATTCATCACGCTTTATAGTAGTAAAAGTATAATAAATAATTAAAATTTGATCGTAAGTTTAATATTTGTGTAAATGCGTTGATAAAACAATACTACATATGTTTTCTTAATCAGGGAGTATCACAAAGACGCTCGAGATGTAATACAAAAACAAATCTGAAATACCGATATTGCACGATTTGCTTGCGGAAATTAATATATTCAAAGCAAGAACTTTGTAATATATTATTGCATAAAGGTCAGGCTCAGGTCATAATAGCCAAGCTATACTTACTGACAAATAAGGTATTCGATATGAACGCATCAAACCAATGATATCTCTTTTATTCAGATATTGATCTTTCTGTAGTATAGTATATGATCTCTGTCATATATAAATACATGTATCTGTCGGATCTAACACTTGACCATCGTCTAGCCCCAGCGTGAACATGTTGAGTGTTATAAGATTAGTTGTTTGAGAGCCTGTGAGTATTTAAGAATACACCAAAATCATGGCTATTGGTAATTCTAGTTCACTGTTTTCGCAGAACGATTTCGTGGCATTGAAAGACTGTGTTCCGGAGTTTTTCATAGAATGTCTGATTGCCCTTTGGATTTGGAGAACCATCCCATTTCTACTTGCTTTCATTGGTACGTGTGGAAATATACTGAACATTATCGTACTTTCAAGATTACGAACATATTCAACAAGTGTGTTCTTATTAACTCTTGCCATTTCGGACCTTCTGTTCATTTGGGTAGGTACTGTACTTAACGCGATACATTCGATGACGCCGATTTTCGTGGACGACTATGTTGAAATAGTCTGTCGTCTGCGGAAGTGGATGGTATTTACAACAGGAACATTTTCTCTTTGGATTCTCGTTCTATTGAATATTGAACGTCTTTTGTTCGCAAAAGCACCCGTGTTCGCAACAAAGCATTTAACTCCAAGAAACGCTCTTATCTCCGCTGGAACTACGTTGTTAATTTTGGCTGTGCTAAACGGTCATTTGGTAGTCGGTTTGACCATTCAAGAGGTTCCAGGCAATATCACATCAGACAAAAGCCAAGTATGTTACTACATATCAGAGGAATACAGAAAGTTTTCATTGAAGATTTGGGGTGTATTATTGCTGGTCTTACATACATTTCTACCATCTTGCTTTATATTCGTTTCAAATATCAACCTAGCCACCACTTTGATTGGAAATCGTAAACGACTAAACAAGAAGGGGAATGCTCCGACCTTGCTTCTCTTCATTCTCTGTACTACATTCCTAGTATCAACAATGCCTTATAGTGTGTTTCTTGTAGTGAAAGGAACTGTTGGTGACATCGAGGGTAGGGCGTTTGCTCGATTGCAACTTGCAAGAGCTACTGTCCATGTCTTGTTGGACTGCAACTATTCGTTAAACTTCTTTTTCTACTTTGCAAAGGGAACCTTATTCAAACGAGAATATAAAAAGTTGATAAACAAACTTAAAGAACGGTTTGGAAACAATGTTGGAACTTACTAAGGCTTAACAATATTGTTTATACGTGTATCGACCGCGGATGGATAGGTTTTGGCATCTTTGGAAAGAAAAAAAGGATGTAACCTCTTAAATCTTCAAAATGAGTTGATATACTAGTATTGCTTTCATACTTGTTAGCCATCATAACACCAATCCCGTCATAGGAGTAAGTTGGACGTTTTAAATTATTTCAGTATAAATGTTAAAAGTTATTACGATCGACAATGATGTAAGGCTATATTCGTTAGTCATATAATGATGAGGATAGAAGTCGTTATGTGTAACAATGCATTTTTAATGATTCAATGCTACGACAGTTTCTCTCCGGCTTTTGTTCGGTAAACACGTATGAAACATGCCAATAAAATAATATGCGTACATATTGTAAACTATAACACTTATACATACAGGGTGTCCAAAAAGAAAGTATACAGTTTCAGTGCATTTTAATAAAATCTAAACTTTTTGTTATCACAAAGAAATTCAGCACATGGTTAGTCAAAAGATGAAATTTTTATCTGGCATCAGTTTAAAACTTGTAACTTGGATATTTTTTTAAAAAATGCAATTTTTTTAAAATTACCGTATTCTGTCCGTGGCGTCATTTTGACGTTATTTACGACGTTTTTACAATTTCGGTATTTCTGGTAATTCCTGTCTTGCATGCATTCTTGGAAAATTGGCATTGTATTTCACAAATTTCTAAACTGATATTATAAGTATGATGTGTCTCACGAGCATGGGAATGTTTGTTGGCTTTTAATAAGCTATTCACTTGTGATTTCGATAACAAAATAGAAATAAGTAAACCCATTGTGTTACTTACCTTTGTTAAGGAAGTTCTTTCGGAACTCCGCAGCGAATCTATTGTTTTGGATGTCGTATGGTTCATGCAAGTGGAGCCAGAGTTACACATGGCAATGCACGGTGTTGGGTGAATTACAAGAAACATATGGTGTCAAAATAATTTCTAGCAAATTCCACTGCAGAGTGGAATGGCCCGCCAACAGCCCGGGTCTTAATTCATGTGGATTTTTTTCTTTTGTGTTATCCGAGATCGCTTATGTACAATCAAATGCGAAGATACACACGTTTTCTTCTGATCAACATCGAAATGAAATTTAAGAATACTAGTTTGTAGAAATCTGTGTAAATGTAACCAACACTTTTAAAGAATGGGTGCAAACCGGGAAACATGCGACATACAGAAATTGCGAAAACGTCGTAAATAACGCCAAAATGACGTCACGGTCAAAATCAGATATTTTTTGGAAATTGACATTTTTTAAAAATTATTCGAGTTACAATTTTCAAACTGGTATCAGAAAAATCTTACATCTTTTTTCTAACCATGTGCAAAATTTCCTTGCGATAGCAGAACATTAAGAGTTGATAAAAATACCCCGAAACTGTCTACTTTCTTTTTGGACACCCTGTATTACTGGAAATTGTGAAAAATTGGAAATAAAATAACGAATAGAATGTGTTGTTACTCAGGTTTGTTGTCACTGATTTATATAATAATACATATTTATTTAGCATATACATTGCACATATATACATGTACGTATGAAAGCTTTTTTTGCGAGCCATATTGCTGTAGGAAGAAATGGTGAGTTTGGGTTAACTAAGAATACGGCCCTTCTACATTCAATAAGTCTAAGTCCAAGCATGGGTCAAGGTGAAGGTCAAATCAATGTCAGAGTTGTAGGTATGTTGAGAGTGTCTTATACAGTAAAATATCCATGTAGGTAATGTAGTAAAAGACCCTTGCAAGCATGAATAGAAAGATTTGCAGCAAGCCATAATAATGTAAGAAGAAAAGGTGAGTTTAGGTTTACCTCGTACGGAGGACGCTATTTTAGAATAAAACAACACTTTATCACAGGTAACAGTATCGTTGAAAAAGAAATAATAAAAAATTGAAATTGAAAAAAAAAATCTCGAAATTTAGGTATTATATATTTCTTTTTCAACGATACTGTTACCTGTGCACTTTATGGGTATGTTGTTCACAATAATGAAACAATGGCGGGAAATTTGTGCGTCGTCGCGAAAACAAGAAAAGGACCATACGTCGACAGAGAGTGACTCTTACTGGAGGTGCATGGAGCAGGCGGGATGAAACCACAGGTGGGCGTCTCTTTCAGGATATGTAACATGTATATTATATCGACATCGTTTGTCCTTGACACAGGCGAGGGTCTACAGGGATTATTTCTTACAGGGAAAGTAGCACACGAGCTGTGTCCAGAGGATGTGTCTCTGGATGAGATGTAGCATACAAGATAAAGCTAAGGCTAAGCTACAGTATGTGTCTCTAATATGGAATGTATATAGTACCAATGATGTGTTAGCAAGGTAGGTGTCGCCCCCTGTTAAAGATCTACCTTTTACATGTACCATATTTGTTCTATCCACTGTTAGAGGCACATGCTGTAAATACATCATGTATGCTACAACTCATCCAGAGACACACCCTGTTAAATACCAAGTTATTTGTATTTGTAATTATTTAAACCTTCTATTTCCAATCGTATTTCCAAGTACTCGGGTCTTTCAGCCAATTCCAAGAATAGAAAATGATAGAATACTTATATTTTCCAATTATGGACCATTCCCGGCTTATAATCACATTTAATTAAATATACACAAGAGTATAAAATAAGGCATGATATATAACAAAGGCTTGATTTATTCTTGGAAAACACAAATACCTAAAAGAGAAATAACATGCTACGTCAGAAATAACATGCCACGTCAGTTATGACCAAGTTGTTCCGATTGATTTATTTCCGGAAACATCATAAAAAGTATTGTAGATTATGTTTTAAAGGGTGTTGTGGACAGTTTATCAAATTTGATACAGAAAAATACTTGAAGCAATGATACCTAACCGTGTTTGTTCCGGGAGTAAGACTAGCTGTCCTCAATTGCACAAATTATGAGAAAAACACTAAACGTTAGTTTCAAGGGTAGTTAACTCAAAATTTCGATGACCTATGATTATTTCTGTACTTTTCTGTTTCGAACAAGATACTGTGTACATAAATTTATATACTGTATTCAGAGGCTGAACAAAGTATATGATTGGAACTGTGTGTCTCAAACCTCAGGCAAGAAACTGCAGCGAATTCTAGGCCAGGAACTGAAAAACGAACTACTTATTCAATAGCGAAGTACTGCGTTTTCAACACAGTTATTTGTTTTTTAAAAAAATGCTTCCATCGATATTTGAAATGAGTGGTTTTCTCTAGCAATGAACAGTATGACCATAGTCAACGCAATGGTAGAATTTCACACGTCATTACGATCGACAAAAATTTAATGCTATATTAGTAAATCATATAATGATGAGGATTTATGCCAATAAATATGCGTATATATTGTCAATTATAAGACTTATAAATATTACTGAAAATTGTGAAAAATTGGAAATAAAATAACGAAGTAAATGTGTTGTTATTCAGGTTTGTGGACACTGATTTAATATACATTGTATATAATATATAGTACTACACAACAGCAATATGACCATGTTGTTTTTAAAAACTAATGACACTAAAGTGGATAGTTTTTGTGATGTCGCGAAATCAAGCAAATGACCATATATCGACAGCCTGTGACTCTTACTGTGGTAGCATGAAACAGGCGCGATGTGACCACAGGTTGGTCTCTTACAGGAGATGTAGCATGTATGTGATGTCGATATTGCGTGTCCTTGACACAGACGTAGCACACAAGTTGTGTCTATAGACCCTTTCAACAGAGTTACCTCCCGTAAACCGGATGTGACGTCAAACGAGGGCTCTACAAATTAATGACACTATAAACGCAGTAGCGAAGAGATTATTTAATCGCTTTTTTCGTTAATTGCATGTTTTGTAGCTGTTGTTTTTTCAATAAAGATGTTTATAATGTACTAACAATGTACGTATAATATGTTACATGTTATGGATGTGGAGGAAACATGTGATTTCTCGGATTTTTTTCTATCAACAATGGTCAATTATCGGGCGTTAATTTCCAAAAAGATCTGTAGTTGTATTAATTTTGTTTTGTAATTCGGTTGATTGTCATGCACATTTCGTACATTAAATTGAGCGTTAGTGCTTAGATACAGTGTATATTTGTACTTTGATGAGTGTATATTTTGCCGGGAATATAAAGCGCAAGTATTTTCACCTGGTTCTTTCAATACTACATCATTACCGCCATTAGACCTAGTTAACTCTGGATCATTGCAATGTCTCATTTCTTTTTACCCATACAATTCACAAGTTATGTGTTGTTTATTATGGATTGTAATGAAACAAAGACATAATTATTTAGGCCATTGAATACACGTATATTAGAGCCACAACGATTTATTGGAATGTCCTATCTGGTTACATACGTGCCATTTCGGGCAAATTCGGCTTAAAAAGCTGTATAAATGACGATTATGATAGCAGTTGATTGTTATAAATTAATATAAAAAATACATTATTTATATACAACTGCTCTTCAAACTAACATCACAATTAACAATATTTTGTTTTTAATATAAGAATTGTAAATATTAATTCACAAAAAGTGACCTGAACTGCAATTCGAGTGATGGGAAAAACATAACAAATTAAAGTGAGACAGATACTTAAGAAGTTAAGGTGCTAAAACCCTAATGCATAAATAAAATCTTGTCATATGATGAGGTGCTAAAACCCTAACGCATAAATAAATTCTAGGTGTTGTATAATTATATAATGATTTACAATAAACAGCATAGATCCCCTAATATCAAGATAAGCCACCAAGATCATACACTAAATTAGTTTCACAGCAGGGTACTAATATACAACCAATCAGTACTATGTTGTCACCATCTGTCATCTTAATATACATGTACAGTATATTGATCAGTGTTTTACCTTAAAAGATTGACATTGATTGACACTTTTAAATCAACGTTTGGGTTACTTTTATAAAAAAAGTATAAATTATGTTTATCCAAACCACGGAGGTCTCTCTAATTCCGTGTCCGAACAAAAAGTGTAAATTAATGGACATGCACCTGTATGACTTGTGCTACAATGCTCACTTTGATGTTTCAAATATAATTTATTGCAATATTTTTACACGTAGACACCATTTAAAATGAATAAAGCACTTTTCTCATTTACTTGTATATGAATTTCAAATGAACAAAGGTTTCATGATGGAAGAGTAAGATTTGAAACAGACTACATTGTATTGCCAAACAGCTCGTTTGATCATGCATACACCCCGCTCGTACGCCGACCAGACCCAACGTTTCCAGACCGACAGGTTCAGTTTGCCAACACCAACCGTCGACCGGTATGCACACCTTCATCGGAAGAGTATGACGAGAGACCATCATGACTGTCCGAGCGGCCCACACATTCCGAGCCTCAAAGGGGAAGACCATGGACAGAACAACCGACTCGGCGTGGGAATAGATATGTTGCGAATACTATGCTAGATGGTGAAGACAGGTGTAGGCACCATGAAAACAAAGTCTTCAAACCCAGAGCGCCGACATTTGAAGGCAAGCCAGACACCTGGGAACCATTCCTCATGGAGTTAAAGTTCATAAGCAAGGCATATAGGTGGTCAGAAGAAAAATTCAAGGAGCAGTTACTATTTTCATTACGTTGAGAAGCCCTGATGTTTGTAGCCAATCTTCAAACAACCGTACGCGACGACTCCTACAGACTAGTGAAAGCTCTTGAACAACGATTCGGTCAATGCCTCCTAGCTGAAACGCATCGTGCTAACTTGTACAATCTTCATAAAAGCTCGAAAGAAACGATTCAGCAATATAGCGCGCGAGTTAGCCAACTGATGTCCCGTGCATATCCAGGGATGGAGGGTACAGATATCTACAACAATTTGGCAATTGAACATCTGCTGAAGGGGCTACCTGACCAACGACTAGCCTATGAGGTCCTTACAAGGAAACCTAGAGACCTTTCGGAGACGGTAGATATGATAACCTGGCACGAAGCATGTCGACAGTATACCTCCAAATCTTCAGGCGTGAGGAATATCCACGAGTCTGGAAATGCGTAGGGTGCATGGACGTAAGGCAGTCACTGAGGAGAGAATAAGCCAACTATGGCGGGAAATGCAGAACTACATGTCGCAGCAGTTGGCGAAGCTTGCAGATATCAGTTCCGAGAATGGGCATCGTGGCGAAGGCATTGAGACGAAATCAAACAGATACACACGAAGAGACATTGTCTGTTATGCATGCAATGAGCGCGGACATATAGCTCCTAACTGTCCAAACAGGAATGATAGTACTACAAGTAAAGGAAAGCCTGAAGAGATTCCGAAGGAAAACGAACAGGGGCTGTGCTAGAAGGCCGGGCTACAGCCCCATCTAAAAAGGCGAAAGAGGCCTACAGGAAAAAACCTAATGATGAAGATCCAACTCCAACCGTGGAAAATATATGTCAATGTAATATAGCAACGGGTTCGCCACAAATATGGACATGTTAACATATATCGTTGCCTCCTCGTGGACAATCCACTATATCTCACCTCTGTTGTGTGGACAGGTGATCTACCATTGTGTGGACTATTCATTTAATTTTACCTCTGTCATGTGGACATGTTAACATATATCGTTGCCTCATTGTGGACTATTCTTTAATTTCACCTCTGTTGTGTGGACAGGTGATTACCATTGTGTAGACGCTTATTATGAACTATTCCAGTACTTTCACACTATCCGTGTGAACCTTGGGCGAAGATACTGACGTTTAACCATGAACAATTTCAGAGCTTTATTATATGTGTGCTCTGATAACATTTGACTTTTGCGGATATATCATATACTATTTCAGAGTGTATAGCACAGACATTTGATAAGCTATAAGCACTTCAGACATTTCAATTTATTATTATAAGTATTATAGACTATTATGTGACATCATAGTTCTAGGAAGTGAACATTTTAGGACACTCTTGGCTTCCTAGGTTTTAACCGACTACCTAGGTATGTGCTATGTACTAGAGACACTGAGAAAGAATTGCCATAGATGATACTTGAACAGTTCCAGACTGTGTGACTGGGTTTAGAACACGTATTGCTATCGTTGGTATATATGAATAGAACGTTTATTCATGATAGTATGTGGGTGCATTTATAAGTTCATAGGGAGATTGGGTTAGTCTCTGCACTGTATGGACAACAGCGGGCTACATTCATATTCACATCCAACAGTTATGTACTGTGTAACACGCTGATGTCCTGTCCAGTGACATGGTTGAGTGTTGTTTAATAGAGTTTATACGAGAGATTTTGTATAATGTTTCCAACAGTTAAGCATTCAATTTGTGTCTGGTCATAGGGGGGTCGAACACTTACCCCCCTGGTTTGAACATAGATTGGTAATACTCTGTTACGATTGATATATTGCACATTACTTGGGAAGTGTAGTAAAACACAAGAGGGTAGGAAATATAGAAATTTGAAAATGTATAAATTTAATTAGATATTGTCATATGCATTTAACGTCTCTCAGGTAACCATATCACTTCCTACTGCATTTTTAACTTGTCGCATTGTAAATTTTAATGTACTCACACATATTTTAATACACTGGTTGGAAAAAACGGCTGTATAATATGTCTGACTTTACTGTTACTGTGGGAAGTTTTACTAGTGAGCTAGTTTAGTGTTCATATTATTATTGTTTTTGAGAAGTATTGATATTGTAAGCTATTGTGAGAATACCATTGGGACTGCTCTTTTGAGTTTAGGGTTGCTAGTTGAGCATAGAGTGGTATTTTGAGTTTAGGGTTGCTAGTTGCTAGTTTTGAGCATAAAGTTGCTATTTTTGGGCATAGAATTGTTATTTTTAGTAGACAATTGTTATTTTTAATTATGAAGTTATTTTGTAAAGGTTGCTATTTTTGAGAATATAGTTGTTATTTTGAATATTTAGCTATTTGCAGTGTTGGTTCACTGCTGCATTTCATGTTGTTGTTTTGATTTGTGTAAATAAGTTTTATTTTCGCAGTCATGCATTTTAGTTTTTTAGTGCATTACTGTTTTATCAGCTGATATTTTTGTGAGTGACTAGAACCCATTGAAACTGGAACAAGTATTTGTTTTTTAAATTCCGGGTCGGAATTGAATGCCTCTTAGTGAAGTGGCATTCTTTTTCAAGAAAGGGGGCAGTGTGAAGTTTCTGGGATCTAGCACTATGTATTATTAGCACTATATATTAATAGCACTATCTTAAAAGCACTATATTAGTAGTACTATATTATTAGATTTTATATTGGGTTTTTTAGTGTACCCTGGCCTTTCTCTGCACTGCATAAATCAGTGGCCAGTCTATACAAATACCTTTACTATACTTCTGTAGAGGTTGGTGATCATATCAATTAGCACCCCAGGAGGTGTTAACTGGCCATGACAGATAATTAGCAAGTTTAAGGGAGTTTAAATACCAATACACTCTTATACAGATATGCATATACAAATGTAGATAGATATGTCAAGCTTCAATTAGATTATATTGTGTATTGTGTTTAATAAATGCTTAAATTGCTAATTTCTTTATTATCAACAGAATATTGTCATGTTTGGTGTTGATTTATTCAGTATTTCATAAGTAATAAGATGGCAGTGCTAAAATGTAGATTTGAAGTCTAGTTTTATAGAAATTGTCTTTTATTTGTTTTGCTTACTCCAGTGCATGTGCACTATGTTTTACATAAAAGTGTTAAATGGTCAAAATCTTTATTTTTATCAGAATGTGGTTATATTTGGTGTCTATTAAATCAGCATTTTGTTAGGAATATGATGGCATTGTTAGTTTGTTGATTGGAAGTTTAGTTTTATGGTAATTGCCTCTACAAAATATTAGTGTATTGAATGTTGTTGTTTTAATTGGCTTAGTGTGATGAGTCACTGGTAGACATTAGGCGGTGCTTATCAGTGTCTCAGAACTGTCAATCTTCAGAATACACTGACTGACCAGTTGACCAGAGGCTTATCAGCCAATCAAAATCTTTTAATTAAACATTGTCCACTGACCAATTAGAGGTTATGTAATATCACTATAAATAAGCTTGCAGCTGTTTTTTAGTCATTCTCTGCTGCCAAGGAAACTGGAAAAAGACTAAATCTGTGATTATCTACTGGTAATTAATTATTTAATTAATTATTTTTAAGACACTTAGGAAATTTCTGGAGTTTTGACAATATGATGTAAAATTAGATTTATACTTAGGATTTTTAGTAGGAAAATATTTAGACACTTAGAATATTTTTGGACTTTAAGCATTTTGTCATAATTTGGGTTTATACTTAGAAGTTTAGAACAATTGTACACTTTGATAACACTTTCGATAAATACTAGTAGATTTCGTTGTTTGTGAAATTGTGAATATTTAATGATAATTTCATCACTTATAAACCATGTGGTTTTTATTTCTCTTTGCACTTGTTTTTAACTTCGTAACTAACTGGGTTATATTTTTTACAATTATCTTGAGTTTTGGACTATACTTGTACTTATATTTTTCCCAAGAAACTTGTTCCTGCAGAGTTGTATGCAGAATATAGCTGTTGAACTAGGCTGATCGATAGGTGTATTCTGAATACTTGGCATATGTATATACTTGTACGTTTTATTTAATTTTACTTTGGTATTTTGATCTTGTGAATACACTCTGATTTTTGTATCTTTGTAATTATTGCTTTAATGTTGTCCTTTTTCCTGGTTTACGACTGCATTATTTCGTTTGTACGATTTCGATTTTGTATATAATTAAAACCTGTTCAGTTAATTTGGCGTTTGTCGTACTTCTTTGATAATTTTGTACTTATTGGTTTCTGGCTGACCCTAGATAGCCAGTGGTGTCATCCTGACGAGAGAACCGGCTCGAACGAACTAAGAAACCTGGGCGCTAAGTCCGGGTTCGTCACATTATGATTTCTGTGCTCGACTGTTTAAGTTTAGTGCTGCCTTCCCTGGCGATTGTCTCTGTTCTGTTTTGCCTGACGAGCAATTGCAACACAACCAGATCAATTCCGGTAAATAAATACCAAATACAGACACCAGTTACGATCAATTCCGGTAAATAAATACCAAATACAGACACCAGTTATAACAAGTATGAAAGAGTAGACATGCAACAGATGTACAATAACGTTACTAGATATACATGTACATACAATATTACACGAGCTATAATTAAATACCAGTACTTTACAAACACTTTCATTGTGTATGAAATTTGTCTGCGTAGCACGTAGTGTCGGCACTGTCACGACTGGAATTTTAAACCGACATATCGCTGGCTTAGAATCAGAAGGTCGTAACTACAAAATCAATATTTTGAGAAAACAAGGAAAACAGTCTTGACAATCATTTGTTACTTATGGCAAAACAAGCTTTTAAAGCATCAGTTTGGTCAACATGACAACTTCCGATTTTAATGAAAATATGAAGCGCCTTATGATGTAGATATCAAATATGTTACGACCTTCCCATTCTAAGCCAACGATATCATCTTCGTCCCCTGTAGGATATAAGGCCGCAACAAGTTCCCTCCATTTCTCTCTGTCCTTTGCTGTGCACTGTGGTGTTCGCCAGCTCTCTGTCACTTGCTGTGCACTGTCGTATTCGCCAGTTCTCTGTCGTCCCTTGCTGTGCACTGTCGTATTCGCCAGCTCTCTGTCCTTTGTTGTGCACTGTGGTATTCGCCAGCTCTCTGTCACTTGCTGTGCACTGTCGTATTCGCCAGCTCTCTGTCACTTGCTGTGCACTGTCGTATTCGCCAGCTCTCTGTCCCTTGCTGTGCACTTTCGTATTCGCCAGCTCTCTGTCCTTTGCTGTGCACTGTCGTATTCGCCAGCTCTCTGTCACTTGCTGTGCACTGTCGTATTCGCCAGCTCTCTGTCCGTCCCTTGCTGTGCACTGTCGTATTCGCCAGCTCTCTGTCACTTGCTGTGCACTGTCGTATTCGTCAGGTAATTCGTGGTATTTCTTGTTTCCCCTTTCCATATGGTGATATTTTAAAACCATGTGTAAGCCTTGTCTATAAAAAGGTCTTAGTAACATTATATGAAACAGCCTATCTATAAGGATTATCAAAGAATTTCAGAAGTCCAATGAGGTCAGATAGAATAGGTGTACATGCGTTAACAGTGTTCTAATACAACCTCCCTGCAAGAATGAAAGCTTTGTAGCAAGCCATATGGATGCACGAATATGGAGTTTATGTTAATCAAGAATATGGCCCTTCAATAAGTCTAAGTCCAAAAGTAGGTCAATGTCAAAATTGGGGCCAGGTGATATAGATGTGTGGAGACGGTTCCAATACAACATTCCTGCAAGTATGAAAGCTTTGTACCAAGTCATATTGGTGCTAAAGGAGTTTGGGTTAACCGTATTAAATGGATGGATAATCAAAACACATCAAACTTATGTTCTGCGTGGCATTCAAAGAAAGGTATTACACTAACATATAACCCTATGAAGAAAATGTAACATGTTTGACTCAGTACAGAATAAGGTACAGTCAAACTTCGATGCCTCGAACAGTACTTGCCTCGAACACCCCAGATGCCTCGAACACGTACCCCGGTCCCGTCAAAATCCCTTCTTTATTCATATAGAAAAACCATAGATGACTCGAACAGTAAGAGGGTCGAACACTCGAACTGACTTGCTGGTCCCTTGCTATGATTTACCTGTAGATGACTCGAACAATGCAAATTTTCGCACCTTTCATTGATTGTTGAAATCCATTGTATGCCCACGAGAAGTCCGTGAAAGGTGTTATTAACACCTTGTGACAATTACTGTACCCACAAACTGTTTACGGCAGTATTGTATTACATGTTTGTGAAAAAAACTTAACACTTTTATGTCCGTTCATTACTTAATGAAGAAAATTATAACTGATTTATTAAACAACAAATTTATCATTAATTTCAATGTTTGTATTCTTTAAAACGATGTTGAATGGTCCTAATAAATTATTCGTAGAAAACCTGATCGGAATTTATTAATTTTATCATTGTCAAAATGAAAAGTAACGACGATATACCACAAATTAAGGCTGTACTGAGCAACTTGACGAAGGATCCGGCAACGGGGGGATAAACTTTGTTTACAAATGTGAATATTTGAAGCTAGCCGACGATTTCAAGACAATTTTGTCAAACAATATCATGTTTTATTATTATTATGCATACTATTTTACAATTTGACACAAATGCATTAAATATGAATAACATACGAACACACACTCAAAATATGACAATTACCGGTATACACGATTGACAGGTACACGTACCGAGAAGCGTTCGAACTTATACATTTACAGTGCATATATACTCGTACCCCCGATGCCTCGAACCAGTAGATGGCTCGAACTATTTTCCCGTTCCGAAGGTAGTTCGAGGCATCGAAGTTCGACTGTAGATATAATATACTGATTTACTGCGAAATAAATTACAGATTTGCAAATGTCATGTTTCAGTTACAATGCAAGTATTTGTTCTAGTTGGCAGCATGAACGTTTTTCCTCAGATAATCTTCCCTCGCTTTCTGTTATAGTTCTATATTATTAGTTTAAACATATTTATTTCCTAAATATATAACAGTAAACAAGTGCATGTATATACAATTTACAGTTCAAAATAACACAAACATTACGAAAAAAGTGAATAGAATGGAAGAATATTGGTCTTATTATATTCTTCTCCCTGGATAATTATTATTATTATCACTAACCTATTACTAGTATATGACTAACTCGCAGCTCTGTAGATGTGCTCACACTATAGCTTGGCCACATTAACATGAGCTTGACCTATTGATTAGCATAATTCAACAGTCGATATATTGTCTACGTTTACAACACCTGGTACTGTTTTATCAACGAACTTGTGGAAATCGTAAACTTACTTTACGTTCAAATTTAAATTATGTATATTTCTTTAACTACTGCAATTTGGGGACGGATGCTGTTTGTAGATGTTGAATCTTGATAAGTATTACAGCTCCATTCATCACGCTTTATAGTAGTTTAAGTATAATAAAGAATTAAAATTTGATCGTAAGTTTAATATTTGTGTAAATGCGTTGATAAAACAATACTACATATGTTTTCTTAATCAGGGAGTATCACAAAGACGCTCGAGATGTAATACAAAAACAAATCTGAAATACCGATATTGCACGATTTGCTTGCGGAAATTAATATATTCAAAGCAAGAACTTTGTAATATATTATTGCATAAAGGTCAGGCTCAGGTCATAATAGCCAAGCTATACTTACTGACAAACAAGGTATTCGATATGAACGCATCAAACCAATGATATCTCTTTTATTCAGATATTGATCTTTCTGTAGTATAGTATATGATCTCTGTCATATATAAATACATGTATCTGTCGGATCTAACACTTGACCATCGTCTAGCCCCAGCGTGAACATGTTGAGTGTTATAAGATTAGTTGTTTGAGAGCCTGTGAGTATTTAAGAATACACCAAAATCATGGCTATTGGTAATTCTAGTTCACTGTTTTCGCAGAACGATTTCGTGGCATTGAAAGACTGTGTTCCGGAGTTTTTCATAGAATGTCTGATTGCCCTTTGGATTTGGAGAACCATCCCATTTCTACTTGCTTTCATTGGTACGTGTGGAAATATACTGAACATTATCGTACTTTCAAGATTACGAACATATTCAACAAGTGTGTTCTTATTAACTCTTGCCATTTCGGACCTTCTGTTCATTTGGGTAGGTACTGTACTTAACGCGATACATTCGATGACGCCGATTTTCGTGGACGACTATGTTGAAATAGTCTGTCGTCTGCGGAAGTGGATGGTATTTACAACAGGAACATTTTCTCTTTGGATTCTCGTTCTGTTGAATATTGAACGTCTTTTGTTCGCAAAAGCACCCGTGTTCGCAACAAAGCATTTAACTCCAAGAAACGCTCTAATCTCCGCTGGAACTACGTTGTTAGTTTTGGCTGTGCTAAACGGTCATTTGGTAGTCGGTTTGACCATTCAAGAGGTTCCAGGCAATATCACATCGGACAAAAGCCAAGTATGTTACTACATATCAGAGGAATATAGAAAGTTTTCATTGAAGATTTGGGGTGTATTATTGCTGGTCTTACATACATTTCTACCATCTTGCTTTATATTCGTTTCAAATATCAACCTAGCCACCACTTTGATTGGAAATCGTAAACGACTAAACAAGAAGGGGAATGCTCCGACCTTGCTTCTGTTCATTCTCTGTACTACATTCCTAGTATCAACAATGCCTTATAGTGTGTTTCTTGTAGTGAAAGGAACTGTTGGTGACATCGAGGGTAGGGCGTTTGCTCGATTGCAACTTGCAAGAGCTATGGTCCATGTCTTGTTGGACTGCAACTATTCGTTAAACTTCTTTTTCTACTTTGCAAAGGGGACCTTATTCAAACGGGAATATAAAAAGTTGATAAACAAACTTAAAGAACGGTTTGGAAACAATGTTGGAACTAACTAAGGCTTACCAATATTGTTTCTACGTGTATCGAACGCGGATGGATAGGTTTGGGCATCTTTGGAAAGAAAAAAAGACTGTAACCTCTTGAATCTTCAAAATGAGTTGATATATTGCTTTTATACTTGTGAGCCATCATAACACCAATCCCGTCATAGGAGTAAGTTGGACGTTTTAAATTATTTCAGTATAAATGTTAAAAGTTATTACGATCGACAATGATGTAAGGCTATATTTGTTAGTCATATAATGATGAGGATAGAAGTCGTTATGTGTAACAATGCATTTTTAATGATTCAATGTTACGACAGTTTCTCTCCGGCTTTTGTTCGGTAAACACGTATGAAACATGCCAATAAATATGCGTACATATTGTCAATTATATTACTGGAAATTGTGAAAAATTGGAAATAAAATAACGAAAAGAATGTGTTGTTACTCACGTTTGTTGACACTGATTTATATAATAATATAAATTTATTTAGCATATACATATATACATGTACGTATGAAAGCTTTTTTTGCGAGCCATATTGCTGTAGGAAGAAATGATGAGTTTGGGTTAACTAAGAATACGGCCCTTCTACATTCAATAAGTCTAAGTCCTAGCATGGTTCAATGTGAAGGTCAAATCAAGGTCAGAGTTGTAGGTATGTTGAGAGTGTCTTATACAGTAAAATATCCATGTCGGTGATATAGTAAAAGACCCTTGCAAGCATGAATAGAAAGATTTGCAGCAAGCCGTAATAATGTAAGAAGAAAAGGTGAGTTTAGGTTTACCTCGTACGGAGGACGCTATTTTAGAATAAAACAACTTTATCACAGGTAACAGTATCGTTGAAAAAGAAATAATAAAAAATTGAAATTGAAAAAAAAATTCTCGAAATTTAGGTAGACTTTTCTATTATATTTCTTTTTCAACGATACTGTTACCTGTGCACTTTATGAGTATGTTGTTCACAATAATGACACTATGGCGGGAAATTGTGTGCGTCGTCGCGAAAACAAGAAAAGGACCATACGACGACAGAGAGTGACTCTTACTGGAGGTGCATGGAGCAGGCGAGAGGAAACCACAGGTGGGCGTCTCTTTCAAGGTATGTAACATGTACTCGTATATTATATCGATATCGTTTGTCCTTGACACAGGCGTAGCTCACTGGTTGGGTCTATAGGGATTATTTCTTACAGGGAAAGCAGCATACAAGCTCTGGATGAGATGTAGCATACAAGATAAGCTAAGGCTAATCTACAGTATGTGTCTCTAATATGGAATGTAGCACGAATGATGTTTCAGCAAGGTATGTGTCGCCCCCTGTTACAGATCTACCTTTTGGACGCATCATATTTGTTCTCATCGTCGGATACGGAGCGGAGCGGAGGCAACGACTGTGGGTATCCGACGATGATTTGTTCTATCCACTGTTAGAGACACATGCTGTAAATACATCATGTATGCTACAACTCATTCAAAGACACCCCCTGTTAAATGCCAATTAAGTTAAAGTCCTAAATTATGTGAATGTGACGACCAAAATGAGGTCAGGTAATATAGGTATGTGGAGAGTGTTCCAAAACAACATCAGTGAAAGTATGAAAGCTTTGCAGAAAGCCGTATTGATGTAAGACAAAAAGGTAAATTTGGGTTAACCATGAATATGGCCCTTCAATAAGCCTTAGACCAATTTTGAAGCAATGTGAAGGTCAAGATGGCGTCAGATATAACATGTATAGGTATTTGAAGAGTGTCCCAATACAACATGCATAAAAGTATGAAAGCTTTGTAGTTCATTAGTAGATTTTACCATTCTCACGCTTAACTGTTGGAGATTTTAAACAACAACCCTAAGAAACAGAAATCACATAAAATATGACGAAATTCACTGATAAGTAACCCCATTTGAGAACATAAAAAATAATAAACCATCATCCCATATGGACGAGTAAACAGCATTTAATATCTATGGCAAAATTATACTGCAACAGTTTGAATGACATAATGAAATTAAAAACATCGACTTTTAAGATTTATATATCTAGATTTTTGACAGCTACAACGTAATTCGCCATAGGAAATCAATGTCGCCTCTAAAGTTGAAACTCACTGATAACTTGCCACGACCAAACTAGACCAGTTTAAAACGTGACCAATTAGAAAGTTGGCCGAGTGTAAATAGTCTCGTTATTTTAATAAATAACAAATAATTCATGTAATTACCTTACCTTAATGTCATTATGAGTAAAGACAGGTTTTCTATTACACAAAGTTTTTAAACAATTGGTTCTCAAATAAGCCTTGTTACTGTGTCTAACCGTGCCCGAGAGGACACTAACTTGATCAAAATAGAAACACCTGATTCACGATCATACACTTGTTAAATGTTATAAGTACACCAACATGTAATGCGTATATCTTTTTTATTATACATATCATGTTCATTTTTTGCATGTCTTCATGCGAGTAGTATAGCAGCAATATCCGACAACTCGATGTATGTGATTTGCCCGCTGCGAGCAGTGAACCGTGAATTTTCAAATTATGCAAAATGCACGTGCAAAACAAATAATTTTCGCTCGAAGTCTCAAAATGTTACATACACATTGCCCATCAATACTCACATTAAGAAAACACAAAACCGGAAACATTACGATAACAGACCGTACAAGAGAGGTTAGTGAAGCATATACGTCTCATGACCGTAAATAGCCTAGTGTAGCTAAGGTAACCACGACCTTAACCTTTGACTTAGCGACCTATTTAAAATGTTGGTAGGAGTCTACATCTGATGATTAGCAACCTCTCTGTCAAGTTGTACGATCTAAGATCCTATATGTCTTATGGTGTGGATCAGTGATTGTTGTGTGTTCAGCGGTCATGGCGAGTTTGACCTTTGATCAATGACCTTGAAATTCAGTCGGGCCGTCTGTGGAGGATGAGTAATCTTCACTTATAATTTTAGAATCCTAGGTCCACCTGTTTTGGAGTTATTGTAGGAAAACCATTCGGTATGTCGACCGACCGACTATTTGCACGTAACGCTATGTATTGTGTTGGTGTACTTATGACATTTAATGAGTGTAGTACTAACTACTTAGATACTAGATCCGTATACTTACTCAATGTTGTTACGTGTATGATACGAGTAATTAAGGGAAAAAGTAAAACACCACTCATCGTATTAGAGGTCTGTGAAGTTGGGTGTTGACTGCTAGGTTTTCTATTACACATTTTTTGAAAAGAATACGCAGTGTTCTTGAACAGGGTACTTTAGCTAGACTGGTCATTCACTATTGCAGGCGTTAAAAATTGCGGGGTCAAGACTACGAGCTAAAAATAGATGAAAATGCGCATTCCGCGGGATGACTTCGGACTTTAGCGCTTTGAAAGAACTAACTACCGACAAAACAGAGGGATTTCGAACAATATAGCCGGGGTTACATATTCTATCTCTACTTTTACGTAGATTGACTGGAACAAGTGTTACCCGTCTAGTTTTCCTAAGTTTTCTTTTTTTTCTTAGTTATGCAGTTTTAAACGCTGGACACATCGTATCTTTGCTAAAATGGGATGATTTCGGTTAGACTGGTGCCGCGGTCCGCCTTGATGTACCGGAACCATTCAATCTTCAGCCTAGACACTGTTTATAATGTTGCGTAAACACAGGGCACTGTTTTATCAAAGCATTTACGGTATTCGTAAATTTACGTTCAATTTTGAATCCTTTATAATTATGTAACTGCTTCAAAATCTGGTAAAGCGATAGGTAAAATCATCAGTTAATTAATTCAGTTAATGATTTTAAACAATATATTTCCTTCATTTGCAGATGTAAACGCATTATAAGGAATTTAAATTTGAGCGTAAGTTTAAAATGTTCGTAAAACAGTGCCCAGTTGTTTTGTGTTGAAAGGCCATGACGAGTTTGACCTTTGATCCAAATGACCTTGTAATTGAGTCGGGCCGTCTGTGGAGGATGAGTAATCTCCACTTAAAATTTTAGAATCATAGGCCCACGCGTTTTGGAGTTATTGTTGGAAAACCATTCGGCATGTCGGACGGCCGACTATTTACACGTAACGTATATGTATTGTGTTGGTGTACTTATAACCACAGGTGGCAGTATCAGTGTTTGGAAAATAAAATTTAAAAAAATGAGAAAAAAATCTGTCACTGAGCCAATACTGGTATAAATACAAGGTATAAAGCGTACTATATGTATATGTATAAAAAAACCATACACACTTCCAGGGATATTAACATAGGCAATGCATGACATTAAAGTATTGTACTGTAATAGAAGGTAGTCTTGATGGTCATGTAAAATTCTCTAGCTGTTCTTCATAAAGATTAAAGATGAATGTAGGGCATTAAAATGATCGGCTGTTTATAAAACACTTTACATGTACTTACATACTGTGTCGTAGTTGTCTCCTCTTGTACATCTAACTTTGGTGTAGCTTGACTCTGATCACGTATCAGAGTTACAAAGAAAGTGTTTAACTTTAAGTGCGTAGATTTACGATTTGTTTCAGATACGTACATATGATAAATGCGGTTCAGATACAAACTGGCTGTAAGTATTGCAGGTAATCGTATCAGCGACCTAGAGGTAGGACGCACGCTTCGGGTTCAATCCCCGTCTGGACCACTGGTTAATTTCTCTAAGCAAGAATAACCCACATGCCTCATTCCGCCAATGTGAACATTAAAATTAGTGCTTATAAGGGCAGTGTGTATTCCTGAGCGCCGCAGATCGATGTTGGCTGCCACACCCACAGGAGAGACAGGCCCGGATCCAGAAATTTCTGAGTGGGGGGGCACGAGGTATGTACGGGAATTCCGGGGGGGGGGGGCAATTGCTTAATATATGTGTGTGAAAATGCACAGGAAGGGGTACATTTATAAATGTGGGGGAATCCATAGTAGTACTTTTTATGTTATAAGCGTCAACATGTACATTGCGTATGTTCGTGCGTATTAGTATGTGTTCACATACAGTATTTGTATATACCAGCTTTCATCATTTTGGCCATTGGAATATTATAACATAAGTAGGGGGGTCGGGGGGCATACTCCCCCGGGAAAATTTTCAAAGCAATGGATGAATCTAGTGCATTCTAAGCCTATCTGGGAGCCCTGAAATACCTTTTTCTGTATTCTGAGAGTTAACCTTAATGGTTTAGTTATGATTATTTAACAGTCAAAAGGTAATATAATGAGCTAGGGCAAAAATTCTCTTGCAATTAATTTCTGTGATGCAACAGCTACGTATAAATATATACATGTATATTAAAAATATTCTGCGAGCGAAGCGAGCAAGAAAAATGCCAATCTTACAAATACTTTTTCATCTAGAATATTTAGAGATGTCTGTTCAATATCTGTTTTATACTATTTATTCAAAGTTTTTAAAAAAAAATCTCAGCCAACTGGGGGGGCACGGGCCCTCGTGCCCACTGCCTGGATCCGTGCCTGAGAGAAATAGTCTCCACAGGGAGACTCGAATGCATGTTTCATTAGGACGCACAATGATCAGGGGAAGTTAAAATGACAAAGTATGCTTGAGCGGCTTAACAGCTGAAAAAACTCTGGAAAATTGTTAAGTTTTATCACGACTGCAATTTGACGACGGCGATATTGCACGAAATATATTCGTAATATTTTCTACCAGTCTTTAAAAATAAACAAATGCACACATGTTTCAAAGTTTTGTGATTTTTGTAGCAAAATGTTGACTGTTTGTGACTCCGACATAACAGAACTTATTGAATCTCTCTATGGAATCTCTGCAAGAAATTTAAATCGACTAGATGGATACGAAGATGTAAATATTAAGTTTAGATCAAGTGGCAATATTTCGGACAGGACAAATATCGGACAGATTGAATACGTACTGAAATTGGCAACGAAAACACCTGCAAGTCTAATAGGTTACCTCATTATTTAAACATATACAACTAAACAAATACTGTTTTATTCCAAGATTTTAATGTTACTGTTATTTAGTATTGGAATGTTTCTAATTTGGAAATCAATGCACCAGTCATGTGGAAGGGCTGGTGATCAGGTTAGACACAATTTCTGTCTCCGGTGTTTTTCTTCCACGGACGAAGGTGACGGGTAGGCTAGTCACTAAGTCAAGTCTAGCTGTCATCAGTAAAATTCACAATTTCTTTACTTATAAAGTTTATTGTAAGTAAAAGTTCCTACATATTATTTTAAATGCTTTATGAAATAAGTAATTACCATAGGGTATTACAAAATGTATTGAAATTTAATCATTATGAAAATGAAGGTGTTTATTTCACTATGACTTTTGTGTGTCACTGACTCATTGATTTGTCTATGTTTTAGGACTACAACACAAGCTGATGAAGTACTTGTATGATAATGGAATACCAACATGTACACCTGTGTATAACCTACAGGGTGAAACTATATGTACAACCAGCATAAGGCTTGAAGATCAAGAAGGCAAGTTACTTGAACAACTTTATTGTAATGGCTCATGTTAATTGAAATTACTATTAACAATGTAGTGGTGACTTTATATTTGATGGGTTTGTGTGGGACAGATCTTGAAAAGAAGTTGTAAGTACTATAATTTGAAACTACCAAACACATCAGATTATCAGAGTTTTGAATCCACAGACATTATTACTGATTACCAATGAATCACATGCTATGAGGTTAGGTTGCAGATATATTTGATATTTCTAAACATAAAATGCTATAACGCTTTAGAGGTGGGTTTACATGAAGTTCTCTGCATTAGCTATTATAGTCACTATTAGTGCTCCCATGGATTTTGAGATAGGCGGGACAATTTGGCACATGCCACAGAGGTAGAAAAATCAAGCGTGCACGATTTATCAGTATTATCGTAGTATAAACTTGACCGCTAGTGTTTATTTAAATTACCAAATTCGCAACATTTGACCAATCCTGTCAATGTAAATATCACCTGGGCACACTATACCTAATGTTATAAGTATTTCTATATCTACAGAAGTTGACATACAAGCACACATTCTCACGTTCGTACCTGGACAAACTATGGCTGATGCTGGTAATCCTTCGTGTGTATATGAAAGTGCAGGAAAACTTGCTGGTCAAGTTGATTCACTTCTCAATGTAAGTCATGTGAACATTATTTCATATTTTCATTTGATCTTTCTTGATTTTTTTAGCTCACCTTTGTGACAGGTGAGCTTTTGTGTTCACTCTTCGTCTGTCGTCCGTTCGTCAACAATTTGTTTGTGTGCAGTATGGAGGCAACAATTTTGGTTCAATCTACATGAAACTTGATCAGAATGTTGTCCCAAATAAAATCTAGGCCAAGTGAAAAATTGGGTCATAAGGGATCAAAAACTAGGTTAGAAGGTCAAATCTTAAAAGAATCATGTGTTTACTCCAGATGTCACAGTTTTGATTCAATCCTCACGAAACTTGGGTCAGAATGTTGCTTCATGAAATGTAAGTCTTACTGAATATCTAGACAAATGTGCCACAGGTGAGAGCAACCTAGGGCCCTTTGGGCCCTCTTGTTCTGGTTTAGTGCCCATCACAGCAGGCACGTGTGTAGTCCTATAAACAGTGAGCTGGATTTACATGTACATTGTTATAATTTCTTGATGTATCCAGTAAATAAAAGTGTAAGATTGTTTGTATGTGAATAAGTTCATTACTGTAAAATCATTAATTTTCGTGGTGGTTTAAATTTTGTGGATTTTGTGGTTCATCTTCTACCATGAAATCTAATCCCATTTAACAATAAGGTTGACTCTCGTATTTATTGCCTTAACTGGAAATTCCACTAATTAACGTCCCATCAAAATGTTCTTTTTACCAAATCCACGAAATTTTGTCCAATCGAAATTAACTGATTTTCAGTATTTTGTATCAAAATTTCTCATTTCTACCACAGAAATTTGCTGAAGATTGGAGCAATCATACATTTGGTACACTATGGCAACTGTCAGCGGCTCCTGATATAGGTGAACTACTGCAGGATTATAGTGAGGATGTACAGATACTGGGACAGGATGTGATTGATGCGTACAGGAAACATGTTGAACCAGTGTTGGACAACTTTCAGAAAGGTGATCATCCTCTGCTTTTATTTTTGCGTTGTTGGGTAATTTAAGATTGTTCTACAAAAGCAATTTTATAGTTGGTTTTGAAATAAATAAACTTTGTACAAGTCTATTAATCCCTCTTGCCGAGCAGGCTTTATTTGCTGTATTTCTATTGAAATATGGCAGGCATATGCCTCCACAAGGATTTTAACCCAGGTCGCCAGATGAGAAAGCAAGCGCACTAACCACTGAGCTACATTTTTTTGTGGTATGGCACAGCTATTGGTGATATCACTGATATCCGACACCTGATGCTCTACCACTAGGCTATCCAAGTCAATTGCTGACAGTGTCACAGTCCCATCAACAAAAATTAAAATGCTGAGCATAGCCTTTATTTGCCTATCAGGAAAAATGACAGGCATATAAGTATACGAGTGCCTCCACCCGGATTTGAACCCAATTAGACGGCAGACGAACTAATCACTGAGCTACGGAGAGGGTAGATTTTCTATATTGTTTAATTATTTAACCCCCCATCTTTGATGCCGAGCTTAGCCTTCATTTGCCAGTTAGCTTTCTGCTGAAAAATGGCAGGCATATAAATATCTGAGCGCCTCCATCCAGATTTGAACCCGGGTCACCCGTTTAGCCGCAAAGTGCACTAACCACTGAGCACACCTAAAAAAGTTAAGTTACCAATATTCTAGGGCTCTTTTCAGCTGTTAGGCCGCTCGAGCACCCTTTGACATTTCAATTTCCCCTCGTCATTGGGCTGCCTATGGAAACCTACACTCGTGTCTCCCTGGGGAGACTATTTCTCTCCTGTGGTGTGGCAGCCAACATCGATCTAAGACGCCCAGGAATAGACACTACCCTCAAAGGTACCATTTTACACCATGCTTACATCTTGCTCAGAGAAATTAATCAGTGGTCCAGAGGGGGATCGAACCCTGGACCTCTTGATCCCGAAGCTTACGCCCTACTTCTAGGCCTCAGCTCCCCAAAATATACTGTTTGGTATTCAAAATTATATCTTTTCTTTCAGGATTGATTCATGGAGATATGAACGACTGTAATATTCTGGTGAAATCAGTTAACACAACAAGTGTGACAAACTATGAAGTGTGTGGAGTGATCGACTACGGTGATGTGTGTTATAGTTACTATGTGTATGACATCGCCACGTTAATGGCTGATCTTATGTCTGCTACATGGTCTAAGGAAACTTGTCCACTTGAAGTTGCTAGACTTATTTTACGAGGATACCGACAAGAGTTTGAGTTACAGCAGAATGAGTTGGAGTGTTTAAGGATAATAATTTGTGTGAGATTGATACAATATTATGTGCTCAGTGGTGTATCACTAAGGGATGATCCAGACAATGTATATGCTGGTCGAGATCGTGATTTATACCTTACACTTGCTAAATATTTATGGTCTCATGATGAAAACAAATTCAGACAGTCTGTTTGGGTCAGAGATATATAAATTACCTCCCTTGTCATAGTCTGTTTGGGTCAGAGATATATAAATTACCTCCCTTGTCATGGACTGTTTGGGTCTGTGATATATAAATTACCTCCCTTGTCATGGACTGTTTGTGTCAGAGATATATAAATTACCTCCCTCGTCATAGTATATTTGTGTCAGAGATATATAAATTACCTCCCTTGTCATAGTCTGTTTGTGTCAGAGATATATAAATTACCTCCCTTGTCATGGACTGTTTGTGTCAGAGATATATAAATTACCTCCCTTGTCATAGCCTGTCTGTGTCAGAGATATATAAATTACCTCCCTCGTCATAGTATATTTGTGTCAGAGATATATAAATTACCTCCCTTGTCATGGACTGTTTGGGTCTGAGATATATAAATTACCTCCCTTGTCATGGACTGTTTGTGTCAGAGATATATAAATTACCTCCCTTGTCATAGCCTGTTTGGGTCAGAGATATATAAATTACCTCCCTCGTCATAGTATATTTGTGTCAGAGATATATAAATTACCTCCCTTGTCATAGCCTGTCTGTGTCAGAGATATATAAATTACCTCCCTCGTCATAGTATATTTGTGTCAGAGATATATAAATTACCTCCCTTGTCATAGACTGTTTGTGTCAGAGATATATAAATTACCTCCCTCGTCATAGTATATTTGTGTCAGAGATATATAAATTACCTCCCTCATCATAGTATATTTGTGTCAGAGATATATAAATTACCTCCCTTGTCATAGCCTGTTTGTGTCAGATATATAAATTACCTCCCTTGTCATAGCCTGTCTGTGTCAGAGATATATAAATTACCTCCCTCGTCATAGTATATTTGTGTCAGAGATATATAAATTACCTCCCTTGTCATAGCCTGTTTGTGTCAGAGATATATAAATTACCTCCCTTGTCATAGTCTGTTTGTGTCTGAGATATATAAATTACCTCCCTTGTCATAGTATATTTGTGTCAGAGATATATAAATTACCTCCCTTGTCATAGTCTGTTTGTGTCTGATATATAAATTACCTCCCTTGTCATAGCCTGTCTGTGTCAGAGATATATAAATTACCTCCCCTGTCATAGTCTGTTTGTGTCTGATATATAAATTACCTCCCTTGTCATAGTCTGTTTGTGTCTGATATATAAATTACCTCCCTTGTCATTGAATGTTTGGGTCTGATATATAAATTACCTCCCTTGTCATAGTCTGTTTGGGTCTGTGATATATAAATTACCTCCCTTGTCATAGCCTGTCTGTGTCAGAGATATATAAATTACCTCCCTTGTCATAGTCTGTTTGTGTCAAAGATATATAAATTACCTCCCCTGTCATAGTCTGTTTGTGTCTGATATATAAATTACCTCCCTTGTCATAGTATATTTGTGTCAGAGATATATAAATTACCTCCCTTGTCATAGTATGTTTGTGTCTGAGATATATAAATTACCTCCCTTGTCATAGTCTGTTTGTGTCTGATATATAAATTACCTCCCCTGTCATAGTCTGTTTGTGTCTGAGATATAAATTACCTCCCTTGTCATAGTCTGTTTGGGTCAGAGATATATAAATTACCTCCCTTGTCATAGTCTGTTTGGGTCAGAGATATATAAATTACCTCCCTTGTCATAGTCTGTTTGAGTCTGAGATATATAAATTACCTCCCTTGTCATAGTCTGTTTGTGTCTGAGATATATAAATTACCTCCCTGGTCATAGTCTGTTTGAGTCTGAGACATATAAATTACCTCCCTGGTCATAGTATGTTTGTGTCTGAGATATATAAATTACCTCCCTTGTCATAGTCTGTTTGTGTCAGAGATATATAAATTACCTCCCTTGTCATAGTCTGTTTGTGTCTGAGATATATAAATTACCTCCCTTGTCATAGTCTGTTTGTGTCTGAGATATATAAATTACCTCCCTTGTCATAGTATGTTTGTGTCGGAGATATATGAATTACCTCCCCTGTCATAGTCTGTTTGGGTCTGAGATATATAAATTACCTCCCTTGTCATAGTCTGTTTGGGTCAGAGATATATAAATTACCTCCCTTGTCATAGTCTGTTTGTGTCTGCGATATATAAATTACCTCCCTTGTCATAGTCTGTTTGTGTCTGAGATATATAAATTACCTCCCTTGTCATAGTCTGTTTGGGTCTGAGATATATAAATTACCTCCCTTGTCATAGTCTGTTTGTGTCTGAGATATATAAATTACCTCCCCTGTCATAGTCTGTTTGGGTCAGAGATATATAAATTACCTCCCTGGTCATAGTCTGTTTGGGTCTGATATATAAATTACCTCCCTGGTCATAGTCTGTTTGAGTCTGAGACATATAAATTACCTCCCTGGTCATAGTATGTTTGTGTCTGAGATATATAAATTACCTCCCTTGTCATAGTCTGTTTGTGTCTGAGATATATAAATTACCTCCCTGGTCATAGTCTGTTTGTGTCTGAGATATATAAATTACCTCCCTGGTCATAGTCTGTTTGAGTCTGAGATATATAAATTACCTCCCTGGTCATAGTCTGTTTTTTGTCTGAGATATATAAATTACCTCCCTTGTCATAGTCTGTTTGAGTCTGAGACATATAAATTACCTCCCTGGTCATAGTCTGTTTGGGTCTGATATATATAAATTACCTCCCTGGTCATAGTATGTTTGGGTCTGAGATATATAAATTACCTCCCTTGTCATAGTATGTTTGTGTCTGAGATATATACATTACCTCCCTTGTCATAGTCTGTTTGTGTCAGAGATATATAAATTACCTCCCTTGTCATAGTCTGTTTGGGTCTGAGATATATAAATTACCTCCCTTGTCATAGTCTGTTTGGGTCAGAGATATATAAATTACCTCCCTTGTTATAGTCTGTTTGGGTCTGAGATATATAAATTACCTCCCTGGTCATAGTCTGTTTGGGTCTGATATATAAATTACCTCCCTTGTCATAGTCTGTTTGGGTCTGATATATAAATTACCTCCCTTGTCATAGTCTGTTTGTGTCTGATATATAAATTACCTCCCTTGTCATAGTCTGTTTGGGTCTGATATATAAATTACCTCCCTTGTCATAGTCTGTTTGGGTCTGATATATAAATTACCTCCCTTGTCATAGTCTGTTTGGGTCTGATATATAAATTACCTCCCTTGTCATAGTCTGTTTGGGTCTGAGATATATAAATTACCTCCCTTGTCATAGTCTGTTTGGGTCAGAGATATATAAATTACCTCCCTTGTCATAGTCTGTTTGGGTCTAAGATATATAAATTACCTCCCTTGTCATAGTCTGTTTGGGTCAGAGACATATAAATTACCTCCCTTGTCATAGTCTGTTTGTGTCAGAGATATATAAATAACCTCCCTTGTCATAGTCTGTTTGTGTCAGAGATATATAAATTACCTCCCTTGTCATAGTCTGTTTGGGTCAGAGATATATAAATTACCTCCCCTGTCATAGTCTGTTTGGGTCTAAGATATATAAATTACCTCCCTTGTCATAGTCTGTTTGGGTCTAAGATATATAAATTACCTCCCTTGTCATAGTCTGTTTGTGTCGGAGATATATAAATTACCTCCCTGGTCATAGTCTGTTTGGGTCTAAGATATATAAATTACCTCCCTTGTCATAGTCTGTTTGGGTCTAAGATATATAAATTACCTCCCTTGTCATAGTCTGTTTTGGTCTATGACAGATAAATTACCTCCCTTGTCATAGTCTGTTTTGGTCTATGACAGATAAATTACCTCCCTTGTTATAGTCTGTTTTGGTCTATGACAGATAAATTACCTCCTTTGTCATAGTATGTTTGTGTCTAAGATATATAAATTACCTCCCTTGTCATAGTCTGTTTTGGTCTATGATATATAAATTACCTCCCTTGTCATGGACTGTTTGGGTCTAAGATATATAAATTACCTCCCTTGTCATAGTCTGTTTTGGTCTATGACAGATAAATTACCTCCCTTGTCATAGTATGTTTGTGTCTAATATATAAATAACCTCCCTTGTCATAGTCTGTTTGTGTCAGAGATATATAAATTACCTCCCTTGTCATAGTCTGTTTGGGTCTAAGATATATAAATTACCTCCCTTGTCATGGACTGTTTGGGTCTGAGACATATAAATTACCTCCCTTGTCATAGTCTGTTTGGGTCTGAGACATATAAATTACCTCCCTTGTCATAGTCTGTTTGGGTCTAAGATATATAAATTACCTCCCTTGTCATAGTCTGTTTGGGTCTAAGATATATAAATTACCTCCCTTGTCATGGACTGTTTGTGTCAGAGATATATAAATTACCTCCCTTGTCATAGTCTGTTTGGGTCTGAGACATATAAATTACCTCCCTTGTCATAGTCTGTTTGGGTCTAAGACATATAAATTACCTCCCTTGTCATAGTCTGTTTGGGTCTAAGATATATAAATTACCTCCCTTGTTATAGTCTGTTTGGGTCTGAGACATATAAATTACCTCCCTTGTTATAGTCTGTTTGGGTCTGAGACATATAAATTACATCCCTTGTTATAGTCTGTTTGGGTCTGAGACATATAAATTACATCCCTTGTCATTGACTGTGTGTCTGAGACATATAAATTACCTCCCCTGTCATAGTCTGTTTTGGTCTGAGACATATAAATTACCTCCCTTGTTATAGTCTGTTTGGGTCTGAGACATATAAATTACCTCCCTTGTTATAGTCTGTTTGGGTCTGAGACATATAAATTACCTCCCTTGTTATAGTCTGTTTGGGTCTGAGACATATAAATTACCTCCCTTGTTATAGTCTGTTTGGGTCTGAGACATATAAATTACATCCCTTGTCATTGACTGTGTGTCTGAGACATATAAATTACCTCCCTTGTCATAGTCTGTTTGGGTCTGAGACATATAAATTACCTCCCTTGTCATAGTCTGTTTGGGTCTGAGATATATAAATTACCTCCCTTGTTATAGTCTGTTTGGGTCTGAGACATATAAATTACCTCCCTTGTTAAAGTCTGTTTGGGTCTGAGACATATAAATTACCTCCCTTGTCATAGTCTGTTTGGGTCTGAGACATATAAATTACCTCCCTTGTCATATCATTTTAGGTCCGAGACATATAAATAACCTCCCTTGTCATATCATTTTAGGGTTGAGACATATAAATTACCGCCCTTGTCATATCATTTTTTGGTCCGAGACATATAAATTACCTCTCTTCGAACGATGTTTAGGTTTGAGATCTATAATAATCATTTATGTCAGATGAACCTCTAGGTAAACACATTTGAACTTTGTTGCTAACTAGTTGAAACCTCATATTATTATTATTGTTGATTTTGCTTGCGTAATTACCGACAACAAACACAGGTTTGCTGGCACTGAAAATATGTTCTGCTTATCTGGCAGACAATTGAGTGTTGTTTAAATACATTAACGATCTTACTACACAGTAGCGAAAACCCATGAATATGCTGTCACTACCTCATTTTCTATGGTGACGACAAGTTTATAAAGTTGTCTTCCATGAAAACACTGATCACAGGCCAGGGTTTGTGTCATTGATAACACTTGTTAATTTGTTAGTATATGCTTTGCCTTAATATTTTTATTTTATTTAAATGCTTCATGCATGATCTACATGTATGTCTTGTGTCTTCTAACGTACAGCTGTAATTTTAATGTAGGCCTATATACTTGATGACTGCCCACTGGGTAGGGGGAGATAACTAACTAGTGTTAAATCTCCATAAATGCTGGCTCTCACAGGTACACATTACACCACCTGGGACTGGAAGTAGTAGTGTAAGTGTGGTAGGAATAACAAACACACAAACTATGATCATCAATGTATTTGTACACAATATATATGTGCAGTTTTATTTACAAGAATAAATTATCTCCCCTTATTTGTATAAATTCTATGTATACATATACACACCCAACATCTATAATACACACTAACATACAAACATATTGCTTAAACAGTCTACACAATTTTCATATTTCTATGACAAGAACAAATTCTATGGATAAACAGTTTCTAATTGATTACATACAAAACTGGTCACTGGCATAATTTTAGACCTAGAATCTTGGAACAAATTCCATCTCCAAGCATATTGCAATATTTATGGATAAATCACAGCCAATAAGACTAGACCATATATCAATTAGTATCACAAAGGCAGTCATTATGCATATACAATACTCCCGGGTAGGATCCTTTGCCAGTCCCCTAAAACCAGGTTGCTTAAAAGTGATTTAAACTGTAAATCACAATTTGTTTGAGACATTCTAAAACGGAAACACTCAATTTGATGCCAAAATATGATATTAACATATGCAATTTTTTTTCAGGCATATACTTCGGCTACAGGATGTTAAGTATACTAAATTGCCAGAGTTGATTCATATTTCCTATACAAACGATCAATTTCAGGATTTCTGAATTTCTAATTTTTAACCATGACACCCATATCATTAAACAATGTTTTTGTTAAATCATGGATAAAGATTTGGGACTTTCTTTGAGTAAGTCAACAGTAAAGCGAGGTCAGGATAACAGAGGTCAAACCTTGAGATGATGTTTAAAAACAATAATTAAAACATTTAATTGGAATTCTTCATAAACCTTTGGAGAATACTCCAAATTGACCAATTTTACAAGTACTTGTACCAATGCACCGGTATAGAATACACATGGTACGGTAGGCCCTGAGAATGTAACATCATATATTTATATCAGACATTATTATACAGTTAAATATGCCACATATGGTACAAAAACATCAAAGTACATGTATGAAGACAAATGGACGGATACTTTGGGAGATTAACAACACATAAAAATACAAAACAAACAAGTTTCATTTTACATTTTAAGATTTCTGTATACAACACTAACATCAATGTGGATTATAGAAAATGAATAATAAATAAATTGTGCTTCGTTTCTAACAATACACAAACATGAACTATTAAGTTTTGAACTTGGTTTTAGTCAAGTAAAACAATGCATTATAGTTATAAAGACTTGTATATATGAGATTGTATACAATCGTAATCCAACACAAGAATCTGGTAAGCTTTAAGATAAGTCTGTAATAAGGTTGGATAACTCATATTAAAACGTGTACAAGAAAATGTACAAGATAGATGCTTGTACACAGAAAAAACATTTACACCGAAAAAACAAGGTATGTGAAGGTTACCGGGGTTTTGGCAGTTCTAGTAGCAATATACATGCAGTTTCTGGTCCCTATTATATATTTACATATAAACATATACCCAACATTTCACACCAAACAAGAAAGTTGTGTGATTTCCAGTCATAGTAATTTTGTTGGTTTTGTACACTCAATATATGCAGAATTTTTAGCAAAACTGGTAACAAGATAAGTTTTACAACTCGTTACATTGCTAATTAAGTTATTAACCCACACTATTGAATATCATGAATATTCATAGCATATTGGACTGCTGCAATAAATTACTATACAAAGTAGCACACAATCTAATTTCATCTACTGGTCATATTATTGTTTACTCATATTAATGATCCACACCAAGTGTCCGATATACAGACACACACACGACCCATAGTCTGATATACAGACCCACACAGGACCCACAGTCGGATAAACAGACACACACACGACCCACAGTCTGATATACAGACTCTACCCATTGTCTAACAGACACACACCACATTCTGTGTGTAGAAATCTACTTCAAACGTGCAATGTCACTAACACTAGAATCTAATAAACCAGTCTAGTTCATCACTACGAATCTATTGAACCAGTCTGGGGTTTATCACAGTCATATTCAAGTTTGTTTGGTTGTAAACTGATCACTAAAGCCACCTCTGATGGCTTAGGAATTGTCACATGACAGTCAGCTGACATGTGTTTGATCACATGACCATACAAAGTCAGCTGACCTGCAGGCATGATCACATGACTAGGTCACATGATAGATGGCACATAATTCCTGAACACAACTACTGTATTATCTCCAAGCTTGTCGATAGCTGGATCTCTTACCTGAAATAGTAAACAAAACATGTGAAAATCAATATATATGTAATTATATACATGTAGTAATGTATGTCATTCAATCCATTTTGTAATATAGGCCAGTGCCCTAACCATGCAACACAATTTAGACTTGAACATGTAAACATACATTACAATTTCATCGTCACGCAGGTAATAGTTGAAGACATTCTGTCATACATGTGCTGGGAAAAAATTATTCATACATCCATACAGCTATAATGCCAGTTAAGAAATGAAATTTCAATGATCTACTTCAGTGGGAACAGCATCTTAGTAGGATGTTCCCAAACATGACTAGAAAGCTGTGAAACATCTACTTTCTTAAACATCAATCCAGTTCCAAGTTCCAACACATCTTTAATATTATGGTATAGATTCTTGGCCTTAAACAATGCCTTATTGAATCAAAATAATACATGAACATTTATCTTGTAGAAGTAGTCACAGCAAGAACTTGTCACAAAGTTTAACGTGAAAAATCTGGGAGGATACAAGATGGTGAAATACATACACAACAAGGTGATAGATAAATACACAAAGAAGTTTATGTTAACTATACATTTATGTTCATAAGGGAAAAATAACCTATAATAAACTTCGTCCCATTGGCACAAGGTTGTTCCTCACTACATTGTATATAAACTAGTAGTAAGATGCAACATTGGTGCGACAAAGGAACGTATTGTCGGTTATTTGTATGTGCATTATAAAAGCTGCAAATCATGACGGCGTTCAATAAATGCTTAAGCCCCAGTGGAAGCCTAGTCCATTAACAACAAGCTAAGTGAGTCAGGGGGCCATAATTCTGGCATGGCTAATGTAAGGATGACAGTAAACAAGTATGTCAAGTTTGAAAGCAATGCCTTGATGAACTTTGAACTCCAGCAGACTGAAAACATCTTCACTGACCACTGCTGCACTGGCCACAGCTGAACTGACCACAGCTGGGATAACTAGACAAAGCCTTGATGAACTTTGAACTCCAGCAGACTGACCATGCTTCAATGACCACAGCTGGGATAACAAGATGAACCAAAGCAATATAACACACTGCTTCTGTGAAGGTGGACACAGTAAAGCACACATACATGGACAATATAGCTGATATAATCGTATTGTAGGAATGTATAAAGTGAAAGTTAGTTTACTAAAATAATAACATCTACAAAAGTTTACCTATAAAATTGTGACAAGAACAAATTACGCCATACCCTAGTAGCTGAAAGTTAGCAATATCACACAGTCATGTAGCTTGTTCATGCTTTCATTAACACATAAAGCCAATGAAATGTTTTACGCTATATTAACTAAACTAGAAAAGTATGCACTGTAGATCAATGTTCATTCTTGTTTTATGCAGATCACCTCAATGTGAATTCAAAAGTATTGCTTTATATTATTTGAAACGCCCAAACAATTGTATCTTGATGATGCAGGAAGTTTTGTTTTTGGAAATATATCACATCCATATTCATGTTAACATGGATCCACAGTTGCCATTATACTGTAAAATCATTTAATTTTGTTGGGACAAAATTTCGTGGTTTTGATAAAATAGACAATTTCGTTGGGACTTGAATTCGTGGATTTTGCATTTCAGGTAATAAAACAAGGGTCAAAAATAATGTTCGTTGGGATTAAAGTTCGTGGTTGAGGTGAACCACGAATTCAACGAAATTTAATCCCCCACGAAAATTAATGATTTTACAGTATTAGAGCAATGTGTATGTTACTAGTTTAAGTAATGCAAACATGCATGACCTATGGAGCCATTTTTAGACTTGAAATGAAACAAACATACCAGCCAGTACCTCGTGTGTATGAACCATTACATCACATAACAACACACACTATAACACTACATTAGCAACATACATACAGTCATAACAACAGTATAATTTGATAAACAAAATAACCACAAACATATAAGAATGAAGATCTTTTTTTAAATTAAAATAAATAAATTTACATTTTGTCACTACTGTGCTTTTTACACGTTTAAGTTGTTGCTTTTTAGCATACCAAAAAATTAAAATAACAGTACACATGCATGATATTGTTTTGCATATAGGTAGCATACTATATAGCCTTAGAATAATGAAAGGGTTTGCCAATGAAGTATCAACAGAAAATAGAGACAAACGTATCATTGATTTGCAGAATTTTGTGTTGAAAACTCTTCTATTGGGTAAACAAAGAACGGACAATATTTTGTAAAGGCAATCATTATCCAGGGTATTATAATTATGTCCTTTACATATGGAGATGTAATGAGATGTAACTAGAGAAAAGTTCAATGTTATACTAATATATGTACTGATGTAGTAAGTTAATAAAAAGTAGTCCCATGTCCCAGATAAGCCAAAGTACCTGCAGTTAATTAGAACCAATCAAAATAAGTTCTCCTGGTTCATAAGTTCTATATACCCTCTCTGTTAATTGACTATCTACGACAAAAAAATCTGACAACAATATATTACAGTGTATTTCTTACTCAAAATGAAATATTGAGAATTTTTCTGTCTGAAAAGGTCAATGTAAATATGCATGTACTGGTAAATCATTTATTCAAAGATCGCTTTATTGGTTATTTCACATTAGTTATAACATGTTTTGATCACACTCAACAGTTTTTAATTGAATTATATTTTTATGTAATTCTTTGTGTAGCCAGACGACCTAACTTGCTTTCCTGGAACATTCAATTATCCAGTACTAATATGCTTTAACACCATCAACTGACAATTGTTACTTTTGCTTGTGACTCTAATGTCACAGAAAATCATAACCTCATTAATTGAATACTGCTCAGCCTTGAGCCGATACAACAGGAATATGTCACCATTATGTTAACTATCTGTAGAACAGCCATTGTTCAAGATTAATCGTTAAGAAAGAAATTGACTAGTTGAGTATGTATTGACATTTTAGAACAGAAGAATATATATGAAAGGTGGCAGCATGCAAGACCCATAACTCTACTGAGCGTTGCAGAAAACACCCACTAGATGCACCTTGTACAGTTCCACATGCAGATAGACATTCCTGTAAACTGACATAACCAGATAACACCATACTGTTGCTCCAACCAGCAACATTGTACAACAACAATACAACATAATATAGCATTAACATTACGCCAGAGCAGAGATTATTCTGTTTTGAAGCTTGCCAAAGTATTTCAAGTGAATTTATTGAACCAGGTGTTTACATTAACCATTACAAAATTTATAAACATCGTCTCTCGATGATCGACAACTGGCGTAATGTCAATAATTAAGCTTGCAGCATAGAGAAGCTACTACCTACCATTATGTAAGGTCCCTAGCCTAGATTGTAAGCTCTCTAATCTATGTATATAATCATCGTTATCACCTAAATCACTCCCACCATTTCTCTCCTCTGTTGTAAACCTTACATGGCTAGTTTTAGGTGCTGGAATGCTGGTTGATGTGAGGATTTTTCTGAAAACCAATAATTCACCAAGGGTTAATCATTATCACATTTCATCCTTAAGATGAGCTAACAAGAGTCTGTGGCTAGGCTGTAGGAGGATTCATTGACTACAAATCTAGGAAACAATTTCAAATCCCACTCAGAGAACTAGAAATTTCGGAAACACTACTACTAAGTGTTTCCATCAAACTAAAGATGAACTGATTAGTTAACCAGAAATTGTATGGTGTGTATCCCTGCTTTACACCAGGTATGTTTAAAGATGAAGACTTTCCAGATAGAGCTAGGTATTGCACCGAATTACTTTACTTGTATCACACTAATATCTCTTCTCTCAGAGTTGAAGGTCATATACCAATATGTGAAGCTTTTGTATATTACAGATAAAAACCTCCTTGGCAAACAATCATATATGAGGGGATTTAATCTGCCATTCAATTCATCCAGGAAATTAATTACATCAGCAGTAATTTTACAGTATGAGAGCAATAGTTTTGCCAGGACATCCTGGTTGGGTTGGGTTGTGGGCAGGTTGTTATTGACGAAATATAGATATGAGGACCATGAGGACCACAATCTGTAAGATATTAATCTTATGTATCTAAATTATATAATAAAGTTAGAAAATCATATTACCTTCTAGCACCAGATGATGGGGAGGTATATTTTGTTGTACTGCTATAATCCTTGGTGGGTGGGGTAGATGGTATATGGGAGAAGTTTGTAGGTCTCGGTGATGTGTACGAAGATGATGAATATGTGTCCACATCAAATCTTGGACTAGGTATCCGTGATCGATCACGTGGAGCGGGTGATTGTGAACGATGTGATGACCAGACAGGCGGGGAGGAGGAGGAACGTACTGGTATAGATGTTACCCGAGATACCGAACCGTTACGTGGTGGAGAGTAACTACTTGCTTGTGGTACATAACCTGTAATAGATTTAAGTCACATTTGTTACACATATTATTACAATCAAGATATATTCTACTACTGGACTTTTGGAGTTTGACTAGTACTTTATCTGACTTATACTCCGACAAAAAGGAAATTGTCTCCAGAGAGACAATGATTATTGCAATATATTCAAGCTCAATTCATGAAAAGAACATGTTTTGAAGTAATATAATAACCTTAGCATAACACACCTAAAGGATAAACTGTCATATAGATTGAGTAAAAATCAAGAAACTATTGATACACCATATAAAAGCTAAGATTACACAAGCATTCATTTTCCACAGTCAGGGATTAAGGCTTAATACACAAAGGCGTGCCGCGTATGAGCATATTATTTGTCTCTATTTGGTTGTTAAAAACAATATATGATTGTCATTTATGTCATGAAAATAGTTCAACCAGCCACTAATTAAAAATTAATGCTGCAAATGAGATCAATTTACATTAGCATAGTCAATTTTAAGTCTTCAGACAATCAGCTGTGACGTTTATTTAACTGTGTATGTAGTAATGCAAATCTGAAATTGTTTGAAGCTTAAATTGAACAATCACTTTCTGAGTAAATGTCTGAAATAAGTTCCTGCTAACAGAAATAATGTACACTTATTGAATGGAGTCAATGAGCATGTCAGAGTATAAGGATAGGGAAAGAACTGAAAATGCCTTATTTTTTCAAGAAGTTGATAATGTTCTACAGTAAAATGGATATATAACTCAATGGGAGAATCACTTGATGATGATGATGAGAAATCAGACTATACATACCATTAGACTGGTCTACCGATCCACCCACCACTTCAGAACCCACTCTGGTTGCACGTCGCCATTTCTTCACCAAAAACTTCATCCTGTGGAAGTAACAAAATATTCATAACTCCTGAGAATACTATGTACACATGTTTTTTTGTAAGTTCAATATAAATTCTTTTAACAGACTGGTTGATTCTAACGGAGGACAGACAAAACATAGGAAACTTAACACCACGCCACATCAGAGATGGCTCTGCCTATATTGTTAGTTGGAATTGTTTGAGGAAGGCCTTTAATCTAATCCATTGGACCATGTGATTATAATTCCAGTTTATTCTAAATTAATTACTTGCAACTAAACTAATGTCAATTACTTTAATATATAATATAATCAGACAACAGCAACTTTTATCCAATCTAGTCATCATGTTTGACTGAAAACGGAAAAGCAGCATCAGTTAAAACAGAACCAACTCAGCACATTACTCACCTTGATATAGCAATGACGACACGTACAGCACCTCTGAACGTAGTAAGTGGTTTATTCCTGGGTCTGTACGTTGTACTACTACTATCTACGGCTCCCATACGTGACAACAACACTAATGTAGTCTCCTCTGTATCCTGGAAACCACCTAGCAACAGTAGAAGGTATTTCTTCTGATATATCAAAGCTTTACGGAAACTCTCCGCTCGCAAATATTTCCCGTAAAGTCGTTGGATCTTAATCTTGTCATTATCCTTAGTATCAGTAATACCAGCAGCGACACGTCTTTCTCGTTCCACACGTAAATCTGTCTGCAACAAACCAATTTCCCGCTCAGCAGTATTCAGCGCCATCTGTAGGGAAAGTTTCTCTTTAGCCCATTCGGCTCTCTCTGCTACAATTTGATGTTCAGATCCATCTGAACGTCTCTGCATATCCTTTAAAATAAAAATATACATTTTACTTATGTTATGGTGAATATATAACTGATCACTCACAAAGATAAATATCTTATACTTAATTCCCAAGTTATGATAATGAAATTATGAATATTTTCTATTTACTTTACCTCCAGATTTCCGGATAGCTAGACACTCGGTATCTTGTGTTACTTATACTTTACTAACTGGACTTGACTGACTTGGCAAATGGCCATATCAGAACAAAACCCCATCGGGATTCAAACCTTTAACCTTCCTCTCTAGAGGCAGATTCCTGAATACTACAACCACTTGGCCTTGGGTTTGATGTTATTATGAATACATGTACCTCTATAATCAAATACAGTATAACCCAGAATGGCCGTTTGCAGAGCAACAATCTCAGAACAATGGTCCGTATCATTATAAATAAGAATATGTATAAATACCTGATATTTAGCATCCATTTGTCTATACCTCCAGATCTCTTCCTCAAGTCGGGTCAATGTATTACGTAATTCTGTCTTCTCCTCACTTATCCTAGCTATAAAGTTAGTCAACTCTTCATTCTGTCGGAGTATTCTCTCGTTGACTGTACCTGATGGATGTGACATAAAGTCACCTTCCATCTCTTGTAACTGCTTCACCTCAGACAGGAGATCACGTAATGATTGCTGGAGATTATCAAAGTCTGACATATCTAACTGTCGCATACCACCACTGGAAAACAACATTCAATAACCAGTTTGGTTTCATTTGTGTTACACCTTTTTTCAACAATTTTCAGATTATAAATTCATGTAATCAGTTTTCATAGACAGTATCCTAACAAGTATTAACTAACCCTTCCACATGAAACAAGCATCTTCTTCACAAGTGGATGAAAACAATACTGTCAAATTTTATAAGATATAACTTGCCGTGATCAAACTCAGATTTCAGGGTTGCAATTACAACAAACTAACTATATAAAAAAAAATTATGGTCATCAAATGATAGAACAGGTTTTCGTGGAATTAACTACCAACCAGAAGCGACTTGATATCTGCAAGAAATTGACAACTTCTCCTCATGTGGACAAGATGGCTATACATGTATAATCATTTAGTTGACAGAACTCAAGAGCATTACCTGCCTAATTTTGGAATTCGATCACAGACGAAACTGCCTGTCCACTGAAGGACACTTACCCGAATGAGACTTTATTGACTTGTTCCCGACAGCGTAGGATGAGATAGTGTAAGCTCTGACACATACTATCTAGCTGTGATCTATAGACTTGCCAGTTTTCACGATTCTCTGGTTGTTCTAATGATGAACCATCACTCACATCAACACGTGGGGATCTACCATCCTGTAAACAAACAACAATAGTTAGAATCATCAACATAAGGGCAGAGAATTCTCCTGCCACAATCCTATCAGATTAAGCCAGGAGAGTTCTCTGCCCTTGGGCAATATGAATTTTATTGACTGGACAACATGCATATTATTGACTGACTGACGTCAAATTAAAATAAGAACAGAATATGAAAATAAGACATAATATATACAATTGAAACAAACATGATGGTCATTAAGATGACACAGAATTGATCACTTTTGAGTACCCTGATATTTTTGATGAAAAAGACATTTGTCTTAGTAAGTCGTAAAATCAATCTGGCAAGCATTTCCTGGATAATCAACAACCTACACAATGGGGTGGTTCCATGACCAATCAATCAATCAATCAATCAATCAATCAGGCAATACATTCCGTGCAAGAGGAATTCCTTAAACATTCAACACAAAACATACAACACCAAACCATTCAATAACACAATACCATTTCTCCATTTTCTGTTGTCGGTAAACATTCTATTTTTAGATGCTCCAGCTCCCTAATAGCCTTCAGTTCGTTCTCTTGGCTTTCTGCCAACTGGTCTTCGAGGCCGCAGACTTTTTGTGTTAGACGTTGTGTTTCTAACTCTTGTTCATGCTATGTAACAAACAGATTAATGTACACACTGTAGACTGTTAGATTTATACACTAGGCGTCAGGGTTATAAAAATATATAATTTAGGTGTCAGAGATATAAAATATTTATTAGGTGTCAGGGTTATAAAATATATACTAATGTTAGGCATCAGGATTATAAAAGACAAAAGGTTCCAAAGCTAGGTATATACAAAGGCAAGGTTGTTGACTATGAAACAAAAAGTCCCTGGTTCGATTCTCGGTCAGGGCATTTCGTAATTGCTGAAATGCTTTTCAGCATTTCAACACAAGACTATAGAGACAAACTGGTTAGAAATCCTGAGGTAGTCTAGATGGTGTTCATACTGTACACCAGATATGTTAAAGAACCAAGGTGTCATTTAGGAGAGGGTTTCAAATTCAGATTCCTTATATATCAAACACCCTCTTTTTCCTTAAAGTAGGTCATTGGATCATCAAAATATTCCTCAGCAACTATATAGCAGCAAAAATATACAAGGCATTTCCAGGCTCATTAATTGAAGTTACACTATGTGCTAAGGCATTCATGATTAATTTAAAACATCATGCAGTTTAAAGGCAAAAGAAATGAAGATGGTATTATGAACTACTAATAATCTAACTCAGCAAAATGTTAGGCATATATGGGGCCATGAAGTCAGACTCAATTATAGATATCGGCCATTTTTCAACCAAAATAGAATCACTGACTATATCATGCATAAGAAGTATGGTAAACACGCAAAAATTAATCAAGTATTGATATATGGGTATATATTGTACAGTATATCTGGTCATTTTCTTGCAGTGCAAATATTGTGCATTGAGCAATGTGTCAGGAATTTCTCAGGCTCTAGACATTGATGTTTCAAAGTGCACCATATATCACAAATTTGTCTGCCAAAATTATTACACACATGAAATAAACCAGATATACTGTATGTTAAGTTAGGAGGGAACACAAAAACCATGGTAACCTACCAATTTCATCCTGTATTCCTCACGAGATCGTTCTGATTCCCGTACAGATTTCTTGTTAGACAATCTCTCTTCCTCTCGTTCGTGATCTCGCTGAATCTCGAGAGATTTCATCTTACGTAAATCTTCACTAGTTTGATCGCGTTCAGTTTTGAGACGAGATATGAGGTCACGCTCTTTCTGTAGTTTGTTTACAGCCTCCAATCGTTCAAACTTAAAGTATTCACAATTTACCGGGCAATTAAAACTAGAAAGTCTTTAAATCAATAATCTTAGAAAAAATGACTCTCACAATAAACTTAATCAACACACACACTGACACAGATGATACCATCACAACAATAGCTAAGTTTTTTTCTTAGAAAAGTCGAGCTAAAAATAACCTGAACTGAAATTCCTGGCAATATACACAATTAGGCTGGATGGTATTTTGGTTGGTTCTCGGCCTAATGGAATTGCAATATCTCCACAGGTACTTGTCATATCCACAGGTAATCATCATTCTATGTTTAAATGTCTCGGTTCCAAATGAAATGTGAAATTCTTACCAGACATCCAGCATATATCACAATATCACCCCCACTATATGTGGGAGACAACTAACTAGTAGTATGGATCACTTTGCATTGACAATCAGAAAAATGTCTAGTCTTAACTAATTCATGGTTTCATCTCTTAGAAGTTAACCATATATAGTGAGAGAATGCTCATCCTAATAATACTTTGTAGAATAACATACCTGTACTTTGTCTAGGTCACGTTTCAGCTCTTCATTAAGAGCTCTTTCTTGGTTAAGATGGTCCTTGATCAAGTTCTTCTCCGATACGGCTTCATCTCGAGATTTCTGTTCACGTACCAAGGCACGGTTCAAGTCGTCCAGATTGGCACGTTCAGTCTCTAGTTGTATCTGTATATCCTCCAGCGTGGAACGATCTCGAGAGTTAGCACGCTCAGAATGAGATTGCTCAGCCTCCAGGCTCTGTTGTAAATGTGAGGACAAGGCCTTCTCTCTATCCAGGGCTCTACAACAATAAGGAAACTTAGTAAAATCACTCTTACTTCTCAATATTTCGACCTATTGGTCTTATACAGGAGCTATGACACACCCTAAATAAATCTGTATTTTTCAGTACAGCTAATAGCTAGATAGTATAACTTGTAACAACAAGAAATAAGAGTGATTTTCCAACAAACATTATTATGATCCCGTTATAGGGATATATTATTACTAGAAGGAAACTTAGAATTGTAACTTAATATTCTTCACAAATAAATTCTTCTCTATCAATAGCTCTAGAAATCAATCACAACAGTTTTGTACATGTAGTTAGCTAAGGAATCCACTTAAAGCCCTTTGCTTTCTGTCAACTCCTTTTTGTATTGACAAAAGTCATGTTTTACATGTTGTTTTATGACTACATGCATAAATATTTCAATGCAATTACAAAATGTTTCAGGTAAAAGCTCCGTATTTAGAAGCTACATTGGATTTCCAGATCAACACCATGCATTGATAATGTATGCATGCAGTTCAATATGCCAAGTTTCAAAGTTAAGTGAGAAAGATTTCTGACCAGTCCAGTTTATTAAGATTTTACAACGTTTTTCAACCTAATTCTTCATTAATATATGGCAGACAATTTACCAAACCAGCTTTCATGGACTGTATTCTAAGCATTTTCTCAATAAGCATTCATGCAAGGTTACAACATTATTTCGATTAAATGCGGTTTCTCAACCTAATTTTTTCAATATCCTAACCATTTTCTGTTACTGTAATATACAAGACAATATTTACCGGTTGAGCTCTGTATGTTTTTGTTTCTCGGTGTCACAGGCTCTCTGTAACTGTGAGATCTTGGTATTGAGTTCTGTTTCTATGGCATGTTGACGTCGTTTACCCATCTCTACCTCTTGTTGAAGGTTATTCAAGGTCACCATATCAATCTCATGTTGACTGTTGGCCTGACAACGCTGTTCTCTCTCAGTGTTCAACTCATACTGTAGATCCTGATCATGCAAAAACATACCCATATAGTTCCAAATAATGCAGAAAGAAACCAGCTTAGATCTTTATCATTCAATTTTTACACCATTTAGTGACTAATCATTTAATAAAAATTTAAACTTTTAAGTTTGGAAGATGGTACCTAAGCAGTTGTGCAACTTCCCTTTATGTGACGAGAGCCAATTCAGGAATTTATATCAGTACCATTGGGTATAACTTTGGAATGAGGCAGCCAGGTGCCGACCCTGCAACATCCCCTTCCTAAGGCACAGGCCCACGAGACACAATATGCTTATTTTTAGCATTATTTCAGTGCAACACTTACAACAGTAACTTTAGGATTTACACTTACTTCAACAATTCTTGGATCTGGCACATTTGATCGAGTTTTCAGTATTTCTAGCTCAGCTTGTACACGGTGTAAGGTTTCTCTCTCGGACTCCAACAAGTCCGATAGATTGAGGGATTTGGATTTCTCTTCTTCCAATGCATTCCTGTAAACATACAAAAACACACATGTTACATGTCAATATACATGTACAAACATGTTACCACATCTGATACCTATTTGCAGAGAACTACATCTCTATGTTGTACAGCCCAAATAAGCCTGTGGCCACTTGTATAGAATAATGGCAGCTATTCTAAACACGACAGAATAAGTACATGATAAAATCCCTGTTCACACATATTTTATAAAAAATACCACATTTAAATATAATTCCGAGAAATGAAACAATATTATGAAAAATTTCTCATTTTCAGTTCAAAAAGTCAAGTTCTTACATTTTTTAAAAAGTAAAGACGATTAATCAAAAGTTGTCAATGACTAGTAAAATTCCCTTGCTACAAAACAAAGTCCTTACACTTGATATGGAAAACAACACTCACAATGCATATGATGGTAATGCTTGCAATGCCCGCCAATTACTTATACTGAAGCATTCAGAATGATTTTAAGTATGCATGAATAGATTTTAGCCTATTTATAATTTATGAACGTTAATAGAGAAAAAAGAGAAATTGCTACATGCAACATTGAGTGGTCGACTTCACACAGTGAATTATTAAACATGTATACAATATATACTCATTCTGGAAATACTGGTACAGTAAGATTTGAGATATTTTTCATGTAACTTTAGATCCGTAATTTAGACCCGTAATTCAGATCCCTCACCCATAGTCTTAATGTAAGTGTCCTAATCAACTTAGATAGTGCATGTTATCTTCATACAGGCTATCTGAACAAAGAAGGTGATCAGCATCAAAGGTGACAGTAATGCCTTTTTCACGATTCTGAGTGATATGTATTATATGAGAAATGTTCAGAAAGTTTTAGAACAAGTGTTGTCATATTTTTAGGTCTTGATATTTCACAATGAAATGTTTTTACAAAATATAATAATTATAATTTCATTTATAATTCTACATAATGCGAATGAGGTGTAAAAAGACAAGACAATATGATTTAGGGTTAATTAAGGACTTCCTGGTCCCTGTTTAAATACCTTTCAATAGCTTTCTGAAACTGTAACAATCTACATTTTCCTTCATAAATATTTGCAGTACAAGCAAAATAAATCTCCGATGCATCCTGAGGTTCACCCTCGGATGAATTTTCAGTGGCCACTTCACCGTTAGTTACCACAACATTCTTTTGACATTCATCGCTCTCCTCGCCATCACATATACAGTTAATATAATCACATGATTCACACCGGTCCATCATTGCTACATCCATTCTGACCCGTCTGCTACATATTCCACTATATTATATAAAACTCTTCAACACTCTTCACAAAGGAGGCGGATTTTGTCACCAGTTGCTAAGATCCTGATCAAATCAGTTTCTAAATTCCTACTGATTTTAGTTAATTATTCCAAATAGTTCAAACGGCTTTCATAACTGTTTTGCTTTGACAAATGATAATCTCAAGTCTGCGGCAAGTCTTGAAACAGACCAAAACACATGAATTTCAATCAAAACACCAGGCCTTCCGTTAGACATGTATCATACAATATCATCGGGGATGAGGCTACCAGATACAGGTATTAAGATGTAATGTTTCATGCATAATTTATGTGAAGTATCTTTCTTTAAACAACATCTTTAAAACAGTCTTAAAATCTCAGTATTTTAATCAATAAATCAATCAGTCCACAGCATTTGGTCTAATTAGTATTGATTCTTAAAAGTAAATGTTTTCAGCAAATGTCACTTTAATACTAAATCATCAACTTAATGTCAATTTTACTAAATAATTTTGTTAAACTGCTAAACACGTTCAAACAAAAACAATGAAATTATCTTATTATAAGTTATTACTTTGCCACTGAATTTGTTCTAATTATTCAATGCATAAATATAATTCAATCGAAATAATGTCCCTATTTACTGCTTTGTTAAATTGTCCAGCTCAGCAAATCAGACAAATTGCTACAATGTAAGTTCCAGCATTTTATAATCCACATGGCACGGTATACCACTAATTTCTACAGCACCCGTGACACACCATGTTACATCATTGACATATTTTTTATCTCCATTTCCTCATTTTGCCATAGAATTATGAACATTGAATACATTGAAACACTACATGAATTCATCCCTGGAGTAATACCAGTCCTTAAAACAAAAACTGTGAGAACTTGTAACTAATAAAGTCCAAGTAACTTTGCCAAAATATAAGAATTAAAATCTACAAATCCTCAAAGTTATTGTTGATAATGCCATAATCTCCTCAACAAGAGGTTTTTATGTTAACCTCATTAAATGTCAGGCTGCCAAAAATTCCGATGAAAGAATTAAAGTATTAAAATTTTGGTCAAAGTGTTAAAACAATGGCGGGTACTGGGTATACATTGTGTTATGATAGACCATCGGGTATGTCAGTACGGAATGTCATCTATCATCATATCTTTATTGTTAAATGTTCACACAATTGATAAATTACATATCTATGAACAATCACTAATTACTGGATTATATATACTATTAAATCTCAAGTTAACCGAATTCAGGCTAGCTATTGGAACTTATTAAGTATAAATGATAATTAATTTTTCATTTTGTATTCACATCTAAAAGATTGTGAAGGGGTCAATCAATGAAAATGTTTTGACCAATTTTATTGTTTTATGGGTTAAATCAGCAATAATGGAACAAGGACTTAAATTATTCATGTTGTTTTTAAGTTTGATGCAATTTAAGTCATTTTGTGATCATTTGAACTTTTCTCAAAATTGTTTATAAAAAGATGCAGCCTACTTTTTGGCTACAAATAAACAACCAGGGATTGAACCCACACTATCTGACCCCTGATACAGATGTGCTAACCATAAGAGACCACCAGTTTCTGCATTTTTGAAGTCCTTGGGATATCTTTTGGTCAATCAGGAAGAAATAGTTCGCACCCAAAAATTTAACCTCCTGTACCAATAACCGATCATGAACTTAGAAATCAATCATGAACTTAGATTTACTTCAAGTAATAGAACAAATCCACAAAATTCATTAAGGAAAGAGTAACCTCAAAACACAGCTAACTAATTCTTTGCAATACCTCAGTTAGCCTAGTTTTACATTAACTCATTAGCTTACCAAACTATTAGCTTATGAAACCTAAATATTATATTGTACTTTTACGAGGAATGCCCAACTAATCGTACACCCTAGCAGCTAAAGGATTAAACCTTAATCCTAAAATATGCTTACTAAAAATCTTGCTCATACTTATGAAAATAAATAATCAATTGCAGAATGTTCGGACACTGATTTGGAGAAAATATTATTATTAAAGTAAGCATTATCAAAATTCAACAAAAACATTTACCATGTATAATATGTAAACATTTGTATGTGGGATTATGATACTTTCCAACAGATCATTGAATTCTAACACCCCGCAAAATCTGCCAAAATACTGAACTTCTAACAGAATTATTATTAACAGCAGAGAAACTGATTGTTCGACCAATAGTATCTCTGTCATATGAAGAATTGACATTACGCCATAGCAGAGAATGCTTCACCTGACAATTTGTCGAAGGATGCTTGGTGAAGGTTTTCAAGTTAATTCATTGGGCCATGTGATTATAATATTGATTTAAAGGGTATTGATTGACAACAGGCATAATGTCAATTGCAAGTTTTTATTCCTGCTTTCTTACATTATAACCAACCTCATTTTTACTAACTTTGGTATGTTAGCAATTGCTAGAAATTCAACCTTATAATGGAAATATAATATACTGTACAACCAGTAATTATTAAATATTAATTAGCACTAATTGATAACAAATGTTGAAAAGACTTAAGCTAGGGTTGACATGTCATATGACGCTAAATTATGACAAGTTATTAAATCATATATTTGATCTTTTATCATTATAAAATAATATAAGGCCAACTCAAATAATTATTAAATGTTAACGATACCATAAACTCAACTGTATTTCTCTTTTAATGCCTTTGAGAGATTGTAATAGTTTGTTTTAATCAAATTTGTTATCATCCCGGCCTGTCCCCTATTTTGTGGTTTCTCTGACAGTCCCCAATTTTGCGGTCATATATGATGTTTGAAAAAAAACGCCTCCATCCTCCTTAACCATTTGAATGAAAAATTATACAGGATCCAACAGAATCGTGTAATCAACTTACTGAATCTTGTGTAAGTACAAGGACTATAAACTAACATTTTTGTAACAATGGCCTATATATAAGATATTTGATATTTCTGCAAACTGTGCCAAGAATGTGAATACAATGCAACAAAGTGATGACTTGATGTGATATCTGAATATACAACACATATATATCAATTATACACATTAATGAACGATTATTGGTTTTAGTTGTGAAAAATCATTCACAATTTCAAGCAATTAATATACACATGAATCAAGTCAAGGTCTTTCATTGGAATTTATGCTTTTGAAAGTTTCAGTCGTTATACACTAACCAATTAAGGTAACTGTTGTCATTAGAATTGTTCTTCAATTCAGTGTGGAAAACCTTAATACTCCACATGTGGAACACTTTGAAAAACACCAGTTACCTCTCCACGGGTGGAAGACATTGTACCAGGGTCAATATAATGGAAAGGCTACACTGACCTTGAGCCAATTTAGGGCGGTTATAAATAGATTTATACATATTGCAGGTGTCTGTTACCTTAGCAAAGTGCTGCGTAGCACTTTCCACAAGAGGCTATTTATGCCTTCTTTGATCTAATTGAATGTAATATAACTGAATGAAGGCCCTCGGTAGCGCTTTGCTTAGGTGACAGACACCTCAGGTTTAATGTAGAATAATGAAGATGGAAATGAGTGTACAATGGATGTTTGAGACACAAACTCCACACCCCTTACACCAATCACAGTAAATTCAGCCCTGCGTTCAAGATAGAATTACATTATGTAATGTTCGTTACATTTTGTAATGTTTTCTTATCATTCCATAACAGGTATGAAACGTTACGAAAACGTTACATATAACAAGATTCCACCTTAAACGCAGGGCAGGTATAAGTATATTGCGGAAACAACATAATTCATTATATTCAACTAAGTTCAAGTAGACAGACCTCGCATATTATTACTGCATACAATGCCAACATGAACATATAGTATATTAGCTACATACATAAACAACTGTACAAAAACATGCAACTCAAAGCACAACAAGTAAACCCTATCAAGTCCCACTTGTGGAATACAAAATAACTGCATTAATATCAAATTTCAACCCATGTTGTAAGTGCTGAATTTTCAATTTGATCAATTTAATTGATTCTTGTGGAAAAGTGTCAATTTTTTAATATGAAGAATTCAAATTATTGGCACATTTTAGAAATAATTGGGACGTACACTTGTTGTATCATGAGTTACATATGCCTTTGTGAATAAATACAAATGGCTAAATCCGAAAATATGTGTGACTCAGGTGTAAATCTATCAATGATAGAAACATTGCCTTCACTGAGACAAAAATGAACTAATGTTTTGAATTTTTCAGAATATTCTTTCATACAAGTCAGCGTAACTTAAAATGAAAATAAAATATTTTTCTTAGATGTTTGAGTCATATGGACTGACCCTCCCTTATAAAGTGGTTGAATACATCATTGAGGATCACACAAATTTTCCTACTTGGCCTAATAACAATGTGCACACACAACAAATACCCATATTCCATCAATACACCAATCAATCAATGATTGAATAACTTACACTAGAGAGTTCCACATCAATCTGTTTTAAGGTAAGTCATACTATAAACTAAGTCTATTCTACCAAACATTATCACACATACACAAGGGCTGACAACAAAGTAGGTCTATCCACTTCCTTTATCATATACAAGATATAGTCGATTCAATAAGTAATATTAATGAGGGAATTATCCCATTTGAAAGAATAGCGGTGAATACTGTTAACTCAGGTATACCAAGTTAAACCTAGATAAACATAGTTTACCTGCCAGACAGTATATATTCACAACCGTTCTCATTTGACTTTGAAAGGACTGTAGAATATGAGATGCTTCACTGTCAACCCTCAACAAATAGCTAACAAAATATAAACAAACAGTTAACCCCTCATTTAAATCAATTTTGTTTTTGCCTGAGAATATAGATTTATATGCTTTTCAGTACTTGTTCAGTACTTGGCAACAGTGTGTATGGCAATACATTACGTATGGATGACTCGAGTACATAATTTAATGGTGTACAGTAGTGCTCCAAACTAATTGTACTTATCAATCAGCATAAAATGATACATATCTACCTTGCCACCAAACCCCAAATTTACTACACTTGATGTTTCATAGCAAATTTTAACAATTTTTCCAACAACAAACAATAACCTGATAAGGCTCTTAACCCTCCGTAAATCCTTAAAGGCCGACATCGGGAACTTAAATCTAAGAAACCGTAACAATCTAATCCTTATCACCCCACCCACTTCACAAACACAATAGAATATTGTGCAATAAATGTAAGGTACAGCATGAAATGGTATAAATCTACCGGTCCCTAGGATCTCAACATCTCAGCACACAAGTTTGGATAATAAATAAATCATTAATGCTTTAATTAAATACAAAGATAACTTTAGCATGAAAAGTAAATCAATGAATACCAGGTATCATCGATGATAAAGAATACTAAATTACTAGTTAATTCATTGTGTTCAACATGTTAACATAAAATAGCAATCTTATAAGGTATATTAGGTAGTTTTTTTACTACCAATATTAAGAAAATCCCAATCAATTACAATTTAAAATTCTAAAACATCATTTAACCTTACATAATTAAGTATTACTGGTTTCAGTTGAGTTTTTTTTCAAAGTTTACATCAAAGATCAAAAACCTAACTATATCAGCAAACTATATCAAAAGAACAAGAACACTTTGGTTAAAAACCGCTGCACAAGTATAAATAATGTGTATAAAATTAGAGCACAATTCTAAATTCTATATTAAAGAACAAATCAATGTGTATAAAAATACAGCAAAATTCTAAATTCTATATTAAACTAAATTATTCTAAGAAGCACAAAGTCAAGGGGAACAACTCTTGCAAAAATGGTACAAAAAGTGACGAGTACTTACGTGACTGAGACATATCGACTTTGTTCCCTCTCGAGACTTTCTCGTAGAGTAGCAACCTGGGACTGTAACGCTGAGACGGACGTCTGAAGGTCAAGGTTAACCGTCTTCTCTTGATTCAGTAACCCTGACAACTCTCCGCTACGATTTCTCTCCGAGTCCAGACTGAGTCGTAAATCTTCATGTAAGACCTTCTCCTGTTGTATCTTAAACTCGAGAAGTTGGACTGAAAACAAACCAAATATCTAACATTACATATCTCCACACACTCTGTGATATGATCTTATATAATTCTATGTCGTTATTTCTATAGTGGATATATAAAGTATAGGCCAGCATGCCAAATGTATGTCAGTAAGTAAGGCCAAGTTAAATAATATGTCAACCAACTAGGCCTATACTATTTTACCTTGGCTGTAATATACCTATAGGTAAATTATAATCACTGCCCTTGAACATGAAAATTTGAAAAACATATACAAGAATGATGAATAATCTAAGAAAAGGGTTATCCAGACGTGCATAGTCCCGCAACATCGTTTAAATGTAGTTCATGTGAGCGCCTTCTTAAGCATGATACCAGTAGTGTTGACAACCTATGACCTGTCAGCCAGTGAGTAAAGCAACGTTATAAGGTCGTACAAAAGGAACTAATAGATTTGACATTTATCTGGTAATTATTTTAAATAAGTAAATAACAAGAAGGTTCCACCTGTCAAATCTTTAACCACTTGAGTAAAAGGGTCCATATTTGACCCTTTTTTAATAGATCCATTCATAACTGGCCCCTTCATTAATATTTCTCCAATATTCATCCCATTGAAATCTTTTAATCCATTATTCATAATTGGCACTGTATCTTGCCCGTTCATTTTTCATTTATTACACTGTACAATTACTTTTATATCTATTATTTTTTCAATTAAATTGCTTAAAAATATACACTTTGTATCCAATTAGGATTAAATCTTTACTTCCGTTTTTCTTGAAGTTTGTTTCTAAATTCATTTGTTAACAAAAAAATTATCCACAAAGCAAACACCATCAGATCGTCAATTATTTACACTTTTGATCTTAAAAACATTTTTAGAAAGGAAACTAAACTGATACAGTATATTTTCCGAAATTAATATTCTCATCTTTGAAAAGTGTTAATGTAAGGAACAAATTATTTCAAATATTTTACACAAAGAATTCAGCACTTTTCACTAAGTAAAACAAAATAAAATAATAAATTGTTCTATCATCCTAACGAAATCGAAACTTATATCATTTCTGATATCTCATATTCCCAATCCTTGCAAATATATCCAAATCTGTGCTTGCTAAGTCTTTCATATCCTCCAAGTATATTGATATAACTTAACTATATTTAATAATTCCAAAATCCTGTAAGATTACATCATATTATAAGAATAATCCTAGCTGTATTTTTTTATTAAATAACCACAAATATTCTGCATGTCTAATACACATATCATTACATATACTCGTATTAAAATATTTTGTGACCAACAAGTAACAACAGTAACTGTTACTGTAAGAAAAAAGTCCCAATTTTTATAAAAATCAATTTTCTTTAAGACAATAATCTGTCAAAATCCCATGTAAAACATCTTTTCAAATTATCATGTAGATAAAAATCTGTGTTCAATATTCATCAAGTCGTACAGGCTAATCCGTAGATCTAGCGTTTATCAAATCATTGAATCATGTAAATATGTCTATATACAGTCGGCAGGATTGTTTAACTTATACAAGGTCTAGGGCCAAAGATTTCATTCAATCTAGCTACTCAACTGTTGATGTAGCAGTTAATGGAAGTCAGCGAGCAGAAAAATGGCCGTGACAATCTGACAATCTTTGAAGGTATATGTGTTATAAACTGTCAATAATGTTATACCTATAATTCTATGGTTTAACAAATACTGCCATATTTACTGTCAGACTGGTGCTAAAAGCCTCACCTCTATGCCATGATTTCAATTAATAAGAACACTTTTACAGTTTACATATCTCGAAGCCTGGGTAAATATTGACTATTCATGTACAATTTTAGCGTTAATGAACATCATTATTTTCTGCACATTATAAACTATACTGTTTCCAAAACACTGTGACATCAAAACTTTCAATGTTCCTTATTTTTGAAATTTAAAAGTTTTTTTATATTTTCTTCCTATACTTATAATGTAGCCTTATGAAGAGTTACTATGCCAACCAGTTATGTTTATATAGGTTTAACATAGTTTCTCAATCATTTTTCCGTTATATATACAGGGACAAATTCACCAATCCAGTGTTCCTGGACATTATCCTTACCAGTACTAACTGTTCCACTATGAACCTGCAACTTATCCACATGTGGAGGAAAATTGCATAATTTGCAAATTTTCATGGAAGCATATGACCTGCTGCAACTGGGAATCAAGCATGGATCGCCAGGTTACATATCCAGCACACTTACCACTGGACAAAGGCCACTACTAAAAGTCAGTCAGAGAAGTATCCTGCATGCTAAGGCCTTGAATCAGACAAGGATACTTTCAATCAGTATCATTTTTAACACTTTAGTATGCCTGGTATGATACCCACAACCCTTTATTCCCAATAATTGAACATTCAGATCAACATACACTGTGATTATCTTGTATACTGGTAGACCATGTTTCTCTTATCACAAAAAGTAAATCTATCAAGACACGTTACATTTCAACTTGGCCAATCAATTTGAAAATAAATTAGCTCAAGTTACCAAAAGTCAAATCAGTATAATTAATTTCATCAAGAATTTGTTTAAAAGTGTGACATTGTACTGCTCGAGGCCTTAATACATTTTTATCCTACATTGCAGTTACTCAATACTTCATAAACACAAATTTTATCAATAATGGATTTAGATTATTTCATCAGGGTTTTACACCCATCTTTCGAAACAATTTTGGTCACCAACAGTGGCAATGTTTTAACATTCCTGAAATTATAAAACCAGTTGCTTTTCTGCAATTAATGACTTTTCAACAATTAGGAGCAAATAACCGACATACTTGTAATATGCAAATCAAACTTCAGCCAGGTCATATGTCAGTCTAGCAATCTACCATATTTTTAAGATTTACCATTAATTTTGTAATAAATAATTAGTTAAAGGCAGTGTGGGGTAGAGGTGGGGGCTTGTTTTATACTTGACAATGTGAAATATTGGTATGAAAAGTGAAATGATTGAAGTATTAGAAAGATGGTTTCACTTAAGAGTTCTATTAGTCAGTATGTGAATGCTTTTACATCTGAACTTGTGGATGAAGTTGTGAATCAACTTGTGGATGAATGTAGGGAAAATATGAAACTAAACTCGAAAACATTGTGAGAGGTATCAATGAATGTTTTTAAATGTTTAGAGTTGATATTATCATGTAAACTTATAACAACAATATTTGCATTACAATAAGTCAATGTATTCACATGGACACATTGCTGATGTATCAAAAAAGTATCACAGTGACTATAGAATAAAGGGTTAAGACTCTCTATAACATGAACTAATGAACTATCACAAAAACCACCACCATGTTTGATTTATCTTAAAACAGATTCTACCAAATCTACAGTACCGTTACACATTTCACAAAAAAAGAAAAAAATACCCTTAACCAAAATTGTGTAGACTGTGAAAGTTGTGCTTCCAGGTGTTTGTAAGGTACCACAAATCCTTCAAAGTTCAGTCAAAGAGTTGACTTCAGGAACAAATATAACCCTTAATAAGTCTCTGACCTTCATCAAAACAATTAACTAAGCTAACAAATGGCACATTGAAGCACATACACGACACAACACAGACAATTACTGGCCAATTTAGCAACAAATAACAACAAAACATCTTGTCAAAATACACCAATTTACACATAAATAAGTTACTAACTATTCTATAAATGATCTGATCCCCAAACGCACTATTAAATCCAGCCGCAGGGACTCTGGCAAAAAGAAAACTGTTTTCTGGGCAGTTAGGGTTAAGTTTATTCTATAAACCCTATTTCTCCACATTAAATAACTACAGAATAAAAACAACATGAAAATTGAAGCCTAGAAACCCTTGAACTGGAAGACTACAGAAAATCTATGAAAATATCCACATAGAAAACAAGCATACCCATTCTTAGTACTGATAAGGGGTCGTCAAATCCTGTTGGTAAAATAACACATGAATATACAAGTATCATATCACAAACACACTACGTATTTAGGCATCCAACCTTCGAATCTTCTTCAGCCAAGGGTAAAAATGTATTTCAAAACTAAACACCAAATGTGCAGCCCTTGTTGTAGTGCAAATGTCTCAAACACCAACCACTCTCCAAAGCCTAAAAGTTTTGCAACAAACGTGACCTGATTCATCTGTGCTTAAATAAACAGCAATAGACAAAAGTTGTCTCCCTTTTATACTATTACACCATTTAATACAGAAATTAGCTAGTTACCTCCCTTAGTATGATAAATATTAAAGGGAGATGATCACGAAAATATTCTGTTACCTCCCTTGTCATGATGAATGTTAAAGGCAGATTGTCAGAAACTCAGCTAGTTACCTCCCTTGGTATAATAAATATTACAGGACTTGGTGAGCTACCTTCTAAAGGGAGTTAATCAGTAAATTAGCTAGTTACCTCCCTTGGTATAAATAACTATTTTAGGAATTGATGAGTAACCTCCCTTTGCATGATGAATATGAAAGGGAGACGATCATGAAATTATCTAGTAACCTCCCTTTGTATAAATAACTATTACAGGAATTGATGAGTAACCTCCCTTGGCATGATGAATATGAAAGGGAGACGATCATGAAATTATCTAGTAACCTCCCTTTGTATAAATAACTATTACAGGAATTGATGAGTAACCTCCCTTGGCATGATGAATATGAAAGGGAGATGATCAGGAAATTAGCCAGTTACCTCCCTTTGTATAAATAACTATTACAGGAATTGATGAGTAACCTCCCTTGGCATGATTAATATTAAAGGGAGATGTATAAGGAAATTAGCCAGTTACCTCCCTTGGTTTACTAAATATTAAAGGGAGTTAATCATAAAACCGGTGTGCTTGATGTCTTACCTCCAGCTGATATAAAATCAACCGGTTCTGGTTCAGTGGGTAAGTCTACAAGTAATCATTCATAAAATGCTCAGTATTTTATATCACAAGAAATTTTTAAAATCATTTGCTTGAATTTCAAAAGCTATATGGAACCAATTAAGCAATTAACAATTAATTAAACATACTGGTACAGACTAACCTGTCACTTACAACTAATCAATTGATGCATAAAGCAGGTGACTATTTAATACAGGTCTATTTTGTAATATGTTAACATCACTGTGTCCCTAAAGTATTACACATAGTGTCTCTTAAATACATAAATACAATATGAACAGATAGAGAGACCAAATTAGATTCTATATGAAAATGATAATATACACTGAAAGATAGAGACGGTTCTAAAAGATTACACAAGATAAGTTAACAGTTATATACAGGTGAAGAATATCATCATAGTATTCAAAACATGTGTTATAATGCTTCAATATGGCAGATTAAATACAAGCAGGTTTGAAACAAGGATGCGATCAGTAAACGCTTATTCCCCGGTGGAACCCTTGTCCATAACAAATAGTTAAGTCAATCAGGGGCCATAATTCTGTTGAAAGGTTTGACAGCGTTACATGGCCTTGATAATGTAATGTGTTCATTATGGTTAACAAGTATGCCAGGGTTGATTTTATGCCTTGATAGACTTAAAAATCATTGAGTTTCAACATTTTGAAATGGACGAACAAACGAACAGGCACATCCATATATGAATCTGCATCAATAGAAGCTGAGGCATAAAAACTTGACATAAAACAAAGATTATTATGAATATAGAGTTAGCTGTAGACATAACCTATTCACCTAGACATAATATTATATCAGATATAGATATATAAGAACATATAAGGCTATAAATCCTCAATATTGTTACTATGATATACACAAGTAGAGTAGATTAGAGGTGACTGGAAGGCTGATCACACGAAGCTTACCTGCATATTCTGATAATGATTCGTCTTCCGAGTCTTAAAACAAGAGCAGTATATACACAATACCACCAAATAACATCACATATAATATGTCACCTTAACTTGATTTAACAGGCTTCGTAATTAGCAAGTCATTCTCAAGCCTGAAAATCCTGGTTTCAAAGACTGAAATTCCACTTTTCAAAATAGACAAAGAAGGAAATTTCAGAATTCAAAAATCTGACAACAGGCACAAGCCTGAAAAATATCAGCCCTGCCATGAATAGAGCAAATTTAGCTCTATGTTTTATCCCATTTATGCCCATTTAATTACAAGGGGATGTTATAATGACATACTATGCACCAATCAAAACATAAACAATTTGTTTAAAACTAATAGTCAATATTCAAATTATGGTATCCTCATCTTTTTCACCCAATGTACATAGCACACACAATAAGTTTTTTCAATCATAACCATGCAGTAATATATGATACAACCAGCAAAGCATATAACAAAGGGAGACAATTTGACAAAAATCTGAGAATTCTCACCTTCACGTTTGAGTTGTCTTTCTTTCTTCAATGATTGATCTTCTGTATTTGTTATTTTTTCACTCATTCGATCATTCTCTTCTTGCTGGTGCATACGTGAGATTGTTGCGTGCGCTCGTAGATCTCTGATCTCAGCTAACATGGACTGTCTGTCCGCGTTAAATATCTGATCCTGGGCAGCATGATGATGAGACTCCTGTGATATAATAACAAAATTATACAACAATATCTCTACAACTTACTTAATTTGTAATGAAGCTAATTAATTAAGTTATAAGTTCTTTAGTACACTGAAAGTTGTTCTTATAGAATTCTACATAAATATAAAGTACAGTCATGTATATCGCGATCAACATGTGGAAAAAATACCAGCAACCAATAGAAAACCATCCAGTTGATAACTACATTTAGACAGAAGACACAGCTGTAGAAGATGGAATGCAGAACAATGGAAATATGAACTTTGATTACCATAGTCCTAATCTTCTGCTCGAGTCTCTGTATCTCATCAACATTAGATGAGGGGTGTGACAGGACATGTGATCGTAGTTCAGCCAATAGTGTCTCCCGTTCTTTATTGAACACATATCCAATACAACGCAGCAGCTCAGCTCTCCAATCCGATCCTTCCAAATTCTGTAACAAATGATTTGAATGGTCAATAAATAATTCAACCCGAACATTCAACCAATCAAATTGTTTCTGTTAGCTCTGGATGCAGCAGCCCTAACACAACCACAATTTCTAGGATACCTGTAACAGTATTCATGCATTAACACAATTCTATGCTAGTTCTTTTACCTAGTCAATAAACATGCACATGTTGGTGTACTTCCCTGTACTATTTATGGAAAGTCTTTAATTATTGACAAAAACATTAATTTAGAAGTTTAAGTTCAGTACAATTACAACTAACAGGATTTGTTCCGCCGATTTCAGTAACATTTTACAGCTTCAAACTTCTGCTAAATCATATACAGATTATAAAGAGGCCAGTGGGCCAAGCTAGATGAAGAATTAAGTTAAATATTACAGATAATATATATATAATAGTAGGTTCATCTTGAAGAAAGTAAATATTCATGAGCATAATGAATATTCATCAGCAGGGTAACACATGCATATTTATAAGAAGTCATTCTTTTTAAAATATTGTTTTACACCCAATGGGGCAAGAGTATTTCATTCATAAAGAGATGGGAACTCACTTAATGCCGAGTGTCAAGCAAGGGAGATTAGAATATAAATAATTGTTGTCCCTATTTAATAGAGTACATATTAAGGAGTATAAATATACAGGTAAGATTTCTATAGATGCAGATTTTATTATAATATATATGGGGCAGTGAGTATTTTTGTACAATAGAATATTCTCCATGTTAACAATGTAAGTATTGGTATACAATAATTGTTACTGAAAGTGAACATTTCTAGACCTAGGCAACATATTAGCTCACAAAAACAAACACTTAAAAAACAACAGCAAATAAAACAACACTAAACATGTGTTATAAACAACAACCAAACTTTAGGAAAAGTGCCAATTCCAAGAAAAAAAGTTTTACATTTGATTTTGGGGTTAGAGCTGTTCTCAATAATTTTCAGTTACCGGGGTATATAATTATGGCAGCTGACTGTCGTCTATAGCAAGTTTTCCTGGGCAATCTTCTCTATAAATTCACGGCCACAGCCCATTGCTATCTCAACCAGTACTAACTTACCTTTCTACAAGGTACCAGAAATCTCTCCACAGGTGGAGGAGAATCAACACTGTTGTCAAAAATTTTCAATTTCATGGAAGAGTATGATTGACCTGTCCTGACTGGGAATTAAACACACATCGCCAGGTTCCAAATCTAGTTCTATAATCGCTAGACCATGATTGTGACTTCACTGCTGAAACTTAGTTTCAACAGAAGCAATCTTTCTAGTCAAATAAAATTTAAGAATAGGCTTTTATGACAATCTTAAGTTCTTCTGTAGATAAAAGGTTATAAAATTAATATAAACACCCTCTGAATTTGTCAATATAAAATATGCATATCCACCCTTGAAAAATTAAAACTAATCAAGCAAATGTGAATTATAGTGTGATTTAACATTCATCTAAAACTTATTTCAAGCACTACTTTGTCAATCAAACAATAAAGCCACTACCACAACGACTAGTGTGTGTTCCACAATAAAAAACCTGTATGTATTAATTGCACATAAATTTCAAAATATGAAAATGTACCAACTGTTTGCACTATTTTTACCTTTTTACTAATTGCAAGAGTATTGAACATAAGACAAGATTGATAATCTTATGTTCCTAAAGTACTAAAGAATCGTTTACAAGATTTTGGTAAAAAGGCAATTTTGTATCAAAGACATGCTCAACTCTAGATGCCCCCGATACCAAAGTACTATGATAGGAGCATGACATTAGGGAATATACTTTGTGACTGATAATATAATAGTCTGACCACAGGAACAAACCCTGTTCTTTCAGCACTATCAGCCCTTTGATTATATAAAAGCTCATTGTCCTGAATTCTGTTTTTGAAAATACTCTATGAATAAAACCTCTCTCAAACACTTAGCACTAAAACTATTGCTCCTCAGTTCCAAAAGACTCTTCAGCATAAGCAGCTAATCATTCTTATTACAATAATAACAGTCAGATTAAATTTAGCCAAACAACCAACCAAACAACCAACCCATATATGTTAGAACATTGAAACATGAGGTGGTCGGGTATAATAGACTTACCATGTCATCATCATCCTCATCATCATCATCCTGTGTGTGGGTGATAGTATAATATCAGTGATGATATATGTACATTATATACGGTGATATACTATAGTCTTATATCTTAACAATATCTTGTGATATTCTATGAAAAGCAGGTCTTCCCACAATGGCCAAAGACCTACCAAGACTTGGTTACATCAAAAACAAATAAAAGGAGCACAACGAATGCTACCTGCTCAAGCACAAACTAACCTAATGACCATTTCTCATAGATGTGAACACTTAATCTTACATACATCAATACCATGCAGTTAGTAGTAATAATCAAGATGCTGGCAACATAAGTTGAAAATAGGGTAAATCAAAATCAGTCAATTAGCAACTTTAATCAAAGTATTTCATAATTACAACATTAATTGATGCTATCAAGTTTAGCAACATCTTGGGGGTATTTCAAGTGAAATTTTATCGTACGACATTAATCTTCATTATGATAATTAAGAAGCATTTTTATAAGGCTTGGTGTAATCATTGTACATGCAATATACTAAGTTTTATTCAAACAGGGCACTCATTTGACGTTTTTTGGGGCCGAATTACGGACCGAGTCCCCTCATGAAATAATATACTTATTCCCCTATTTTTGATTAAAATTCCCCTCCAGAACAATTTTTTTTTTCAAATATAGCTATTTTAAGCTTTTAAGGTTTAGTGCATGGTTATAAGGCAGTTTTTAACAAATCCCCTAAATTCCCCTTTTTCTTCAAAATGACGCGAAATTCCCCTACCTGAGGGCCCCGGGCCCCTTCCCCTATAGTGCAGCTAGGGCCCTGATTCAGACAATAATCTGGTGACGGAATCATTCTGCTAATGATGGGAAGATAGGTGATGTCACCTGTATATATTACCTTATCTAGACCTCTGAGTTTGTGTGTCTGAGACAACAGATCCTTCAATGACTGTATGGTAGACAACATTGTCTGTCTCTCGTTCTCCCATCCAGCTTTCATCGAGTCTACGTCAGCATCCTGTGGGAGAGGCTGTGATTGACTACGATTCAAATATTCTAACTCTGATATCGTAAGTACCTGTACACCTTCATTATGTAGACGTCGCATAATGTTCTGAAAACAAGGAATGCTTGATTATTTTAACATTTTCCATCTCTGTTAAAGTATGTAAAAGTAAATTGCAGATACTTCCTTGGGTCATAAAGAAAGACATTTAAGGAGGGGAGATAATTATTAGCGTTAATTTTCATTTTATGAGCCAAAATTTACACAGTAGGAAATGCTAGTGATTTTGTAGATTGGTCATTATTATCACATTGCCATACTTAAACTTAATTCTTAACATGTGTGCTTAGTTATAAATCCAATTTTATTCCAAGATGTAGTACCTTCTTTTAACTTACAGGTTAAATATTTATTTGAAAATGCTTACTTTTACTTACTACATTAAACCACTACTACAAATTCTCATTATAGACACATGTATATCATACCTGTAGTTTTTCTGACATAGGTGCAGATCCATGTCCGTTAGAAAGACTTCTATCAGCACCCACACCCTCCTCTCTATGTCGCTGTTCACGTTCAAACACCAATGTATCATCTACAATATATTATCATATTTAATAACCATGATTATGCTGAGAGAAGAACAAAAGGAAACTTCTTTTTGTATTGTACCACCAAGTTTTTCGTCAAGTTACAATTTGGGGGAAGTGTATCTACATACCTGAGCCAGTTCCATTCCAGGCCATGGCATAAAGTGACTATTCAATGGTCCAAGAATAGCTTCCTTGCTTCGTGCCCAATAACAAGGAGCCCTATTTCCATAGTTTTCATTGAACATTGAAACAGTATGAGAGAGATTGCAGACTCTGGATATACCAGTCAAGTCTATTTTGGCCGAGGCTGCTCACAGACGAGACATTTTGACCCACGGCAGTCTCCAAATGCATATTGCTTCAAATTCATGGACAATTTCAATTGTTTGAACAAGTTATTTCTATAATCTAAGTGTTCAACAAATTACATTAACATATAAGATTGTCATATAACTAACATTCTATACCTACAGTACCAAGAAAAAAGGCTGAAAGCATCAACTCACCAAAGTCAGTTCCAGCCTTTAGTTTCAAGGCACCAACTTCTTCTTGATGTTTAACGGTCATCTTGTTGACGTCAGATTTATGTTTACGGTCCATCTTCTGTTTCTGATCGCGTAGTTTCTCATCAAGCTCCTTCGTGTGAAGTTTCTTCAGATGATCGATCTCATCGGTGTATTTTATACGCATGGTGGCAAGTTGTGTCTCTGTATCCTGGTAAGCACGTGTTGACATTTCCTGAATATGACGTTGATGTTCACTGGATAATTCATCCTTCAGGTTCATCACCTTCTGTTCTCCGGGAAGATAAAACATAAACATTGTAGGCAATATATTCAGGTGTAAGGTTCTACTATGTGAAGTTGTAAGGCAGTATCGTCATTAATGATTGCCCTGATTCTTTGTGAAGCACACTAGAAACTGAATATTCAACTGCCTGTATTAAGCCATTTTTCTATAGTATAAAGCAACCATATAAATTTCCTAAAAAAAATTTATCAGATACAATGAAGTTAATTAATAGTCAATTTGAAGAAAATAAATTTGTGTCAATAGGGCCATGAAACATATCAAAGTTAGCACATAAAGAATTATATGTAATTAATTTTGAATGTTGGACAACATTTTAATAAACGATTCCTACACACTCCTTAATGATTGAAACTAGAACAGATTACCCATCAACAATTACAAAATGGATGGAAAATTAAATATATACTTAGTATAATATTGTCATTACCATTTAACAGTAAGATGGAGATACTAGCAGCATAAATACAGGGATATATTTAAACATATGTACAACATGTATACAAGGTAAAGCCACATTTACAATAGTAGGATTCATGTATTGAAACAAGTGTCCTATCCAAAGTGCTAATTAACCGGCATATTTTAAGATCTTAATTTTTACAAAGATTTTTACTATCTTACATTAAACATGATTTAATATGCAAAATGGAGAATGTTTTCCTATCTTGTCTTGATGCAATGAATATGAAATGTCCTAGTTTTGTAAAAGGATGATTACATTAGACTTCAAGTTTAACACCAGTAGATATGCACACGCAAGTGTTAAGAGATTTCCACACACCCTATCACCATTGGTTATTTAAGTTTTAAGACAAACCACTCAAATTACTTATTATAACTACAAATTAAAGTTTCAAACTTGCCTGCACAAAATCTCGTGCAGAGAGATTCGATGAAGTTCTGAAAAGGTCAAGTTCTTCTTCCGCTTTTTCCAGTTTTTTCTTCAACCGGTTCAAGTTTTCTTCACTAGGAATTGGATCATATGTTGCATCATCGTTCTCTTGACGACCAACATCTGCCTGATATCTTATGTCACCTTGACCTCTGTCTGACCTTGCTGCCTCCTCAGTTTCCATAGCAACGACATCATCTAATGTAGCACCATCTTCACCTAATCGTTCCCCTCGCTGTATCTGCATCAAGGCTGTTTTGGTGATCAGAAGTTCTCGTCTCAACTGCTGAATATATTTCTCAGCTTCGGTAGACATTCCTTGACCTTCACCAGATGACCCTGCAGGGTCAACATTCGCTGACCTTTGACCTTCAGAAGCAGCATCAACACTATGACTATAATGAGGTCGAATATTATCATCTCTGTCATATGAGAGTCTACTTTCACTAGCTGATCTCTCACCATTGTCTGGTCTGGCCTGATAAATATGTCTCTCCTCGTCTATGGTATATGTTGAGCTAACTGCTTGTCTCTCACCCGGTAGTGACCTTGGTTCAATGTCACCATCACCTCTAGCTTGACCTTGACTACCATGGCTAGACTGAGAGTGAGTACTTCTGTGATCTTCATTACCAGCAAGGGGACTACTTCTCCTTGGTGGAGATCCTCTAGGTGGAGATCCCCCACTTGGTGATGACCTCTGACCTTCACCTTGGTCAACAGTACTTCTAGCTGGTGATCCTACACTCGGCGTTTGTGAAGGAGATGACCTTCGAGCTGGAGATCCTCCACTCCACCTTTGATCTTCACCTAGGTCATCAGTACTTCTCCTAGCTGGAGATCCACCACTTGGGGTTCGGGCAGGAGATGACCTTTGACCTTCACCATCAGAACTCTTCCTTGCTGAAGAGCCTCCGCTAGGTGTTTGTGCAGGTGATGATCTTTGACCTTGGTCATCAGATTTACTGCTAGAATGCGATGGTGGGCTATCTCTTGTAGGAGGACTATACGGCTGTTTATAACTCTCCAGGATGATACTCTGGTGACTCATAGATAGCGGAGTGTATGATTGTGACGTATCTTTCCTCACCATATCTTCTTGTACAGTTTCTGCAACAAATGGTCGCAGTTGTCTTGGTGACAAACTTTGACCTTCAGGACTGAAGTGAGGGTCACGACCTAAAGGATCAAACGACTGATGACCTGAATCCTCAGTCAGTCTAGATGCTTGATCCATGGTCTGATCACCTTGACCCCTTGTTTCCACAGGTGACCTCTGTCTGGTACCAAGGTCTTGCATTCTGCTGTCATGGAAACCAGGTTCACCACCAGCAACATGGCGACCATTCTGATCATACGGAGTAGCTTCACGACTATCAGCACCCTGTGACCTTGAACCTTCATTTTGACCTTGAGATTTAGCAGCTGACATTAGCTCTTCATTCTCCTTTTGAAGTTCAGCAATCTGACTGTGCATGGCTTGTATAGTGTCAGCTTCGTTGTCTTTGGTTTGTTTATGAGATTCTTGAACATTTTCAATTTCTTTTTGTTGTTCATCAACGGTTGCCTGGGAAACGGTTAAGTCAGATCTCAGCAACACTATCACCTCTTCCTGATTCTGTGAAAGCAGACACATTTAGTGTAACAAGCGATAAATTACAAACATATCTACAGTCCAGTTAGGATAGAAATAGAGTGACACAGTGGTAGAGTCCACTAGTACGAAGTGAAACCAATCATAAAGGCTGATTTCAGACACTTGTACAGATTATGGAACTTCATTAATAATATAAACTTTGTCATCAAATAACTTTAATTCTGTGCAGAAAAGACAATTCTCTCTAATGCAGCCAATCCAGATTTCCTTATTATTCCAGAATTGTAGGACCCCTGAATATTTTGTGTACATATAAACTACTATGTCACTCTCTCATTATCCTAACTGGACAATTCTACAACCTTGTGAAAGCATATTTATAGACACCCAAATTTATGTATTAGGAAAAGCAAACCATTATTAACCAATACCATTTTAATTATTGTAAAAACAGCTACTTTCTACCAAAATTGTTTAACACATCACACTAATTGCCACCATATAGCCTGCCCACCAGGCCCCTGCATATTGATAAGGCAGACAGAACAATACCAAGGTATGAAGACAAATATTTAAAAGCAACAATATGTACCTAGTTGCCATGGTAATATGTAAATAAAGCCACCATTCTACTCTCATTATAATATAGAACTATTTTCTGATATAATGGCGTAAGAACATCTGATTTTTTTGGAGGGCTCACAGAAAGTGATACTTTAGTTTTTGGGATCACAAGAGACCTAGATTGTGACCTAGATTATCACCACACAACCAAAATCAGAATATATGTATATTTCATTTCACTGATCAACCGCCATATTGATAGACGAGCAAAACATTAATGTCTTTTACTGTTTAAAGCACTTACATAATTTTTTTAGGCCAACAGAAAATGAGTCTAACAAAAGGATAACTGGAAATACGATTTCTCAAAATTTCACAGTGAACTGAAACTGCAGATCTTCTTGTATTTAGTTTACTAACTTGATACTAATTCCGCACAAGTGAAAAGGAAAATTAATCTACATAAGTTTCATCAGAATAGATGAACTTCATAAGTGCAGATTTTACAAAAGGGAATATTTCAAACAAATTAATAAATTTCAGTTTTTGAGCTTTACACAGTCCGGTAGGACCCCTGCTCTGTTATTGGAAAAAGAAAAAATTTCTGCAAATAACCGGACAATTATCAATTACAGCGTAGTTAATTTCATATACATGAGAAGAGAGAAATCATAATGAGAGTAGAATAAAACATTATAGTACAATCACAGACATCACATCACACACTGAAAGCTACAACCACACTATGACTGCTGCACCTACCTGTAATCTAGCACGTAATGCTGCAACCTCTTCCTCCGACCTGGTGGTATCACTTCGAGTTTCTACCTCACGTCTAACTTTCACTAACTCTTCTTCCTTCAATTTTACTGCTTCTCTCACTTTGTCTGCTTCCTGTTTCGCCTTCTCTACTTCCTGCTTCGTCCTCGCTGTTTCATGTTTCGCTTTAACAAGCTCTTGTTCTTTTTCTTCAATTTCAAACAAATTCCATTTTAAATAAATGTATTGCAGCAGAAGAGACATTCGTAAAACATTTATGCTCAACCACTATTGAGTTTGTGAATAGAAACTTTTTCCTTTATTCATTCATGTTAAAAGTGACATTTGACCTCAAAATCAACATGGGTCATCTACTGTTGCTGACAATCCTCAATGTAAAGTGTGAAGATTTTAGGGTGTGACCTTTCTACCCACAGATATGTTCCAAGCGCCTTAACCCCCCTTATAATGAAAGGAGCATGATTAACTTTTCAGAAGACTTTTAGAAATATTTTTATTTCAACACAAGAAACAGAATACAACACTATGACAGGTAACAGCATCTAACATTGTATATTTTTTGTTCTCTAATTATTTAACAAAAGTGATAATAACATCACAGTCACCACAGTATAACATCAGTGGCACTGAATTAATCAACTTACCTTTTATTTTAGTTTTCTGTTCTCTAATAGTTTTATCTTTATCAGCGAGTGATTGTTGTATATCAATCTTCAGTTTGACATATTCCTGATCTTTCTCTTCTACCATATGTAATTGTTGCTCGCTCATCTCAACGGCTTCATTCAAACTCTTTGTGACCTTCTCTAGCTCATCTTTGGAAGCTTCAAGCTGTTTACGTAGTTTAGCAACTTCAGCAGGGTCACTCTCTGAGGCATCCTTAAACTTCTCGGACACCTGTTCAAACATTATAGGATTATTCAGTAAAAACAAATACTTTAAAACAAAGGCAACAATACAGGCTTTGTTCTAGATATTTCTGTTAGTATTTTCCAGGTATTATGGTAAACAGGGCTAAATTGCCAAATATGGGAAAACAGATTTTTTAAAACCTTTGTTTAAACCTAAAAGTTTGGAATTTTGCTGGTTTTGAATAAATTAGCCAGGTGCAATGGGTCTGGACGACTTGTGAGTTGACTAGAAAAATGCGTGTAATGCTGTTTATAGTATTATAAACGTATTCAATAAATAATGAAGTAAGCATAAAAACTTTAATTATTATACAGGTGCATTGAGCATTTTTTACTAACTAAAATTGTGGCAGTTTTTAATCAATCTAAGCACTATTTCGTAAGTAAAAGCCTTCAAAGCAAAATTGAAAGTATATGAGTACTCGTACATCAGATAAAAATTGAAAAATTGAGGTGTGCAGATAAAAAGAAAACATTTTTTTGAAATTCAACCCATTTAACATAAATCTGACGGTGAACCATAGAAACCCATCCACCTATTTAATATCAATGACGAGCATAGAAGCTTACCCACCCATAAATATAGATTGATGACCCCCACCCACTTATTAATACATATCGATGAACTCCATCTACCCATTAATACATAGTGATGAACCTAACCAACTAATTAAAGTAAACTTTATAATTCAATGGTGTCTCACTTTCTCAGCCTCTTGTTGTGTATGTTGTAGTTCTCCCTGTAACTGATGTATTTGTTCCTCTCTCTCAGACACCTGTCCTACAGTCTGTCTCAACTTCTCCTCAACTTCCTGTAGTTTCCCACTTGTCACCGACAGCTGACCCGAGGTCTTCCACAAATCTTGCTGAAGTTCCCTCATGTCGGCTTCTCTAGCAGAAAGATCATTACTGACTTTCTGTAAGTTGGATTCGGTATCATTCAGGTGTTTACCAGTCTGCTGTAACTGTTCTGTAGTCTTTTCTAACCTTTCCTGAGTAGCATGAAGTTGTGTCCATACGTCCATGTTAGGTTGTTTAGCGTAAGATTTCAGCTGCTCTTCAAGACGTCCAACTTCTTTCTTCATTTGTTTCTGAAGCTGTTCGTATTGAATTTCTAGCTTCACAGCCTGGGACTGATATTTCTGCTTTTCAGATAGTATTTCCTTAGCTTTGTCGGCATGCTGTTTAAACTGAATCACTTGTTCCTGTAGTGTTTCAATGTCAGTACCAAGTTCAAATGAACCTTGAGATCTTAGTTCACCAGTCTTAGGACTAGTTCTACTTGAGCCACTCGATACAGACTTATCTTCCACACCATGCTGTTTCTTAATTAGTGTCAGTTCTTCCCCTAATTGTTTTATTTGAGTGTGTAATTCCTTTTCTTTATCCATTTTATCATCTAGAGTTTGTTCTAATTCCTGAATAGTTTTAACACTACCCCTACGCTCTCTTTCTTTGCGATCTCTTAATGTTTCAATATCTTTAATCGCCTGAACATTGTCAAGTCTTTCTTTAGCCAGCTCATCTTTGGCAAGCTGTAGTTCTTTTTCTAATGATTCAACCCTATCATCAACAGAGGACTGACTACGGCTTTCTTTCACAGCAATCAATTCTTGTTTCAATTCCTCCTTCTTCTTTCTCAGTTCTTCTGTTTCTTTTTCTAGATTTTTAGTGAGATCAGCCTTGAAAACTTCTTCTGGTGAATCTTCGAGTTTATCGCTCCGTTCTTGGTCAAGCTGATGCTTCACTAGATCAAGCTGTACTTGTAACTGTCTACTTTCTGAACATTTCTCTTCATACTGCTCCTTATAGAATGACACACTTCTCACCAACTGTTTGGGATCAGTTTCACTACCACCACCTAGAGACATTTCAAGGTCAACACTTTGACCTAGAGTACTCTCACTCTTACTTCTATAACTCTCCAGTTCAGCTTGTAGTTCTTCAATTTCATCCTGCTTTTCTTGTAAAGCAATTTCATCTTCATATGCTTTAACTTCCTTAGCTGACTGTAATTCTTCTTCCAGTTTCAGAACTGTTTCATTAGCTTTTATCAATTCAACATCTTTCTCTTGGAGTTTTTCGACACTTTGATAAGAATCAGTGTTTTCAAGTTTGGATTTAACTTCATCTAATTCTGCTTTAAGTTCAAGAGATTCATTGATTTTCTGTTTAATTAACTCCCTTTCTTCACCATTTGCAATAGCACCAATCACTCTATCAATCTCAGATCTAAGTCTAACCACTTCAGTTTCTTTCTGTTCAATAAGACGATCTTTCTCGTCATCTGTCAGTGGAGGTGGTGGGGGTAAGATCTGAAGTGCTTCCGCAACTTGTTTCTCAAGTATCTTAATCTTTTCTTCCTGTTCTACGATCACTTGCGTTCGTTCATCTCCATCTCTTGCAGAGTGTATTTTAAGAGATTCTTTGAGAGATTCAATTTCTGATTTCTGTGTATGTATAAGTTCAGATTTTTCATCATCATCCAGTGGAGGGGAAGGTGGTCGTATTTTCAGAGCTGAATCGATCTGTCTTCTCAATGTATCATTTTCTAGTCGTAAGTCTCTGATTAGTACAAACTTATCGTCTTGAGAGAGATTAGCATCCATTATCTGTTGTTTCAACTTCTCAATCTCCATACGAAGCCTCTGTACCACATCAGATGGACTTCCATCTTCTGAAAACAGTTCAGACATTTTGATGTCATCTTTTAACTTATCATTTTCAGCTTTGAGTTTTGATTTGATTAAGGTCTTCTCATCATCAGCTTTAGGTGGTGATGGAGGTCTACCCAGCATGCTCTGTACATGTTTCCGTAGTGACTCAAGCTCTCCATTCTGTTCTCTGAGAATGTCAGCTTTCTCGTCTGGACTCAACGGAGGAGGTGGTGGAGTACCTAGAGCAGCTGCTTCCAACTCTCTGTTCAATCTTTCAATCTCTGCAGTCTTCTGGCTGATGATTGCATCTTTCTCAGCCGAGGAATCTAGAACGGCCTCGTCTAACTGTTTCTTCAATTTCTTCATATCTTTCTCCTTCTCCAATATTTGGTCATCATAATCCTTAACCAGATCTTTGTATTTGTTGATATGCTGAAATACATTCATTCATGAGCGTAAGGTTAATTGTTTCTATAAATTAAGAGTGTGTCCAGGATAACAAGAAAAGCAGGAACATTTTGAATAAGGCACATTGGTGGAAAAATTAAGGGAGTACGATTTATCAGTGTTATTTTAGTATATATTTGATAGCATGAGATAATCAAAGAAACCAATTTTGCAACAGTAGACCAATCTGGTCAATGTTTGTAAACATCACATTATCCTGGGCACAACTTAAACATATTAGGGATAAAATACAGTGCAGCAGGTTAAAGCATAATTATGAATTGCAAAATCTAAACGCTGACAAATGCTACCTACACATATATGCAAGTACATATTTTATTTTTGATTCAACAAACTTGATAAATATTATCTTAATTAAGCAGCAACTATATGCTCCCTCCTGAAAATTTGATAGACCAGTAAAATGTGAAATTTAAAATGTCCTTGGGGTTGATCCGATCCTAAAATTACTATGCTTTACAGTCTAAAAATTGACCAAGGACAATAGTCTTAAGTCGGGACTTGGTCTGAAATTGAGCAGACCATCTTATATTGGATTTACTTACAGATTCAAGTAGTTCGACCTTATCAGACATTTCAGCTAACTCTTCCAATTTCTCCTCAACAACATTGTCCTTCTCTCGGAGATCTTTCTTCAATCTCGCGATCTCAACCTCGTGTTTAATCTGAAGTTACCATGGTAATGATTTTCAAAACTTATTAAAAAAATCAAATTTTCAAATTTCAAAAATTATATCAAATTAAACTTTTCCCATCACCACATCATGCTAAATGTTGTTATTTTTTAAATTTCTACCAAACCATGGTAACCAATTTACTTTTAGAAATTTCACCAAAATTCACAAAATCTCACCAAAAAGTTAAGCAACTACTTTCACAAAGCAAGTGTGCACTTCTATACTCACAGTATAATATGCATATTATATAATCACAGCATTATTTGGCATGAGTGAAATGTTCTGAACACAGTAATGTATGGAATGAAAATTTTGAGCTAGATTAGACAAAACATTTCTCAACAAATATCATTTTACCAGAGGCCAACCCAGTCTTGATTGTGAGTCTTTTTTATTATTAATTTTGTCATAAATTGCTAATATCAGTGTTCACCACACACAAAGAACATTTTACTCATGCCACTTATATAATAGTGTGCAAATACTACATGTTATGTCTACAATTATCTAAATACATGTACATAATCAAACTGTCCATCAATGTGTAAGCAGAAGCATGTTTGAAACTTAGAAGGGTTTTTAACAAAAAAACTCAAACAAAGGGCCATAACTCCAACCTACAATAACAGACAATACAAATTTCTACCCTTACATAAGACTAAGTATTGAAATAGGCCTTGTCACATGGTAACCTGGTAGTGAAATTTCTAACCTGGTCTGAGATAATACAAGGTCATCATGTGATAATGATGGTTTGACCAAATTGAGTTGATTTAGCTAATTATTTGTGATAGGTGGGGGAAACAGTAGATAATTGGAATTATTAAGGTAAAACACAACAATGAAGAGGACATCACAAGGGGAACGGAGGAAATTAAGTCACTCAGTTACAAGTTATTCAATATTTTTACCAAAAGTTTTCAGGAGTTTAAAACAACAATTTTTCAGAATTAAATATGATAATCAAAGCCGAGATCTTTTTCAACAAGATATAAAGTAGCTTGTTTGACATTCTTTCAACAAGATATAAAGGGTGTTGTTTGACAGTTGTTTTGATGTAATTATAAGTGGACCCACCACCAACGAATGGTCGTCAGATTGTATAGGTGATCTATCAGTAAGTTCCTTGGTTAATGATTCTATCTCACGGTCTTTCTCCTCGAGCATTGTCTGAACTATATCAAAATCCTCTTGTAGTTTATTCTGAAATATACACGTTTGTGTTCTCGTATCTCCACCACATTGTTAGCATAGTACAACAAAATATTAGTCATCATTGTTAGTAGGTAGAGTATTGACATTAAGCCAGAGGGGTCCTCACAATAGAAAATCAACCTTTCAAAAGTAACCTTATCATTTTGGTCCGTTTACTTCTACAAGTTTTACCCCTCCGAAGCAATGACCTTTGTCCAAACTTTATAATATTGGTGTTTCCCAATAAGAGTTAATTAGTTATATTTTAATAGTAACTTCTAAGCAAACGGTCCGATGGATTTGCTTGAAAGCCTTCTACATACAACTTCCGCTGGCAATATGTGAGTAATTTCATCTCTGGCATAATGTCAATTACATGCTATAACATGTAAAGGTACCCAAACTTGTAATAAATAAATTATTCACTGAATATTGAAGTGATTACAAACCCTGATACATACATGAGATAATAGTGTAAAAATGTTAAAACATGCATATTTAGCCTTGGACACTAGTTTAGAGTTTACATAATTACACAGTGAATATAAAACTGACGAGAATGTTAAACATATATATGACAGTGTAAGGGTTGCTCAATAAGTTTCTGAAATTTTGTTATGATAAATGAGATGATTTTGTGAATCATGTATGGATCATATTGCTGTTGGCTACCCGGTAGGCTCAATTTGGGACTTAAGTACATGGTATTAACCAGGGCTTCTACTGAGGCATAATGCCCAATCCTGAAAACGAGTCACAAATCTATTTTGAGTATCATTAGCACAAACCCACAAACCAAAACACAGTTCCAACATTATACTATTGTTAATATTCAGCTAAAAGTTCATTTATTCTAGTGCAGCAAATTTGATATTTTCAGAATTGTAGGACCCTTAATTTTTTAATATTTAACTCCCACACAAGGGGAAATCCATGTAGTTCATATTAGAGAGGGGGTAGACATCCCACAATGAGATGATACAAATGAACATAATGGGATGACACATATATAATACGAGTGACCGAGAGTGTCTATGAGTGACTGTGGTGTATCTAACCTGGAAGTCTGAGAGATTGTCGACCTCAGATTGTAAACCGTCCACTTGTACAGTAAGCTGTGTAACCAGTTCTTCTTTCTCTTGTATCATAGACTGTAATAGTCCGATATCCTCCGGCATACCTTGTATTAAATCTGCCTCCTACAACACCCAAATGTTTGTATGCAACATATTGTACATTTATTGATACATATTGTATACCTGCCAAGTACTCCTATTAAAGTGGAGTAACTCCTATTTTCCTTGATAAATTTCTGGTTTTCCAAGTTCAACTAACTTTGAACAAAGGTACATTTTATTCATTTTATGAACTTCTGTCCCATATTTATAACCACTAGAATTAATACATGCCCTGTTTATGCATCTCAACTCCTATTAATCATATTTAAGTGAATCTTGTGACATGGTTTGCTTTATCACACCTATTTTGGATTTAACTAGCTTGGCAGGTAACCATATTGGGCCCGTATTGTAAGGAAAACATTAGTTCAAACAGAACAAAAAAGTTCATATTAAACTATAACTAACTGTAACACACTGCTAATCTATTAACATCAAAATCACAGCAAATATGAAAATTGTAGTCAAAAAGTCAATACTTAAATCATTTATCAATCAAGAATTCTTTAAATTTCTTCATGAAAACTTACAGTTGAGAAGTTAACAAATTAATCATGTCTACCACATACGTAAAATAATATTATACAAAGAGATCGAAAGTAGAATTAAACTTTATGCCTCTCAGAAATACAATAGAGAAAAAACTTTTCCTCCAATCGAGGCAATTTATATTTCAAATGTTAAATTTAAAATGACCAGTCAACTGCAGGTACATATGTCTAAAAGTATACTTTAAATTGGTACTTAGCACCTAACATAATCAATTTAAAATGTATTTCCTGCTACAAAATCAACCAGTCTTTGAACAATGATTTTTTTTTCAGTTCTACTTACCGGCATTGGTTTAACTTGCATAGCGAGGATCATTTCATCTTTGCCCTGAAGATCTTCTCTCAATGAAGTCAACTCTGCCTCTAATGAGATTACTTGCTCCTCCTTAAACTGAAGAGTTTCTTTCATTGTTGTCACTTCCGTTTCTAAGGCGGCCATTTTTTCTAGTCCGTTAGCAACAGACTCCTGCATTTCTTGCTGTATGCTTGCCTACAATGCCACACAAGAACATGTCATCATACAAACATATTCAGCACAAAAATAAACACAAAATCTAATCTAAATTGAACCAAAACACTATAAGATTATTAGTTAGTCACAAAACATTTAAAATATTTGATTAACTGTAACAATGACCTATCAGTCATAATGTTGAGTTAGATAGTAATAATATTAAAGCTATGACAATTAAAGGGGAAGAACATGCTAGGTTAGATTTGAATAAATCAGCATTCAATAACATTAATATGATAATGAAAACTGAAAGTTTAGTGTGAACTACCCTCATGCTCATCAAAATAAAATGATAATTATTAAACCAGGGATTTTTACAGACAATTTCAGGGATGAATTTCATTGTCCAAGAGTAGTAAAAAAATTGTTTTTCTGCCGAACCATTGAAAAATGTCCAGCATCTACTTTAGTTTTCTTAATTTATTTCAATTTTGTTATGGCAGATTTATTTTTAAATGTGACAGGATTTCAGCCATTTCCAGTCTGATTAACTGATTTGTTTTTAAAACTTCTGGCAATTCTATGAAGAGACAAAACCAAAAAAGTAACAAAAATCCCTGGTAGCAGTTTTAAGGAGTTATGCGAAGTTAAATGAATATCTGATATATTTTTAGAATTATTGAAAGGATGAGAAAAATTGTTATAAAAATTTATGAGTCATTAAATGAATGTTTAGACAGAGACTCTACCTTTTCAGAGAATGATGCACCAACATTAAGTAGACTAGAATCAGGGGTTAGTGAATGATCAGTGAACGCTTGAGATACACGAACATTTTGTAGGTCTGATAACTCCTTCTCTTTCCTCGTTAATTCATCACGTAAATCTTCCATCTCATCACACTGTATGTTAGCAAGGTTTGTATGGGTTAGATATATTATACATGTATCGGGGGAGGGGTTAATGTTTGATGTTTTCCCGAAGCCCCAATATTACACAGGAAAAATTTCTGCGTACGCGGTTCGTACGATTCGCGTACGTTTTTCGTACGCCATTTGGCGTACGCGGATCGTAAAAAAGGGCCCACGTACGCCTGGCGTACGCCATTTGGCGTACGCGAAACGTACGAACGGCGTACGCGGATCGTAAACAGTGATTTTTTGGCGTACGCCAATCGTACGAACCGCGTACGCCTTTCGTACGCGGACTTAATATACGTTTTTCGTACGCCAAAAATATACAGTAATGTTGATACATAAAAATTCATTTTTGGCGTACGCCGTTCGTACGCATTTCATTCGCCATTTAGGTGATATGGTTTTCGTACGCCAATACTCTTCTGTTTCTGTACACTTATATAGCCATATATATGCCTCCGCCTGCTGATCCTCAGTCAAATTCGCCTTCCTCATAACACTGTTGTTTTTCTTCTGGAAAATCTGGTTTTAAACCATTTGTAGGATAATTACACCTTCTATACAATGATCTATAACTGATATACATTGTTTAAGAGAGTGACAGACAGCAACTGATAAAGTGATCCCAATACTTCATCTCATGGCACTGTATACCATAGTCTGAGAAATACATTGTAAATATACACAAACCAAATATTAGTTTTAATTTTATTTTCAGTTATTTCACATTAAAAACACATGATTCTTCTATCTCTTCTCTTGAGGCTCCGGACAGGCCACAATCTGAAAATACAGAAGAAAACAGCATTTAATTACCTATTATTAATGACCTTGTGTTAGGTTGATAAAATGACAGACGAAATGTATTCGTTTAAAAAGCAAAGATTATTTGATTACTTTTTTTAATGGTAGATTGAAATACAAGCTCCGCAAGTACTGTGTTGACTTAGGCAAGGTAGATTAACGGTTCTTGCGCACTGCTCTTATATTAAAGGGAAATATTTTAAAAATCATACAAGAGGTACAGTTATGGTTCTTAAATGTAAAATGTCTAAGATATGCTGCAGACTAGAAATGCTCTAATAAAACCAATCATTGAGAAAATATTCAAAAATCACAGAAGTTGAGTAATGGTTCTTGAATTGTTTTTTTCAGCATGGCATACCAGTTTAACTCATTGATTCAAACGAAATGGGCTACAAAATATTGTGTTTGAAACTAGGGCAGTATAACAAGCTAGGGGAATTATCCCCAGACAAAATTGTATACAAACTATGTCTCTCAAGAGTGTTACATCCCTCCATAGTACACAGTATACAATTAATTGTACTTTGTACAACTAGTTTCAGATCGGATCGGCCCAGGCACCTCCAGCCATGGGCCGATAAAATTTTAATTTGAACAACAGAAAAACCTGTAGGCCCAAAAGGCCAATCAAACATGCCAAATCGAGTATAAAATATTGTTCCTGGGAAAGACCAGTACCAATGATAACGATCGGATATTTATTAACATATTGGATAAACGCGAATAGTCATCGTCGATCGATGCCAATGTTTGCTTAAGAGAAGCTATTATAAGTAGAAACTTGTGCGTTTCTGTGATTCAGAGATGCTCATCATGCTTACCTCTTCAAACAATTTCCTTATTTCTGGTCAGAAGTCCTTCAGATCATTGGCGGCCCTCCACTAATTGCTCATCTCTCTCGTCTGTAACAAATAAATAAATGTATTACAAACATTATTTATAACCAAAGGTCAATTTCAGAATTATTATAAATTGCCCAAAATATAATTGCTTTGATTTTTCAAATGAAAGTAGATAATATTTCTCACAATCTTTTCAAGACAAAATTTATCATAAACATAAAGCAGTCATTGACAGCCATATCACCTGCACTATATGTAAACAAGAGGGCCCGAGCCCTTTCTTGGTCGCTCACCTGACAACTTCTGAGAGACAAGTGTCTTGAATATTGGATCAAAACTGAGGAAGTGTACATAGAGTGCATGCATACGAGTATATTCAAAGATTTGACCAAGTGACAAAATTTTTTACCGAACATGACATAGTTGAACATTGACCAAGATCATGATGACTAAGTTTCATGAAGATTGAATCAAAACTTGTGTATTTAAAGTGAACACAAGGTGTTTCTAAGATTTGACCTAGTGACCTAGTTTTTACCTAACAAGACTCAGATTTAAAATTAGCCTAGAATTCAATGAAAATGTCATTCTGAAGAAGTTTCACGAAGATTGGATCAAAACTGTGACCTCCAGGATTTTCTCAGAATGACTTAATGACCTAGTTTTTGACCCAACATACCCCAGTTTTGAACTTGGCCTAGATTTGTTTGCTTTGCATTCTAATTGTGGCCTAGACGAAAAAGTTCGTATCTTGATCAGATTGCACTTTAGTAGAGGCTGGGCTGGATCCAAGTTGGCAGCAAACACTTAGGACCTTTTCTTTTATATCTTATTATAACAGACAATCTGGTAAGATAGTCTTACCATGTTACATGATGAGCAGACAGGCCCTTTCACACTCCTCTGTAGGTTAGCTGTCTAGCCTGATATATGTAGATGTTCCACATCTAACATTCTTCTCTGTGAACATTGACGGTGGCAGACCCATCAGGTTGGGTATTATCAGTATCTGGAAATGTAACAATACTAGTAATGAATAAATATACATGGAGACATAAACACAAGTTATGCCCAGCGGAAGCTGTGTCCATAACAAAAAGCGAAGTCATTCAAGTGTTACCAGGCTTTGATAATGTCTTCTGTTTTTATGATAGTAAGTTTATAATAATATGTACCCCAAGTTTAAAATCAATGGATTGATACCAGATGGACAATATTTGCAACATTGTGTAACAGACAGACAAAGGAATGGACAGGTGCACTGATATATGCCTCTGCTTCAGTAGATGACGAGTATTAAGATATAGAAACTTCTTCCTGAAACTGAATCCAGTCATGCTAGTGGAGACAGAATAGAATATAATAAATGCTTGTTCCAGAAAAAGGGCACATAATTCTAAGTCTTATTGATACTATATCACTGGGTTGTCTGCCTTGTCAGTATGAATTGATCTTCGCAAACGAAAGCTGATGGTGACATGATGCATTTGTTATGAAACATGTTATAGAACATTGTTCCGTGATGAATGAAGGCATATAATTGTATCACAGTTCGACTTCTAAAAAATGTTCTTTTACCCAAATTCAATCAAGAAGTAATTTACCTGCATTTGACCCGTTCAAAATGTCCACTGCCATCCAAAGTACTCATTAGACATACATGTTGATCAATAAGTTCTCTGACTATGTACTGGTAGAGCCAATCTATTTATTCTGGTGGTTACACTGTCTGTTACAATGGCTGTAAAGAAAACAAATAAGTTATTTAAATATATGCAATAACAACCACCAATAAACTGATACAATGTAATGGCTTAGCTATTTTGGTACATCTGTCATCTGGGGGGATTTTCCATCTATCGGGGAATCCATTCTATCAAGGTAATAAACCATGCATTTCAGGCAAGATTTCAATCAGACGCTAGTTAAAATTCACAGCTCAGTACTAGGGCTGCAACAGCATACCGCGATACACAAAACACCACAGACTTGAATCCCACACGGTTCAGGGTACAATACTTCTAAATTTCGGTAAGGTTCGGTTACTTCAGTATTTATAAGCGCTTTTATGAGCAAAATAATATTAATTAAGACAACAAAAATATCTGACAGCCTACTGATTAGGTACAATTACTATACCGGTATCGCTCGTTTTAATTGTATTAAAATATGCTTCATATTGTCAAAATTCATTTGAAGTAGTTGATAGACACATCTAAATTGCTGTTATAGAAGCAACAAATTCATTGTCACTTAAGACATGAAGTATTTAAGCTGCTGTTAGAGAATATTGTATCATACCGAAATATACCGAACTGTTAGAAAAATAGACGGTATGTATCATATCCAAGAAGAAGAATCCAGGTTAATTTGGGAACAGCCCCATGTGTTTACCTATATTAATACCTTTCCAATGTCCCCGCCCTGCCCTGAGTCTGTGAGTACAATTAAGCCTTCAGATTCAGGCCATGATAGCAGGAAAATGTAGATGTGATGATTATTTTGTGGTTCATCATCTGTATAAGTGTGACTGTATGTGTCTGGGGAGGGGGATTTTACCCTTCTAAAGGCTCATGCGTTCTGGATACCATAATTAAATTTAGCTTTTGTTGATACTGACGCTCATCTTTATAATGGAATGATCATCGTCAAAGAGCTCAAACTACCATGGCCCCCACCCCCTGGGATGATCCAGGTTTTTTACTATTGGGTTGTCATATCAACCACCCAGGGAACAGCTGGTGGTTTAAATCTCTGTTATTTCCTGGGCCACTAAAAGCTAAATATTGTACCTGTGGTATTGGTTACGGTAAGTGGTTTGGAGACATAAATCCCAATGGCTGCACTGCCGGGGAATTTGGAAGGTAAAAACATGGCCGTTTCTCCAGCTATCCACTGCCAAAACCCCAGGAGTGGGTCATGTATGCAACGGACTGCCTGGTGCATAACAAAGCATTCATAGGGTTAGTTGAAAAATGCCCTTGGTATAGAGGACAAATCCTAAGCCCTGAAGGATTTCGATTCATGCATTGAGAACTCAGAGTCAGAAACAAAAAAATCCCAATCCCAGGTTTTGAGTGGCCAAATTGAGATTTCGATTCATTGATGCAAATGTAAGATAATCGGTCATAATTACATTTCATTCACGATATGAACAGTTCAATACAATTTGTAAAAGGAAATTATGAATAAGACTTTGTTACGAAATGGCGTGGGTGCGAATCCAATCCAAAATATCGACAACAACAGACGCCTTTGTGGTTCGTTTTTAACGTCGGAAATATTTACCTGCTGAGTTAACTGCTTATTCACAATCATTCTCCAACATATGCATTTGACTAAACGTTGTATCATCGCATTTTACACGATCTTATGCAACCAGGAACGCTGACTGACTGAATTGTTGTTGTTCTTGTACTGAATATTTTCACGTGCTCTACGTCATAGTACGGCAAAAACCCGTTCTTTCCGGACAAAAAAAGTACGGGCCGTCGATAAAATTGCTGTAGATATATTTTTTAATTATCATGTAAGCTACATAAAAACACTTTAAAAGCTTTAGTGTTCACTTTTTAAAAAAAGGAAAAATCATTGCAAGGTAATTTGTACCTTATATAAAGATTTAGTGGACATGGATTCTACAAATCATAATAGATCTACACTATAATATAGCCAAGCTTGCCTTCAATTCTTAAATAGTTGTTACAAATTATAATACTGATCTGATTATATGATACTAAATAAATAAAAGATTTGATATTGGAAATGGTCCCGCATGACAACTTACGACTTGGTTCATTCTTCAAAAAAGCGTACGAAAAGCGTACGCCATTTTCATATATAAGAGCGTACGTCTAGCGTACGCTTCATTCTGACGTACGAAATCCATACGCGGATCGTACGTTTTTCGTACGACATTTTTGGCGTACGAAATTCGTACGCCAACTTTAGTCGTACGTCAAAAATCGTACGCCTGGCGTACGCTTTTTTGGCGTACGCGGTTCGTACGACAAAAAAGGCATACGAAAAGCGTACGATCCGCGTACGATATGCGTACGCCAGACCTAAGCGTACGCCTGGCGTACGCAGAAATTTTTCCTGTGTACCCGGGGGCGAGGCTACTGCCCAATAACACCTGGGGGCATGGCTATTGCCAAATATCACCGGGGCGGGGCCCAATATCACCAGGGGCTACAATGTTATCACCGGGGAGGGGTTCACAATGTAATACCTTGTAACCATTCATAATGATACTGTGTCTAGACTCTTAGTCATCATAGGAAAATCTTTTATTATATTGAAAATTTGTAAACAGCCGAAGAACCTGTGTTAGTGAGTGGTGACCTGAATTGATCAACTTCCTGTCCTAAATACCCAAATGATTTGTCAAAAATAAATACATCTGTACAGTGTTTTTTGTTAGATACACCTGTGTTTAACAGTCACCTGCTAGTATAGTTACAACCCCATTTGATATACCCATTGACTGGTTGCTAAGACATGTATCATTCAGAATGGCACAGAGGTATACATACATTGTCAGCCCTCAATACAAATATTATATACATCAAAATAAATTTGTTAATTCAATAACTGCGTGCACTATTGACTAGATCTAACTAAAACATTGTCTTAATAAACTAGTTTTCTTACTACCAAGCCCTACACTAGGTTTCACATAATGATCATTCATAATAAAAAGAAACTATAACTAATAAAATCAAAGTTAGTTTATTCATTGCAAGCGCCATCCTCAAAATTTGCCTTGAAATCTCCCCCACCTACACTTTTAAAGTAGACCATAAGGGGTAATGTTCTTGAATATGTTTAGTTTCAGACAAGAAGCATCAAGTACAGAGAACAGTTGGATTTCCGTGTTCTGAGACTTAAGTAATGGTCTCCCCCTGCATTAAGTAATAATGATTCCAGACAAAATTAAACAAATACAGGATGCCCTATAGTTAAGCACAAAAAACATAAAACAACTACCAAACAAATATAATGCACAGTGTCTTCAATCTACTATACTAACTATATTAATATGGAAGACATAAACATGTACCAACACACAAAATTTATTATAAATAAGTTTCATTTTGTTTTTCACTCAGGTATTTGGTGTCAAATTTGAGAAATAATGACAAATATTGAAATATATGCCTCCCCCCATTACAAAAAATCTCTTGAAACAGCTAAGTAACCAAGCATAACTAATGTGTGAGATGTAAGAACAAATTATGGCTAATGAGTGAGATACCAATGTTGAACTAACACATACCATATTCTGTACACCTTTCTCCACCTTTAGATCATTATAATCTGACTGTAGACGTAAGATTTGTTCAGCTAGATGATCTATTTCTTGATTCTTTTCTTCTAGAAGATTCTGTGATAGACCTGAGATGTCTGTAACACTAGATGATTCAGATAACTTCACACGTTCCTGTAGTAACATAGTTGATACATCAATACAGAATACAAGACATATTTCAACATCCTTGCATTTGATACATCGATGGCTTAGAACCAGAAGGTCGTAACTACCTCTTACGACCGTATAAGACTCGTACATAATTGAAATCTGCTTCACAAGGCACTTCTTATGAGCTTATTTTCATGAAAATTTGAAATTGTCATGTTGACCAAACATTCTGAACACAGCAGGGGTCCTACTGGAGCAAGTGATGTTAAATCCAAAATCTTAAGATGCAAATCATGTAAAGAGCTATCTGAACACATCCCTACACACAAATTTCCTATCCAAACACTGTTCTATTATCAAAATTCAGACAAAGACATATCAAATTACAATAACTGTGTCAGCGCTTTGCATATTCAAATCATTTCTTTTTTAATCGTGATAACTGGATTATTTCCGAACTGTAGGGCCCCCTAACTTTTCAAATTAAAAACCCAAACTAAAAGGTCTTGTCAAGTTATGATATACACAAACAGTAGAAGATTCCTACCCGTAGTTGTTTATTTTCTCTCTTCATGGCTTCCATCTGTTTCTCCATCTCTCTATCACTCTCGTATTCGATCCCTTCCACCGGAGATCCACGTGAGGTACGTCCACGATCTCGTTGTTCACGTAATTGTTCTATCTGTTGCTCACGGTTACCTACTTTCTCATCCATCTCTTCAAGACGAAGTTTCAAATCTGAAATCTGATTAACCACAACATTTCAATTAATTGTTTCAAATCATTATCACACAAGAAGTTAACATGCCAAATAGTTATCTTCTAACCATCTGATTGTAAATATTAAACACTAGAAGGGTTTTTTACACAAAAATATATGCCCCCTCAAACGGCCACAATTCTGAGACAAATCATCCAATTTTAAATTCATACCACCATGCACAACAAGGATTGGTTTAAACTATTAAGTGAAGTTTCATTTAAATGTGAAGACTTATAACAAGAACACGAGAAGACTAACTTTGGGACATCCATCCCCGGACATACATCTAGCGCACAATCAATCATTGTCGGATACCCACGGTCGTTGCCTCCGCTCCGCTACGTACATCTCCCGTTGGATTTTTCTTTACCGATTCACCGTTTTGTTAAATAACTAAAACAGTATTCTGATTGGATGGAGTACAATCTTGTAATGCGCCTAACAGCCAATCAGATCGCTCGTACTAAAACTATATTCGTTTCACGTAAACATGGCAACTACATCTGAAGTTAACTTTACCTTGGCGTGTGAATTGTTCAAAATTGAAGAAATGCGTGAGTTTCAGAAGGATACTGTACATGCTTTGATCAGAGGAAAGGATGTGTTTTTATCAATGAAGACAGGCGGCGGGAAGAGTTTATATTATATTTGCGTCTCCACGCCGGAGAGTATCGAAAATGTAAGCGTCGTTTCAATTGGTTAATGTATATTCTGTTCTATTCTGTGAAAACGCGAATCGGTAAGGAAAAATCCCACGGGAGATGTACGTAGCGGAGCGGAGGCAACGACGGTTGGTATCCGACGATGATCAATATGTTTCCCCTACTAAAATTGGTCTTGAGTCAAATTTGTCATCTTCTATTAATAAAGTCGTTATTATTATTAGTAAATTATTATACTGTAATTGGGATACATAAAAATCTTCCAAGAAAACCAAAGGTTCTGTAAAATGTAGTTCTATATGTCCACATGATAACATTCCAATCACAGAAATACATGAATAGAGTTTGGTAGAACAGTCAACACTGGTCAATACTCAATCTGGACTAAAATAATTTATACCAAATCAGCAAAAAATGTCCAGTCATTGACCAAGACAAATCAATATTGTCCAAGTTAATTAAATTAATTAATTAATTATAGACATGTATATATCACGCTAGCAGTCTTGACTTTGACATTCTTGGACATTGACTACATTGTATAGTTTCATGTCTGAGTGTTTTTTTATAAATAAATTAGTCTGTATATTGGTCTAAACATATCCATGCACCAATATCTAATTCAGATTTTTGTCTAACCACCCTAATTCTTACATTCATCCCATGTTTTAGCGGTTAAAGCATGGGATCCACTTCGGAAGTGAGTTCTCTTCAATATGATAAGTTTTGACCAGGCATTTTTAATGGGGATTTATCCTGCCTTCGCAACAATGCCAATTATTGTTTGTAAAAGGGGGTTAGTTGATGTTGTTGAACCGGAGTTTATGCCTCCGTGGCTCAGTACTTGTGCTTGAAGTCTAATCTGGCGACCCAGGTTCAAATCCTGGTGGAGGCACACCTATTTTATGCCTGCCATATTTCATCAGACACTGACTGGCAAATAAAGGCTATGTTCGCCTTGGTAGGTAATTCTGGTTAAATAATATTGATTTGTAAAATTCCTTTTAAAGATATTTTTAATAATGTTTTCTTACCTCTTTCTCTTTTTCCTCAGATTTTTCTCTTTCAAGTTCGAGTCTCTTAGTGACTTCAGGTATATCTACAGAGAGGCCACGGTGATGTCGCATATCATCAAGTTGGTTACGTAAGCTTGAGATTTGTACGAGATTCTCGTTGACCTGAGATTGTAGCGTGAACTTTTCCCTGACAACCTCCTGAAAGTTAAGCATAATAGCAAGGTTACTATGGTTACAACATCTCAACATCAAGATTCTGGATACTCATTTTTAGATATAACAAAACTGATTTTATGTGCGTATTCAATAGTTTTCTAAGATTTAAATCTAAACATTCTTTAGAAAGGCAATTTTTGTCGGAGTACTGTTATATGAAAATACGTGTTATACGAATTTTTTTTCTTACATGAATATTTGAGATTTTGGTAATTCCCAGTGAATGAATTATTTTTTGTCAAAGAAAATATCTAACAAATTTTGTGAATATGGACCCAGATCTAAGGACTAGTACAGAACATTAACAGGACAACTCAATGCTTATGATTTGATTACCTCCATAGTTTTGTTGGCAGCTTGTCTCATCTCCTCCTCGACGGTCATCTGTGGTGTGGAACGTTCTTTCTTCTGATCAGCACTAGCATCAAACTCTACAGAACTACCAGATTTAGGTGATTGTGTTCCGGACTTAGCACTGTCTGACATCTCGTCGTCAGGATACGGTCGTCGTGACAACTCTTCTTCTAATTTCTTTAATTTCTGGAACATTTTAAAGATAAGCAAAAATAACAGTCTTTAATACATAAGAGAAGAAGTTTTATAAATACTCAATGAAGCAATCGGACAAAGTCACAGCGCTGTGTTTGCCTCCTCATAAGATTGCTTTCTTCAAAAAGCTTATAACAAAAGCTGACAGACATAGTGGCAGCTATAAAATTCAAGGAATTCTTTGATAAAACTTACAATTTAGTTCTGGTTAGAACGAAAACTGGTGAGGTGAATCTGCCACTATATATAACTAACAAGACTGTTTTCAGTAAAAGCTGATGCCTAGCGGTAGCCTGGTCCATATTCACTAGATAAGTCATTCAACTTGAAAATTTTGTAACAAATGAGCGGACAAGTAACTAAATCCTGTATGATGTATACCTGTTTACTCTGTTCTAGCTGTTGTACTTTATCTTGTATATCTAGTTCTAATTGTTGTATTATTGTCTTCAGTTCTTTAATGCTGATATCCTTGTCTCTACAATCATGTTGATATTTCTCTGATTCCAGTAATGCCTGGTTGTGTAAATCTATACGATTCTGTAGCTGTTCTGATAAATCATCAATCTGTAATATATAACATGACAGTGTACATACAAGTTAGGGCTAGAGTTTGGACAAGGAATAGGAAAAGTTAGGACAAGAAATAGGGAAAGTTAGGACAAGAAATAGGAGAAGTTAGGACAAGAAAAAAAATGAAGTTAGGATAAGAAATAGGAAAAGTTAGGACAAGGGTTTGGAGATCTAAGACCAGAGGTAGAAAATGAAAGAAATAACGCTTTCTACTTTCAGGTATTCACTTTTCCAAGAACCTGACATTTTCTGTTTAAAACATTGCTCTTTATTTAGCAAAAAGTAAGACAAGAACATTACTGCCAATTTACATTTGGAGACATCTTTTTTAAGAATAAATGCTTAACAATGTGGCAATTTTTTATAAATAATCTAATTTCAAATACTTAAATATAAGTAAGTAAACTGAACAAGCATGAATTAAAATACACCAACTTTAACTATGCATTCATACTGTATGTGTATATCTTACACTAGCTTATAAAATCAATGAAATTGGTACACGGTACAGTACTTCATTGATAAAATAATAAATCAAATATAAGTAGAGCAATAAATTACTTATATATCAAACATGTACCCTACATGTACCCTAGACCTGATGCATAATTAAAAACTTTCCCCACAATAAAACTACTAACCCTCTGATATTTTATTACTGTCTACTTTTTATAGGTTAATTTGGTTAGCAGGGTAAAGAAACTGCAGACCTTTCAGTAATAAACCTGGACTTGAAGATTATAAAATATTCATTTAAATACTGTGTGTATATCTGAAAATGGCTTTAATATTTACATTGACCTATTGTTGATCGTTCTTTGATAAACTCACAATGAACTTAGTTCAATATGACCAAAGACTCTCACAGGTCTGTTTAGCACATGGCCACCCTTAGCATCTGAACCTATATTAATATCAGATAACATGGCTATATCCAGAGCGTAAAAATTTCTGGGTCATTTATGTTTGTTAGTAGCATTTTCAATCACTTGCATGATGAAGGCTGGAACTTTGTTATTAACCACGGGATTATCATGCCCAATTAACAATTGTGTAGGCTTTTGTCTGAATATCACAATTTCTTTTTTGACAGATTTAAGTATAACAAGATTGCGTTCAATAAACGCTTATGCCCCCGTGGAAGCCATCTCCATAAAAAGCTAAGTCAATCAGGGGCCATTATTCAGTTAAAGTGTTTGATAGTGTTACATGGCTTTGAACTATAAGGGGCTTATGATGGTAAATGAATATGCCACATTTGAAAGCAGCGCCTTGATCGACTTCATGTGTGATCTGGTGATATAGATGTTATGGTTCTTTGTCACTGCACTTCTCCAAGTTGCCATCTATTCATATACCAAGTTTCAAGTCAATATCTTAAACACTTTTGAAGATAAACTCCTGTCAAAATTTGATTCTGAAAATACTAAAGGGGAGATAATTCAAAATTTAAGACAGACAGAGTTATGGTTCTTGTTCATTGCACTTCTCCAAGTTGCCATCTATTTATATTCCAAGTTTCAAGTCAATATGTTAAATAGTTTTGAAGATATACTCAGAGCAAAATTTGACTATAAAAAAAAACTAAAGGGGAGATAATTCAAAATTTAAGACAGACAGATTTATGGTTCTTTGTCAATGTTGCCATCTATTTATATTTCAAGTTTCAAGTCAATATGTTAAATAGTTTTGAAGATACGCTCCAGACAAAATTTTATTGTAAAAGTACTAAAGGGGAGATAAGTCTAAGTCCAAAATTAGGTCAAGGTGAAGGTTAAAATGGAGTCAGGTGATACAGGCGTGTGGAGAGTGGTCATATACAACATCCATGCAAGTATGAAAGCTTTGTAGCAAGCCATTTTTATGCTAGAAGAAACGGTCAATTTGGGTTAACCAAGAATTTTACCTTTCAATAAGTCTAAGTCCAAAATTAGGTCAAGGTGAAGGTCAAAATGGAGTCAGGTGATACAGGCGCGTGGAGAGTGGTCATATACAACATCCATGCAAGTTTGAAAACTTTGTAGCCAGCCATTTTAATGCTAGAAGAAACGGTCAATTTGGGTTAACCAAGAATTTTACCTTTCAATAAGTCTAAGTCCAAAATTAGGTCAAGGTGAAGGTCAAAATGGAGTCAGGTGATACAAGCGCGTGGAGAGTGGTCATATACAACATCCATGCAAGTTTGAAAACTTTGTAGCCAGCCATTTTAATGCTAGACCAAACGGTCAATTTGGGTTAACCTGGCTGGACGGACGAACGGACGGAAGGACGGACGGACGGACGGACGGACAGGTGAATTACTATATGCCTCCCGATCTATCGATACGGGGGCATAAAAATATTTAAGGGTTCCTGGACACAGGTTTTGCACAATATTTAGGTCAGGACCAGGTCAATATCATCGTAGCATACGATTATAACACAAGGATATCAATGGAGCAAAATTTAAAATCAGGAAATGGCACCCCTGATTTTTTAATAACAAGCAATTTTACCTCTCTCTGTAACCTTGAACCAGCACCATTCTGTTTCTCTAGATCTTGTACAATCTTCTTCCACTTCTCTAAATCTTTCTGATATTCTTCATGTTCTTGTTCTCTTTCTGTAGATTGTTCCTGTTATATATACGGTAAACCTTTGCTTAATGACCATCCTAATAATAGGATCATCATTTTCATGATAAGAACTTATCAAATTCTTCACAATTTATTCCACCTTTATAAAATACTTAAAATCAACATTGAATAGACTATTTTGAAAATTGTTTTTGTTGAATCACGTTCAAATGGACAGAGAAATTTTGCTGCACTGAATGTCTAGCCTTCCGACTATTTCTGGCAAATTTGGCGATTAGAAATGAAGAAAACAAATTATTTTGAGTTTAAGACCTTACCTCAAGGAACTGTTTCTTAGCCTTGAGTTGTTTATCCAGAGCTTCAACATGTAACTTAAGATCAGCAACTTCCTGTTTCTTGTCATCGAGAATCTTGCCATAGTGTGTCTCCATATCCTCCCCGGTGGTTTCGAGTTCACGTACACGAGACTCGTATCTCTCCTGTATGTGCTTGAACTGTTCTTCCTTCTCACGATTCTCCGAGTTTAACCGAGTCACCTCCAACATTAGAGCTAATAAGGCAAAATGAAAAAAACATCATTAAAGAACATGTTCTCGTCTTTTTGACCAAATTCGGTTAAATTTTGGAACAGCATCAATGTAAAACAAGCAAAGTAAGATTCCGTCTGCTACACACCACCTGAAAACAATTAAATTAAATTAATTTGTTTGCAATTTTCCTCCAAGCCAATGGATGATGACTAAAATATTGAAATATGCTACAATTCCATCATTGTTAGAAACATTTGAAGTATTATAGAAGTTAAACCTTGATTTGCACAAATTCAATACAACACAAATTACTGAAGTTAAAAGTTGGGATTAAAGCACAATAATTTGCAAAGTGCAATTATAAAACCTCACTAATACAACATTTAAAGATCAATTTATTGTTATTTAAAAAACTATAGAAAGAAAAAATTAAAACAAAGTCCAATAGTCCATACAACACAAACAAGTTGACCCATTTAAAACAAAATCTACTTTAAGCTTCTATGTCAATAAAACAATGTTAAGCAAAAAATCCACGCCAAAATCGTCTACAGTTACTACATTAATTGTCACAAACATCAACTAAATTCTATAAGCATTATAAATCATAAAATTATAAAATATGAATTAAAATCTACGTCAACAATTGACATTTAATCTCATTTGCCCCAAAAAGTAGTAAGTTTAGTAAGTCAGAAACATATTATATTATATTGTCCCCACAAGATGAAGGGGTGAGCAAAAGATATTCAATCTCATCTTCAAATAATTGATGAAAGAAACACAATAAATCAGTGCCAATAAATGCTTACTTGGACTCCATTGTTCCTGATTTCCTGAATCAACTTAAACACTGTTTATACATTATAACATAATCCATTCATTAATATCATTATTATGCGATGAATATTTTATCCTTTTTATGCAAATTTTTAAAATTTTTAATTTATATTCTTCCAATATTGACTTTAAACATTGTATAGTCGATATTATAAGAATGACAAATTTTACGCCATGCACTAAACTTATACATGTATATCACAGTTTCTGATCAGCACTTCTTGTATAAAAATTTAATGAACTGTTAACTGTAAAGACAATGTATGTCATGAAATTTGATATACAATGTAAAGCAAGTGAAAACTCGCGTCACAGGACAAGAGTATATTCTGTAAACAAAGACACCTCAACTTTTGTGTACATTCCGTTGTAAAACAATTGATTATTTATCAATAAAAATTTTGACGGGCATTTTATCTATAATCAGTGTAAACAATAGCCGTGGTACTCTGACATACTTGATGAATCTAGGTTAAATGAACCAAATAATTGCTACAGTTAACTCTTAATACAAAATATTATTTTTAAAAATTTGTCATATTTTTTTTTAATTGCCAACATCTTGATTTATTTCTTAAACCCTTAACCAGATAAATGCTATAACATGAATGACATATTTGATGGGTGTGGTCAATGGCTGAATTATTTTGGTGTGTAAGAGATTGGTATCAACACCAAAAGTTTTCTAAAATTTTCAAGAATGAACCACTTTCTGCATAATGTTTTATCAAGCTTAATTGGACAAAGGGTTAATTAAAATAGCATTTTTTAAAAAAGATTTGAATGAAATGGAGTTGAGTATGAAAACTTGACATATTAGGTTTTTGATACTTATCACACAGCCAATCAGCTACTAATTAACTACAGTCAAAATGAGGTAAGTTTTTAGGTTGATGATTTATGAATCAAACTGGGGAAGGCATGTGTGAATGAGGGTGTGGCTTATGTGCATGTGTGGGGGAAGGGAGGTAATTATGTCTGGTATAAAAATCACAAGTGACACATCAAAAATAAAATAAATCTATGACTTATTAATTGTGCGACAACAGTGCAATATTAGATTCAAACAACTGTTGCATCTTGTTTCTTTTAATTCAGTGATTTAAAATAGTCCTGAACCCAGTTCTCTTTTTCAGTATTTGATGTAAAAAACTATCCTAAAAGTAACATTTACAATAGATTTACAACCACAGGTAAATAAGTCATAGATTGATGTAAATATGACTAAGAAAGTGGAAAAACAATTTCGTATTTTAGCATAGGTGACAGATGAACATTTACTTTCACTATATCGGCCAAAAATAATTAACTATAACACAAATCTGTACATCATGCCTATTCAGGTCAATCATTTGTAAAACATTTTTTCATTGGCAGAAATGGACTAAAATCAAATTCAAAAACTTAACATTTTTTCCACTTTCTATGTGACAAAATCATTACTATCACAAAGACAACAAAAAGCAGCTGCATTGCAGTGAAACAAAACACTTGGTGAAAGAAAATGCAGTAAACATAGAAATCTAATTTTCCAACAAGGGCCATAACTCTTTTAAGTGCTCAAGTTAGCGACATGGAAATATTGGGAGAATTTCGTGATATTCTTTCATCTATCTCAAATGACTGAATACAGCTGCTTCCTGATACAAACATGCTCAATACACACATCACATCAAGGAACTAACTCACCGCAATGTTTCATATACTGGCCTAGAGTCTATAAAACTAGCAGTCAGTTATAGTAAGCAAATCATGTAACTATAATATCAGGACAGTCACCACTATTACAATATCCAGTCACTCAGGTCCATAATTGACACACTATACATATTATGTACAGTCACTCAGGTCGATATTCTAATATAATGTACAGTCACTCGGACCCATAATTGACACACCACTGATACAATATTCAGTGTCTCAGGTTGATATTGACATCCCCACAAATATGATATATGGTCACTCAGGTACACTATTGCACAAAGTTATTTACCCGTCACTCATAAAACCTTGTGTGCTTTTGTTTTCATATCTGACAGGACAACAGATAGCGCAGAATAGTTCTGAGACCAGGTAAAGAACTTTGTGTATTAAACAGTCACTCAAGGAGATATACTTGTATATATACATACGAAATGCCAGGAATTTATCACATTACTCTACACTTAATCAAGGGCAATAACTCTGTAACTTTGTTTATCCATAAAATAGAGCAGGCATTTGGGAATACATATCAGGGTAAAGCATCGGGATAGAAGCTGGGAGCTCATGCAGGGTTGTATTTATATGGCAGCATGCGAAATTTCTGGTATTCGTCTTTCAAACTATCATGTACAATTTCTACTTAGTATATATAAGCGTAACTTATTCCTATTATACAGACCTATGTTATGCCTACCTTATAAGGGTCATGCAATATGTACGGTCGTTCTAGAGTATCTTATGTAAAACTTAAACGGCTACGATTATGAGAATATGATGACGTTCTAAAGGTCACACAAGTTCAAGGTCATGCGAGAAATACATTTTTTGGCAATCTACTAAACAGCCTCAATCTGATAATATAACTGGCTACACAAACTCTCAAATATGCAAATATGCTGAGTAATAAAACATTCTTATATCTAAATGTTCTTAGACATTCTATAGACCAACCTTTGTCGCCATTATGAGGCTCTATCACTTCATCTTGGGCCCTGGTAGCTGCATAATTAGAACCATGCATTATAAGACATTCAAAAGTTTTAAATATGCACAAGAAACTTTTTTAAATTTTTTAAAATCTCTACAATTTTTTCAAACTTTTAAAAGCTAGTTACAATAGAAACAAATATATTTTTATCAAAATGCATATACAAGCTTCTATCAGTCAGTAGGATTAGAAATGATTAGTCTGACCATGCAGCCAAAGAACCGTTAGTTTAGAACTATCGTCAGTAAATATTTCAGTATTTCATTGAATATTTCATGCGTCCATTTCCCATCATGCAGTATTGACCTTGACCAGTCTTGAGTAAATTGATTGTTAGAAAGAATGTCCATGTTATTAGGTAACGTTCTGATTATATGACCAATTTCTACCCGGAATTCTACCCGGAATCCTTGAGATATAACAGGACATTAGTCCATGAAATGTTACTGTTAGTGTAACTGTATACCAAGAATATAAAGATGTCTGAACACTGGGTACATCAGAGCGAGAACAGTCGACTTCCATATAAAGACAAATCAGTGAAATCAAATGTAATAATATATTTGAAAAGAATTTCTTAATTTTTTTAATCAAATTTTCAGACAAGATTTTCATTTTTTTTGCTGGCTCGTCTGCCGTTTTACCAATTTCTTAAAATTTTGGATAGCAGTTTCACAATTTTCGCCATTTTGGAATACAAAATGTGGTAAAAATCTCAAGGTTAATCATTTTTCAACAACAAATTGAATATCATTAAAGAACACACATCAATTCCACTGATTTGTCTATTTATAGAAACCAATGCATAGAAATGAGAAAAGAGACGAGGTGATATTGAGAACATTGTGAATCCCGTGCAACCAGTAAAGTGCAAATGTTGATCGGAATATCAAAGTTGAAGCAATAAGAAGCTTTAAACCTAATAATTATACTGGTAAAACATAGAATAATAGAATTATATTAAATTGATAAAATAATCAAAGACACATTTCATCCCATCGGTACCAAAAGGATGAAATATGTTGTAAAATTCAACATTTACTTCTGATTGTCAAAATTATTCTCAATTTTCAATTGTAATGTCGTATTACAAGCCTTAACCATTTACTCCACAAACACCAAATGTACATAGTTAAGTTACATGTTGAATGCAATGATCATTCTTCCCCAACCTATCAACTATCTTTCATACAATATGAGTATGGCCTACATGGTATAAAGTGTCCCCGATCTCAAGCATTTAACATAGTATAGTAGTGTTATAGTGTTAGTGTTACGGTATATAATGTATAAGAAAGTTAAATATAACTGTCAACTGTAAGAGAACATTATATATCCATATTACAAACTGCGTAACATTTCATCCTTCATGTGTCCCTGATACAACAACATAATTTGATTGATAAACATTGTTCCCAATTATGTATAAGTCTTTGCTTAGAAGACCCTAGAAAAAATGATAATTGTGGGATTTTAAGCCTACTAAAGAGCAGTGATTTTTAGCCCCAATGTCGTAAAAAATGATAATACCAGTAGTCAATTAAATATGTTCAACTCAGGTTATTGTAAACTCTTTAACACATTTTTGGAACACATAAAGGATGGTAACCATGTTAACTAGATGAGACTAACTGGATAACAGGTTAACTAGAATACAGCAACTACCAGAATAATATAATATATAAACATTATTAGCAATAGAAATATTAATCAAACATAGAAAATAAACATATAAGATATGAAACAGCAAGTAATGATCTCAACAACAACATATGTATCATCAGTTGAACATCATAATATTGAAAGTTTGGTAAACATCTGATGTAATTGAATTTCAAGCAATTCTGCTAGTAACCACAGGAAATCGATCTTGCCACAAGAGAAATGGAAGCCTCTCTAGTCTCTGCGGTAGTCCTAGAAGATGGGACTCGACAGGCATTCAAATATCATTTGACTTCCATTACAGACTCAACAGGCATAAATTTCTTGTGTGACAGAGATGGGATGCTGTGATAACAGTTGAAAACTTGCTAGACTGACATTTCCTGCAAATCAAATGGTAATTTCCTAGTTTAGGCAGTTTAAATTTTCGAAAGAGAAAAAATAGGTATGTACCAAACCTTCAATATATCATTTAACTTATAAAATTTCATTAAATCGAAAGTACACAAACTGAAACATGAAATAATGCAATAATGCAATAAATCAGAACCTGAAAATGAACATCATATTTATAATACCAATAAGGTCATGCAAATTGAACATAATGCAACAAACAGCCAGTGTCCACCTTAAAAATACTGGGCTGGTATTCACAAAACATCTTAGTAGAAAACTTTTTTTTTAAAATTTCTTTTAGTGAATCAGCTAATTTAAAAGAACCTTATTACTTTTTTAATCATTTTCATGCATTATGTAAAGAACTCTAAGTTTTAAGTTTTATACAATAGAATCAATCAGTACCAAACCATACGGTGCAGCTCTGGAAAAGCTTTAAAGCAATGCTTTAATGCAGTTATAAATTGAAAATCTAATATCTATAATTTTGAAGTCATTTACATAATTATTTAAAGAAATCAGCGTAATACTTGGCATATTTTTCATACAGCTTGCTGATTATATTCCTATAGTATAGAATCAATTCCCTGTAAAACAAGAGCTGGCACAAAACTATTGTAACCCAATTCATGAAAATTATATCATGCACAAGTGAGCCCAGACACAACCACTAGAATGGCTTAATTTAGTTGCATGAGGCCTTATAATGTAATATGCATTAAATTAAAATCAAAAGACTATGTAAGAAATAATTATCAAGAAATTTTCCCTTCTCACTCTTAATGATTTTATAGAGTGAAGGTCAAACACAATTACTTGGGATAGAAAGACACATTTTAAAACATTTCTAAAATTAGGTCTCAATGAACAAAATCTAATCTGGTACAATTGAAGAAGAAACTGAAAACATAAAATTGTTAATATAAAGGCAAAACAAGCATGCATATACATGTATGTAATAAACAATATTATTGCACAGTTTCCCAAAAATATATATCACCATAAATTATATTCCCACATAAGCATAATTATCTGCGTAATAACCAAATATCTCGAGTAAGAAAGCGCCCTCTACCATGCTATTGGGTGATTGTAAATCAACTTAACCTTTTCTTGTCCAAATGCCCTCATCACAGATTCCTATACCATCAATGTAATATCAACAAATCCATCCCTAGTATCGCTGAAATACAATCTACCAAGATTTTGAGAGCAAGTAACAGTCAATGTTATGAGCATGCAACCTGTGAGCATGCTTGGAATAAACCCAGCTCAGTGTTGCCATGGTGAACATGACAGGTGTTGGTTGCAATGGTGAGCTTGATCATGCAAGCTTGAGAGCAACCAATTGATGATTTGGTTCCCTTAGGACAATTCAGCTTGCTGTTGTTCCTAATTAACCTGGTCCATTTCTCTTTGTCCTCTATGGTAAATTCACAATTATTCCTTAGTCCTTCCTAATATTTGGAACATAGGGCTAACAATTACAGCTGACACAAGATTTTCCCTTGATGGTGCTAGGGATTTCTTTGTCCTTCACACAAATTCGGAAGCAAGGACTAACACAGCTGAGAGCATTATCATCAGAATTCTCAAGATGACTCCTATGCCATCCACATTCTAGTTCATCTGGTTACAAATCCTGTGCACAACCACTAGATCATGCCCATGTCTCCTTTAAGACACAATGAATTCATCCATCTAAGAAATTTGAGATAAACTTAATGACTTGATTTTTGCCTTTTATTTTTATTTCCCTCAATACATAATAAATGAACAAATCAGCCAAAAGTTACAATGGCACAACTGATTAATATCACCCGTTTAACAGTAGTATCCATCACAGAGTTTTCTCGATATATTCTGTATATTGAACATGTTCTAAATTAACTAAGTATACAATCAATCTAACAATTAACAATAATTTTACTCATTAGAATGGATAATAATGCAGAATCCAATATTCTGGTTTTGATGTATGGTCATGCATCTTTCAAGCAAATAATATTTCATTATTCCATCTAATCCCTTTAATATCACTTCCTAATTGGTAAATGACATAGTAATATGTAACTTTAATTATTTAATTCACTCGAGAAGGCACTTGGACAAGATTTTCCCCCAAAAATGTAACAAGCAATATATAAATAAACTATTTCCAACAAATATATAGATAATTGTACAAGTTTGCACACATTAACAAAAACAGTAGCAATATATAATACATGTATATGCTTCACATTATAGCACTGCACATAATGCACAAGAAATCAAAATAGAATTAGAAAAGCAACAAGAAAATTCCTCAGAACATCAACATTGCTGAAATATGTATTTTTTCATGACTCCTATTAATTTTCATTTATAAGTATTTACTCAATTATCAATTTCATTTGCCTTTATTCTGTATGTTAAAGGGCAGAAACAATTACAACAGTCGGACCATGCTCAAAATGTCAGAATCAGGAGGGAGTAAAATTTGAGTGCCAATAATGTTATATACATGCCTGACATTTGCTGGCTTATTTATTTTCTAAACCATGATAATGTTCAGAAGAAATTGTAAAAAGTGCATAAAATAATCAAATAGTGCATCTTCACACATGAGTGTCATTCTGGGATACAACATAACATAGACACACATGCTATAATCAAACAAGAACTGTGTTAATACTACAACATCAATAGAGTTATAACATCTAACAATTGTCTCTCATGAATTCCTCATCAATAAAAAATACCATAAAACCATTTAATATGTGTATCTTGGACTTTATATAACAAGGGAGATCATTTAAGTGATTAAAACAACAACAGCAGGAAGCACTTACAGAGGATTAAACATGAGAGACAACTGTTCAAATATGAGACAATTAGATAATATGTTGTTGCCCAGTTATATGTCAATGAATAATTATCCTACTAAATAAACATATTACACACTAAACTAATTTCTATACACTCCTAACATATTTCAAAATTAAATTGATTCAATTTTTCTTTAAATATTCTGTAAAATTCTGTAAAACGTAACATTTATAAGTAATATTTTTTAAATATTTTGCATAGACCTAATCTTATAAATGAATGATTCTCAATGTTACAAAAAAGCAAAACTATTAGCTTTAAATGAAAACGCAATACCTGTAAAAAGATAAATACAATCAGGGGCAACAACTCTGGAATCACTTAAGGGAGGTAATATTGAAATATTAGAAAGAAAACTACTAAAAGTGAGAAACACAACAAATACTATCTAGATAACAAATCGTGCAGAAAATAACAACCAATAGCTAGACTTATTGGTAACACAATATATTTGAAACGATGAAAACCTTGTGCTTCCTCCCCGACGTTGTGAGTCATCAACTCTTTCTGTTCTACCATCTCTTTCTTCAGTTTCTCGTTCTCTGTCTGCATGGACTGTAGATCATGTAGTTTGTTACGTGTCGTCTCAAGCTCGAGTACGAGAGTCTCTTTCTGTTCATTGAGTTCCTGTATTTTCTCGTCCAGAGTTTCACGCTCTGAACTGTAACCCTCGATCAGACCTTAACAAACAAATATCAAACACTGCAATACTAGAAAACATGTGGGACCATATACTGCAACTTCTCTGGAGTGGCTCTCTTTTAAACAACAACCTCTGTTCTCTAAAGAGGTTGCACAGCACATGCAACAGTCATGAACTCAAGGAACAAACACTAAATGGTGGTATCAGTCATGCACTTTGAATGTGGCTCACAAACACACAGATGGACTGACACGCTCTGAGTTAGGCACAGGCAGTCAGGGAGAAAACTTTATCAAAAGTTTTCAATTTTAACCATATTAGTTTCTTGTGAACTTTTAACAAACATTCCATTCAAGATATGTTATCTTCATCATTCATTCAATAATACGGCCTTCATCAAACAAACTTCCCAAACCAATCGTGCAATAAGAATCAAACTTACCCTCGGCTTTATGCAATTCTAACGCCAGGAAATCTTTACGTTCAACTTCCTCTTTCAATCGTTCTTCAAGGTCACTGCATCGAGAGGTCAAATGTTCAAAGTCGTGACCTTTACCTTCAATAGCATCAAGCATATCTGTGTGTGTTTGTCTCGTCTCAATTAGCTGATTGGTTGATTCTTCTATCATGTCCAATAAATGATTGACCGACGTTCGTAAACGACTTCCTGAATCTAAATATATAGTTAGCATTATTAAATTTATACAAGAAATGTCTAGATGTACAAGAGAACAAGAAACAGTAACAATACAACCTAACACAACTACACAGAGCAAAGCCCCCACATTACCCAATACCAGGTCCTGTCCCCATTATATGTGAGAGAAACATTTTGGTCAATTTAGTCACAAAAGAAATTCAGATCCTTGCACTTAAGAACACTTAATTTAGGCATTGGTTATGTCTATTTTAGTAACACTTACATCAATTGTCATTCACAAGAAACTACAAGGGAAGATTTGTCAACAAAAATACATAATGTACGTCAGCTTAAAAAATAAAATGCAGAACATAGCCTTTTTTGCCAGTAAGCTTTTAGTTGAATATGGCAGGCATATGTGTGCCTCCACATAGATTGGAACCCAGGTCGCCGGATTAAATGAGGTCACACAGTATAAAGGGGTTAAAGACAACACATTTTAAATGTTTCTTTCAATGAAGGAGCAACTGTTTGGTAATAGCTAGGAATTAAAATATCGATGGCCTTAAAATAAATAGGAACATTTCAACAAGTTTACACATATATTATAATTTTTCATCAACTTCCCAGCATGTCTTCGGAATAAATACTATTTTATTTGTTTTTTTTGTAAATTGTACTAACATACCGGAACATGCGGAAAAATATGTGAACTCACTATGAACAATGGTAATCATCAGAAGTCACAACATATTAAAGGCAGTAATACATCCAACAAACAACATGTGATAAACACAGACATTATAGTTAGAACACACATAGTATGTCATCAAGGATATAAACACACATTGTCTTACTGTGTACGAGGGGTGATCAAAAAGTTTCAAAATAAGTCTGAAATATTCCTACTAGAATTGACAGATAAAACCTGGCTTCATATATATACTGTCCAAACCAAAGCATTCAGTGATATGGTTTTAAAACTTCTACAGTCTGTGAATTTAAGATTTGTAACTATTTGCCCGAATCAGCAAAATACAACAGTTTTCCTCTACACTCTTTACATAATTACTGCAAATGTTACTAGTCCAAATCAACAATTACTAGCCCAGACAACTAGACAAATACTGATTTTGCTCCGAATGCTTTTATCCCCAACGGTTAACAAATAAGTTAGGAAAGAATGATCACAGTTACAATAATAAGACTTGAATCAAAACTTCTTGAACACCCCTTGTAAGGATACACACTTTGTAGTAAATGTAACACTCATCATACAGGAAGTGGCTCATATACTTTTATATTAAGTGAGTTATAAGTCACATGATCTGATCACATGACCGGATCACATGACTTTAAATGTTACACTTCAAATATTACACCTGAGTAAACATGTAGCTGTAGAAACTTATAGAATTATTTCAGAAAGTAAATTAAAAATAGCTGTCACTAAACTAAACAAAGTAGCAATATATAAATATTAATCTATAAAATTAATTTATCAAATTGATTTTTTTAAATTAATAAATAATGCCATTAGTTAATTTCAGATAATCAATCAACCAATTTTATCATACTTACAAAACAAGAGAAATTATTAAACTCCAATCTCAAGTGTAATATTAAAGACTTTTGAAGGGTTTCAAAAGGATTACTTTTCGGGAAGTTTTTTTTAATCAAAGGGAGACAATCAAATCTGTCTTACACCGGATATAAAGGGAGAGAATTGTAGTGTCATCAAAGTTGTTTTTATCTAAAATGCCTAAGCAGATATAATATAAAAGTATAGAAATGGTACGATGAACATGCAAACAGTCAGGTGTTAAACAGGAGAATATGATATAGGAGAGAATTTAGAGAAATGAAACTTGGAATGATTGTAAAAATGTTTTGAAATTGGTGCTAAAAAATGTAAGCCCGGAAAAGTTAGGCATATAATGATTCGAATTCCTCTTATTCTTTAACAACTTCAGATATGCCCTGTGTTCAAGGTAGAGCAACGTTTTTAAACGTTCGTAACATTTTCGTAACCGTTACGAACGTTACATAATGTTATTCTACCTAGAACGCAGGGCAGGTTTGTAGGAGCTATTGTATATACTTGTACCACAATATGTATTTGTTAAAGAATTATAAATATTAACTATTGTAACAGCTTGGCCAAAACTTAGCAATAAAAGTATGGGTTAACCCTGCATGGACAATATGATGCTAAGATGACATATAAAGAGCAATGCAGTGAAGTTGAAGCACACGCCCCTAATACCAAAATCACCAAAGATACATAGAATTCCAACTAAATACCAGGTTTTAAAACAAGATCTATAAGTCTGCTGATTCCTGAATGCCTCAAATAGACAATTTTACATGCAAATCAAGGTAAAAAAAATTCTGGGAACTTTGGTAGCTGTAATACTATCTATCACATAGACTAAGGTGCAAAATTCTGAAATGTTCAAAAACCTGGAAGATGATTGGAAATCCTATAAAGCAATGAAGCATGCAGTATGGAAATAATTAACCTGATCCTTGACCTTGATGCATGACTATACTATAGGCTTCTTACACAATTCCTGTAGAAAATCGTTCTTTATCAATCAGGCAATTTGATTATTTTAAAACAATTTACTTTCTCACCTTCAAATTTCAACTTATTTTAGTCTCCCGCTATGTCCATATAAATGTTTAAAAACACTTACGCAGCTACTGAATTTCGTGAATTTCTGTCACTCGCAAACTTCCCGAAAGTAAATTGTTGGTTTACATAAGTTTTTAAAATGACACTTGTACATACACCTGGTCAAATATACAGACTAAGGTGGAATATATAAATTAGATTTTCAAGAAAATAACCGTTAAATTATTCACATAGAAGGACAGGGAACCAGGTTAATTATTTTGAGCTATATATATTAAGTATAGACAAGAATTGTCATCGTACCCATAAGAAGTTCCTCTTCCTCCGAGGCGAGATCAGGACCTTGGAAGATACTGTCGGTAAATCTCTGTGAGAGGTCGAGTCCTTCATCTGTGATGTTTGATACAATACTCGTGTCCTGTGCACCCTCCGTATCTGTGGATATAACATAATACATGTACAGTATGTTCAAAGTTAAATGATAATGGTTGTAAATCAGGTAAACTATGCTGATATAGGTTTAACTATAGGTTTAAGCGGTTGTTACTGAGTTAACTGAAAGGCTCAGAAGTTGGTCAAATTGCCATAGCAACATGATTTCCCTAAGTATACCAATGCCCATATAGACTTCTAGAATTTTATTTGTTCTTAAGAACTTTTCTTATAAACGTATCAACAAACTAGTAATCAATGGCACTGACCTTCAGCTTTAGCGGGACTGAGTCTCCCTGGCGACGCCCCCGGTGACCTCTTACCAGGTGGTGGGGTTCTCTTCCTTTCAGCCGACCCTGGTCGACCTTTGTCCCCAGATCTGTCGCCGGCGTTAGATTTCTCCATCATACCCTTCATTTTCTTGGTTATAGTATCCTCCACACTCATGTATGTCTTTACAGCATCCGATAGTAAGCCGAGCAGATGTTCATTGGTCGCCTGTAGACCATCCCTGTAAGTTCATAACATAATGCATATAAGAACGGCCTCAAAAAATACTAGAAAATACAAATAAACATTATAGGGCCATAACTCTTGGTGAATTCATGTCAATAGTTTCATAGAAATCCAATCAGTGGATATGGAGAACAAGAGTGGAAAAACTTTGTGACATTCTCCCATAATTCAGTGTAATAACGGTTATTTTGGCATGTATGAAAGCAGAAACAGTTGGCGTCAAGACATATAGGCAGAAGTCAAGGGAACTGTCTACATGGAGATACTTGCAGTGGGTTATTATGCCTGACAACAGCCTAAGCCCCAGGAGGGGTAGTAGAAGTAAGTAAAGTAACCAGGGATTCTACTGAGGCATTATGCTCAGTCCTGAAAACGAGTGGCAAAACTGTTCTTTGTGCCATAATCACACATCCCTACACCTTAACTAGGCTTCAAACATGGTTTTATTGGTAGCATTCAGAATATGGAACTTCAAATGACCATAACTTTGTCATTTCTTTGAATTTTTTCATCAAATAACTTTTAATGTGTGCAGATAAGATAGGTCCTTCTAATGCAGCCAATCCTGATATTCGGATTAATCCAGAACTGTAGAACCCCTGAGTAAGTAGAGAGGTTTGAAGTATTACCTGTCAGTATTAAGTCTGTCCACATCATGACGTAACATATCAACGAGATTATTCTCTTCTTGTTTCTCACGTGCTAAACGTTCCATCTGATCATCTTGTTGTGTTAACTGACCTTGAAGTTTCTGTCGAAGGTCATACACCTCTGATTCCAGCTGTAATATAAACAACATAAACTCAAGCTATATAACTAGATGACATTCAACAATAACCCCGGAATTCATTAAACTAATACAACAGCTTCAATCATGGGCGTAAACAGGACCAAATTGAAAATCAGGAAAATACCATGCCGCCGAACAAGATGCCTTCAATGGCATTGTTTTCATATTCAACTGTTCAGAGCAAGTTCAATTTACTATAATTTGCCATTTCTTGAGATATTTTCGTCAAATAACATATATTTTGGTCAGAAGTCATTCCTCTTTCAGGAATGATAAATCAAGAATTCCAGATAAATCAGGAAAATTGACACCCTAAAGACAGGTGGTGGCTTAATTCCGATGAGCTATAACAAGACATGAATTACCTGTCCTAGCTTGCCATCAATCATCCCTACCCTCTGTGATAAACTAGAGTGTATACCGTTCATTATAACTTAATTATCACACTTAATCAAGAATAACTGCTGCTAGAATTTTATTTCCATTGAATAACTACAAGATCACATATTCATTCATAGTACATTAAGTCCAAACAGCACAGTTCTCACTTCACAAAACATAGCACTATCCGTTTCTACGAAACAAAATTTAGTCCAATTTGTCCTATCATATTTTTTCAATCCAAATTTTCTTTTTTTATTGAAAACCATTTTTCTATCAAAAAGCAGTTCCTTCACATTTAATTGTAAACAGAATTTGGATAAAACATTTTTCATATAAATTTTAAGTTATTGTTCCATAAAAATAAAGTAGTCTGTCGACAGGCATTAAATATCCTGTAGATCATTTTCGCGGATTTTTGTTGATTTTTTAAATAAAAGAACAAAAATACACAAGTACTTTAATAATTCTGTACTACTAGATATTTGACTTATGAACAGTAGTAGATAATCACATTGCAATGGAAGCTGTTCATACAGATATCCAAGTGATAGAATTGATTTCAACGAGTGTTTAATTATGCATCATGAACGTTCCTCTACTTGTCTTAGATTTTACATTATACAGAACAAACTATACAACTGTAGCCAAACAATGTACAGACATTGGATACCAACTGCCAAGCAATTTACAAACATTAGTTATTAAACTACAACAAATGTGATATCCCAATGATTGGGAGGGTGCCCACATATTGGATCCAACCAACCCATTACTAGTTGTCTAAACCCTATACTATATCCCAAGTTTCAGACCTGTTGACTGAATGTCATAAACTTTCCAAAGTCCCCTATATATCTGCCTTGACTCAGTCAGCACAGCATAACAAATGAGTACAATAGTGTGTTTAGGGTATTATTTTGGGCTATGCCACTTCAGTCTAGTGACAGATGCTCGAACTACAAGATCACAGAAGGTCACTGGTGGAGTATAAAGGATGAACAAATTCATTTTCAATATGAGAGTTGGTACTATAAGAATACCAGAAAGAATTCCAGTCAATTTAAATACAGGAATCTACCATATTCAGTACAATAAATGAACCCGCGTCATACAATACCAAAGTTCATAGAGCATACTTATACCTTAATTACTGGGCAATAAACACGTCAAACAGACAATAGTTCAGGCGAATTACCAGGAAGATGATTTTCCTCAGAGATTACAAACATCTATCATATCACTGGGAGTAAAATAGTCATGAAGATAGTTTGTGTATTAATTATGTATGAGAGAGTCAATGCCTTACTGACAATATGGGGAAAATCAAGGTGAGAGAAATACCCGGGTACTTTCTGAAGATTTCAAACAATCAATAGATAGAATCAATCGTGTTTATATTAATTAGGTTTATTATTAATCAATAGTTGCAGAAAATGAAATGAGCCACCATGCCTTGCTCAGAAATCATAACTAAATCCTACCAAGCCAAGTGTAATGATTTGCAGTGATTTGAACCATCCGAGGATTTTAATGGTTACAAGGTTACTAGTAGTTTGCAGCTAAGATACAGCTCTTGATTGTGTTTTATTCAGAATAGTAATTAATGCTGGAGAATGCTTTATAAGAACTAAACATAAATATTACAGTAACATTGATGTTTGGTTGTAAGTATCTACAAAATGAAATCATTTCTTTCTTGTTTCAATTAAAATACTAGACCAGTACACAAACTTAGAACCCTATAGTGACCTATACTTTACTTTTTATCAAAATTCCCAGGCTTACATGCCCGTAAATTGAATGACTACAGTTCCAAGTCTCTAGGACATCCACTCAAAACTCAAGAAAGACCAGATGGGATTAACTTTTAATTTGGACAATTTCCCTGCGTTTTCAGAGTCTGTGGGCACCCTGTGAAAATAATCGTACAAACCTCTTTTATTTTGGTAAGAAGTTCATCTCTATCTGAGGCCCTGTATGAGGAATCTGTGGTATCGTCTAGAGATTTGACAGTAGGTCCTCCAGGCATATCTGCACCGTATCCTAGTGTCTGCATCAATACAGGCGGTGTACTTCTATCACTATGATGTGTCTCTGTAGCTGTAATATAAAAACTTTAAAATAGTAACTGTTATAAACATTAGCTTGTCCGTCAGGTATTCTTTTGATTGAGATAGTTCCCTCATTAGAATTACTTATCGAATTGACAATACACATGTACTGTAAATCACTTCATTTTCACATAACTTTTATTTTGAGACTTTTCTGAGAATTCAAAAAACATTTGGTGAGAATGTTGAATTAGGATCATGCCCCCATGGTATCAAATAGTCATTATTGTTGAAGGTCACAAAAATTTGACCTTCTGAGCTAAAACTCAATAGGGGTCATCTACTGATGGTAACCAATCTATATGTAAAGTTTGAGTATCCTGAGGTAATGCATTGGTGAGTTGATAATCAGAATTTGCTTGATCTACCAACTGACAGACAGACCATTGTCAAAGACAACACATGTTTAAATGTAAACTGCTAAGAATTATCACACAGAGCAAGAAGGAATGCCATATAAAGACTGGAAGTGAGTAGGGAAATATATACAAAGCAGCGAAACAAACTTAAAGACACTATCAAAATATTTTTTAAATTTTCATGGGGATTTTAATGCAGTTGATGCTCAACTAAAATATATAAATTCTTTGTTTACAAATTACATATTGACAAAAATATTATTGTTTACACCAAACCAAGCATGGATGCAATCTTAAACTTCATGCAGCCATAAAAAATCTAATAATTCCTACAGCATATCATGTTATACTATTATAATCTCAGATAGAGTCATGTATTAGATATCTCAGATCAAAGATAAAATATTGAGCAAAAACAATCAACAAAACTACTAATTTAACGATATTTGAGTCAAGAATAACTTGTCATATTAAACATGGCATAAGTAAATTATTGAGAATTTCAGCTTTATCTAAAATATTGTTAATATTAAGGTGACCCCAACCAATGAAAAGTATTTTTTGGCTGACATCACTTTATAAGAAGAATTCTGTATTTTGTTCTTGTAATTAAGTGGTAAGACATTACTGCTATTCCGACAAAGCTACAGAAATGTACCCAAAGCCTGAAGTCAGTGGCATCTGGATGACCACACACTGTCTCAGCGGAACGCAAACAAACAAACATTATAACTGTTGAACTCAAACAAACAAATGTGTCACAAACCTTCTTCCATAGATTTATCTGTATCTTCATCCTCGTAGAATTCTATAAGATCTGTGTCCTGTGTGGTATCTACACCCCGTAGTGTACCTCGTGACTGATCTATAGACGTATCTAGAGATTGTACACCAATCTCCTCCAACGTACCCTGTAGGGAACCCCCATGTGACACATCCTCCGATCGGTCTTCAACACTTTGAGCATCAAATTTCTACAATACATACAAACATTTTATAATAATTGTCAATTTGAAATATTGACCAACCAAAGTCAAGAATCGAAGTTCATAATAATATAAACCCCTCACCAGGTAGGTGGCATTGAAACCCACTACCCCATTGACAACGAGTTAAAATTATCAACAATTAAGTTCATAAAGTATGACAGAACTTTACATAACTCGACTGTCTTATGAGTATTCAGCTTTTTTCTCAGCTAGATGTAATATTATATTCAAATCCCTTATAAAATAAGGTACCTAATTATAGTAATTGTAGATTTGACACAAAATGAAACAAAATAACGATTGGTTGCTTTGAGCATTTTTTTTACTTAAATCAAAGATATATGCCTTAGATGTCAGAACAGCTGTCAATGACCAACGGCTAGACTGAACTATTCACGAGGTCAGATCATCATTGACCCAGTTTTAGTACAACACACATAGGATCACAATAGTAGTTGAGAGAGGTGAGTATAACAGCGTACCTGTGTTTCCATGGTAGTACCCACCACAGTTTGTGGTTCTGATATAGGTTCAGACTTGTCAGTGTCAGGTGAACTCTGTCCAGTTGGTACCATAAAATCATCTGTAGATCCCTTAGTGGACCCTAGAGTACTGTCAGCTTGAAACTGAAATACAGATGATACTCTTTAAAGTGAAGTGCTTATTTTAATATTATAGTGATATTCCTACTTAAAGGGTCTGTCAAATATATCCCTATTTATAGGGCTGGTGACAATTATATCCCGTGTTAAAGGGGCCTGTCAGTTCTATCTCTATTTAAAGGGTTGATGACAGGTCATACCTCCTTAAAGGGACAAGTCGATTCCGTCTCTATTTAAAGGGGCCAGAACATTCACCTCACAAATCACTTTCTTTAATACAGGTAGGCATATGATAAACATTATTTAACAACAAGTCACAGAAACACATACATAGGCCTCACTAGAATGGACCCCATAGGAGTTGAAAGCTTTAAACTCTTACTCCATAGGTGAATTCCTTAAAAACATGCCATTAAAGTTGCGATGAAACTTAAATTATAAGCAACATGCTGCAACAATAATGAATTCATTAAGATCTTGAGACTAGATATATTTATGAGTTAATCAATAAAACCCTGACCTTATTCCATGAATCCAACGTCCAGATCCATTAAAATCACATTTCTACTTTAATCCATGAAGATTTTATACACAGAATTGCTTTATTTATTTAGACACATCAATGTGTTAAATCCTTGTGCAATATTTATGAACCTAATAGATTAAATAACATTTTATTTCGTATCCATTCCACTCCACTTCAAATCATGTCCTTAATTGATCAATAATCAATTAAATACTGATCTATGCAATCTATTTGAATTAGACAGAACAATAAATTGCTAGATTTAAATCTGATCAAACAAATTCCTTAATCAGTATGTGACCCAAATACGGTGCCTTTTTATTATTCCATAGCTAAACACGTTTTTTCAGTACCTTTTATTTTTCCAAAAGTAAATGCATTCTTGTTCAGTAACTTTTTATTATTTCAAAAATTAATACATTTTTTTCGGTAAATTTTATTATTCCGAAAGTAACTGCATTCTTGATAAGTAACTTTTTAATATTCCAAAAGTAAACACATTCTTGTTCCGTGACTTTTTATTCATTTTTGTTCAATAAATCTTTTTATTCCTAAAGCACATGGATATTTACAAATTCTCAAGTTAAGGTGGAATTATGCTGAGTTATATGTATACAATAGAGTAATTATACAAATATGTATATAGATAATTATACTATAATTATCAGGCAGTAATGTAAAACTGGTCAAATTTGTGAGAGGAATTTTTTAATGCACTGGAGGTGTTAAAGGCTAGAAAATTATCTCCCCATGTTTGCTAGCCATACAGCATTTTTATTTTGGAGAAGAAATGTTGCAATAATGTATTTGATATTAAAAGAGTTTGATTGAGTTCAATTTAATAAATTATTGATTTCTCTACTTTCAATTCAAAAAGTAATACTAATTAGGGAACTATCCCATTCAAGAGTAGCAAGGACTACAGTTAAATCAGTTGAACCCAGTTAATACCTAGATAAACATAGTTTGCCTGATGGACAAGGTTATGTTTACAACTGTTCTCAGTTAACTTTGATTGGAGTGTAATACACATATCACATAAGTCATCAAGTTTACGGTATAAAAGCCAGACCCTTTTGTTGCTAATAATGTGTTATTATTGAAGCATGTATTCACGCTCCATGTACATCAAGTACGGGAAATCTTTTGTCAAATATATAAATCTGTTGAGATATTGTGTAAATATCAATTTTAAATCAATAGTTCAATATCTTAATACTGTAATACTATCACACAGCAAGATGGGTTGTATTGAATATTATACAATAGTTTATCTTATGTATCAATATAATGCAAGTTTACATGTTGCAGAAATACTGTAAATCATTTAACTTTGATGGGCCAAAATTTCGGTGTTTGTGTAAAAATGACCATTCTGATGGGTCGTTAATTCATGGATTTTGCATTTCAGGTAATAAATACAAGGGTGAAAATTGTTGTTCGATGGAGTTTGATTTTTGGGTAGAATGTGAACCATGAAATCCACGAAATTTAATCCAAAACGAAAATTAATGATTTTACAGTACTCTATAAACCCAGGTATAGCTAGTTTGCGATAGAAAAAAATCGTGTTTTTTAAATATTTCTCTGTAGTTACTACACCTACAAGTATGAAATTTTGCACGAATAAATGAAATATATCTACCTAATACACACTAAAATTTCAGCAACATCAGAAATGAGTTAAAAAAGTTTTGTTCATAAGTTCTATGTAACATTTTTGTAGTTTTGTATGAAAAATCAAGTTAGAAGACTTGATACTTGCAACAGCCAATTTACGGTCAAATGATACGCATAACGGTATATTTACGTATTTGCAACCTACTTAATTTAACACATGCGAGGCCCGTCTGTGAATATGACGAAGTACATGTTATTGCTGTACATTGTTTACAAGCGACACACCTAAATAAACCGAATAACAAGGGCCTCCCAAGTCTTGTCTTTATAACAGCAATCTCAATCCCGCTGATCACGGACTGTAACGGTTAAATAATTGATAGTAAATCATCAATGGAATACCAGATTACCTCCCTGCGTTAAATTGTAAATACGCATGTAATTTCAATATGTAATAAAGAATAAATATCTTTTAATTGGTGACTAAAAATTATGAAATTCAAAATGAGACTAGGTAGGAACTTATTGTAGTTCTGTGTAATTTTTTACCAAAATGTGATGAATAGATTTTTAGAAATCTTTAAAAAACACGATTTTTTTCTATCGCAAACTAGCTATACATTTGCTTTATTCAGTTTAAACAATGTTTCAGTTAAGATGGTAGATTCACCTGATCAGTTTCCGTGGACTTAAAATATCCTAACCAACACTTTGACTTAACCAACCACTAGGAACCAGCAACTTCTCCACAAGTGGAGGAAAAAGGAAAAAAAATCGACATTGTTGTGGAGTTATCATGACCAGAATCAACCCTGAATTTCCAGATTACAAAATTTTATTAACGCCTACTAACCATAGTGTAAGCTTGCCACAGAGACTAGTATATCTATAAGCTCAAGAAAAAGTGAAATAAATAATTTAGGCTTTTTAAATTAGTTTAGCAAACTTGTGTGGAAAGTTTTCTTAACCAGAATAATTGCTACTTCAAACCAACCTACAGTAACAGTTATACCAACACTGACAAATCAAATAATATGTTTTATAATAGAAAATTCCTACGTTCTAATCAAATCTTGACAATGTATTGATATTGAAATTTCGAAAGGGAGGTATTGAAACATGGAATGTAGTTTGCTTACATAAATTTTATCGTTGATTTACCACCAGCTAATCTTACATAGCAGCTCTTGTGGGAAACATTAAAAGATAATATTGAGATCATCTTCCACATCTTCCTCAAAATTAAATTAAGTTTATATGTTTTTGTTTATAGGACATCATTCATTCTTTCGGTCAATTATATCATGTCATGTATGGCTGTCTAATTCACCAAACCAGTTTTCCTGGACAGTATCCTAACCAGTGCTTACATACAAGGCATCATCAACTTCTCCGCATGTGGAGGAAAATAAACACTGATGAGAAATCATAATTTTATGTTCATGTTTGCTGTCTAATACTAATCAATGGCTCAGTGCAAAACTAAATCAATTTATATACGGTAGGCACGTACCATAGTTTTGCACTAAGCTCTCAAATGAGTTTTATTTGTATTAGATATAGAAATGGCTGATACAAAATACATATTGGGAGTCACAACAGTAGGTACAAACGACACGATTGACAAACAATAACTCAAAAACCATCCTGTGTTTCCATTATCTGAGTGAACACCAGTAAAACCAGAGAAACGTTCCTTATAGGTTAAACCTGATAAATAATCTAACACTTACAATTACCCTGCCATATGGTGAAATATTGATTTCATTGATTTATTGTTTGTAGTTCATTTAATATTTAGGTACATTTTACTAGGAGACTGGGGATGTAGAACCATGAAATATAACCTTGGGTTTATAGATACTAGTATATACTGGTACAATGGAACAGTATAAATTATGGTCAATATTTGTAACAGTAAAGTTCCGCTAATAAGACCACTTTGATCATTTTGAAATCATGCAGATTTTTGCCAGTTTAAGGTCCCAAAGTATTAAATTTAGAACAAAAAAGTTCCGCTAATAAGACCGATTTGCTATGAAGACCACCTTTTTGATTGGTCTTATTAGCGGAACTTCACTGTAGTTACATTCGGGATAGCTAGAGCTAGCACTGAACTTAAATGATAATTAAAATGATCTGTTTATAAAACCGTGAAAGGGCGATAACTCTGCAATACCTAGATCATCGCACATGCAATTTGTGACCACAATGCATGCGAAAAAATACAATTTAACAAGTATTTAATCTATAAATAACACCAGCCCTATTCCACTTATAACTGTATCATTGAAAACAAAAGAAAAATATATATTTTTTAAAAAAAAACACCTTTTTTCTCTTTACTTTTTTCTTCTTTTTTTTCGTTTTCAATGATACAGTTACCTGTGACTTATACAACAAACATATAATGTTAAAGGGAGATAATCCAAAACTTTTTTCAAGTACTGTATTATTTACACAATTGAATTATCTCCCTATAAATTAAGCCCAAATTGTTATAGTTGGTAATTTACAGTACACAGGAACCATTCTTAGTGAGTTTGAGCCCACAGACTACGACTTGATGGTGATGATGGTATAGGATATGAAATTAATTGTAACATAGCTAGTACTTACTGTAGGGACTGTCTGTATGGGAGATATAACATCAGGATATTGTTCTACAGCTCTCTGTGCTTCCACTAATACTTGTTGTAAAGTCTCTATCTCACTCTGTAATATATATATAATACCCAACATTAGGCCTTATATAGAACATTGTTTGCTTCCCATCCCGCTACCTAACCAACAAACTCGTCATTATCCACAATAAATGAATAAGCAATTAGATTGTTGTTTAAAAATATGTGACATTCTATCAATATTACATCCATAACATGACTGTCTCCAGTAAAAGCTCAGGCCTTGTCAATCAGTAGACATGTTGGAAAGTGTTACATGATTTTGACAATGTAAGGTGTTTATAAATAAATGGTAAACAAGAATGCCAAGTTTTGGTGAATATTTTAGGAGGGACAGGACAATCACTATAAACTAATTTCAGTATGACGAAACCATTTATATGTTAACCGCCATCCAGTAATCTATTTGCTAAATGAACAATACACACTAGTTACTGACCAATAACTGGTTGTTTGTCACTGAAATGTGTTTATATGCCTCCTGCATGAGTATATAAATTGTTTCTCATTTCTTACCTTATGTTTATCAGCCATTTCATCCATCTTAGACTGGTGTTGTGTTTCTAGATTATTTAATTCATTCAGATGTTTCTGTACCAGTCTATCTTCTAGGTCGAGTAACTCTTGTTGATGTGCTGCATCTAGAGCTTCCGGATCATCTAGATCACTCATACCTGTAACAATAATAAGTGAGTTATCTTTCCCTAAACATTGTCCATTTATTTGAATTACAGGTACTCAGCTTTTATCTTAAACAGACTGTCGAATCAGAAATCACCTACATAATTCTTAAGAATAATACAGACATTAAAATCTTAACATTTTAAAACTCAATATTTCACAGAATTAATTTGATTCAACAAAATTGAAAAATATCTGTAAGTTTTTCGGAAAACCTCATTATCGGGCCAACTGATGTTTGTGTTCATTGTCTTCAACTGAGCCAGTCATTAAATATGTGGTCTTCAAGATTTTTTTCATGCCAGATTGGAAAGACACCAAGCCGTGACAATTATGATGAATAAATGAGACCCTGCCAAACCAATTATTATCCAATTAACCCTACCTTGTCGTAGTTTCTCTATAGACTCCTGATATTGTTTAACATCTTGTTCGTGGGTTTCTTCAAGTTCCTGGATTTTGCCTTCATACTTGGCTTCAGTTTCAGCAATTTCTTCTGTAAGTTGTCTTACTTCTTCCTCATGAGATGCTTTCAATTGAGCAATAGTAGCAACATATTCAGCGACCTATTCAAATCAACAGACAATTAGAAAATCATAAGTTTTCAAATCAGTTGTTTTACAGATATTTATTATCAGTAAGTATTGTAACACTATAATGACCTAAACGGGAGCACCAGTCTTTAAATTTGTTAATACACCATTATTTTTATATCCATGCATGGCATAGTCAGTAGTGTTATAGATTATTGTGACCTTGACCTTTGAATTACTCCCCTGACACTTGATAGGGATCAACTACTTATGATGAACAACCCCCCCAAATAAAGTTTAACTAACCTGGGCCCAACAGTTTTGATTATTGAGTGAAAACTATTGGATGTATTCATTTGGAGTAATTGTGGCTGATGGGGACCAATACATACTTAACAATAATATTATAAATTATTAGTTGCACTTACCTGTCCAGCAAGTTCATGTCTAAGTTGTTCCAATAATTCACCATCCTGTTCTACCTGTTCACCAGACACCTTATCTGTTCCAGCACTCTCAGCTTTAGTACTATCTGGTTTAGGTGCACTCAGTGACTCCGACGACTCAGATGTGAATATTTCTGAATATACCGGACTTTCTGTAGAGTCATAGTCTACAGATACATGTGTGGAGATACTAGCGGTGGAATCGGGTTGAGCTGACAACACTGGGCTCACTGATGCTTTCACCAGTTGATCTTCGTTAGCTTTACCCGTCTTATCACCTTCATCATAGACATCCCTTCCTGTATCATCTGACTTCTTGTCCTATAAAATATAGTATCATATATATAACTATAAGGGTTTGATACAAAAACTTAAGTCTCCTACAAATAGCCATATTCATTTGACCTAATAATTATGACATTATGCAAAACTGGGCATGGTACAAAGTCTTCATTTTAAGTTACCTTGAAATTTGACCAATGATTAAGGAGGAAAGGAACAGGCAATCTTTCTGATAACATCCAACCGCACAAAAACAACTAGAACTGCCACAGAGTGACTAAGAATACCCCCACATACCGCTTTGTCACAGACTTAGGGCAAACCATGTCTATATGAAATTAATGTCACACGGTGGGCAACAATTTTACACGGACTCAAATTTCAAGAAATGATAATCAAATTTATTTGTATATATAAGCCCATTGTGTGTGAGTGGGGGGGGGGGGGGGGGGGGCTCTAGATAATTGTAATTGTCTGTCTATATTATTATCAAGGTAATACTGTTCTGGTGTGATAATACATGTATACAGGAATACAAAGTTTTCCAATCTTAAATTTTCTCAATTATCAATTTAATTTAACTTTTTTCTGTATGTTAAAGGACCAAACCATTAAAGTTAACAAAGTTCCTTCAACATATGAACATGATGTTTCAATCTCGAGTGTAATTTTATTCCCGGTAAAAATCCAGTATGGTACAGAATTAAACACCCTGTTAACGAACGAGTATTTAAAATGTACCGAAAACAACATGGGCGCCGCAACTGCGCGATACAGGGTAAATTGCGATCGTCAGCGCCTCAACAACTGTCGGATATTGGTCAGAGAGAAACGATTGCAACCATCAGACCATTGTCTAAATGTCCAAAAGGACCGTTTGGTCCGACGATGATTCGCGATGTCGGTCAAGTTACATAAAATCCCATCATGCATAAAGAAGAATGATCCATACAAACTTCAATGTGACTTTTGATCTTCAACTGTGAACTTGACCTTTGAGAAAGGAATCTGGGGTTGCTTATGAAGTACTGAGCATTTGTGACTATTTTTTTTTCAAATCCCACAATAAATCACATAGTTACACTCCAGGCTAGCTAAATAAGCTAAATTATGGCCATTTCTGACCTTACAACTCCAAGTGTGACCTTGACCTTTGACATATTGATGTGATTTTTGCGCATGACACACCGCCTCATGATGGTGAACAATTGTGCCAAGTTATATTAAAATCCCACAATAGATGACATAGTTATTGTCCGGACAAGCTAAATTATGGCCATTTTTGACCTTTCAACTCAAAGTGTGACCTTGACCTTAGAGATATTGATGTGATTTTTGCGCATGACACACCGCCTATGATGGTGAACAATTGTGCCAAGTTATATTAAAATCCCACAAAAGATGACAGAGTTATTGTCCGGACAAGCTAAATTATGGCCATTTTTTACCTTTCAACTCCAAGTGTGACCTTGACCTTTGAGATATTGATGTGATTGTTGCGCATGACACACCGCCTCATGATGGTGAACAATTGTGCCAAGTTATATTAAAATCCCACAATAGATGACAAAGTTATTGTCCGGACAAGCTAAATTATGGCCATTTTTGACCTTTCAACTCCAAGTGTGACCTTGACCTTCGAGATATTTATGTGATTGTTGCGCATGACACACCGCCTCATGATGGTGAACAATTGTGGCAAGTTATTTTAAAATCCTTCAATGTATGGGTAAGTTACAGCCTGGACAAAAAAAAGACCGACAGACAGACCGACAGACAGACCGACGGACAAAGTGACTCCTATATAGCCCCCTCTACCTATGGTAGTGGGGGTATAACAACAGTTACATATAATCATGACTCAAGAGCTAAAAGCTATGTAAGTTAAAATGACAAAGGGTGGCTGAGCGGCTGAACAGCTGAAAACAGCCCTGGCAAATGAGTATTTTAACTTTTTTAACAAACAAATGGAAGATGTTCAACATGTCACATACCTGTGTATGTTTATCAGTACCAGCATGTTGATCAGGATCCGGAGTCGGTGAGTGAGCTGTGGCGCCACCTTTACCATCATCTCTATCATCACCATCACTATCCCTGTCAGATTTATCACCAGCAGAATCTGTAGATGTCACCTTCTCTGCTTCATCTTCCTTTTCATTCTCCTCATCAACTACATCTACCGAAGTCTCAGATTTCAGTGATCTTCTATCAGCACTTTCGGATTGTTTTATTCCTTCTGTTTGTTTGTCTCTGAGTAACACTTCATACTCAGCCTTCAGTTCATTAAGAGCATCACAATGAGCACTTTCTAGTTCTACAGTTTGAGCCTTGTATTGTACCAGTAAGGATTCTCGTAGTTCAGATAGGGATTTCTCGTGTTCTGTACGTAATGCTTGAAGTTCATTGTCTTTCTCAGCTAGAATATCTTGAACCTGTTGATCAAACTGTTCCGACAACCTTGACTGAAACACAGGGAAATAATAGATACAAACAAATGTCATTTTATTGCGCATAATTGAACATTCTTTACCGACAAGTTTGCAGATGAAGTCATGGATTCAATCAATAAGTAATTGAATAAGAATTTTCTCTAAATATATCTTTGAATTCCAAAACAATAACCTGCATACTGTTCTGATAACCTTGACTGAAACACAGGGAAATAGTAAATATAAACAAATGTCATTGGATGTCTTTTTCATAATAGTTTTAATTGCTTCAATGTTTTTCTGAAACTGCTTTTGTGAAACATCTTAATAGCTGTAACTGATTTTTTTTTTATCTAAGTATATCTCTGAATTCCATAACACCAACCAATCTTATACCCAAAGTTTCGTCATTAACGCTAAAAAATAACCCTCATGTATGCATTTAAATAGATATAAATTGTTTTGGGTGGCAAAGCCATTTATGAAGGTCATTTCATCAATACAGGTAGCATGTACGGTATAAAGAAATATAAATCAAACAACAATTCTAATTAAAATTCTAACTGAAGTTATGTCACCACACATACTGAAGTAGATCAGAAACACAGCAACACTAATTATTCATACATATTATAACATAGTTTATGTTCTGTCTTTGATGCTGTGAGAACAAAATGCCAATGCTAGTTCAGTACATTTACACAATAATCAAAGTAAGCATGTTTCTTTTAAAATGATTTACTTTGGGTTTTTTTACAACTATTACAATGATTTTGGCATACAATATAAGTGGTTTAGTAAGCATCAAGTAAATTATGGCACATTAATCACTTAACATTATTATAGTGTAAAGTTTGTCCTACAAGAAACTCCACATAGAAATAATAAAACTGCGAGTATTTCTGCAAACCAAATGTTGTCAGGCACTAATCGTTCTCTTCCACAAGCAAGCAGACCAATAGACAACTTCTCCATAAGAGGACATAACTGCTGCAAGTGCAGAAACCTACCCAAAACAGGAGTCAACTGCTAGATTTTACACAGACAAGCCAGCTGACAATGCTAGTCAAATATGTGGAGAACTAACTGCACTAACCTGTTCTGACTCGATCGTTTCGTCACATTCTTGTTGTATGAGAGTTTTGGCCATTTCTAGTTCCATGTCATATTTCTCTTGGAACATTTCAGCAACTTCAGGCACTTCACCAGAACGAATACCTAACAACAGACACCCATACACATACATAAATGGTGAATACCTAACAACAGACACCCATACACATACATCAATGGTAATGACACACAAATCATGTGATTATTTCAGCAGGAAAATCTGGTATAAAACGAAAACAATTAGTATTGTAATTTTGCATGAATAAGATGATTTTATTTAAGTGTATAGAGCTATATTTTAACAGTCATTTAATGTCAAAATAGTTACTTGCATCGTTTTTAGTATGATACTAGACTACCTTCGTTGCGAATTAAAACTTTGGATGGGTTCCGTGTACTTTGATTCAATTGTCGAACAATAGACAATTCTTATAATTTCATAGGGTGTTCTAGAACACTTTCATATGAAAATTGACAGTTTGCATGTCCAATAAATTACAAAGAGAGCTTTTGTTGAAACTGAAGCGAAAAATGATCTAATGGATATGAAAGCATAATTGTTTTTTATTTTTTGAAACTTTTTTAAAAAATATCGTCTGATATAGCTCTATACACTTTAATGGATGACCAAAGTGAAATATGTTTTATAGATTTAGCCTTTCTTGGGAATGAGTATATCGGTCACTTTTACAATCCTGAAGAATCAATAAATAAGACAGAAGAAAATTTTGTTTACCTTCCACAAGATTATCATAGCGTTCTTCAAAGTCGGCCATTTGTCTCTTGTGTGTCTGAGTTATTTTCTCTTTCTCAGCATCAAACTCTTCTTGCATTTCTTCTCGATACAGTTCCATCTTCTCTTCATATTCCTTACGTAATTGTGTCACATCTTCTTCATGCTTACGTTTCATCTGTGTAATAATCTCCTCATGCCATACAAACATATCTGCTTTCACTTTCTGTTCAGCAGCAAGTTTGTCAGTCTGAGCTTTTTCAAGTTTGTTATTCAGTTCTTTAACTTCCTTAGCATGTTCGTCCTTTAGTTCTGAGATCTGAGCTTCATAATCTTGTTTTAATTTTTCAATAACAGCTTCATAGTCTTTCACAGTTTGAGAGCCACCTTCTGCCTGTAGATCAGACAGTTTCTGACTCACCTCCTGTAATTGTTTATCATAACTTTCCTTCAGATCTTGAACAGAAGATTCAACTGAAGTTTCTTGTTTTGAGTCTTTTGGTCCCGGAACTTTTTTCGGTGATTCTGAAGCTATACCTGAGGGTGAAAACACACTACTATCATCACTAACACTAGACACTTGCGGTGAGACTTGTAGAGATTTCTGTGTAGTTGATAAAGGTGTGGAAGGCACTGAACCGACTGTAGATCTATACTGAGCGATCTGCATCTGTAAGGAATTAATCCTATCTTCATACTCTTTCCTGATTGTAGCAACATAACCGTCATATTCTGTGGAGGATTTTGGTTTTTCTTTTTCTTTCTGAGGCACCAAATCTAGAGATCTTGATCTTGCTAATGCATATGGTGGAGCACCGGGGGATTTCACTTCTTTTCTTCCATCAACAATATCTTGTAACTTCTTCAGTTTGGTTTCATATTCATCTGTAACACTTTGTAATCTTTCCTTAAACTCACGAGCTAATTCACCTTTAAGACTTTCTCGTAATTCTGATTCAGGTTGGTCTTCAGAAAGTTTTTCTTTATCCGCTAACTCAGCCTTTTCAAGATCCTGAGCTTCGTATGTTTGTATTCGAGAATTCATGTTACTGATCTTATCCTCGTATTCAGTTTTAAGTTTATCAATAGATTCTTCATATTCTTTTAGAATTTCAGCTCTAACATTTTCTCTGATAGCAGCTTCAAGTGAGTCTCTATCAATAGATGAAGTAGCTTGAACATCGACTGCATCTTGAGCTTCTATTGTAGGCTCAATCTGTGATTTGTCACCAGTTTCTGTTTCATACTTTTCCCTCAGATCATCTAATTGTTTATCATGCTCCAATTGAACACTATTAAGTCTTTGTTTAAGTTCTTTTTCAGAGTTTTTATAAATTTCTAATTCTTCCTTATATTTATTTCCAATGTCATCAGCTTGTTGTTTTAATTCTTCTTCCAACTGAATCTGAAATCCTGTTTCGGCTTCTTCTAATTTCACTTTGGTAAGATTTTCCATTTCTTCCTTTAATCTCACTATAGCTTCACCATGTTGTTCGTCCAACTGATTTAATTCTTCTCGTATTTTGGTATTTGTTTCTTTACTAGCACTTAGTTCTTCTTCAAGTTTTGTAATTCTTTCATTTAACTCTTTAACAATTTTTTCACTATCACCATCTTTAACAGGCTTATCTTTCTCACCTCTCTCTTCAAGAGCTGCTTTTTCACTTTCAAGTTCACTAATTCTCACATCTTTTTCTGATAATGCTTTTTTCAATTCCTCAATTTCATCACCTTTGAATTTAAGACTTTCTTCGAAGTCATCCAATGTCTTATTACTATCCAACAATCTACCGTGCAGGTCTTCAGCACTAGTTGCCTCAGCTTCAAATCTTTTCTTTAATTCAGCTACAAGAGTTTCCTTATCCTTTAACTTTCCTTCCAGAATTTTAATCCTACCTTCAAGCATTTCATTACCGCCTGAAGGAGTAGATGGCGGAGTTTCATCTTCATCAGATATGGCCGTGAGTGTTGTAGTTCTGTGAACATATTCTCGATGATTTCCAGTAGGTAACTGTTGTGTAATTGGCACACCATCAGCGACCCCGCTCTCATGTTGCAATCTTGCGATGAGTTCATTATGTTCTTGTTTTAGTTGAGCTATATCTGTTGTATAAGATTGTTCCATTTCTGTTACCTTGGTTTCGTAGAATTGTTTCATGTCCTCCAACTCCTTCTCATGGCTGTCCTTTAATGCTGACTCTGAAATATACAAGAATACAAAACATTATAATTCATTGCCACCATTATAGATTAAAACAGCATTCTGGCTCAAGAGTCAAGTTCTCGTTCAGCTGTGTGCTTTAGGTGTTCAGCTGTTTCAATTGAATGCTGCATTCCACAGGTAACTGTATCGTTGAAAATGAAAACAAAAACGAAAAAAATTTTTTTTTTGAAATTTTATATTTTTCTATCAAGGTCAATTTGTACAGAAATCAACGAGCCGGTTCGAGAGGTGCAGTTTGTTTTTAATAAAAAAACTACTTTATGCATACCAATTATCTATAAAAGGATGTGTGTTTACACAAACAATGTTACGGGATGAATGTAAGCCAAAAATTAACTTCATATCATAAAATTCATTGCTTAAAGGTATACTTTAACTGTTGCTGGTGTAACACATTGTGAGGGACGGCCATATGGATTTGTGTTGATTGCACCATATGAATCGGCTGGGAAACAGTATCTACATTTTATAGTATAACTTTTTAACTATTTGATCAATTCTGATAAGATCTGGCATATATGTACTTTAAACATTGTTGTATATGAATATAATTAGTTTATGGAGATATTGACAGTCAAATTTTGTTTTTGATCGATTGAAATTCTGGTTCATCTAGAACAAATAAACCTTTATAGAAAAATATAAATTTTCAAAAAAAATTTTTTTTTTCGTTTTCAACGATACAGCTACCTGTGCTGCATACCTGTTCAACTTTTACTATCTTTTATGTTTAAAATACAAATATTCTGGTTTAAGCCCCTTTTCAAATTTCAAATACATCACATTTTGGCTATTAGACTTAGGACATAAGGGTCTTTGATTCAAATGAAATGATTAAGGAATACAAAGGAAGAATTTAATACAGTATGTATGCTACATGTATATACCATAGTTCATTGATTTCTGTTCAAAAGCAAAACAGGAAGAGTGAAAGACAGAAATACATCAATATATAAGGATACAATTAACAGAATATTATCAGCCAGGGTATAACAAGCTTCAAGGTGTGACTATAAAGTAATAAAGTGTTCAATTTTTAAAGAGGTCAATGCAGGGAGGTCATCATGGTAGATCTATATAGAATTATGAAATTCACAAAAATTCACAAAATTTTGACCGTCGTCCACAAAGTTTAATTTTACCTCATATTGATTTAGAATTTCAGTTTTAACAAGTTTGGAATGTGGTGACCAGAGACTGAACCAGTGAACAACTTATTTACAAGAAGAGCACTAAACTCTCCGTAAACAACTATGGATGCATGACTATGCAATTACACACAAGCTATGTTTTCTTGATTCCGATTTATACAGAAATTACAAATATGAAAGAAAAATAAAACTTTCAACTGATCAGTTTATCACCTTATGATTATACTGGTAGTATTTGGTTCATGAATAAACCCAACATTCATGGAATCAATCAATTGACTTCGGTTTAGCCTTCCATTCTAACCACTTTAAACCACTAACAAAACAAGACTCCAATTCATACAGTCAAACTACCTTAAATATTTAACAAAACAAGACTAGTACCACTGACACAGTCACAAATTGTCTCATACTAAACCATTCAACAATACTACTGTATGTGACACATGAATTATTTTGATCAAAATTTAAAGGTCAATGGTAGATCTTTGGAGTGATATTATGGACCAAGTTTAGAAAATAAATCGGTAACATCTATTAAAGCAAATCAAAATAAAAGCTGCATCAGTTCAATGCTTAAAGAGCAGTTCTGATGAAAATATTTCAAACAATTGGTGCAATTCCATGTACTTTTGCGCAATTTCATGTACTTTAGTGCAATTTCATGTACTTTTGTGCATTTCATGTACTTTTGTCAAAGTTAAAATTGTTTGTTGTTATTCTGAAAATTATTTTATCTATCAAATGACTAGTCTAAAGTCAGGACAAACTATTGACGATTGCTTATTATTTTATCAGCTGATTAGAGCACAATTTGTAGAGTTCAGAAAAAAGTCCAATAACAGGTTGATCAGTCTGTTATTGTTATTTGTAATACGCCAATACAACGCTATTACGTCAATACTGAGTAACAAGTCTAGCACAATAATGTTACAAGCGTCATAATATAAAACCATAACATAAACAATATACCTCTGTCCGTTCTATTTCTTGTCATGTTTTGGAAGTCACGAAATTCTTCCATTAAATAATCCATTGTCATTGTGTGTTACAGCAGATCTGTATTTTATACACAATCTTATTATTCCTTATCCTCGTTAATGTAACAACTTTCCCCCGACTGTCACACTCCGTGTCATACTAACATATAATTCCACTCCATATTCCTACTCCAAACTTTCACTTGTTGTTGACAAGTGGGTGGGGTAATGGATAAATTGATTTTCTACACATGCATGATTGTCACAATGTGTCAAGATATTTTCAGTAATGGTAATTGATATGCAGACCTCCATCCTGTTTATTGTTGTACCCAAAGTATGAACAGCAGCACAGTCATCCAGCCATCGTCATAGCGACAAAATCAATACATTCCTACTGATTGATAGAACAACAAAATCTTCAAGTTATATCATCAATTTATCATTACTTAGCCATAATCCCTCCTGGGCTATATGCACAATAATTATTCAATTAGTAACCGATTCCAAAGTCATTCAATTATCAAAATGAACCTCGACTCTCAGTGATCGGAGACACTCTGTGATATTGGAGTCCAAGAGACTTATAGACATTGACAGAAGAATATCATCAGTATTCAAAATATGCCACTTTAAGTACAATAATGTAAACATAGGTATTATTTATAAGAAACACATTTTCAAAGATTTTCATAAAGAAACTCAACCACAAACTAAAATCCACCATGAAAATCAGAAAGAAAAGTTACTTTCTATTTTTTAATGAAATTATTCCAATTCACAAAATTTCGTACACACAAAATTTAATTTTTATCACAAATCCATCATTGTTTCTAGCCACAAATATTGAGAGTTTACAGTATAAGCATTGACCGACATGTGAAGCAGTAAATCCTGTAAGGAACTATCTGAGAATAAATCCATCAATCTGTGTTTTTTATCTCCGATGTTTAACAAGGAATAAGACACTTTAGTCAAGGCCATGCTTAAACTATTGTTTGTTTGCTGCTGTGTTTCAGGCGCAAGGAGCCAGCAACTTCTCAAAATATGGAGGAATATTGACAATAGTTGTCAAAATGTTCTTGGAAGGGTATGACTTGGTATGATAATTTGAATATTAACCAACCTAGATCACTGGTATATAAATCCAGACTAGACCACTAGACTATGGACGATCACAAAGTCAGCATATAGTGCCCTGTAATGATTATTCTTTTAACAATATGAAATTGTGACATTGCCAAAATTTACAAATGAAATCATTCAGACAAAAAGAGAACAACATCAGAATCATATTATTATAGTGCTTCTTAAAACATATTTTGAGATATGTTTCAGGGGCTGCTACCTCATTTTAACCTACTCTCTGACGTAACATTCCAAAGTCAGAAACAACCTAATTACAGACGATGAAGCCCAATGAAAGCCCATTTTCAAAGGTAAGAGGGTATTGAACTATTAGGAAACAAACATTTTATTTAACTATGGCCTGAACAATATTGATGACCTGATAATGATGGCTTATGTTTATAACCGTTATCATTTAACTTTGAACAGACTGTAAGAGGATATTGAACTATTAGGAAACAAATATCATTTTAAATTCGGCCTGAACATAATATTGATGACATGATAATGATGGGTTATAACCTGATGCCATTTATGGAACAATTCTATCAACATGTAGAATATCTGCATTATCTAGAGCATATGACATACAAATATAGTTGAAGAACAGCATGAGCTAACGAAAGGCCAATAGCCTGATTCCTGTAAGTATATAATGCCAATGGAAGTACAAAGGCTAGTTTTGGTGCTCACTGGTTATAAGAACAACACTTCTTGTCAATTCAATAAGTGATACTAAAGAGGAAACTATCGCATTCTATAGAATAGAAAGGAATAGAGTTACTTCGGTTACAACCAATTAAACCTAGATAAACATAGTTTACCTGACCAACAAGCTTATGATTATAACCATTCTCATTTAACTTTGAAAAATTGTAAATTTCATTTAACAAACTTCAGAAGAAACAACTTTGAACTATAGAAAATATCAACCGCTATAAAAGTGTTAAACGTAATGTTTATATTCAACATGCATTTACACAGCTATGTAAAATCTGTCAAGTTAGCAAATAAATCACTTATTTATTCAACTATACCTTATGCTAACAGTCTACGTATATACCGGTTATTGATCTACATTGATTTTACTTTCTCTTTCAAGACGTTCAAGTAGAATGAAACACAACAATTTTAATGCTATCATACAAGCCACACTAATGAAACAGATAAGATTGTGTGCTTCCACCTGGTTTAACAGTTTTTACTTTTTCAGATATTTAATGATTTTACTTTTCTTCAACATGGGTCAGTGTAGAAGTTTTTCCTGGTATTTTTTAATCCAACCAGTACTTACTCTTCCATAACAATTAACAACTGGAACTTCTACACAAGTGGAGAGCATAGCCAATGTCACATACGCACATAACCTGCATATAATCATTGATAATGCTGCAACCAAAAACTCAAAACATCCTGGACACAGAGTTACAAACTGTGACAGTCTAGGTACTCTTGAACAGATAAATAAAACCTGGCCCTGTAACTTTATCGGTACTTGTTCATGCAACAGACAAAACAATATCAATTGAAACCATCCTGTCTAGGAATTTTATAGTACTTACTAGAAGTGAATTCAATTTACCAAAACATAGCAATAACTATAGTGTAACAATGTAACATTATCCAACCAGGTAAGCTTTCTTATACCAACTTATTTCTTAACAAAATCACCAACACAAGACTTAAATTGGAACCACTACTATACATAATTATTGATACCCCTCCATGTCTGTATATATTAATTCCAAAGAGTAAAACTGTCACTGTTTTTTTTATATTCAACACGATGATAAGCCACAGAAATTCACAGAAACAGTTAACAGTAAAATTCCTACCTATAATTGCATATACCACCTGAACAGAACCACCCATAGATTAACAAAACTCCCTGTCATGATCGTGATATAAATTAACTCCAATATCAAATAATTTTCCAAATTAACTCCATACTCAATACGCATTGAATTACCATATATAACCAATTCAACTTCAAGAAAACATTAATAGACGAGTATTGGCCATAATGATTCATATAAACACATTTATTAACTCCAGTATCAAACATATTCCAAATTAACTTCACTACTAAATACCCATATATATACACAAATTTCAACTTCAATATCACGACAAGTATTGACCATATGATTCACATAAACACACTGACTGACGTATATCTCGTAAAGGCACAATCCTGGAATTTCCTGATATTGACGTGTAACATGTATATAGTATGCCGTACTGTACAATTAATGTTCATACTATTGTCGTATTGATTTTAATATAAATAGAAATTTCACCAGCTCAATAACCAGCCTATCATTATAATTGCTGTAAATTAGTGATAGTGTGTGTTATAAGATTACAAGTTGATACATAATAAAGGTATAACTTTATTAAGACTTTTTCAGTGCCATTTAAGTTGGTTAGCGAACAATAGTCTGGCAAATAAACATTGACACCCAGTTACAGACATTAACATGTACTTAAACACTGCATCAAGATAAACTTTCATTCGACAACTAGACTTTGTTGGCTAGCTTTCAAAACAAGGCTAATTTTAAAGCAATTTAATTCTAAATCCAATATCAGCTTATAGCATGAATCATTATAATTTGAATGTAACTTTGAATGTAACGGTAATAAAGTTATTAGAAGTATAAATGAGTTGTAAATTACTGCACATTTTGTGTAGTTTACATACAATCTCACACGATCATTTCACACAATGTAAATAATTTATTGCCTCGTATTAGACCTTCCTGAGAGATCATTTCATGTCTAAGCAAGTAGATTCAATATCAATAATGGCACAATATTCATGAGCAATTGGAGGAAAACTGACGTATCACAGATTAGGTACTCTTTGTCCCTTTGGTGCAAAAACCTTGTTGTGCCAAAGGGACGACTATTTTAGTGTAGCACCAATCTTCAAAATGATCTTTTAAAAGTGTTCATTATTTCTAAATTTAAATTGTTGATATTGTTATTATTTTGAGGTCAACATTCTATCAACAGAATATCTGAGATATATGGGCACTATCAGAAACTGGGACAGACTTCACTGGGCCAGCAACTTGTCTAGTACACTAGTATCGGAACTGACTATCGATATTAAGATACAAAATGAATATATGATTGTAATGAATGTTGAAGACTGATCAGTACTATAGAAGGTGTGGCGAGCTCACAGTATGTTCACTTCACAACAAATCATCTATAAAATATTGATACATGAAGAATGTGAGGATGATTTTGCAGAATACCAGGTAGCTATGAGTGAAACTATGGTACTAAAGAGCCTCTAAATCCAAGGGCGATAATTATATTCTAGCAAATCCGAAACATAATCAGGGGCCATAACATTCAGGCAAACCTCAAATAGAAGCAGGGGCTATATTGAAACTTCACACTCCATCTATTCTACCATAATCTGCGAAAACTTCATCCTAGCAAAATTCAAAACCTGCTAATTTGGTGACCGTAAGTGAGTAACACAAGTACTTATGAGACACATGTGACACAAAATGCACACCTATATATGAAACCTATTGGAAAACCAGTTTAATAAAATTTGCACCCAGAGAGAAAACTGTTACATAAGATATGAGTGATTTATTAACATCTTACTCATGCAATGCTAATATCACATGTACATGATGTCATAGATTTGATCAAAGACCTAAAACAAGAGTGTGGAATTCCTGTGTGACAGTGTGTCGGACTTGTCAAACTTGGGCTGTTTTGCATGCTCTTTTATTAAATGTCTTTGATTCTATGTTTGTTTTAATGAACTTACCATCAGTCTGATGTCTATATGAAGGAACTTTCTGATTCTCCTGCAGGAACCGGTCGACTACAAAGTTCACTTTATACATTGTACAACCATTGCAGGAGTCTAGGACTCATACCAGATACTAGGTTTGTATATATCCTCACTCGGAACATAGATGTTTACATCACCACTCAGTCCGAATGTGATATAAATATGCATTACACCAAAACTTGTGCAATGAGAGAGAGAGACAACTCTCAAACAACAACAGACTTCATCAACCCTAATTCAAGTCCCAAATAATTTCAACTTCAAGTCCTAGAGTACTAGTAGAATACAGATTCAGGTCAAGAAACCAATGTTACAAGGTACTATTTTAATTCCAAGCATACAGACTTTTTCACCACATGGCATAATTCTTTCAAACCATGTTAATGTTTACTGGCGTGTTTGTCATAGCATCTCCTGAAATATTGCACAGTCCACTACCAAATTAATGTTCCTTAAAACATCAAATATTATCCTCTCATTGGGACACACTGGTGTTTACTAGTTGTTGTTTAACTCCAAATTTCCAGAACTCTTAAACTATAATCCGGTGTATCCGTTTTCTTTGTTTGTTTTTGTATATCCAGACATTACTCATGTACACTTTACAGAAACAACATTCCTATATTTATGTTACCAACATGAGTAGTATCACTTCCATCAATAACCTCCACACAGAACCTGTCAATGTTTACATTCTCTAATCAACCTAAAACACTAATATCCTAGTATAACATTCCAGTAAGGCTGTTCATTTATAAACTATGTTTGGGTTATAATTCCATCATTTGTATTTTTTGAAACTTTGAACCATTTTACTAATACTAACAAACAAATACAGACAGTGTATCACATCAGTAGTGTATATTCACCTTTACCTGAGAATGCTCAGGAAAGAGAACATAGACTGGCTCCGGTACAACATGTATACAGCCTAATGGCTTATCAGCAACACATCTTAGTATATAGCATACAGGATATACACAGCTTACACTAGCATTCAACATGTGACAGGTCCAAAACAATAGAGTAAACACCACAGCAACACCTAACCCTAGACAGGTCCCACAGAATTAATAGTAAACCCTCTCTAAAACACAACCTCGATATCTAAATCCTCGAAATTCAGAACACCATTTTCAAGTCCATTTTCAATGCTTTGCTCACAAAAGTATAAAAGACCAAATCAGTATGAATATCAGTTAGAAGACCAACTTTCAACCGTCCAATAGAGTGAAATATATCATAGGAATTTTATCTGTGCATTAAGCAATATTATATCATTACTTTATATTTTACAGTTTATAAAATAATATTATAATAGTACAAGTAGGGATAATACAATATTTGAGCTAGTCTATTATCAATGGAAAACACAGGATAGATAGCAACAAAGCATGTCTCTGTGATAGTATCTTAGATAAGATCCCTGTAAGACCCTATTATCAATCTAGGGATCTAGAAAGTCTGAAAGTGATTGTACAGAATTATCACCTTTCAGCTAACTGCTGACACTAATTAAGATATAATTAGGACAATACTAGTGAATGGTAACAATTTAAACCTTCAGGTTTAATATTATATTACACAAGATGTGTTTTGAAACACTTCCCCACCCATTTAAACTTCAATTATGTAACTTTTACAAATAAATGTTGTTTCAAGCGAATTGAGAAGAATGTAAACTTTTACCCAGCCTTGACCTCACAAGCTATTGTAACATCACAAAACATAGAACCTTTTAAGTTCCATTGACAGTTTTCCCGGTAGTAAGGAGCTATCCAATCACATTATGTAGACAAGCAGCTGACGAACAGTCATGCAACTCCTACTCTCATATCTGTGTGCCAAGACTTGAAGTTAGGGGCAGCATAAGTACTATGGTATTGACATATACATGGAAACCAGGGGCTGAACCAGCAATCACATGTCCCCATGTTGAAGAGAAAACAGCTCCCAAAGACACCTTATCAATCCATCAATTACTGACGTGGTGTGATGTAGTCACATATATACTGGTTATCTGTCCAACCTATTAGGGTGCTTGTTACATTGGCTACAGGCAATGGAGCCATTCAGTAGATGTTAGAATTTGAAGAGATGTTTGCAGACTCTTGATATATGCAAGCGATCAACATACTTTAAAAGTTCTGACATGAGATAAAGACGCTACTGCAACTCTCAAGATACACTCACATTGCGGGTCAGTCAGATGGAAGACAAGTTTAAAGGGTTTGAGAATGGCGCGGAAGGGGCTGGGGGGGAATGTGATACTGCAATGACAGACTCACCAGTTTGTGTTTGGACTTTCTCCTGGAATTCCGACATCTGTGACTCGTACTGTCGCTGTATCTGTACCATCTCAGCCTGTAGTTTCTCCACTTCCTGTGACTGGGACGCCATCACCTCCCCGCGTAATGACAACATCTGTTCGTAGTCACCCAACATCTGTGTACGTAATGTGTTTATTTCTTCCACTTGTTTATCCAAGGATTTCTGTACATCTGAAATACAATACATTTTTAAAGGTACAATATATTGTAATGTTTTCGCAATGTCGGCCATTTTGAAAATGGTGGCCATATTGGATTTTCTGAAAGTGAAACCATATCTAATATTGACCAAAATACATTCAAATACCATCCAACAAAGTTGTATGCTTTTATCATCAAACTCACAATTTGGCTAAAAATATGCACCAAACTGCCGGACTAGGTACTAAGAAATTTAAAGGTTTCAGTCAAAATAGAGGCCAGTTGACCTTACAAGACTGGTAGTTTTCCTGAATTCCATTATCAACCAGGACTAACTTCCTTCTCCAATAAGCAGCTGACAACATACCAACACACACGGAGGAGGCTTATGATGATCCTATTAGGCCTGGTAATTAGCAATCAGTCTCAAGCCTGAAAACCTTGTTTCAAAGCCTGAAATTCCACTTTTCAATATAGACAAAGAAGGAAATTTCGGGATTCTAAAACCTGAAATCAGGTACAAGCCTGAAAAGGCCAGACCTGACCTAACCAAACAAAGATTTTAGGTGCTGGAAAATCTGACAAGTTACTTGTGAAGAGAGATAACTCCAAAAGAGAGATGAAGTACTGTATAATACCTTCAGCTTTTCGTACAGCTTTCTGTCTGTGTTCAGCATGTTGTATCTCAGACTTGGTGACTGGGTTAGATGTTACACTGACCGTGTCATCTCCGTCCGTCTGTGAGTCCTGAGAGTGACAGTGAGATACCGATATCTGTGACTTCTCCAGATCTGCTTCAATTCTCTGTAATATAATCATAATTATAATTTATACAATAGTTTTATATTTAGCATACCTTATAATCATACAGTATAATATCTCATTTTGGCTGATGGTTTCTCTGAATGATATGAAGGTATCACTTGAAGAATATAACCTGTCCAGCCAGAAAATCAATCCTTAAAATTGTCCAATTGAAAGTCTAGCACTCAAAGCAGAGCGAGTGATTTTATATCATAAAAAAACACTTGCATCAACTAATTATATAATTAGCAACCATCTTTCAAAGACCAATTGACATTTATAAACAACATTTATTTACATTCACTCAAGGCCAAAAATATAACACTGTTTGTTTCCCACCCTGCTACATATACCTACCCAGTTGCCCTATCCAAAATATTATAATGATTTTAAGAAATCAGGGGAAAAGTTTGGAATTTTTTCTTTTAATATTTAAACACATTTTCTACCTGCCACCCACCAATTAATAACATGGGCTGTCTGAGAGGGAATATATAAAACAATACTTTTAAGTTTATATAACGCAGGCCATACACTATGAAGATCAAATTAAACAATTTGTAATCAAGTGTACATTCCATTAATTTCTCTGTAGCTATACAACACATCAACTGTAAAATTATAACCAAATGTGCAAACAATATACCATATCAATCTACTATATATCATGCAAGCCTTCATAGATGTTCACCATTCCCCTGTTTATGACATTTGAAATATGTCTGCACATTATGTTCATCAGAACATCTGCCAGACGAATATATTAATTTATTTCCTAACTACAAAACCAGACCTTAGTACTACTGGTAGTTAAACAAAGAACTTGTGCAAGACATTTGATATTATATACAGACTGAGTTATAACTTCATAAATATACAAGCGTGACTCAACATTTTCCCAGCTGTTCTTAGCGGACTCAAGTCATAAAAAAAAGTGAGGCGTTAAATTAATCAGACAATAAATCAACAGGAAATACTAGATACAGAACATTAAATTATGGTAAATGCATGTTTTCTGCATGTTGGTACCTCAAACAAGTCAGTCAACTGTTCACTTATTTAAATGCCTTTTCCTAGTGAAAGGGAAAGCGGCCATTCCTAATTTAAAGGGATAGCCAGTTCGGATGCATACAGTTCTCAAGACAACACCATGGTCCTTGTATAAAGCAATTGCTGCTCTGGTAAATGACAATTATAAAGGTTGATGCTTGCTAATTGAATGAATAAACAATAGCACACTGTCATTCACTAAAACCTAGCTAGTAGCATAAATATGCATGTGTATGAATAACTCAGTATACAAACATGATCTCTCCTATTGTTTGTAAACATACATGTATTCACTCAGTCTTGGTATGCCCCATAAACAAGAATAAACAAATCACCACCACTGACCTGTATAATGTGTCTATGTTCCTCCGACAGTTTTCTATGTAACTTTTGAACAAAATCAGCACTATCTTCTTTGCCTGAAAAACCACAAGTCACAGATAAAATTACACATTATAAAACACACTGTATGATATTAAACTATATAAACTGCTGAGTCAGCTGACTCAGAGTGAAAGTTTCAATCATTTATCAAATATGCATGCTATATGTATGTAGTATGTAGTAGTATAGCTTGGCTATTTTGACCTGAGCCTGACCTTTATTTAAGAATATTATTACAAGGTTCTTGCTTTGAATATATCAATTTCCGCAAGCAAATCATGCGATATCGGTATTTCAAATTTGTGTTTGTATTACATCTCGAGAGTCTTCGTGATATTAAGAAAACATAAAATTGTTGTTGTAAACGTTGGCAATATATCGACTGTAAAATTATGCTAAGCAATAGGTCAGGCTCGTGTCAAAATGGCCACGCTGTACATGTTATATAATATACTTTATCAAGTTGGTCGTATATTTCATTCTTAAATCGTGGCATATTGTACACATAAATTTTATCAAGCTTCTTAAATAAATCATGGAACATGCTATACAAATACATGAGGTTACAGGTTTATCTTAAATAAAGTATTTCAGTATTTGGGGTTTGGTTTGGAGGGTAATTATAAATACAAACTTAAATAATTAGTATAAAAGAATGGTTTAGTAATACGAAACTAACGGTACCGTAATAAATGATAATCAATATAATAGAATAGATATATCAAATAAAGTGCATTTATACATTTGGTATAACTGTGAACAGTTTAAATACATTTAATATGATAAGTTAGTTTACAACTTGTATTAATCACTACCGACCCCTCATTCCCTGAGGGTACCGGGTATATCCATCACTCTAAAGTAGTTTCGTACACTGTTTATACACTGTCCAGTTTGGACAAATAAAATGGCATATTTTTGCAATATCAGTACGTAAATAATTATACAAAATGTTATACTAAGATGCGTTCAAGGTGCTCAAATTTCCAATCAGAATTTGTACTTGAGCAATCGCCCTTTTTTTAGCATACACATTTTATAATACACCCTTGTTAATATATTGTTTCGAGTGCATACTGGCTTTACAGCTCAAACCCCCACTAACACTGAGCCAATCTGTAAAAGAACTGTCCCTGGCAACATACACAAAAAGAGCCAAGAACTATACCAACCAAAGGTCAAGGTCAAACCAATGACCTATTGTTCCCAACGTGTACTCCCACACAGTTTACCAGCAAGCTTTTGAAGAGAAATTCTGGACAAAACAATTACTTAGTTTCCAGGACATACAGAAATATACACGTAATTAGAACCAACTATTGCTTCCTATTAAACCTAGCTGTAGAGAGTGGGTTCGAATCCCACTAAGTTAAGAAATTATGTGTGACAGGGTGAGAAAAACGTGCAACCAGACCAGGGCTCGAACCCGGGACCCTTCGCTTACAGGGCTTAATGCTCTACTGGATGAGCTAGCCAACTGCTTACACAAGTTTCCCCCCTATAAGTTATTAAATCTTATACGCCCGGTTACATATATGAGCAAACTTAATTTACTATGATCTTACCAGAAGCTACCATCTCTATTATAACTGGGGGTGTAGTCGTTCCCGACGATCCTTCGTCTGACAGTATCTCTACCGGCATATCAGGCGGAGGTATACTACTCTCTATATAAGCTGAATGCCGCCTACTTCTACCTCCTGGTGCGTTACCCATTTTTATATGTTTATTTGGTTTTTAAATTATTCCTCACAAGAACTGAATCTCCGAAACTTGGATAGTTACCATAGAAACCATAACAACTTAATATTCAACCAATGAAAACAGTTTTAACACATCATTTACCAATCAATATTGAGTACACAGTATTCCATATTATTCTGAATCCATTAACTATATAATAGATCCAGCACTAGTTTTTTATCAAACATATCTTCCTCCAAGAGTACAACTTTGTAAGGACAAACAAAAATTGTCTGAGGCGAAGCGGTGGATAATTTGTTTGCGGCCTTACAAAACTCATGTTCTCTGACCCATGTAGGAAGATATTTGGATAAAAAACTAGTTCTGTACCTGACTTATATGCCGACAATACGTTTAATGATCACCAGAGAGACAATGATTAGCACAATATATTCTAGTGCCATTCATCAACAGAGAATGTTTCGAAATTCTTAAAATATGATTCTCAATTAAAAAAATAACCTTAGCCTAATGCAGCTATTAAGGGATTAACTGTCAAACAGATTGAGTAAAGAGTGCTCACGAATGTGTTAATACATCCTATTAAAGCTAACAGTACACATGTATTAATTTTACATACTCATGGATAAAAACTTGATGCACAAAGCTACACATTTGTACATGTAGGTAACACAAATTTGTAATAGTTTTAATAAAATTGACAAATTATTTTCTGAGCAAATTTTTTTGGATATAGTTTTCTTAAAATCTCATAAAAGTGTTGTCTTGAGAAATAAAGTAAACTTTTCAAAATGGAATCAGTGGGCGTATCGGCATATAACTTCATTCATTCTGGTATATTATAGGCATAAAAAGCAGTAAAAATCTTCCTGAATTATTCCAAATGTTATAAGCACTCAATGGCTGTTGAATTCCAGTTGTTGTAAATCCAAGATTTAACAAAATGTCATCGTTTTATGCGATATCGAAAATTACTTAAAACTAACAAACAACTTCTGGCAAGGGAAACATTACATCCACCCGGACAGTCTTGTTGTGCAACTTTAAATATCCAACCTTGAAATATACATTTGTAGCAATGTATCTATATATTGAAAATATAGTTGGTACTAAAAAGCCTTAAATAACTTTGGGCACAGACTTGAAGTACAGAGTTTCACAGCTCAACCAGTTTGTTTTCATCAAGGCTTATAACATTTCAATAGAACAGTTTAATATATACATTCTCATCGAAGATGTGATCCGAAAGTTAATGATATCAAAATATTACTCTCGTTTTTCAATAAATAAAGTATTTATGTTCTATTTCAATCTATCCATTTATTGATACCTATTGGTTGATCGAATGGAACATTTTTGGCAGATTTCCTGCATTATTTATAATAGTTATTCAACATTTCCACATCAATTCAGGGATTTCCCTGATGCAGGTTTTCTGCGTCCCTGACGCAACTTTGTGGCTTGGGACCCTCAATTCTGAATAACTGTGCATCCTTGGGACCCCAATAGGATCCCTTGAATAAACATTTTTATTTCAGCTAGAACATTTTTCTTTCTGCTATTTATTGCATTAAGTCTTGTGGTGCATTGAGCAATCTGAATTTCCCTTTTTTATTTATTTACACATCTAATACTCACTAATAATGAGCTTGAAATGCATTACCGTATAGTGAAGGGACCCCCAAAATTTCTCAGGGACTCCCTAAATATAAACCTTAAGGGTCTTGGGACCCTCGTATGAAAAATCCTAGGGAAAACCCTGCAATTTATGCTTGACAGCGTGATACTGACTAGCCACCATCATTCAACAACGCAATAAGCCAGGTATACTTAATGAGCACAAACGCTATGCAAAACAATTCCTCATGAAATTCAGATGATTGATGATGATTTCTATCTTATTTTCATCAATAAATAAACTTTCATTTGAAGCAAGTTTTAATATTTGAATATTGAATTATTGATTAAATTTTGGATTTTTTTCATGAACCATTTAATAACTGGTTGAAGTTTATTTTGGCAGTATCTCAGCAATTAATTAACAGCAAGTATTTCTGACCAAGTTTCATGGAATAAATTTTCTGTCAACCAGTGGGCAGGTCAGGTTTATCCCCTGGAATATAATTTAAACGAACAGTGGATGAAACTGGCCATTGCACCTACTGACTCAGACAGGCTAATGCTCTTCCACTTTAATAACAAATTTATAACCATTTCTCCCCACTGTTCTAATAAACTGACCATAACTAATGTCTGACAAGTGCATAACCCAAGGCTTCAGTAGTACTTAAACCTGGACAGCAGCTTCCATTAAACTCATAGAATGATAAATGCAGAAATTTATGTCTGAATAATATTTGCAAGAATAGAGACAAAAGGTAGCAAGTATAATATATAATACATAAAGCTTTGTAACAGTTGTAGAAGCAACCTGATGCTATCTTCACTTCTCTTGTTTCTTTAGTTGCGGGGTCTAACACCATTACTCAACAATTATACATTAACAGTCTTTTTTATGGAAACAAAGTCAGACTGGCCAAATAAAGGATGAAACACACAAACCTTATAATTACCAGCCAACAATAATCCTGCAATCACAGGTCAGCCCCCAAACCCTTTACAAGTTGTACAATGACATGTATGCTACCCACGGTAACCCGACCCAGCTGAGCATCAGTTTTCCAAACATAGATTCTAACAGATGAAACAGTATACATAAGCACCTTCAACACACCAAATAAATATATGATTGTGTATACAATAAGAAGCATTTACCAGAATGGAAACATTATTACGTATACGTGTCCATAAAACAAAGTCATATTTTTCTTTACACCCATCTAAAATTTGACAAATTTAAAACAATAAAGGCTGATTAAACTTGTTGGACACATTGTGACTGAGTGATTGTGTGCAAAACTTGTCTTTATCTATTGTACAATAAAGATTATTGCCAAATTATGCACATTAATTAAATTAAGCTTCAGTTCTAATGTTTCCACTCTGTTATAATGGAATTGCATGCCACATATTTCATATTCCACACATTGTAATACAGTACCAGTTGAAATTGCAATTAAATCTGCATTGATTAATCATTACCCAATTGATTATAAATTATTTAAATATTTATCTAATAATCAATTGAATTATGGATACTTCAGAATGAATAGAAACCTAACATGCTCAGTGGATCAATACTGGAAGATTAAAACTAATATTTATCTAAAACTTGAATCATAAGCTGGGAAAGGGATTTTGGTCAATTTTAGGTCTTAGGAGAAAATTTTAATCACCACAAATGCAGGTGGAGAAAAGATATTTGACGGATAATTTTGCACAATCTTATGCTTTAAATAGGGAATGCTAATGGGTCAGAATATTGAATGCGTGAGGAAATTAATTATTTTAAATAAATTGATCAAACTATAAAACAATTACATAAAGAAAACTGAAAAATCATCCAAAATCCACACATAACAATGCAGCTTTATAAATTTCTTGAATTTTCTTCTGTATGTATACGATGCTTAACATGAAATAAGTGACATGCATTCCAAATCCAAGTTACATATTTTGTAGCACTATCATTACAACTAAATACATATTTTGAGAATGGTTCAAATGAACAATTATAGTAACATTTAATGATCATGATGATTAACAGTTGAACTTTGACGCCTGAAACTGTTTTGGACCAAACATCATAAGCACCCTCCAAACAGGTTCTTCATTGATGCATGCCAGAATATGTAAGGGAATACATTTTGATGACACGATCAGGTAGAATGGCTCAAATCATATTCCTGGACAGAAGGCAGTTTGAGGCATTAAAGTTCTACTGTCTTTGTTTTAACCATGCTGAAATTTCCAAATCAATTCCAATTTTCAACTTATTACTTATTGAGAAAGATAATCCAAAATGTTCTAAGGAAATTCGATCATGAGGAAAGACCTGAGAAAATGAGGTCTGACATTAAAGATGGAGCACCATTTAGCCGCAGATAGAACCAACCAGGTTCCAGAATCAAGTGGATATACAAAGCAAAGTTGCAGTTGTGATCTCAAGAGGGAGATGACGATGATTTATCCCCCCATTCTGTTGCTTTGGTTACAGATTTCAGGATGGTTGTCAACAATATGTATAAACGGTAACTACGGGCGACTAACTCACTTACCAGGAGGGAGAAGAGCTTCTACCATCTGAACCACTATTATTATAGCATATAAACATAATCACGGCAAACTGTATATAATATATGGTGTCACAAAACAACAACCAAAGATGGTGCAGTAAGCTTAACAAAGAAAATATTCTGAAAGATCCATGACCAAACCATGCAGGACTTCCTAACAGTATTAAATATAACAAAAGTTTGAAAGCCTGACAAGGGAGGCCTGGTTTCAATTCACTTGTGCATAACAAATACATGGAGCCTGTTGCATAGTTGAGGCGTTATCAAGCACATTTTGGTAGCGCTTTACATTGTCCTTAGGAAATTCTACCAGACGCCCAGAGAACTTGTTCGCTAATAGCTTACTGTTTCTCAGCACTTTCTTATGCACCAGTCAGCTGCATCCATGTCCCCCACTCCCAGGGTTGGCCCGTTGATAGCTGGGGAAACGGCGGTGTTTTTACAGGTCCTCCAGTTTCCCTGCCATGGGAATTTTCTCAGAACCAATACGCCAGGGACAATACTTAGTTGTCAGGGGCCAGGGAAATACTAAAGATTTTACCTTCAGCAGTGCACCACAGGGCCCTGAGTTTTGACAACCCATGCAAAGTAAAACCGGCCAATCCCCGCAGGTGGGGGCGGGGATGCAATTGACTGGCGCATTCCACAGACGCTCGTTAGCGCTTTGCTATGATAATTTTTGAATCAAGCCATCTCTAAGAGTAGCGCTAACGAGTGCTTGCTAAACATCTTCCTCATGGCAAAGCCTCCTGCACCGGAGCTACTAAAAGCAGTCGAATGCCGTCTAATGCCGTCGAATGCCGTCGAAGTAGGAAAAAAAGGTTTTGAGGCATGTAAAGGTTATGTTTTGGGTCATTTATATGTATATGTACATATGTGTAACTAATTAAAACCAAAATACCTTAAATATATGTAAAATGATGACTTTATACCACAAAATCTATATGACGACCAATTCACGGGAGAGAACTTCGGTTGGCTTAAACGAGAGTCGTATCTTGAGAAAAGCCGTCGAAGCGGGACTTAACCATTTTAACACAAATTAAACGATATAATATTGTCATATAAGTCTAGATATATATTTTATTAACTAATTAAAACCAAAATATATCAAACATTGTGTAAAATGATGACTTTATTAACCGAAAACCATGCCACGCCGAATCCACGGGAGAGAACTTCGGTTGGCTTAAACAACAGTCGTATCTTGAGAAAAGCCGTCGAATCGGGATTTAACCATTTTAACACAAATAAAACGATGTATCGTTGTTATATATGCCTAGACATATGTTTTAGAAACGAATTAAAACCCAAATAAATAAAATTGTATTTAAACTGATTACTTTATTCACCAAAAACTATGCCACGCCGAATCCACGGGAGGGAACTTATGTTGGCTTAACCGATCGTCGTATCTTGGGAAATGCCGTCGAATCGGGATGCAACCGTTTTAACACAAATTTAACGATGTATCGTTGTCATATATGTCTAGATATATATTTTAGTAACTAATTAAAACCAAAATAAATAAAATTGCATGTAAAATGATGACTTTATTCACCAAAAACTATGCCACGCCGAATCCACGGGAGGGAACTTATGTTGGCTTAAACAGTCGTCGTATCTTGAGTAAAGCCGTCGAATCGGGATTTAACCGTTTTAACACAAATTAAACGATGTATTGTTGTCATACATGTCTAGGTATATGTTTAGCAACTAATTAAAACCAAAAGAAATTGTATGTAAAATGATGATTTTATTCATCAAAAACTAAGACATGTCGAATGCAAAAGAGCCAAATCATGAGCCTCGAGTTTTGTTTCTTAAATCATGGGTACTTTGCCTATAATATGGTAAAATTTCGTCTAAGGTTTCAAATTTACCCTTGAGATTCCGATATTATTACAATAACATCATATATGTTATAAGATTGAATTAGAAAAGTCGAAAACCGTCTAAATATTAACAACACTTTTTCTATGCGATTTCATATAGTGATTTTATCTGTTTGTTTATAAATAGGTGTGAAAGATAATATATATTGATGTTTATGAATCTGAAAGGTTTACTTATATATATATATAAAACATTTATTTTGTTTCATTTATATCTTTTCAGATACCAAAGGTGTGTGTTTGAACGTCTTTGCAGATACCAATGTCAGCCAAACATGAAGAAAAAAAACAAAACAAAGATCTTCATTGCCGGGAACGGATTTTTTTAAACATTAACATGCATCGACCCATTTGTAAAACGTTTAATGTTTTAAAATACTGATTATTTTTATAACTAGACATGTACATACATCTGAAAAATGTCAAAATTCAGAAATAATTAGTTTCACTTTCTTTTGTTGATCCAGTATAAATGTCACTCTTTATTTGTGTGTCATGGTCTAAATGGTGGTAACAACTATTATGTAATCTCCGATTGATCACTATCTTTAATCAACCGGATGCTAATCCCAGCAGTAGGTCCTAGTGACAGCTTTAATTACCGCGGGGCAATAAAATTCTATACACAGAGTGTCATTTATTTGATGGTGAGAAATATACAGGTCACTTTGGTATTTTTTTTCACAGGATTTGACAGAAGAAACAAAGTGTTGGTCCCATAGTTTATAAATGTGTTTTTATTATAATTATTTTATGTTTCTTGTATAGAAAATTTGACGATTGATAATAAAATAAATAAATGAACCATACTTAAATAAATATCATATGTATGAATGTGTGTTAGTAGTAATAATATAATAACCCAAGATGAAATCTTATTTCATTTGAATATGCTTGTTTCAGTTTCATCTCCATTTCAGCGTATTCATTCTCCGCCGAGAACACAGTCTGGGAACTTGACTAACCACTGATGTATGAGGATGATTCTAACTAGTATGTTATAGATGCATCCATGGATTACACAATATAAAACCTCGAATCTGCCGACAATCGTTTATAACTTTATTAGAACATACAATATGTTTCACATAAATATATAATATCAAATTTACAAGCTACATTGAACAGACTACACTTTTAATATGTTGGTTAGTAACGTCCTGTCTCCGTCAATTCTTTTCTTCATGGTAGTATTTATGGTCTTTTGGTTTGACCTCGGTATCTGAAATAATACAACATTCTAAATGAATCTCATACGAGCCGCGTGCTCCGTGTAATCGGGATTTATATTAGTTTTTCATTTAATTAGCAAGCTGGTATGGTCATCAATAATACTTAAATATATAAAATGAGGTTACGTATTTAGTGTATTCTCATTATTAAGCAGACTAGTCACTAAATATGTTATACATTATTTTCTTAAATGCCAATCCCAAACACTGTTCACACGCAGTACTACACATATTCATACAAACCATCATTTGTAAATACAGCTATATTTGGTCTACAGAGTATTTTTTTTTTACTTTATGTATACATATGACATCACACAATAGATGAGTCGATTATATCTCCTTGTTCTATGGATCTCGACCTGAAATGAGATATAATATATTTCAACTGCAAAACCAATAATGTAATACATTTATCCACAGACAAATAATTATTATCTGTGATTCTTCATTTCTAATGCATAGCGTATATCATACACGAACATAATGCAAATAATCAGCAAAATGATAGTTCTTATCTAAATAACGATACACCCCTTAATAAACATGTAAGTGATAGATTTTCCTTGCCCGGGGGCATCGTAATAGTTAGGTAGCACTGTTACACACATTCACCTCATTTCAGGATTTTTGGTTAAAAATATGTATCAAGAAAACATAGATCACCACATCATGTAATAATTCTGAAGTTAAAATGTTTAAACCGTGTAAAGTTAGTATATTCAACGACCTGCTAATTTTGACACTTGAATATGGTCATCGTAGTTTAGGTGTTATAATGTCGCCATGTTACATATTGTTTGGATTATTTATACACATCTAGATTACAAACACAATAACACATCATTAACTTGGTTTAAAAAATGCATTTCTCAAGATTCGACTCTTGTTTAAGACAACCTAAGTTCCCTCCCGTGGATTCGGCGTGGCATAGTTTTTGGTGAATAAAGTCATCATTTTACATACAATTTTATTTTTTTCGATTTTAATTAGTTACTAAACCATATACCTATGCATATATGACAATGATACATCGTTTAATTTGTGTTAAAACGGTTAAATGCCGATTCGACGGCTTTTCCCAAGATACGACGACTGTTTAAGCCAACATAAGTTCCCTCCCGTGGATTCGGCGTGGCATAGTTTTTGGTGAATAAAGTCATTATTTTACATGCAATTTTATTTATTTTGGTTTTAATTAGTTACTAAAATATATATCTAGACATATATGACAACGATACATCGTATAATTTGTGTTAAAATGGTTAAATCCCGCTTCGACGGCTTTTCTCAAGATACGACGACTGTTTAAGCAAACCGAAGTTCCCTCCCGTAGATTCGGCGTGGCATAGTTTTTGGTGAATAAAGTCATCATTTTACATGCAATTTTATTTATTTGGGTTTTATTAAGTTACTAAAATATATATCTAGACATATATGACAACGATACATCGTTTAATTTGTGCTAAAACGGTTAAATCCCGCTTCGACGGCTTTTCTCAAGATACGACGATTGTTTAAGCCAACCAAAGTTCCCTCCCGTGGATTCGGCGTGGCATAGTTTTTGGTGAATAAAGTCATCATTTTACACGCAATTTTATTTATTTGGGTTTTAATAAGTTACTAAAATATATATCTAGACATATATGACAACGATACATCGTTTAATTTGTGCTAAAACAGTTAAATCCCGCTTCGACGGCTTTTCTCAAGATACGACTCTCGTTTAAGCCAATCGAAGTTCTCTCCCGTGGATTCGTCGTTTTTAGATTTTGGAATATAAATATCTCATTTTACATATTTCTGGGATTTTTTCGATTTTTATAAGTGACAAATATGTATATACTCGTCTCAGACCAAAAAGCGAACAAAAATGAAGGTTTTTCCCGATTATGTCTTTAAAAACTGTTTTTCTACAAAAATAATCGGCAATTTGATAAACTACAGCCTTTCCCCCGTCTAGAAATGTAAACAACTCCAGCCTCGTCTGCGCATGCGTCCCAAAACAGGGGCTCCAAAAGGGTCACTAATTTGCGCTAATTGGTAACCTACAGTACCAGTACCCGAACAGATGGCTTCATCGGCCGAATAAATGACATTTAAGGGTAAATATAAAATAATTTTGATTTCATCAAGTGTAAACAACCTTCACAAGATCCCTCGTCAACTTTCATGTGGGTGCTATTAACTGCCGGTTCACACCGTACCAATTCCGTACATCGCATCGTGGGCTCAACTATCTCATAGTGCACAACTTCATAGAAGCACTTTGACACAGTTTATAATCATAACAAATTTTCATAATCATGAAATGAGATTTAAATCAGCTTCATTGATATTCACGGTGAAAATACTATATTTTGTTTGTTTATTTTGTTATAATCAAGGGAAGTAATCCAGTCTAAAATAACTTCCAAATTAGACTGGATTACTTCCCTTGGTTGATCTTTTTTAGCGCGAATCTGATTCACGATACAAATGGTAAAATATCATGTTTTTATTCTTATTTTTTGGAACTTTTTAATTTCATTAGTTTTATTAATGCATGATAAACGTTTAAAGACATTTTTTAGAGGTGTTCTGGTTAAAAGGCTCCCATGGGGAAAGTTTTGCACCGGTGGGTGAAGGTCGTTCGGAATCCCACAATGTAAACAAAACAGAAAGTGGGAGGGGTAATAATGAAAGAAGAATTTTTGCGTAAATACTATTCTTAGACTAAAGAAATTTTACACGAAGCTTCCTTATGTAAAAGAGCTCAAGAACACACAATAACCTTCTTCTTAAGAGATACAGGAGAGGAGAAATAACGATCGTTCGGGTTTTGGTATTGTTCGGGTTTTGGTCCGAGACGAGTACATACATATAAGACCTTAATATAACACATATATGCCTAAAAACCTATTTTTTTCTACTTCGACGGCATTCGACGGCCTTCGACGGCATTCGACTGCTTTTAGTAAGACCCCTCCTGCACTGCCTGTTTAATTTTGTTGCATTTTGTCTTTTTTTGGGCCTGGTCTTTCCGATTTTTACCAAGAAAGAATTTAAGTACAGTATGTGTCGATATTCAGACATTCAGAAAAGGGCTGTTTAACTTTAATATTTTTTTATATTTAAACAAAATAAAAAAGAATCATTCAAAACTAAGTGAAGATACACAATTTAATCAATTTAAATGGAAATTTGGAGGGAAATTTACCCCACCCACTTTCACTTTTAACAGCTGTCGTACGCGCAAAACATCAATGCACACGATTTTCAAACTGACATTACCTTAATATGATCGGCATGAATTAAATACATCCAATAAACGTAAATTCCACTCAATAATCAATGCAAACAGAATGTAAACAATGCACGTTTTATTGTTGTTTTGCTAAAATACACTAAATGTGATTTCACATTGAAGAGCTTAGGTCTCACACAACCAAATATTGGGTCAAAAACAACTAAAATCATACAGTAAAAAAAAGAGAGAAAAAAGAAAATATTCTAGACTGTTTCAAACATGCAGAAAGTAAAGAAACCTAGATGCTAATTTGAAATAACACACTAAAAATATTCGCTTACCAACTGCGTCACTAATGGTTCTACTTTTTAGCTCCCTTTCGTAATCATTTTTAAGGTCCTCAAGTTTGGTATCCCATTCCTGTTCCATTCTATTCATTTCTTCCTTATGATCTTTGTTGAGAGTGTCTTGTAGGTCTGTGATAGCTACTTGATGAGATTGTTCCATTTCAGATTTGGTAATCTCCATCTGACTGTTATAGATCTCCTCTAGAGTACTTCTCATTGCCTTTACTTGTTCATCCACGTCATCCTGAATAACCGAGTACATACAGAACATTTATCATTTCATAAAATTATATTTTTGTATTCCAATATCAGTGCATATTTCTTCACGTCAAAAAGTGTCTGAACTCTGAATTGAAGACATTTGGCACGTCCCCGGACGGCAACATAAGCATGACATTCTCTGTACAGTACTTAAAATCCTTGGGCAAAGTAATTGTTGTTCTTTGTTGTTCTTTTCAATGTTGGCAAAAATTTACCCTACATGTAGATAAAATAAAAGTGAATTTAGTCAATTGCAAAAATGGCAAATGTTTCCATGTCACAAATTCATCAAATAAAACAATATTTTAGAGAGTTCCCATTCAGAGTATATCGGCCAATTAGGACAAGAGAGCTTTTTATAATGACCATATCACACTTTTCCACTCAAACCCGCAACTTCCATTCCTTAAGGTTACAGCAGACACTAGATAAAACCAATTGATCAGTATTATTAACTTACCAGGAAATAAACCAAACCTTTAAATTACACTAAACTCTTAACATAAACACCATTACAGTTTTGATATGAGGCTTATATTTTGGAATATACCTACTGGAGTTACCTCCCTTAGTATGATTTTATATGAAATATCAACATTAATCAGTTGAACTACTCACAGACAGTACAAATCTACAGCTGACAAGGAATAGATGGCTAAAATCATAATTGAGATGGAAAAGAAGCTAAAACTTGTCTTTACTGCTTTAACATCAGAAACTATTTTTAAACAGTTAAAACTTACGGTAACTTTGTAGCTGTATAGTTATATATTTTTTCTGTTTTGTGGCGTGTGCTTGAGGTCAATGAATTTTATTTTTAATAGTGCTTCTCAAGCTCTGCTGTTTCTACTGTGTGCCACCTTCCCTGTCCAACTCATCTGTATCCTCTTTGAGTAACAATGTGTCAGAGTTTCTGGGAGGAAGGTGTTATAATTATGAGCTCAATCAGACCCATAGTCACGCCAAGTCAAACCGAGGTGCTTTCCTCGGTGATTATGGGAACAATTGCCAAAAAAGGATTTGCCTCTGTGCTTTTCGGCCTCTGGACAGGGCACTCTGGACAGGGCACTGTCAATCAATTCATATTGTCAAGTTGGGTTACATAAACTATGAATGTTATACTTACAACATGTTGTCTATGCATATCTTCAAGTTGTGCCTGATATTGTTCATCTAGTACTGAGACCAGAGAGTCTAGTTGTTCTATCTTATCACCAGGTAAACCATCAGCCATCTTCTCTTTCACCTAAACACACAAATAAAAGGATTGTTTGTCAGCAATGGTCAAAGTCATGCAAGAAACAGACCGTAGGAATTGTTTCCAGACAGCTAGGGGACAATCAAGTCACTAGACAGCGCGCTCGACTATTCGCAGCCATTTGTCAGAAAAAATATAAGTTCAAAACAGGCCATTTAAAATTTGTGTGTTTTTTTTTTGTTTTTTTTGTTGTTTTTTTTTTCGTTTCGGGCCCACAAGGGTAACCCCATTTATTGTCCCCGTCTGTTGGTTTTGTGGGGGTCGGAGAATCATCCCCCACAAACCTTACAATATTCAACAACATAATAAAACGATAAATACAATGATACAATGAAGAAAGTCAATAATAACAATGCAATATAGGCAATATAGGGGACAATAGAAGGGGCTTTGGACCTTTTTCCGTCAAACAGTGACAAAATTATGAACATGTTTCACCACCTTTATGTAATCTAGAGTATGACAATGTTTCTTTTTTCTGTACCTATGTTTGGAGACAAATTTTTTTAACAATTTCCCAGCTTTTGTTTTCTATTTCTGTAATGCCTGATTTAAAATATATCTCCCATGCAAATTTAAAGCTATTTTTTAATGTTACAGTACTAGGTAAGATTTCTTTTCTTTTGCATAAGTAAATATATTTTTTAAATTCAAGAAAAAAGAATATCGATAGGTATGTATTCCTTTTTTCCACATCCTAATATGATAGCTATCATATTTATCTTAAAATTTGGGTTAAAAAGTATGATTTCATCATTTAAAAATTGTATTATTGGTTTTACTCTGCAGCATTCCCAAAATAAATGACTTATCGTTTCTTCTTGCATTTGGCAGAAAGTACATAGATTATTTTGTTTAATTTTCATTTTGAAGAGTAAGGTATTGGTAGCTAGAATTCTATGTACAATTCTAGTTTGTAACCATTGTATGTATGTGTCCCTGGTATATTTAAAAACATAGCTATATATAAAGTCCCAGTCAATATTGTTGTTACTTACAGATTCCCACTTGGGTTTGCTTGTGGGTATTTCATCATTTTTAATCAGTGTTTTATATACAAATTTATTAGCATCCTTTTTTGTTAGAATTGGATGAATATAGCAACTCATGCTTGGATTTAGAAAGTGTTTTTCTCTAACGTTATATTTTTCTTTTTTAAGTATTTATTGACAGTGTTTCTGAGACCATAGTATAGTAGGAAATTTAATTTTTCTCCAGTTATATCTTCTAGGTATTTTATTTTAACAAATTCTCCTTGATCATTAACTACATCTTTAATAAATCGTATTCCTTTTTTGTAGAAGGAAGGTAGATATATATATTTATTATCTATAAGTATATTGTTGTTGTAGAAAAGTGGCATATTAAGTATTTGTGGTGTGTCACTAATAGACAATTTATCCAGAAAACAAATATGTGTCAAGGACTGCAGAAATCAGGCCAGATGCTAAAATTTCACATTTTGAGTTTTCTTCATAATCTTGAAGAATAGCCTTTTAAGAATAAATTCTCAAAATTACAGATGATTCCGGTGATTATTTTCGGTTTTACAGCATTTTCTTCACGTGCACTTGATGCCAAAAAACACAATAAAAATATGAAACGGCTGTACAAAACCTATAAATCCTTCAAAAGGAAAATCCAAGATCTTCTGCTTTTTCTTTGTTAAATGTATGCCATGCAACATCAACAAGTTCATATATTGCTTGAACAACAACATTCTTTTTAAAACATGGTTACTATGGAAATATTTTGCACATTATAATAGTTACCATGGCAACAGTACTTCAATAACTATACATGTGGCTGTGGATTAGATTTTCAGATCAAATACACTCATTTCTTTGTAGTAAATTATAAAATATGAAGATTCTGATAAGCTCACATTGTTATCTTGAATTATTTACATTATAATGAAATAAAAGGCTGTAACTAAGTAACACCGCCTTAGTGCAAAATTATGACTTTTCCATGCCAAATACAATAAGAAGACATTAAAACAGTGTGTTTATAGTACAGCAATAAACACACAAGACATGTTATCTTTTTATTTTATTTTATTATTTTAACAACAAGTTGGAATATTTAACATCTGCTTGTAAATAATGACATTTTGGTTGCCTAGCAACGGATAGAAACTAAATTTTGACCAAAAATAACAAAATACATTGAATCTACAGGTATTAAGTTTAAAAAATTCTAAGGTCAAGTTAGTTCAATATTAACATTAATACTTTTGACAGTATAATGCATTTGAATTGTAGATTTACATGTTTAATTATGAAGCTTTTGATGCATTTTTAAAGAAAGCTGGATCACAAATTACTTTCTATATATAAATGTTTTAGACAACAACATTCAAACATGATATACACTATATACAAGTGATATTCAAGCTGAACTACACATCATCTTATCATAACAATACTGTATAAAATTATCATGCATTTCCAATCATGCAAATGTTCTTGACAACTGGTGGAATAGAACATTTTGCATAGCAACCGCAAAAGTATAACAGACCGTTTCATGTGGTTTTTGTACTGAAATGCTCCATCAATTGTTTTCTTATCCCATTTCAATGACAAACTATTGTATAGCAACAAAACTTCAGTTTAGTAACATCAGAATAATACAAGGCTTGATAAACAATTCATTTTAACCAGTAGTAGCAGCAGAAACAAATATAAAATGAATCAATAGACAATACATGAAATAACATCAACATTTGCATAGACAGATAAGATACCAATGCAAGGCTATTACATCATATACATGTATGATATACAAAGCTAAACTCATAACTGGAACATGCTTCACTTGACAGAATATAATTAAACTTTTAGAAAATAAGTTATATTGTTACAATTGTTAAAATACATGTTGTTTCTTTAACAATTACAGTTATTCAGACGTTAGTTATGTACATGATTTTCATCTTGTATGACAATTCAGGTAACATTAACTTCCAGTCATGACTTGTTGATTTCCAAAACTGACTAATTGAGGTATAATAATCATCTGGAATGTTTCTAATCTTCACTTCTTTGCCATATGGTCTCTGTATCAACTTTTCTGAAAAGAAATTATAAGATTTTTTTATTTAATGTCCTAATATTATGCATTAAAGTGCAAAGTACTGGTACACAGTTTATGCTGGGTATCATATCCATTAATTAATAGTCCTGATAAAATGAAAGCAACTCAAATATTGGGCATATTGCAACCAAATTTAGGCCAATACTATTGAAAGAACTCATAATTAAACCAATCAATTAATATATTTGTGCAGCATCAGCCTTTTACAAATTAATGGACACTGCTCAATAGAGTCTTGCAAGCATTTTTTATAGATGAATAATAGAAGATATGTATTATAGTAGCCTATATTCTATTTAAAAAAGGAAATGACATTTGAAAATTATTATTGATATGTTCACTATTGATAACAGATACTGAAATTACTGGCATAATATCAGCTACTGTCATAATCATGATATATTATGTTGAAATACTTCTGTGGATCAACCACTTCATGATCAGCAGTCATGTCTACAGTATAACAACTGGTATACATATCCTTGGTCCAGTAACCACTACAGATAATTAGTGGAATAAGCAATATGAAGGATTTACAAATGGAAGTTTAATAATTGGATCAGTTGTATACCTGAGATAGAGGTCTCTGTCCAAACTCAGCCTCCCCACAGTAAACTCCACATAACTGACATGTTCATGGTTTGTCCACACATGTTGTTCAAGATCAATTATTGAACATCCTGAAAATGAGAATTAATTTTATGAAGATCATTATTCATATAGAATATAACTAAGTATAATTTGCCTTTTATTACATGTAGTCAAACTGTAAATACTTACCACAGAACAGGCATATCTTACTGTTATATGCATCAAGGATTTCCCAGTACTCATTAGGCTTACTACATTGTAGTTATAAGTAGAACAGCTACTAGAGGCATGTGTATACCAAATTGTTATATTGTTGTAGAGATGTGCAGTTATTTGGGTGTGCGCTTAAGTCTGGATGAGCCGTAGGCACTTGAATTAAACCCGTTTAAGTAAGCCGGCAGGAAATTGGCCTAGTGAATTTGAGCCGCATAAATTTTTGTAGGGATGGAAGCCTACAGTAGCTGAAGTGTCAAATGAATTTACTTGTCAGTTCAGACAGTCTAAACCAGACCTATTTTACTAGTAAACAGTAGTGTTTGAACATTACTGAATTTCAGGATGTACTGGTGAGTTGGATATATGCATTCAAAGAGTTTGAAAAAATGAAGACAAATGGCAGTCATTTTACTTGATATGTGCAAACTTCAGCAAAGTAATGTGGGTGGGGATATGTCAACAAACATGAATGCATCCATAAAATCAGCCATGAACAATCCTCATGTTAACTCATTATCTGCAGGCATAAAATTTGCACTATGCTATGAAGAATCGAGTATACAATGGACTTATCCACATAAAAACACACTGTTTGTAGCATTTTAAAGTCAACTTTCGCTTTCAAAGTCAATGTTATCAACGAATTTAAACCCATAATTCACAACAGTAAAGCAATAACAGACAATAAAAGATATGCTTACCTTCAAATACGAGCTTTATAATTCGATATCAACCAGATCAAACCAACATCAGCGTCATTTCTCATCATTATACCTTACAAACTACACTCAACAAAACACAAACAATCAACTGTCCGCCATTTTGGTTTGTTGACCTTTACAGTGTAAAAGGGAAATAACTATCGCTAAAATGGCTAGACTACACTAAAATATTCGTGAAGTGGTTGTGAAATGTTGCAATTATATCTTAATTGTTTATTTTCTAAAGCAGAACTTTTGTTATACAATTACACTTGAAAATATAAGTTAATAAATTAGAAAATCCGCGAAAAAAACAGCGCAAGTTTTTGACGTCATTTTTCTAAAAATAGACGTTACCGCATCTGGCCTGATTTCTGCAGTCCACGTCACATATAGGATTTTAACACATCTATCCAAAAATTGTTTTTATTTTTGAAATGATGACGTCACAGTATGTTTTGCCACAGTTGAGAAGTTTATCCATGTCAAATATAGAGTTAACGAGATTGTAGCATTTACTTTTGCTGTTATGGATATAATTTTTTAACCATTTGATTTTTAGACAGCATACTGGCAAAGGAGAAGGTTCCGGACAGAAATCGCATAAAAAGCTTCCCCTGGAGTTAAAAATAGATTTTTTCTCAGATTTTTTTGTGTTTACAAATACCTTGGTTCAGGATCTTTGCTAAAAATAGGTTTCCCGAAAAATGACGTCACGTGAACAGCAAAATATTGGGGCCTGAAAAGGGGCACTTTTGTGCTATTTTCAACGATATTACCGTAGATATACCGGACAGTCTGCTTCGAATATTCCGCGACGAATATTTAGAAACATATTACCAGGAAATATTTAGAACAGGGCTCCTTCTTCACAATCATGCAAAAATATGTCAATATTTACGACATGACAACACGTGACGCACATGTTTTCAACCCAGGGGGCGCTCGTGACAGGTTAAATTCCATTCCATACCGTATCTTGTTTACCGGCCGAAAATCGAAACAAAATGTGGAAAAAGTTTTTCAGATTTATTGACAAGATATCAAAAAAAAATTCTCAACAGATAATGAGGACAAATTTCCGTCTATTGCGCTAAAGTAAATGCTGGAAGAAAAAAAATTAAAAAAAAAATTTTTTTTGGCGCCGCCGTGATTCGATCGCTGGACCTTAGCATCAGATTATTACTAATCGAGCTGCTTAACCACTCGGCCACGATCTCGTTACAGAATATTGATCTAAATAATTGAACACCATAAAATCATTGTCGCTCGCGCTGTGCACGCGCTTTATTGCGCATGCGCACTAAATTTGTTTACCCCCCGGCGGTGCTGATGTCAAAATCAAAACAGCAGACGATATTTTCGGTATATGAGTAATTATTTGTTGATTTTGATTTTTTTTTTCTTCCAGATTTCCTTTCAATACGCACCTGAGTGATTTGATACCAATATCAATGAATTATTTAACTAAATAAACCGTCTACGACCGTTTGTCCGGAACTTCTCCTGTCCGGAATCATCTCCCTTGGCAGTATATAACTTGAGATGTCAATCATTTTTAAGCCACCTTCTTGATAATCTTTTATAAATATTGAATATTTTATTTTATTTTTACCCTTCCACACAAATTCATTAAATGTATCTGTAAGATTTTTTATGAATGTTTTGTCAGGAGTCGGCATGCTTATAAATAGATGAGTTAATATAGGCAGTAGCATAGCTTTTACAACTGTTATTCTACCTATAGGTGTTAGGTTGCGTCTTTTCCAATACAGTATGCTATTTTTTATATTTTGTAGTTTTTCCTTGAAGTTTAAATCATACATCTTATTTAAGTCAACATCAAAATTTAGGCCTAATAACTTGAATTGGGTATCACCCCATGAAAGTTTCCATCTTGTTTTAATTGACCTAGTACTGTATTTAAGGAAGCCTAACCATATTAACTTTGTTTTGTCAAAGTTTATTTTGAGGCCGGATATCAATGAGTATCTATGTAGCGTGTTTAGGGCAGAGTTCAATGATATATCGGTTCCATCTAATAGTAAAGAAGTATCATCTGCGAACTGAGAAATCTTATATTCCTTATCATCAATATGTATTCCTTTGATATTTTTGTTCTGTCGTAATAGTATTGCTAAAATTTCCGAACATAGAATAAAAAGATATGGTGATATTGGATCCCCTTGTCTGCAACCCCTTTCAACTTTGAAGAAGTTTGAAAGATATCCATTTAGTTGTACACAGACTTCTGTATTATTCAAGAACAGTTTGATCCACTTTTTGAACATATTACCAAATTTAAAAAAAATTGAGAGTTTTTTCTATGAAATTAAAAGATATTGAATCAAAAGCTTTTTCAAAATCTATTAGTACAAGCAGACCAGGAATTTTATTTAGTTCTGTGTAATCCATTATGTCATATAATAACCTTGTGTTTTCCCCAATATAACGACCTTTTACAAAACCTGTCTGGTCATTTGAAACTAATACACTTAGTACTTGTTTTAATAAGTGAGTTACGCTACTTAGTTGACTACATGGCAATGAAAGCTAATGTACAATGGTTGTTGAGGCATGGCAATTATCTCAACACTGGACTATTAACAAATATTTGTCAGTGAAAATGATTTTAAGACTTCAAGCGGCACTGCACTCTATTCAAGAAATGTGTATGTTTAAATGGAATTGTATACATCCACTGACATAACAAAGTTTCTACAAAATAATCATATGAGTAAGATATGATTTGTTAAAGGAGTCAATTTTAAAACAATGGTGACAAATTAAAATAATAATAGTAACTAAGATATGGCGTGAATAGAACTTGCATGTAAAACTTGAACCAATAAACTCCTATGTTAAAAAGGGGCATAACTGAAATAAAAAAATAATAGAGTTATTGCCCTTGACTGATACCATTGACTGATGATGGTAAACAAGTGTTGTAAGTTTCAATGCAGTATCATGGATAGTAGCTGAGATATGGTCTGAATGAAACTTGCATGCAAAACTTTAACCAAGAAAATTCTATGTTAAAAAGGGGCATAACTCAAATAATAATCATAATAGAGCTATTACCCATGACCGGTACCATTGCCTTATGATGTTTAGTAAGTGTTGTTAGTTTCAATGCCATAGCACAGATACTATTTGAGATATGGCCTTATTAGTAACTTGCATGCAAAACTTTAACCAAATTTTCTAAGTAAAAAAGGGCCATAATTTGCATTAAATTCATGCAAGAGTTATCTAACATGGTTGATTACATGACAGGGAAAGGCAGTGCAAAGTTTCAATCCAATATATGCACTGGTTATTGAAATATAACCAAGGTTAAAGTTTTGCATGTAAAACTTTAACCATATGCAACGCCGACGCCGACGCCGACGAACAAGTGACTGTAATAGTTCTCATATTCTTCGAATAGTCGAGCTAAAAATTAAAAGCAAAAGGTCTTGAAAACAAAGTTGACATAATATAGCCATTCCTTATATGCTAATGTGGAGACTTTGGAAATATTTAAAGGATGCATTTAATTTTTGGTTACGATTTCGTGTTGGCATAGTTCATGCAATACTTGGAAGAATAACGATTATGTTCGCCAAGTTTGATTGGTCTACATGTAGATTGGTCTGATCACCGATCAGAAAGGGATCACTGATCAGAAAGGGGAGATAATTCAAATGTTACTGATGTCTCATATCTACAGGAAGAACTGTCACAATAAACTAACCTCTTGATATTGTTTATGTTTATCTTGTGTTGTTCCTCCTCCACCTTTCCCATCATCTTCCTTACTGTTCCGTCTCTCACGTGATCTATCTATCTCTGTACGTAGACTATCTAACTGATTCTCATACTGTCCACGTAGATTCTCCAACTGGAAATATATAATATATGTATGTGTAAGTATGATACTTTTAAAATATGAAGCATCACCCTCAGTCATTACTAAGGGACAGGTCTCGATACAATGATGCTCTTTCTTTAGTAAACTGAATTTTCGGACAATTTTTTCTTATTTTCTCAAAATAGTGTTTTTGTAGTTACGAATTTCTCATTCTTAGCCAGCGATATCAGAGTTGTTGTATTGAGACCTGTCTTATACCTGTTACAAATATTTCAATTAAACAAGCACCTGTTTTAAACGGTCAACATCATAAGATTCATTATATTATTACAGTGTTTTGTAAAATTTGATAAATTAAACAACAGTAAGGTAGAAAGCAACTTAACAAATTATGAATTATATTAACAAAATTCATGATGCACTTATCTATAATATTTATTCAACATTCATATGAAACTATTTGTGCAAACTAAATTACTGAAACTTTATTTTAAATATTAATATCAAAGTCCCTAAAATGCAAATAAAGATCTGAAATAGGTAACACACAACAAATATATGTGACATGAAAATACCCGGTAAGCAATGAAAAAGAAATGTATGATCTGAAAATAAGAAATGACCAAGAAATATATTTGCATAGAATATTTATTTGGAAGCCATCATGATGAACAGCGATCCATAATAAGCAGAAGGATAGGGTTTAAGTAAAGTTATAGATAATTTGCATAAATAACATCATGAAAGAAAAATATAATGGATACAAACAGAATGATAAAGACAGAAATAAGATAAATTATAGAAATAGCTATAAGCATTATAAAGAAGAGACCCATAAAAACCAGGGTTCAAATTAAAGAACCAATATTTCTGCTTTTTTACAAAATAACTATGGCATTCAATAATTTTAGGAGAACATTAAGAACATAAATAATGGGTCTTTCATACCAAATACCTAAAAACAAAACTTTTACAAGGGGGGCTTAATTATAAAACTCGCAAAATTAGCACAATATGTCAGATTATGCTTCTACTAGTTAACTTATTGATTAAAATAATTTAGTATTAATCAATCAACATTAATGAGTTTGAACAAGAACAGGAACTGTATTATAAGTTGAACCTATCCACCATATTAGATCGTTCTCTTACACATTGTTCTTTACTTGTATGTGTTATCACTTCATAATTCTCATAATTCTCAAAGTTGTCTATCTCAATCATCCAAAATCCCTTCAAATAGAAGACAATTACGTATACTGTTGACAGTCACACCTGTGTTAATGACCACCTGTGAACAGAGATGACTATTACAAAACCTGTCAGCAAACACTTTCAATATTATCTGGACTCATCAGACCATTTCCCAAGATGTTTAATGAAGATTCATTTTCTCCCCATCAATAGTAAGATAATTACAGTACACCTGAATATTTTCAATGATATTTTAACCTGTTAAGAGAGACCACCTATAATGCAACAATTTTTAAAGACAGGTTTAATGTACTGGTGTTTTCTCTGACAGGGTTGAGTGTAAGTACTGTAAAATCATTTAATTTCAATAGGACAAAATTTCATGTTTTTTTCAAGAAAACGACTATTTCGGGGGACTTAATTTCAAGGATAGCTTAGCTACAAAGTCATATACAATGTACTATAGAAATTATTAAAATTTGTGGGGATTTAATGTCGTGGCTGAGATTATCCATGAAATTAAATCCCACTCGAATATTAATGATTTTACAGTAATTCACTTCCTGGATTGTAATAATTGATGAATGAGGGATGATCAATAAATAGTGATGTATAAATGTTGGAGACATATGGCTGATTTCTGGTCGGTCTATAACAGATGGTGGTTCATGATGGAGTTTTATAGTGGAATCTTCACTCTTAACTGGAACATATGTTGTCGTTTTTCTTCATTTGGGAATAACAGTCATAACATTACATGTTAGTATGTTTTAATCATACCATTTATTAACAGCTTTTATATGTCACAGTGTTTGATATTAAACAAACAACCCCCATAAAAAGGTGGACTCTTTACATGGTGGACCCTAGTCTGGCCACCCGACTAGATATATTTTATCAATCAAATAGCATAACTTTTTTTTAATTTTGCTAGATTTTATTCGCTAGATTTTATTCTGGGCTTGATTATCCTATGTTTGAGGGTGCAAAGGGAAATAATTTCATAAAAAAGAGTAGATTGAGGAGTTGTCTTTCTAAACATAGGGTATGTAAGACAGACTAGGTAATTCACCTGGGCCATGGTTAATATCTTGCAAAGATTTTGCAAAGACCCTCTCTCTTCACAAAGAGTCACATCCTCTCCCTAACAAAATTATCTTCTGCAGTAAAGGTTATACTTAATTAACCTCTTTAGAGCAAAACTCTCCCAAGGGAAAGAACTGTCCACTCTGTGATTGAATCTTCCTGATGGAGTTCAATCAACAGAAGATTGACAGTCCGTCTATAATAGTTTATTTAATCAAGTCAAAATGAAATTGAGTTATTCTATTGGAATTGAAATCAAAAACTTTTTAGCACTCTTTACAAAGCATACCAATATATTTATTAACATCTTCATGTATAATAAAATAAACAAACATACTGTACAGATCCTTTGAAAATTAAATAGGCAACGTTACACAATTAAAGGCAAATATTTGGCACTTTGTATAGAAGGTTTACAATTTTGATCACTCGTTAAATTTGATTTTATCCTACAAAATAATTTAAATATAAAATATGATAAAATGCATTGATAAAATTCTTTTTCGAATATCTGAGTAGGTATTAACCGATAAATGGGCTATAAACATATATATGAAAATATATTGTTAGCGCTCGTAAATAATATAATCTATATAACGCTACACGTCTCGCTGAGGACCAATTTTACGATCTTATGAATAAGCTGGCTGTAGATTAATGACCGATATGTTCAATACCCTATCTACATAAATAAACGCTAAATACCAAATTTGTCAACAAAACTACCGGTATACAAATAATGACTTTATTACCAATATAGGGAAATACAAGAAGCCACTTTGAGAAAATCTTGACATGTAGGGTGTGAGTGTAACTGGTGACTATATGAAGAAATTGGCTACTAATTATGATAGTATTACCAGGGGTAGGAGAGACATAGTGACAACAAATCTACAATGACAAACCATCAATCAGACAAGAATTTAGCGAAAAGTGAGTTGACAACAATTTAAGTGGGCATAGACGAACACCAAAGCTTAGAAATAGAAATTAAGTGCAATATGGTTACAATAGTGCCAGATGATGATTGTGAGTGCACATAAACAGCAAGAATGATATATGCTCAGCCTACTGATGATGTTCAGTGTACTGGGAAGTACACAGTCATATTTTGGCTCAAAGAATACCATATGGATGCTACCCACTACCCAGTCATGTTATTCTGACACTCAGGGCCAACCACTTCTGGGACAAGTAACCAGTGCAAGCAATGAAGATATAAACAGTGCCATTTTAACTGTCATGATGATTAATGTCATGGCCTTAAATTGAATCTGCTACTTATTATAAATGCCAAGCTTAGCCTTTATTTGCCAATCAGCTTTCTGCTGAAATATGGCAGGCATATATATATATATATGTGCCTCCTCCCAGATTTGAACCCGGATGGCAACCACACTTACAACTGAACTACAGAGGCCGATGCTTTAACGACTAAGCCATTTGAAAGAAGGGAAGGTGACAATATGAGGGGTGATTAAGAATTAAGTATGCTTTTTTCATTACCCTGAGTATCCTAACAATACAACAATAATACCAGAGAGTGACTACATGTATATTGATATGACAACAGTAGCACATTTTACCTTTTGTTTTGCCATTTCTATGAGAAATCCCTCCGGTTGCCATCGTAATACGAGCCCCTCATCTCGGTCTTTCTCCAGCCCATGAAGACTCATACGATTTATACGAAACATTTTGATTGGCTTATATTTCTAAGATAGTGTTATATTCTTGACGATACTTATAGTTAACTTAGTTACAGTTATTATTCTATGTGTTCCTCATACTTTTTATTTCTTTGTATGCATTGAGAAACAACAAAAGAGATGTTCAGTCTGTTCTGTTCTGTTCTGTTCTGTTCTGTTCTGTTCTGTTACTTTAAATCAACTTTCTCGATCACCATAATAATGCACCATGTCCATTGCTTTGCTTAGTTTCAGTTTTAAGCCAACAAAGGAATCACAAACTGTGGTGGTTAAAGTCAAAAGTAGTTGATTAAAATAATATTACTTCAAGCTCAAGGTTGGAGTTTTAGACAAAGAGTTTGTTAATCCAAAATCCTGTTCTAAAGGTTAAACAGTTCAGTAATAAAGTGGGTATTATTTTTTAAAAGTCCAGTGTCTTGGTATTGTACTTTGATGGCATAATATTTATGTATATAAATTACACTGTAACGCTTGGACCATTCAAGGAATTAAACACTTTGTTCAATGTTATAAAATCGACTAAGTTATTGTCATATAAAAAATGAATGTGTTGTAAAATTTTAGTATAAAACGGCTATCTAATCCTGATTATGAAAACGAGAATATAAATCTGATTCAAGTCCCTGCCGAGTCAATAACGATGATATAATTTAAGTTTTTCGTCTAGGTATGATGTAACGTCAGATCGGGGCGACTCCATTCAAAACTTGATCATTCACAGTGTTAATTAATCTTCAATCCTTATTCAAGCACTTATATAAATCCAATCCAAAAGTCACTTTCACAATTCAAACACAAACACCTTTCATCCAAACCCCTTTTCAGACCTTACACCAACCCCTAACCCATGTCAAATGAACATGGTCCAAGTCCAGAAGTAATCAAAGAAAAAAATCACATAAAATAATTATTGATCCCTGTTATTACATAATTTCCCAACATGTATAAATAATTTACTAGCTGGTCCCTATGAATTTGAGCCATATTTCTAATACACATGGACAAACTTACAGTCATTATTGGAAATACAATCATCCAGCCCATATGCTACTATCTATTGTCTTTGAGTAACTAATTGAATAATTAATAAGGTCAGATAATTAGATTTAATTAACCAACATATGTCCACTTGTTTCACACAATCAAGGCCACCGTTTGATTTTCTCAAGATTAAAGAAAAACTTGTTATTAAATTTTCACACCTGCAGTCTTGTACATGAACTGACTTAACACATTTTTTTCACTTGAAAGTCATTGAATACAGTATTTTATATATTTATTCTTAATTTAAATGTTTACAGATTTATTTCATGATTGTACAATACAGATTAAATTCATATGCTATAATGACAAAGATCGTTTGAATTACGGGACCAAATAACTTTTATTTTGTTAAGAAAAGATCATTCTTTTTAAAGCAGCCAATCAGGATTTTCAGATTATTCAAGAATTATAGAACCCCTTGAAATACTAGTAAATCCTGACCCTCATAGATATGTGCACAGTGATCATGTGAACATTAAGTGTTTCATTGATAGATTTGTTTACACATTTGTATGTTTTATAATACACAGGGGAGGATCAGAGTATCAATAATTAATATAATAACACATAAGTGACATGATTATTTGTATTTGGTACTAAAATCTAATTAACACATGTAGTGGGAGATTTTATTCATTACAGACAGCACAGGGTAACAAGGAATCATTTTGTAGTAACATTGACCAAGATTAGTACATATGTATTTGTATTATGACAAATTAGAGCTAATGTAGACCATGAAATACCCCACCCCTTGACGACCAAGAATTAGATCCCTATGACCTTGCCCTTTGACAAATCTTTTTTAAACCCAAAACAATTAAAAGTAGGGTACATTTGCCTATCAAGTTTGGGTTAATTTCAAGAAACAATTCAATTTCGGTTAACAGAAAGAATGACTGACCAACAACATATTCGAAGCACAGTATTATATCAATTAATGTTTACTTGCATTCATGTTATCAAAAAATTATATAATTGATTCAATGGAAGGTTTGTATGTAACTTATTGTTACTTAATGCCCTTGTTTGCAAATAGAATAAATAATGTTCCAGTAAAATGCCCTTACTCACTCAGCAGGGGCCTAATTCACCCACGTTGTAAGTCTTAAACTCAGACTTAGACTTAAAATTGTCAATATTCATAATAACTGACATTTCTTTGAAATTAGATTTAACCATGTGAAATTTTATCGGATTATTGTTTGTTACCCACTGAACAAGTATACCAACTTATATCAAAATCAGTACATTTATAACAACATGAGAGCGAATAGTCTAAGTCTATGTTTTAGACTTACAACGTTGGTGAATAAGGCCCCAGGGCACTGTTTTATCAAAGGACTTACGGAAATCGTAAACTTATGTTCAAATTAAAATTCTTCATATTTCTTTAACAGCTGCAACTTTGAGACATATATTGTTTGTAGAAGCTCATTAACTAAATCTCTATAAGTGCTACAATTCCATTTACAAAACTTTATAGTGGTAAAAGTGTTATAAAGAATTAAAATTTGACCGTAATTTTACGATTTCCGTAAATGCTTTGATAAAACGGTACCCAGGTCCCTAAAGGTCAATTAAGCTAACTTGTATAGTCAATTCACACTTGCCATAGTACATTGAAAGTCTCACAATAATATCTATTAGTTTGCATGGTTGACACTTCTGTTTTCTTTCAGTATTTCTCCCCCACATTTCTGACCGGTCATCGTTTTTTAAAACAGATTTCTGCCAAGTCAGCATTTATTCAAATGGAGAACTTTTTTTCAAACATTGAATTTAAGTACAGTAAACTTTATGAACCTTTCCATGATATTTATTGAAGATTCAATATTGACTTGAAAATTCTTTTACAAGAGGTAGGAGAGGTAATGTCGGCCATTTATTGTTGAAAACACAAATACAAAAATATTTATTTTTTCCTTTCATATTATTTCTCCACAATTTACCCGGTTTCATGATTACGAACATTGAATATAACAGGTATATATTTTTACTAATACTTCAATATTGATTGAGTTATTTGAAAATGTTAAGGCCTATTTAAACTTATTTATGTTGGCATGAATAAATATAGCTGAATATTTTTATTACCTGTACTTAAACGAATTTTTGGTTCATTCATGCCTCAATAATATATAAATATAAACTTTCAAGACTGATAGTCCTTATTTCAATATCTAATGGATTGGCACTTATATTTGTGCTGAGATGATTTGCAAAAAAGAAATTAAGAGTTTGTGGGTATGGGAAAACTGGAGTAAAATATATTAAGTTTGCACGCAAATTGCGGCAAATGAGGGACTGATCACAATTGATCATGAATTACTAAATAAGCCCCTTCCAAATATGTCCTTGTGGTTGGTGAGACCCCCAGGAATGAGCCTGACTTAGCAGACCCCTACATCCTTTATAAGGCAATTTCAAATTATTTAATGCCCCAGTCTATATGTTGAGGATGACTTTTGCAGACCTTTTGTGCATGTATCAACCTGTACTGTGTTGGTTCAACTTCAAACCAACTCAAACCAGAAACAGGTTTTAAATTGCTAACATGATAATATAACTTCTAGGCCTCACCTAAAAAATCCTTCAGAAGTAAATTTCAGGTTTTCCAATTTCCATTTAATATTAAAAATATAATGGCATTAAACAAATATTTCTGAATTTGCAATATTTCAGTCATGCATTAAAAAAAATCTCCATTTTGAAGTCATAAAAGTTCAAACTCAATCTGAACAACAAATTGACATTGGCGAAGAAAGTTAGTGTGGGCACAGCAAGTACACTTAATTTCAAACAATGAACAACAGGTCATGCTGATCTTTTCTAATCTAATTACCAGGTTTTATTCAATTCTTACAATCTATCAGTCTTGACCAAAATATTTGCTAACTGACCAACTCAGTGGATATCGGATAGTTTAAGTTTAGTTTTAAGTGATTAGTCACACAATATAAGTCACAGGGATTACATGGTTCCAATGTACTAAGCCACCCACAGATATCTTAATACCGTAGATATATATATAGCTTGGAGAATTTGACACGATCCTGACCTTTTAATAAGTATAAAGTACAGATCTTTCAAAGTTAATGGAGAACAGTTTATAAACATTAGTTCGTCCAGCAGGTAAACTATGTTGATCTAGATTAAACAGGGTATACCTGAGTTAACGGTAAACCCTGCTATTCTATGGAATGGGATAGTTCCCTAATTAGTATTACTTATTCAATCTACTATAACAGCTGATATACTGTAAAATCATTTAATTTCGTTGGGACGAAATTTCGTGGTTTTGGTAAAAAAGACGATTTCGTTGGCACTTGAATTCGTGGATTTTGCATTTCAGGTAACAAAGCCAGGGTCAAAATCAATGTTCGTTGGGATTAAAGTTCGTGGTTGAAGTGAACCACGAAATCCACGAAATTTAATCCCCCACGAAAATTAATGATTTTACAGTATTGTCCATATTTATAACCCTGGTTGTATGTTTTCATAATCGGGGAGTATCAGGAAGACATGAGTGAGATGTATTACAAACACAAATTCGCTACATCGTTATTGCATGATTTGCTTGCGTAAATTGATGTGTTCAAAGCAAGAACCTTGTAATAAACTTATGCTTAATATAAGGTCAGGATCGTGTCAAACTCTCCTTGCTATACATATACGTACAGCATGGAGATACTTTCGACCATATTTGCTAAACGCTGTGTAAATATACTCAAGCAAATATGGGGTCTTTAAAAGCACTAGAATAAAGTCAAGGGGGCAGGCCTGACTATTGATCATTGTTTTATATCCAATATTTTATACGATCGATTCCTATCAATACGTAGGTGTCAGGTTTACTTATAAAATATTGGAAATATGTGCCACCGTATGTTATCAGGTTTTATAGTACACTAACAAGTACTTCTCATCTACTCCTGAATTTACTGACCAGGTGCAGATCTCCGCAAGCAACTCAAGAAGAAATCTCAGCTAAAGTTGAGATTTTGCTCAAATCAGGGTCTGATGTTAACAACTGCTGCACTATTTAGTTCCTAGAAACGCTTTTAAATTATTTACCGTACCTGTGTTTTAACGATAATTTATGCACACCTTGGTCTCTCTATGAGTATATAGGTGAAAATTCTGGTTGTGTTAGAACTTGATTCATGGGATCATTCATTTAATTATATTTAATTGATATCAAGCTGAGCATAGCCTTTATTTGCTTTTTTTCTACTGAAACATGGCAGGCATATATACATGTATGTGCCTCCACCCGAATTTGAACCTGGGTCGCAAGATTAGAAGGCAAGCGCACTAACCACTGAGCTACGGAGGCAGGCCAAGCAATTAGGGACTGTAATCATGAGTAAGCATTGTAATAAATTTCGGTGAGTTGCAGTGTTTGCTGATATCAACTTCTGTCCAAAGATTAACACTTTAATTTAACCAATAGGCCACTCACTGGCACATTTCGATACAATTTAGGTGATTGTGTTGAAAATACAATAATGTTTATAATGACACATTAAAATTTTCCGAAAATGAAACAAATTAAGCTCCTGTTTTTGAGACCGTTAGAAATAATTAAAAGTGCAAGTCATGCCTATAATTCTAATTGACTATTTGTTAATACTATAATTCTTATTACTAATTAGTACACTTAACGTCTTTTAGAATATTAACATACAAATTATCGACTACTTGACAGAAATTACTGAACCCTTGACTGAATTATTTCTTCTCATTTCAACAATTGTTTCAAATTTCAATACACAAAACTTGTATGGTATTCAAACAATATGTCAACATGATACGGGTGTTAGACATTTGATACGAAAAGATCCAATATCTAAGTATATATAAATAACGCGCATACCATTCAACATAACTTGTTCATAACGATCATTGATAAATTAACTTCAAACAAATATATCGCTACTACGTAATGACAAAATTAACACAGGTTAAAATTCCGTTTGTTTAAATGAATTCCAATGTTTGGTATAATTGGCAAAACAAATGAACTATGTACCAATTAAAATGACACAATTAAGGGTTGGTTAATGAGCTACACTATGTTTTTCCATTTTTTTAATTAAAAAAACTCTACTTATTATGCTGTTTTAAACCAATTTTGTTTCACACATTGCAGTCAGACTAAGACCAAACCCGTTTTCCTTTAGAGACTTTTTTCAAACTTGCTTATTTCTTAAGAACCCAGCAGTGCAAGAAACTGTATTACAGTTATACATGCAGAGAAAATATCCAGTCCCTGAGCTAGAACTTACAAAAGAAACATCAAGTTCAGGATTTTCAATTTATTGCCGTAAATTGCCCGTTTGCCTAATGGATGGAAGGACAGACTGACAACTTTATGTATCCCTTCTGAGGCATAAAACTTATCACTCGTGCCGAATCAATATTTTATCATTGACAAACAATAGAACCAGTATATCAATGTTATAAGTATTGATTTGCATTGATTAGCTCTTCTACGATGCTACCACATTCTGTATTAATCAAAGACCTAAATTACATGTAATTTAGGTCTTTGATTAATAATATGAACACCTGTGTTCAAATACCAGTATAAATTTACTGTGTAATATTTAAAGATAATGTTTTTATGCAAGATCCAGCTTACTGAATATTATGCTGATCAGCACTGTGACAAGACAAGATATTGTTTTGCATGACATAGTACACTCGTTGAGTATCTTTGCACGATTGCTGTCTATAGAAATAATCTACAAATTTTCATCTCAACCCTACACACAGTAACTTACAAGTATATCAAGAACACCATGATGATTTTGAAGACCACCATCTAGAGAAACATTAATAACATCTGAAGTAACTGCCACCGTGTATTTGTCAAAACTAATTTTAAATATACGGAACCAAAAGGCACTTAAATATAGCTGACAGAATGTGCAAACATGGTTTTGAAGTCATTTAAACAATTTCATTTAGTAATTGATGCACGCTTTGTAGATATACTGTACATACAGTTTTAATAACTGAGGAACATCAAGTGAATATACTAGATAAAGGGAAGAGAAAGCATAGTATACTCTAAAATAGAAATGTGAAGAATAGATTGCAGACAATTTGAGAGAACTGTACAAAAAGAATTATGAGACTGCAGTGAGTATATTATGTACATGTTAAACAATATTACGATATTGTTAAGCCACTACAGATACATACACTTGTACAGAGATAGCTTCTTATATTTAAACATGGGTAAAAGTTCAAATACTGAAATCAGAATTTAGACTGAAAACTTTTACCCCAGATATTATAACCAAGAAGAGTTGTAGCAGTATACAGGTACATGACTACATGAGTTAGTATTTCTACAGAGACTGACACTTCTAGGTAGTTCAGTAAGACATCTTACCTTTCCCCAGATTTCCTTAGCCATATCAGCCACAGTATCTCCATTCACTGGAGTACTATTTGCTGATGACATGGCAATTCCTGCAGTGTCTAAATCCATATCAATTATTGCATTTCCAACTTATTTTGGAATATTTCTCTATAATTCTTATACACAATCCAAGATGCTGGTTAAATATCAAACTCCATCATTTCAATTTTCCAAAACATTCCTTTCCATCGTTTCTGATTATTTCAGCATTAATAGAAAATATCAATCAAGAATTTAATGTGAATTTATATTTGAGACAAAGATTTCGATTTTTATCTATAATTATTTTAAAAGTTTCAATTGATAGAAAATGTGTTATCCAAAATCATTACATCATAGATTTCTTCATAAATACTTGATTTCAAACAATGTATTCCGACTTCAAATAAAAATTGTATTGTTTGTATTAACGCTGGAGTACATATTTATCAGACTATTATGTTTCACATAGTTAATAGGTTAAGGCATTGGAATAATCCCGTTACACTCTCAATTTCATTCCAACTATTATAAACTTTTTATTTCACGGCTAAACGAATCAATAATCGAACGACACAACCAATCATAAACTTCCATATAAACTTTAAGTGCACTCTATGAAAGTTAGTTTCTGTTTCCGAAAATGTCAGTCACTTATAATAAAGCTTGCCACAATCAGTTATCAAATCACTCCAAATATTTTTTTTCGAAACGAAAAATATTGATAATAGTGATCTAACTTCATTGCACCACAAGAGTCAAAAAATTTAATCCCCCACAAGTTTTAAGAATGGCACAGGCTCATTTTAATCGAAACAAAAAAGGGAGGTCTTTAACAACGAAAATTACGAATAGAAAAATCAGAAGACTATTTTTGTTTGATACACTTGGCAGCTCGGATACTCTATGCACAAGATTATAGAACAAATAAACTACCGCTTGATAATGTTTAAATAATTCTATACTAAGTTGAAATCAATAATTAAGACATGCCAATATTTATTTAACTCTGTTTACATGGTGAAGGACAGAAATATTAACCTGATTTTGACCTTTATACATGAATATATTACACATTTCTGGTAATGAACATTTCAAACTCAATCTTCAAAATTAAAGATTCAAATTCTTTCATGAGTCAACTTTGACCCCAACTCATGCAAGCTATGTCAAACAGATTTTCGAAACAGATAATTATTTATTTAAAGTTTTATATAATTGTATCTAAAATGAAAGATTCTATAAACAAAAATGTTTAAAAATTAATGGGAAATTAAGGGAATATATCACAAAAATAATTATTTAAATAAATATTTGATGTAGATTGCGTGAGTTATGGTCATAGTTGACATAATATGAAAACATTTGAATCTTTAATTTTGAAGGTGGAATTATGTACCTTGATCTTAATGAAAAGTTTCAAGTTAAATCATTCTCTTATATTTTTTCTAATAGTATACATAAATCATATTTGCCAGAATCAAAACTCAAATCATAAAATACAATCCACTTTTAAACGAAAATCACAGATCAATATTTTAACCACTTGAAAATTTGTGTATAAATCTTTACTGACAAGCAAGTCAGTATTTCTTTTGGTATATAGGTATGCACACAGCATGTTTGGGCTTGAGCCTGTGACTCCCTCCTTTTTTTCTCAACCATACTAGAGTGTCAAATAAAATTCAGTCGGTTATACTGAATGGTTCGGGGTATCAGGGCTTGTACGTGTACAGGTTTTAGAGTAACGATATCTCCTTACATTACTTAGATTACAGTAAAATGTAAAAGGAAATCAGTCAAGCCTAAGTTATAAGCCTTTAGCTAATAGTTTGAACAAATATTTATATGTTTACGACTCAGATGACATGATAAGATATTATTGTGAAAATATTAACAGTTTTAAATAATGCCACATAATGGTGTATTGGATCGTTGTTCGTACAATACCTATGTATACAAAAATAGAAATTAAGAGTAATTTTGAATATTAAGTTAAAACTTGTCTTAAAGATATGCTAGAATTTTTCATATAATTTTATACTCTTTCCCATAAGAAACATAAACATTCTATTTAATTTTTATGATATATTAATGCTATTAAATTATCATTGTTATTAAGAACACATGTTTATGTTTTAATAATGTGAATAGATTAAACGTCAAATTTACATGTAATTTTATTAAAATACTGCATTAATTATTTTATTATTCAGATTATTTGTGCCCCTTCCCTTGCTGAAACTTAGTATGACCTTTGACTTTGTGAAATCATAACTGATAGGTCTGATTACATTATTATTGACACACATAAAATGTATGGTTCGGATCTGGAGTTTGTAATGACCTTATGTATTAAGCAAGCACTTGTATTTAACAGCCAATTTTAAAAATCCTAATTGATTCTTCTATCACATTAAAAGTGGTCGCATCAAACACTCACTCGCTACAGCAATATGTCTGCATTTAACATCCACCTGTTTTAAGTACCCAAGATCCCGCATAAACAGGGTTGGACTGTATTTTATTGATATATTAAATAGGTTAATTATTAATAACATTTTAAATACCAGTCTAAATCACCGAAGAAAATGTGCATCTTGAAGCCCAGATTTAGATAACTTGTCACGATGCCATCAGACCCAGATAAGATAGAGTCATCAGAATACTAGGATATCCGCTTCTTCATCATATAATATACATATCCTCGTATTGCAACAATCGGGTGATATAAACTCGTTCAAAGATCAATTACTTACATCTATACAAAACTGAGGTGGGTACTTAACCATCAAATACCCGGTACCCCACCAATGCATGATATATTAAAAATTGAAACGTTTTTCTTTTCATATAAATATTTTTTCTTACAGATTCTATGAAATAGAAAATTAGTATGCAAGCATTTGAAGAATTTTAAATACAGAATTTAGGTCTTGTTCTGAATGACAGCTTTGAATTCTGAATCAGTTAATGGCCTATATATATACTTTAATACAGTATCTTCTTTCAGATATTATAATGTCAATCAGTACTGCAACTGTTACTGTTCAATAAGTATATTCTATAATATAATGTTGCAGTCTGCATATTTAATGGCGATACATGAATGTCGAGTATCAAACTTTAGTATGTATGATCAGCAATTAAGTTACCTAATAAAACATATTCATGGAACATAATTATGCTGATTCAAGTCTGTGTTATTTTATATTTTCTGGGTTGGGCTGTTTCAATTTAGTGCTCAGCAGCCTTCATTGTCAGATTTTCATTTGATCCTTTTGAAGCAAATAATGTGAATCAGAGAAGTGGCTAGTTTCCATACTGTGTGAAATTGAAGAACATTTCATCCAATTCTAGTTACCGGTAGCGGATTTTGAAGCACAGTGGTTATCTAGTTTGTTGTGGGTTAAAAGTATAAACATACATTTGGTTGAGATGTCCTCAAGAGGACCTAACAACTGATAGTGAAGGATTGATCGTGATATCAGATGCATAAATATACAGCATATCATGAACAATCATTGAGCTGGGGTAGTATAATACGGTATTCAATATTAATCTTACTTGACTGAAAGATATGGAGAACCAATCAGATCACACCATAATATTAAGAAACTCTTGGTCAGTAACAAGCAACTATGATTGGCTATCCTTATTCTCAAATCAAATAATATCCATATTGAATACGAGTCCATGACAATTGCCCATCTCCTCTCAGAGACTGGTGACTTCAAATAGCATGCATCATAATAAACTGGCAATTTCAAACTGGCATTGAACTACAACTGTCAACGTGCTTCTCACAATAATGATCATCAATCAAAACATTCCACAGCCTATAAATATTTGTAGCAAAGGCATTTTTAACATATAAAGCCCTTTTGCCCACACAAGTCATTAAACTATTCTATAGAATTTAAATATCTATTAAATGCCTGAACCAGAATCCACACTTAGACAAAATTGATTATTGCAAATGAATACAAGGGAAACAACTACCAAATTGTGAATATCAACAAGATTTACCTCCCTTGTAAAACATTGAATTCTAACTAACTGATCTCCCTTTGACAGATATTCAGTTTAGCAGCCTACATGGTTTAATTCCAACTGACTTATATCTCCTTTTGTCAAACATTCAATTTGGAGTTAGTGGTCTCCTTTTTTGCTAAGCATGTATATATGTTCATATGCCAATAACTTGAATTGAATTTTTTGCTTAGCAAAGTATGCTAAAGTTTCATTGAATATCAGATTGGGCATATTTTGACAGTTTGACTTTACAGTTTTCAAAATAATTACACATCTTATACCGACTGAGGTTTATAGAAAACAAACCGAGACAAGAAACATGAAATAATTTTCTATCATTTATTATTAAACTACAATGTTTTGGTCATTTTTTCTCATTCATCAAAATCAAACATGATTTGACTATCAGTAACAAACAGTAAATTGTGTAAACGTAAAAAAAAACGATATGAAAAGAAAATTTTCACATTTGGAATACACATACTAGACACATACAATTGTTTCACTATTTATACACCTAAAAACATACTATAGATAATCTTGTGTCATTTTTTTTTATTCTTAAAACGCCAAGCATAGCCTTACTTGCCCATGGGTAAAAGTTCAAAAGTTTCAAAATACTGAAAATTGCTTTTCAATATACTGAACTAGGTGAGTTTTATACACATTACACAGTACATATTTTTCAAAAATACTGAAATCAGTATTGAGACTGAAAAATTTTACCCCTGCTTGCCAGTCATCTTTGTGCTGGAATTTGGCAGGCATGTCAGTGCCTCCAACCAGATTTGAACCCAGGCTACTGGATTAAGCGCCAAGCATGTTAACCACTGCGCTACAGAGGCAGTTGCTCACAAACACCAGTCACAGTAATACAACATGTCTGTACAAGACCCACTGTACCTCCCATCTGACTATTTTCAAGTTTAAAGTACACAACCTTTGCACTTAGTCACTTACACCATTTTTGCAGTTGCCATGGATAGTCTTTACAGATAAGATTGACTGTGCATGTTCATTAGGGTTATAAAGAGTGAAACTAAAAGTACCTAGAACATATAATTGGTCACATCATCATTATACTATAGAGGTCTAGTTTTATTTAATGATTACTTCTGACAGAGATTTCAAGAAATAAATAAACATTGGTCCTAGCAAAACAAATGAACACAATAACATTCTAATTACTTATTATAAGCTTAGCAGGATACGTTTACATGAAAATTAATGGTACATAGTGTGATTTGTGTAATAAAATGTTTACCATAATTTTTTATGAAAATTAAATATAACAAAATATGATAATCTTACAGATGTGAAGTTCAATGTACCCCTATAATTTCATACATGATTTAAGCAGAATAAATATATGTATGTTCTATGTAAAATGTGTATGTGATTGTGTGTTACAAAATGTACATGGAATTATGTTTAAATTTTGATCATAATTTTTTTATGATAATAATAGAACATTAAAATAACCAAAATAATCAACAAAGAAATACACAGACATTACCATCGATAGCCCCTGGGTCATCGTTATTTATAAAGCATCTTTATGGAAAACCTAAATATTTTGGCTTAATGTAAAACATTGTGCAACACAAATTACTCACACTTTCATTAAAATTTTGTAAAACAGTCAAGTTAGCTCCCAAATTATCGATGGGTCCTCGTATATGGCCTCTGTGTATAACAAATTGAGAAAATGATGAAAATAGCGACCTATATATATCTGAAAAGATGTGATTGTTATATGATGTGGACGGAGAGTATGTATGAGAGTATATGAGACAGCATCAATACATTATGGAGAAAAAGATCAACAAAGTACAAATCACAGAACATATACATAATTAATGTACTCCTGAAAGTGCTTCCTATAATGATATATTATAAGCAGTTGAGACAATATAATGTAGATGTACACCAATGCGAGAAATATGGAAAGCCAAGAGATGTTTGTAAAACATGTATGCCCCCCTTATGACAGCTTAATAGTCTGAAATGGTAAAGGTTACTGTGACCTTGACCTTTGACCTACTGACCTCAAAATAAATAGGGGTCATTGACTATTGCTGCCCGGCCAACCTCCATATAAAGTTTGAAGATCCTAGGGCAAAGTGTTCTTGAGTTATTAAACAGAAACCATTTGGTCTACCAACAGACATACAGACTGACTGACTGACTGACTGACTGACTGACTGACTGACTGACTGACTGACTGACTGACTGACTGACTGACTGACTGACTGACTGACTGACTGACTGACTGACTGACTGACCAACAGACATGTGCAAAGCAATATACCCCTTCTTCAAAGATGGGGGGGGGGCATAACTTAGGTAGTTACTCTTTATTCTGAGCAAATAATGACAAAGCTTTATTTCAGTTTTAGAACCATGGAACTAAAACACAAAAGGAATAAGTGATGGAAAAAAATAGTGTGGCTTATAAGTAGCATAACAAACATGTGAATATTTATCAAGCAGTCAGATCATGAAGTCTATAAATATAACTGATAATAGAAATATAAACCCCTTTTGATTTGTCAAGCAGAAAACCATTTTGTTTCAAGATCATTAAAAGCAATATTCACACACGGGTATTTTCATTGACATTTACTGGTTTTTAGTAGCAGAACATTACTTCTTAAACATTATATTTAACAACTACAAGAAGCCACTAACAACATGAGCATAACATCCTATCACAGATATATAAATAAAATACAATAAAATCAAGCAGCGATAAAATAATGACCTAAATGACCTATCAAATAGGTATAAAACAAATACATACAGACAGGGACATATCATAAATCTAGCTATATACAAATATACATACTGTTACTACTGTACATCGTTGATTTACTTACACTTTGTACAATTCGTATGATTTACATTATTTAAAATCACAGACAAAAATTCTTAAAGATTCAAAACAGATCTCAGCATATTGTGTAAAATAAAATCATAAAACTATAATGTAATGTACCATTGATTTCGCGAAAATGGAAAGCAAATTGTTAACAGTATAAGGTTAAATGGAAAGCCAAGTACACAACATTTTTGTTGTCCCAAATTTAGACAATTTTTTATTGTAGTTTTCCTTGTCACTCATGACAATTTTTTTTTTGTAAAGGTGGGAATGCATATCACACTTGGAAATATTATTCACTGATTAACCCAATGATTTACAGGGCTTTTATCTGATATAGTAGGGGCCCTTGTGACGCTCTTTCCCGTGAAAATCTCTTCCCAAAATATCATGTTTACCTCTACAAAATATTATCTAAAATACCAATAGGTTCTCTAAATAAAGGTATAAGACCCAATCCCCAAAGGAAAGAAAATACCTAATTTAAATGAAGTGGAACAACATTTACACATCATAAGGCACATGGATGAGAAGTGAGGAACAGATTTAGCCCCCGACTTACAGAACACATATCTACACACAGAGTAATGTCAAACATCTCCTAAAACATGGTTTCACCAGCATAAACTTCATTCAATAAGCTACTGTGAATGATTGGAAACAGAATGGAGGACTAGATAAATTGACATAGTTCATCATTGACATGAGAGTGTGTTTGTTTGTTTCACTGAGACAGTTAGAAGAGCTTGGTAGTACCGACTAATACGAGACTACATATGAGTTACCAACCAGTTCATCTCTAGTTGTGTGCGAAACACTCAAAAGTGTATCAGAAATTACCACATGCCCTGGTCAAGAATCCAGCCAGGTACCTCTTGAACATTGTTTCAAATGCTTTCCTATCCAAGCATGGATTTTTTTTTGAATAGGGCTTTATTTACATACTAGTATTTACATAATTTTTTTGTACAAAACCTGTCGGGTGGCCAGACACATTTTGCAAACCTGAATGTGTCCTAGATTTGATAATAACTAACTTGATTAGTATGCTTGATTGATATCAAAATATTAAATAACATTCAATATATACAGAATAAATAAATAGCTCCGTAAATTGGAATATATAAAGGGTTAGGTGGGTTAATCATGATTAACATTAGAACAATTATAAGTCAACTTTGATACTCTTCTCACAAAAAAAGATATTACATTTCTTAATTGGTCCCATAATTAAAATCATCAAAATTAAAAGTTAACAAAAATGTGTGTTTTTTAAAATAACAAAGGTAATGATAAGAAACATAAATTTCTACATAGTACTCAGCTATTGTTATGAAGCCAATATGCATGAATTGGTATGTAACGGTACATTGTTTAGCAGTCTAAATAAAATATACCAGTGGCAGTATAAGCCTTGTAATATGATACAGTTTTTACTTAAGTTAATAACAATAATCACCCATTTTTAAATTTAAAGAAAAAAATGACTTAACAATCAATAAAATACCAAAATCTTGGATTTAAAAGTTAACCAATAGGACATAAAAATGTTGCACTACATTAATATCACAATTGTGGCAAATATGACTATAGATAGGTTTAAAAACACTTGGTGGAATTCAACATTTTCCCATTACAGCACCCTTGATCTTCGACCTATTCACCTCATAATCTATCATAATCATTTTTCAGCTGAAGGTCATCACAACCTTAAAACTTTGACCTGGTCATCATTAAATTATAATTTTTTTAAATGATTAAAAGAAGTCATGACCAAAGTTCATTATAATTATTAAGATTGACGGGTTTCAAGACCTTTGCTGATCTTTAGTTACAAACTGATCTACAAAGGTCAGATCAACACACAAATTAACCAAAAGCCTTGAGAGGGTATAATAATGAAATTTAATAATTCAATGATGAAAACTCACAACAATCACAAAATATTTCTAAATTAACAATTTACAAAACTGCCTAGTATGATTAGCAACAATGAATTTTGGCAAGAATAAAAAAATGATCATAATCAAACAAAAAAACAACCAAACAAATAGCACAAAACTTAATTAATTCAACAATTTTGTTCCCTCTTAAACCAACTACGTGTAGTTGAAAGAAACATTTCTGTAGAATGTCTTGAATCTAATTGCATGAAGAAAGCGATGTTCATGTCCCAATTCAACTATTTTTTACATTTTTGTTATTTTAAGAATCAATCTTAGTTTGTGAAGCTTAGCAATCTAGTCGAAATAGCAATCGAAATTAAAAATACGAAAAAAAGGGTACTTCCATATTTAAGATAACAGTCAATGAATCAGTTGTTCAAACAAAGGTAACATCAAATATCAATAATGAAATCTAATGCACCTAGTAATCATGAAGTATTCCAGGGGCTAAACAAATACTATCGAAACATTATCAGTATCTTTTATATCAATGGATATATACAAAAGTTCTAGCTTTCTAGCTAACCGAAATGTTTAAGGTGTCACAGATCACAGATCACAAGACCTAGGTATGTACACACATTTTACAAAATAATCAGTAAATAGCACAACCTACTATCTCAACTGAAACCCTCCATATGGCAGATTGCCTAGAGTTATTAAGCAAGCAAAAGCATACTTTAATAAAGTGTATATAAGTATTGTACACATGTATATAAGTATTGTACACATGTATATAGACACACAACAAGGCAAGTTATAGTACATGCATAGTATAGTTGAAATGTTTGTGAAAGTCTCCTGCTACCCAGTTTATTAGTGAGCCGTTACAACAGAACGTGTGAAATATTTGCTCCTCTCTCCGGATTACATGTGCACCACACTGTGCTAGAGTTTATATGTTTTACACTTTAGGGTTCTCAATAAGTTTTAACCAAGCAGGCTGAAATGTTTTACCAACAGGCCTGATAAGGTCCTTAATGCAACTATTTTCTGCGAATTGGGTATAAATTTCACATTTTCAACCGGCCCTGTTTTTAAGCAGTCAATTTGGCCTGCAGCCTGCTGTTATTGAAAACCCTGCACTTCATACATTGTGTGGATGTTTCACCTTTATTGTTGTCTCTTGTTTTAGTTTCACCAGACCAGCAGCATGTTTCTTATGTGCTTCCTTCTCACGCTTACTGTACTTGGCACGTAACTGATCCCTCAGAACGTTCACAGCAACCAAATGTTGTTTCTCTACCTCTTCCAACATAACTTCCAGACGTCCAACACTTTTATACTCTGTGCTCTCAACACTCACTGATGACATCATGTCATCATCAGTTTCAGAGAACCTTGACTTACTAGTTCTTAGATTCTTCTCTCTCAACTCTGTCAGTAGACGATTCTTCTCGAAATCTAAATTCTCCTCTTTGTCTCTGAACCTGGATTCAATTTCTTTCAACTCTTCTTCTAAGATCCTTTTCTGCTTCATCAGTTCTATCTCATTCAAGTCTTTCTGGTACACAATGTCCTCAACTTCTTTCAGTTTGAAAGCTGCTTTCTGGAGTTCTTTCTTCTTTTCATCCAACTCTTGTTCAATGTTCTCCATGTTCTTCATCTTAGAAAGTAACAATTCCTTTTCCTTTCTAAGTGTTTCTTCAATAATATCCTTTTCACCAATATTTTCACTAAGAGTAGCATTTTCTCTATTTCTCTCCTGCAGTTGATCTATAAGTTCACTTCTCTGTTTTTGTAACAGAGCCAACTGCCGTCCAAACACCTCTTCAATTTCCCCATACTCACTTGTATTTCTACCAACATTTTCCCTTAAATCAGCTACAATTTGTTCTTGTTCTTGCAGTCGATCCATCCATCTATCACAGTCTATTGTCAACATTTTATTTTCTTCTCTTAATCTACTCACTTCCTTTCTAAGCTTTAACACATCGTGAGACAAATTAGAACCAACACTATGATCATGATTAAAGTCTGGAATACCCCTCAGTTGGTTTGACATTTTTTCTTTCTCGAGCGCTTCAGTCAACAAGGCAGTTTCCTGGGAATACACAGCCTTCGTCTCTCTGAAATCTCTTCGAAGTTTTGTAATTTCAGCAACAAGTTCAAATTGTTTTAATTCTAGAGCTAAATGACCATCTTCTTTGGCAGAGAGCCCAGATTTGATTTTCTCACTCATGTTAAAGCTTTCATTTATTGACCCTAATTCAGAGTCGGATCCGAAAGAGCTGGTGAAATTATCCTGTTTTGTTAACTTACGTGAAAACTGCCTTTCAGAGAGTAGACTACCACTTAAGTCTGCAACATGTAATGAGCTGTCCAATGTTTGAGATCGTTCAAGATCAGACTTTCTTGACGAGGTAGAACTGTCTGGATGAATGATGATTTCAGGCAAGTCATAGCTATATGCTCTTCTATCAGGCCTGGAAAACGCTGGTCTTCTAAGGAATGATTTAGCTGTCTTTGGTGTTCCCTTGCTCAATAATGGTTTTGGGGTGGATGTGAGATCAGGTAGCGTATTTCCAACATTCAATAGATGCTCTTCCAATTTTCGAACATAACCATCCTTTTCTTTCAAGTCTGACTTGAGTTTCTCAATACTAGTCTTCAAACCTTCCATCTCTTCAAGGTCCTGTATGGTTAGCTCTTTGCTGCAGTCAAGAGAAGCTTTCTCATGCATTGGATACGGGTCTTGTTCCAGTAAGTCTTTCAGTGCATGAAGCTCAACCTCCAAATCATGTTTCGAAATAACCAACACTTCAACCTCATCTCTCAAGTCACTGTACATTTTTAGAATTTCAGAATTTTCCTTCCTGGCACTTTCTTCTTGTACCTTCAATTTCTTTCTCAAATTATCGTTTTCAACATATAATTCCTCCACTTCTTCTTGTAGTCTCTTGTTTTCAGCACTAGTGTTCACAGTCAGAGCTTTTTGATGTATTGCAGCAGATGCTTTCTCAGTTTCCATGGATTTAATGGCATCTTTCATGTCTTCAATTATTTGTAAATCCGTGTCACTGTCGGATCTAGCCATAACGTGGTCAAGACTACGCTTCATTGTTTCATTCTCTAGTTTTAGTATTTCCACTTCATTTTTTAGAATTCCAAGTTCATCTAATTGTTCTAACTGAACCTTCAAAGATTGATTTTCCTCAGTAAGTTTAGCTATTTCAATATCGATATGTGGTGATGTATCACTATTAGACACAGATGAACTTTGTTCTGCATTCATAGAATCAACAGTACTAGGTTTAGGTAACAAATCATTGACATCTGTAGACTGATCTATCAAATTCTTTTGTTCAAAGGCTGGATCAGCAACACTGGGCGTTGGCAACAAATCAGTGACATCTGTAGACTTATCTATCAAAGTCTTCTGTTCAAAGGTAGGATCAGCAGTACTGGGCGTTGGCAACAAATCAGTGACATCTGTTGACTTATCTATCAAATTCTTTTGTTCAAAGGTTGGCTTCTCACCTTCTTTCTTTTCAATTTCAGATGACATTTCTCGTATTGCCCATTCATTTTCACTATTTCTTTCCTTCAGTTCAGACATTTCACTTCTCAACTTGACATTTTCACTCTTCAAACTGTTTGTATCATCATGGTTAGACTTCATTGCATCATTGTCTTTAATAAGATCAGCTAATCTAGTGGTCAAATCACTACTTTCATTTTCAAGCGATTCAACTTTTGACTGTAGCTCACTAACCATTTGTTTTAATTTTTGTTCTGACTGATTCAATTCTTCAACTGAACAAGTCTTTTCAGTAACAGTATCTTGTAAATCTTTGTTTAAACACTCAAGCTTTCTAAGTTCTTCATTCATGATCTCTTTCTCAGATTTCAAATTTTCAATAAACTCTGTCGTATTTACAGCATCACCTTTCAACTTTTCATTGTCTTCCCTCAGACCAGCGATCACATTATTTAACTTATTTTTCTCATCCTTCAAAGTTGTTATCTCTTGTACCAGTAATTCTGCTTCAAGTTTCTGTTCTGCAGCTTTAGACTTTTCTACATCAAGATTTTCCTGTGTTGTTTTCAAAGTTTCGTCAACAGCAGATTTTTCCTGTTCTAACTTATCAAAGGAATTGGCAAGGGAGATTAAGCTATTTTCAAGCTCGGTCTTTTCCTCCTGCAATTTTGTTTTCATTTCTTCCAATACTAGTACTGCTTCTTCCTTCTCTTTAACTGCTGTTTTAATTTGAGATTTTAACTCATCTTGGTATTTAAGAAGTGTTGACTGACTTTGACTAACGGACTGTAGTTCTTTGTTTGCTGCAACAAGTTGCACTTTTTCCACCCTCAGCTCTTCAGTTTGTTTTTCTGTATCGCTTAGAACACTGTTCACTGCTTCAAGTTTTTCTTTAAAGGCATCATTGTCTGCTATCATTGTAACAATTTGTTCATCAAGTTCTTTATTTTTCTGTTTTGCTATGCATAGTTCATCCTTCATAGATTCAAGTTCTTTACACTGATCATTTTTTATTTCCAAATCTGAATGCAGCTGAGTTAATTGCTGTTCAAGCATATCCTTTTCACACTTGACATCTAAATAAGACTGCTTCTCCTTCTTTAGATAATCCAAATATTGTAATTGTTTCACTAGGTCTTCATTCTTTTGGTTAAGGTCATGAACTTCTTCAACAAGAACTTTCAAATCTTTTTCATTTTCTGCATTCTTTTGGTTTATCTCATTTTTCAGTCTTTCATTTTCATTCATGAGTGACTCTACAGTGGGCTTCAAGTCCTTACTTTCAAGCCTTAACTTTTCAACATCACTTTCATCTGCAGACTCTTTAATATCTTCCGAAACTGCTTTGGGTTCCTTCGAAACTGGATGAAAATTATCTGGAACCTCGGCTGTAGGTCTCCTACCAGGGTCTGTTCCTGGACAAATTGAATTAAGAATATCAAATACAGCATTTTCATAGCTCAACTTCCCTGGGTTAGTGTTTTGTTTGCTGGTCTCAGTTGTTGGACTTGGTGTCTTATCAGGAGTTTCTCTTCTAGGGCTCAGTGATCTTGCGATGGAATCTTGCTTGAATATTTGAGAGCCACTTAAACCATCACCTTGTAAGAGATCATTCGGCTGATGTTCTTCTAGTACAAACTGACTTTCACTACAAGAACTCTCAGCGTATGTATTACAAGGACTTTTCTCCGATCTTAAAGTTTCTAGAATGTCACCAGAATCAAATTGTTCGGTGCTATTTTCAGAAAGTTCTTCATTGCTGCGTCTTTTGTCCCTAGTTGGATGTTCCAAATGTTTGTTATGTGGATCACTGAGATGTTGCCTACTCATAGTTGGAAATGACACTGAACATTTAACCTTTTCATCGAAGAAATCACCTGTTTCTTCACCAGTTCTAGATAGCGGTTTTTCACTTACAAATATTTCTTCAGAACCTGGAGTAATCCCTTCTCGTGAGGACTCTTTAGTACCTTGAGTAACTTTAGTAGAACCTTGGCTTAAAGATAATTGAAGCCTATCATTTAAATGTGGCATTGACTTTCTCGTCTCAGACACTGGAGTCCTACTTCTTTCAAATACGTCTTCATTGTCCGACAGGAAATTATCCTCGTCCTCATTTTTCACGAAACAATCATTTCTTTCAGCAACAAACGATCCTTCATTACCAGGTTGAGCGTCCGAATCAGAGAAATGTCTCTTCTTCATATGAACTTTATCTTCTCCATCAGAATATTGGTGATCAGCAACGAATGATCGAAGAAACTTACTTCTTTGTAATGTAGCAAAGGTGTTTGTAATGGCATTTTCTGAATTAACAGTTTTATTTGAAGGCATATCCATGGTTCCCTGGCCATCACTTTCATCGGAATCACTTTCGGAGAATCTACCATCTTCATTCCTACCGCTAACATAATCAGCACTGTTTTTAACTAACATATCAATAATGTCATTGCCAATGTTCACAGCACTGTTACTATCTGGTGTGTCATATTCCACTTCTTGTACGAACTGATCATTATTACCTTCTATGGCAGGTGTTGTAGGCACTCTAACTGAATGTTCTAAATGGATGGAAGTAATTCTCTGCAGGACTTGACTCTCTGGTTCATCATGAACTATGTATCTATCATCACTAGGAGATTCAACGTTGTCTGGGTCCTTGTTCTTGGAATGAGATTTGGAATTAGCAGGTTTGTCTACCTCTAAAGCTTGGTCCGGTTCATCGAGAGTGGCTCGCATTTTCAGGAATTGTTGTATCCGGTCAATCAACTGCTCATACTTCATCCTAACATTGGAACATTCAGAATTTGAACAAAAGCATGCTGTATCCAAACTTGCACTTAAGCTCTTTGTATCCAGACTAGATCTCACACTATCAAACGACATCTCAGGATTCAGTTCCCAGTCTAACCAAGCTGGATTTAACTGGTTGTTATGTGACTGCTTGGTCTCATCCATTGCGTTCTGTTCTCCCATAATGACTTGCAGGTGTTCAACCAGTACTTCCTGTTCTTGTTGAGAGATATCTATCTGATGCAGTAACACATCTCTGGCTGATGTCAGTTTCTGAAATACACAACATAAACAGTGTGTGAGAGTTAATTACAACAAATACAACAGATCTTTGCAAAATATGTATGACCCTATGGCAGCCTAAATGGTCGGAAATGGTATGTTACCTGTTACAGTAGCCTTGACCTTTGTCCTTCTGATCTAAAATCAATAAGGGTCATTAACTGCTGCTGGCCAATCTCCATGTTAATTCTGAAGATCCAAGGACAAAGTGTTCTCAAGTTATTGACCAGATAATATTTGGTCTCCTGACCAAACGACAGACATGTGCAAAGCAATATACCCCCATCAATGTTTGGGGTATAATAAGATATACCCTATAAGCAGTATCAGGCCTCCATCTCTCGGAGAACCTCAAGCATAAATATCAACGCAAACAAGAACAGCCACAGAGTGACTCAAAGAATACCCCCACAAACCGTTAAGTCACAGACCTTTGAGCTAGGAACCTGGGGGTTGGACATAACATTCTGCCTAATGAAAGTGAATATTCCTACCAAATATAATCAAGATTAGTCAAAGCATGACAAAAGTATGCTCCTGACAAGCTTCAATTTGACCTTTGACCTTCAACAGTAACCACAACCTTCGAGCGAGGAACCTGGGGTTGGGCATAACAACTTGTATCATGGAGGTGAACCTTGACCTTTGAGCTAGGAACCTGGGGGTTGGAGATGACACTCCACCTTAAGGAGTTGAACATTCCAGTCAAATATAAGCAAGATTAGTCAAAGCATGACAAAGTTGTGCTTCGGACAAGCTTCAATTTGACCTTCAACGGTAACCTTGTCCTTTGAGCTAACAACCTGGGGTTGGGGTGAGCATTTCTGCCAAATATAAACAAGAATGGTATAAGCATGACAAAGTTACGCTCCGCACAAGCTTCAATTTGACCTTCAACAGTGACCTTAGTGTTAGGAACCTGGGGATTGGGGATGACACTCCACCTTATGCAGGTGAACATTCATGCCAAATATAAGAAAGATAGGTACATGCATGAGAAAGTTATGGTCAAGACAAGTGTTTCGGGACAGAAAGACAAAGTGACTCTGATATAGCCCCCCCCCCTCCCCATGGTAGTGGGGGTATAATTAAGATTTTATGGAATCATAGTCTGATTTTGACATAAATCTTCAGTTGACGCTTGTTGAATTGTACTGTCCTAGATTTTGTGAAGATGATCACAGGGTTCATATTTCATAAAGATTAGGTCAACATTGTGACAATAAGTAGACAAGGTTGTTTATGATTTGGCTGACCTAGTGACCACAGGCACACGGTTTCATTGGTCTAATAAACTTGCGAGAAAAAATATTTTTCCTTTCTTATTAAAATAACAAGGCTGCTCAGCTGCCATACCCAGATGCAATCTCAACCAATGGAAATGATGCAAACCTAATATCGATTTTACCGGTACCCCGACTGCGTGCTCCAATATGCTTATGCGCAGGGAACCAAATACTTTGAACCATATATAAATCAATATGCTGAACAAAATTTCTAATTGGTCACTTAACATATTGCCAAACTATTAGTCAATGATTATTCAAAATATAATTCTGTCCAAAGGAAATGTAAAAGAAATGTGTAAAAAACGCAAACATGAAAATTTGATTCAGATTCTGTTATTCTCACTCTCAATTATTTGAGATATAAAACAACAACCCTCAGAACCAGAAATCACATAAAATATGGATAAATGCATTTATAAATAACCCTATTTTTAAACATAAAACATAATAACCCATCATCTCATATGGAAGAGTAGGCAGTAATTATTTTATTTGGCAAAGTTATACTCCAATAGGTTGTATGGTTGAGGAGGTGGAATGAAATGAAAAACATCAACTTTTAAAATTTATCTGGATTTCTGACAGTTACAATGTAATTCGCCATAGGAAATCAATGTCGTCTATAAAGTTGAAACGCACTGCTAACTCGCCATAATTGAAACACAAAGAAGATAATTAATGAAAGAAAGAATGTACACAATTTGACTTATCTATCACTCGTGTGTATCATTATGTTGATGATACAATGTTGTTCTATTTTCAATTAAAAGGGAGGTAATTTCAGAATTTTCAACTTCAAAGCTGTATATCTTTTGAACGCACAATTATTTTAGCGATACAGGATGTTTTTCTGTTTTGCCGATCACAAATTGGTTTATATTTGTACAGTTAAACACATTTCCACTAACAGGTTTTGCATAAAACAAAAAAACACTGTTTTGTACACAATGGGCGATAACTCAGAACAGGTTACGAGGCTATGTAAAACACGAACTGAATTTGATTAAGAACTTAAGGCCGAATGAGTTAAGTGCACTTAACATATTTCTCAATTGTTATGTACAAAAGTATATGAGTTTAAACAGTGACTAATTAGAAATTTTGCTGAGTGTAGTGGTTTACTTTGAACAATATTTTATTCGAGAACAGTTCCCAGCACTAAGCGTATTGGAGCACACAGTCGGGGTACCAGTAAAATCTATATTAGGAATGCATCGTTTCCATTTTAATAAAAACGGGAAAATATTTTTTTCATGCAACTTTATTTGACCAATGAAACTGCGCGTGTGCTAGTGACCCGGATTTTACTCTGAATGTCCCAATATCAAACAGTTTTTCCAACTGGCTATTTTCTAGGAATCATGAAAAAAGTGCCAATTTTATAAGAGGATCACCCAACATCTATTGCTGTGAAATTAATTTGAAATCCCACCAGTGGTTGATTTTTTATTTGTACAAAATCATTTCTTTCCAATTGGTTGCCATCAACCAGAGATGTTCATAAATTTACATTTTTAAAACTGTTTTTCAAGAGAATCTTCAAAGGAACATTGTTATCAATCCACAACGAAATTCAACCAGTCATTTTAGTTTTTTTTATCAGCAATTATATAAACAAATTCAATTTTGTAAAAGGGTCAACCAACCATCATTTCTGTCAAATGACTTTGAAAGCTGACCAAAGGTTGATTTTTATGAATTGTTCAAAGTTTTTCTAACCAGGAATATGTAGATTTCAATTACTTTAGCTATTTTAGGAGCTATGTTCGAAAGGAACATTTCTGTGAAGTTAGGTCAATAAAGTTAGGATACACAGTTATAAAACCCAGCAGAATTAACCCAATATATGGTAACCAGCTTTTCTGGACTGCAACCTTACCAGTGGTAACTTAGTATTTCACAAGCAACCAGCAACTAGCCACAAATGGAGGAAAACCAACGTTATAGACGTCAAATTTCAAGGAAGGGTCTGCCACAACTGGGCATTGTTCCAGAATGGCCAGGTTACAATACAGCACACTAATTGTTGCATAAGGACTGTAGTTACTACACTTACTTGATACAAGATCGGGTCTTTCTATAAATTATATGAAACAAATCTAAAACATCACCTTCCTACATTCCTTTAATCCAAAATTTAATCCTTCATTACATTTATAACACAACAATAAGACTTTTAATGAATTCCATTTTTTCAAAACAAACTAAGACTGTTTAGTAAGAATATGTATGTATGTCAACCCCAATGTTTTTCGATTGAGTATCGGAATTTATCCACATAATTTTATAATATGCAAAGCTTAACCAGGACTCGATTAATTTGATTACATTAATTATTATGTTAGCCTGTCCACAACACTCCATAAATAAATAATGCAGTTTGACCATATATCGTACATACTATCAAACATCGATTTATCATGGTAGAACTTATTATTTATACCTTGACTTGTTCAACAAGAGATGTTTGTTGCAAATGATGCCCATTTGGCAACCCAACAGTTGGAAATGGAATTAACCTTTGCCCTACTGACCTCAAAATCAACAGGGGTCATCTTATGTTCCCATCCAACCTCCATGTGAAGTTTGAAGACCCTAGGGCAAAGTGATCTTGAGTAATCAAACAGAAACCATTCGTGCTTACAACAGACAGACAGAACAGCTGACATGTGCAGTTCAATTTACCCCCTCATCAAAGATGGGGGCATTTCAAATGATATTGTATATTTTGGATCAGAATTTTTCTACCAATAATGAAGTTATGACAAGTAAAGTTTAAATAGTTATTAGTTACATTATACTGACATGACAAATATCAACTACTATTTTACACTGAGCACCAAGACAGCTAATGATACCAGTATATGAACCATATTAGTGATATTTTATGGCCACCTATCTAACCCTCTACTTGCTACTCCCAAGGCAGACACTCTAACCAAAGTCTCAAGTTGTGACGCTCAAGCAACTACCAACTTGACTGTTTTTGGCCATGACCATTTTCACTGTGGTGGTGTCATTGAACACAACAACCAGCCTAACATGAGAATCAAACCCAGATGACCACAGTGACAGACTGACAGTGTAGCCAGTAGAGCTAGCTGAGTGGAGACATTTCAACATGCAATAAGAAAACAAATAGTATCACAAACTAACCTCATTTTCTAACTGAAGTTTCTGAAGGCGACCATGTTTCACATCATCACCAGGCTGCACAATATCACCAGCAGGTCCCACATGAGCTTTTACTTGTCTGCTGTCCTCGGACTGTGCTCTTCTAATGTCACCCGATATGTTTCGCTCTTTCTTCTTGAAATCAGATTTGACCTGTCTCAAAGCTTCAACAAATTGCTGGTTCTTTTCCTTAGCGATCTGCTCAATTTTCCTACGAGCAGAATTTTCAACTTCAGTAGCGTGAACTTTTTTGTCTCTTTCAGCTTCCACTATGATCTCAGCCTCTCTATTTCTGAATTTCTGTACAAACTTTTCTTCCATGTCATATGCGATTTGTTTCACTTTCTTGTCATAATTGTCTTCAAGAAGTTTCACTTTCTCTTCTCGAAATTCGAACTGTTTCAGTACTCTAGTTTCAACCTCAGCTTCCAAACATTTCAGCTGTTCATCAAATTCTGCCTTCAATGTTTTACATTCCATTTCAACTTCTTTTGAAACCTCATCTTTAAAGTTTAATTCAGCTTGAGTACCAGTATTTGTACATTTATCAATATTATCCGGTTCAGCTGACAGTCCAAGCTCTTCACAACTTTGATGATCAGACTCTACTGGAGAATTGTCCATATCTTCAGACAGTGTTATATGATTAACTATTGGAGAGGCTGATAAGACCAGACTCGCTGAAGACATAACACACAGTTCTTCAGATACTATTTCTGAATCATTTGATGTTACAGTATTTTCTGGGTCACTAACTTGCTCATCTTTTGTTAAAGGAGTCTGATTTTTCAACTGTTCATTTGTTTTGATTATGGGCTCACTTGGAATGTCAACAGCTTCTTGTACATGAGGTTGGAATAAGGCAGGATCTATAGATGGGAGATTGTATTCCATGGCGATACTAGATATATCATCTGATTCAGTCAGGCTTTCTGATTCAGATAAAAGGTCCTCAGATGGTTGGAATGTTAAATCAGCACCATGGATATCAATACCTTTCAGTATTTCAGACACAAGATAACTTTGAACAACAGAATCATGTGATACAGTCTGAGTTCCACAGTCAATTAAGTTCAAATCTTTAATATTTTCACAATGTTCCCCATTATCATCAATCATAATACCAACATTTTCTGTTCCTAGGAATGAAACATTTGTCTGTACCAGGCGCGAATGCTGATTACTGTCTTCAGTAGAATCCATTCCAAACAACTGGAAAACGTTTTCAAATGAAGGTAACTGTGATGGAATATCACAGGATGAGACCGATTCCATTACGAAAGTATCTTGTGTTTGATTGGTAGATATCGTTTCACATTCAGGAGCAATTGAAGTTCCTTCAAATGATACAAACTCAAGTTCAGATCTAGAAGAGTTCAAGCTCAAGTTAGTATTCTTTTGTCTTTGAGACGCCATTTGCATGTTTTTGAGATCTTTTTGTTGCTTATGATTCAATATTTCTTCAAGTTTTTGTTTTTGTTCTACAACTTCAGCAAATTGTGTTTGTTGTTCTTCAAGGTTTTCTTTCAATATAATTTTCTCTTCTGATGCATTAAACATCTCATTTTCCATGAAATCTAACATTTTTCTTAATTCACTGACATCGTTGTTCATATCACGAAGTTTATTTTCAAGCTGAACAATTTCATTACCACAAACTTTCTTTGCCGTCTCCATTTCAGACTTTACTTCTTCATATTTTCCTTGCATGTCATGAAGCATGCTCGTGAGATCATCTGTGACTTTTTGTAAACTTTCCTTCTCTGCTTTAAATTCATTTATTACTTCATGTAAAGAATCCATTCTGTTAATTAAGTCATCACTTTCAACACTAGAAAGTCTGTTTATTTCAATCAATTCATCGACTTGGTTCAACTTTTCTTTAAAGGATTCTAGACTTTCGTTCAGTGTGTCATTCTCCTGTCGCAGCATTGTATTATCATGTAGCAGATCACTATATTTCTCTCTTAAATCATCTAATTCATTGAAACCAAAAGATTCAAGATCCTCCTTCAGTTTGTCATTTTCACTTTTCACTTCTTCCAAAGCAAACATTGATTTTGCTAAATCCTCTTTCAACATGTTAACTTCCTCATTATTTCCATGAACATCTTCTTCATCTAACTTAGCAGTCAAGTTTTCATAATCTGTCATCAATTTCTCACATTCTTTTTCAAGTTCTAGTCTGTCTATTTCACTATTTTCAACTTGCTCAAGTAGCAACTTGTTTTCACTTTTTGATTCTTCATGAATAATGAGCAAGTCATTATACTGACTTTGTAATTCATCTTTTGAATTTTGTAAAGTATCAATTTCAGCAGCTAAAACTTCTACTTGACTTCTAACATGTGTACTATTTTCTAACATTGCATGAACATTATGCTGCAACATGCTAAGCTGAGAATTCAAATCTTTATTTTCTTTATTGCTATCATGAACAGTTTTCTTCAATTCTTTACTTTCAGTCAATAGCTTTTGTTTTTCATTTTCAACAAGTTCAAGTTTTGACATTAGTTTGCTTTCTCTTTGTTTCATTACAGTTACGTCACTAGACATTGCTGTTGTGTCTCTTTGTAGTTGATCAAGTTTACATTTCAAGTCATCATTTTCCTTCTCCAATACACTCATTTCATTTTGTCTGGATTCCAAATCTTTTTCAAACTTTCGTTTATATCTCTTTTCTAGTTCTAACTGAGCTAATATCCGATTGATTTCTTGATCGTTACTATTAGTTGCCGAACCCAACTCATTTTCATACACTTTTAACTGTTCTGTTAAATATAATTCCCTTTCTCGAATGTCATGAAGATCAGATTCGAAACTAGCACACTTTCGTTTCAATTGTTCATTTTCTTGTATGAGATCACTTGAGTCTGAAGTTTGTGTAAAACATTCTCTCGTTTCATTACCTGTTACACCTTTGCCTTCTTCAATATCTTGTCTTAAACTTAAAATCTGAGTCTTAAGTGTTGAGTTTTCCTGATCAAGACCTTCCAACTGAATTTCATATTTCTCAATCATTGCATCGCCTTCTTTTAACCTAACACTAACATCCTGGCTAGTTTTATTGAGTTCATCTAGAAGTGCAGTTTTCTCGTTATCCATTTCATTAATTACTTTTTGAAGTTCTTCACATTTATCCATCAAACATTCATTTTCTTCAGATATTCCCAACACTTTATCCTGAGTTTGAACAAGTTCAATCATAATTTGTTCATTTTCCAAAGATAGTTCTTCAACTTTAGCTTCTAGCTCATTACACTTCACTTGCATTGTTCGTTTATCACCTTGTTCATCGATATTTGGGAAGAAACTGTTCAGTCTATCATTTTCAATCCGTAAATTGTCAATTTCAACCATTTTCATGTCAACTGAAGTTTTCAGAGTAGAATTTTCTTCTAACAGACCTTCAATTTCTCCTCCAAATTTTTCATTCAGAGATTCACATCTTAGTCTTTCTTCTTCTAGATCTGCTGTCAATTTTTTGTTAACAATTCTGAGGTTTTCAATTTCACTTTTCATGTCCATCATTTCATTACTAACCTCTTTCAATTTTTGAAGTGATGAAGAATTTTCCTTGTGCAGACATGCTAAAGTGTCCAACAATTTTTCATTTTCCTCTACTTGCGACGATAAAGAACCTTGTAATTTCTCATTTTCAATATAAATAGTTTCTCTTTCTTCTTGAACTTTTTCAAGCATGTCTTTGATTTCCATTATATCAATATCAGAAGATTCTAAGTAATCAAGACGTTCTTTAACCCTTTTTAATTCTTCTTCAAATTGCACTTTTTCAAATTCTACATCACTTTTATCAGCCTTGATTTCAAGTATTCTTTTCTCAAGTTCTTCATGAACATTTCTCATTTCATCACATTCCCATGTTAACTTCTCATTTACATAAGTCAAATTCTTTATCTTTTCTTCATTTTCAGAAATATCATCACATCGTTGTTTTAAAGAAGCTTGCAATTCAACATTTTTGGCACAAGTGTTTTCATAGTCTTTTCTCAAAACACCATTGTTTATCACATGAGATTCAATGCATTTGGTCAACTCAGTCATTTTTTCACAAGTTTCATTGTTCACTTTCTTCAGCACACTTATTTCGTTTTGAAGTAGAACAATGTTCTCCTCGTTAGCACCAAGTTTCTCAGCGGGTAGATCACATGACTTATCCACCAGACTCTCTTCCATTCGTTGATCAGGACCAGCTGCTACATTCTCATCAGTTGTTGGCTGAAAAGCATCGCTATGTAGAACATGAACATCACTTTCACCAACAGAAACTACTCCCCGGGAATTATCTAAGGGTACAACACCATCATTCTCAACAAAACATAAAGAGGAAGAAGCATGCACATTAACCTCCTGCTCCAAACTGGTAACTGAACCATTCTCACTTACCTTGGTAACGTCATGGTCATAATGTTTATCAACATTGTCTGTGTGCACTGGAGCAGGGGCAGTTGATACAATGTTTGTAGATCTATATTTTAGTTGGGCTTCTTCCAATTGTCCTTGTAATTCCTCACATTCCTGGGTCTTACTATGTAAGGCTTGTAGAACACTGGTATATTCCTCTTGAAGTTTGATAAAACGTGTGTCAGTGTTATCCATGTTATAATGCTCATTACATTCATCCACGTAAATACCGCGCACAGAGTCAGGTTGGAAGGATTCATAAGCAGTATCATTTGTATGAGTTCCGACAGAAACCTTATCACTACCATCTTCACTATCATCTAAACCATGAAGTTGTGAATGTGCACCAAGTTGAGCAAGTGGTGTTTCACTTTGTGAGTCTGCGACAATGTTTTCATGAACTACCTCAGGTTTATTGTGAACATCTGGTGAAGCAAATGTTAAATCATTTTGAACACAAGCGAGTAAAGGCACTTCCATAGGAACAGGTGCATCCAATTTGAACAAATCTTCTTTCAAACTTACAATTTCTTCATTCAGAATATTTTGAGAAATTTTAAGTTCAGCATTCTCATCTTCCAAGCCAACAATTTTACTACTCAATGAAGACAGTTCATTCATAAGTGCATCTCTCTCTTCTTTAAGACTGGTGTTTTCAGTTTCAATAGCGGAAACAGAGACTACTTGGTCAGTAAGCTGCTTATTTTCCACTGATAAGATATTAAGTTCATTCTTTAAGGAGGCTATCATATCTTTTTGATTGTTTATTTTATTGTTGAGCTCATCGTTCTGGAGATGCAAGGAATGGTTTTCATCAAGTATTTCTTCATTCTCAAGAAGTTTTTCTTCAAACACATGTATCTGTTTTTGATACATACTGTTATCCTCCTTCACTTTAGACAGTTCATCAACAAGTAATACATTGTCTTTCACAAGCTTTTCCTGTTCAGATTTAAGTTTGTTATCACATTCTAATGTTTCTAACATCTGTGTTTCAATGGATTTCATTGCAGCCTGCAGCACATTAATCTGCTCAACAAAGTTTGAATTTTGACTTTCAGAATGTATTATTTTATCTTCTAGTTTTTCTTTCTCTTCAAGTATAAGGTCATGGTTGTATTTCAAATCTTTGAACTCAATTGACAATGTATCGAGTTCACCAAGAGATTTTTCATGTCCAAGTTTCAGACACTCCAAATCTTTAGATAAAGTAACACAGCGGGTTTCAGCGCTTTCTTTCTCAGTCTTGTAATCCTCAGTTAAATCAACAAGTCTAGAATTTTCTTCTTTCACTTCAGCCAATTCTTTTTCCAAATTTGCAATTATGACATCCTTTTCTTTGAGTTGAATAACACTAGCTTTATGGCTCTCTTCCAACTGCAGCAGAATAGCATTTTTCTCGTCAAGTTCATTTTTCACAGTTTCAGTCAATTCTGCACGTAATTTAGCTTCTCTATCTAACACATTAGCCAAATCTTCACTGCGTAATTGTGTTAACTGAACACATTTTTGCTTTAGTGTAGAATATTCCTTCGATAATTGAGTCATTTTCTCAACAACGTCTTTCAGCAGTTCGTCTTTGGCTGTAATACTATCTTGTAGAGTGGATATTTCTTGTTTGGCATTTTGGAGAGCACCAGCAGTTTCTACATGCTTCTTGTTTTGTTCTTGTACCACAGAGTTAGCCTACAAAGAATAAGATGAAAACAGATTAACTTGGAAGTAGTAGTACTTAGCAAAGAGAAGACAATGTTCAGTAAATGCGCATGTCCCGGTAGAAGCCTTGTCCATAAAAACTAGCTAAGTCAATCATGGGTCATAATTCTATTGAATATTGTTACTTGACTTTGACAATGGGAAGTGTTTATGACGGTTAACAAGTATGCCAATTTTGAGAGCAATGCCTTGATAGACTTAAAAATGTTGAAGTTTTAACAACTTAAATGGATGAATGAACAGATGGACCGGACAAGACTACATGCCTCCACATCAGTAGAAGTGCAATAGATAATGGGGTATTAAAACTAACCAATCATTTACATAAAAATATGAGTGTTGAAATTCTATAAAAGCATAGACTTGTCAGCTGGACTGGTTCACTGGATCAAACCACGGCCGGGTTCACTATAAGAACTTGGTGTGGTGTAATGAACCAGACCAAACCAGCACCAGTCTATTGTAACAAACCAGGACTGGTCAGTTGAAGCATGTACCTTGGTGTAACAGTAATTCATTGTAGTTATGATAGAAATTATATCGAGGGCTCGGTGCAAAACTATGGTAACTACATTGATTTATAGAGGCACATACCATAGTTTTGCGCTGAGCCCTCAATATATACCTGTTTCAACTGAAGCTGAAGCCATTGAGCAGTGTGTAAGAGTTCTTGTACTTCAGACATGTTTAATGGCTGCTGTGGTGGGGAGTGAGCTTCTTCACTACCACCTGGAGAATCCTGTGTTTGACTTTCTGTAGTCTCATCAGTAGACTCACACTGACCTTCATTGCAATTATGATTTGTATCCAAAGTCTGCAACAGTAAAAAGATATAACATTTAACAATTTGTTCATCAGTTTAACATGTTGGAGGGCCTTGTTTTATCACTGGATTTTGTAAAGCATAATCATATACTCAGATGAAAAACAGTAAATTATTTGTCAAAGCACTCATTGTTTTTATTTGAAACCATAGAGTCTACCAACAGACCAACCAACTAAACAAGAGTGAAGATGGTTTTTCTTTTGGCATTTGACAGAGAAAGTCATAGTTTGTGGCCATTCATTTTTTATCCCTCCTTAGCAATTAGCTAATAACCTTGGAATTCGAGGGAAGAGACAGAAAGTTTTATGTGATACAAGGAATCCAGATTCGCTGCCCAAACTCATACTGAATAGACTCTGTACCAGATGTATAGTACTGTTCCAGGTGTACCGATACACATCTAAACTACCTCTGCGTTTCCAACCAGTTCATCTCTAGTTGGGTTTGAAACACTAAGAAGCGTTTCTGAAATTTCCAGTGCCACTGTAGAGATTTGAACCAGGAGCTAGATAGGTAGTCAAGAGCACTAGCAGTGGAGGATAAAATATGTCTTAGATTTAAATGTGTACCTGGCTTGCAACTACTTGCTGGTTCCCATTGTGGCTGATTCCATCTTCTCCCTGTGATGTTGCACCGACCTGATAACAAAATACATGGCGAGTTAGTAAGTAAACAAGTAACATAAGCAACTAAAATAAACATAGAACTGAGAGCGATGTCAGGATTCAGTTTTCATCATGTATGGAACAGTCAATAATACTTTCAAAGGTTACACCATTTCATTTTGGGGCAAATCTCAGTCACTGACTAACAACATTGGTTTGGGGACTCCTTACAATTTAAGAAAAACTTGATTTTTACATAGTGGGTCTCACTGACTTTTTCACCGTTCAGTACGAAATTTTATGACACCTTTTTTCAAAATCAAAATGAAACACTGAAGTTTAATGACATTTTTTGATGAAATGTTTGGAGCTCAATTGAATTATTTAGTAAGTGAAGCCATTGTACCAAACAGTTTATGAGGTTCACCCAATGTCCACAAAGTAAAAACCAGCAGTATTATTATACACTAAAAGTCTAATTATTCATGACTAGATGATAAGATCATCGACCTCCAAGGATGAGATGGATCATGGGGCATGCTGTTGGTGAGATGGTGCAGTAGTGGTGGTATTTGTGAGATGAGAGGTAAGCAGAAACCAGAATGTAACTTACAGAATGGGATGCATCTGTGTGGTCAACATATAATACTGCTGATACAACACTAGCAGTAGAATCTTCAGACCTGGAGAAACTATCTGCTTCATTTCCTGTCTGTTTTTTCTTCCTTTTCTTATTTTGATACTGAGCAAGCTGAAATGCAATTGATAACAAGAAATAATTAAATACATACATTTGTAATACCAACAGTCTGATATAAAATAAATCATATATGAAGAACTGTGGGACATTTTGTTTTAAGCTAGATGGGGTTATATACATTAGTCTGGTTTGTTTTAACGTTTATAAAAGTTTCAAACGAGAAGTATCACAATTTATTTCAGTGTATTTTTTCAGCAATTTTTTTCACCAATTTGGGAACGGGTCCTGTATCCCTTGGGATTGGGAATTTCTGTGTCGCGAAATCCTTAGAATTGGGAATTTTCGAGTCGCAAAATCCTTCAAATTGGGAATTTTCGCCTCGCGAAATTTGTCAAATTAGGAAAAACTAAAAATCTTACAATTATATCAACTGGAACTATTTAATACAGCATAAATGTGCTTAAACAAGACATGCTACACCCTTAAGTGTTTTTTAAGATGTAAATTATGTCCTCTGCTGGTCAGACAATGTCCTGGACCTAAGACAACACAACCCCATCAATGCATGGGGTGTGTCCTTGCCAAGTCTAGCATGGGTCTTTTAACCCCCTGTCTAGCAAAACAGGGGGTGCAACAAAACATTTGGGGTGACATTAGTTAAAGTGTCCAAACTATTTGACTTGTTTTTTTACATCTGGGTCGAAAATGGTTGAGGACGAATGCATAATCTCGAAAAGTGTCAAAAAGCTTATTCATGGCCCCATACTGTTTCGGGAATAACCCCCCCCCCCCCAGTAGTGGGAGGGAAGCTGGATGGTAAAAACACGGCTCTCTTCCGGCTATCCACCACCACCTCAGGATGTGAATGCAAAGTTCTGACTTGTGCATTAAGTCACACCCAGGACATGATCACTTAAGACCGGCCAACTTGACAATTGTTTCCTCGTCTGATGTCCATACACGTCATCAGAAATTTAAAAAAAGCTCCTAGACTGCTTGTCTAATGGGGCGCAGGTCTAATGTGGACATGTCGGGGGGGGGGGGGGGGCAGTGTATCCTACTTCAGATTCAGTGGATGTCTTTTATCACCAACTATGGTCATGAAATGCTCTGAAAATACACACAGAAGTTCTTTCGGTGTTTTTTCATCATTATCGATAGACAAAACAGAAGAACATGCACCCCCAATCTGGAGACACTGACACTGACAGTGCCGTGGACCACAGGTGGCAGTATCAGTGTTTGGAAAAGATAAAGAACAAATCCGTCCCTGAACTAATACACTACATAAACCGTATATATATATCGATTGTCTATCTAACTCCCTGTACACTATGAAGGTATAAAGCGTAGTATATGTCTATGTCCAAAGATTGTGGAACATTGCATCTTACAACAGGCTTGGTTCCCAACAATTATTACGATACTGTGAGCGCAGCGGGTAACCAGTGCATAAATAAAATGACATTGAGCGAAGTTAAATAACGAAAGTAACACTGTTTCGCAGTTATAAGATACAATTGAACGAGATTTTCGGTAAGAATTAATATCTTATAGTTTATTTGAATGACTTGTACAGCAATTTTTCTTCAGCGCCCGTATTTCATGTTGAAACAACGAGATGAAATGTTCCACAATCTTTCGCATATAGACATATAGCCTGCTTTCCTGTGAATTCGTGAACTTAAGACTTGTTTTTGGAGAATGCTCACTTGTTTGTTGATTTATAAACATTTTTCTACGATGAAACTAATGCCTGAACCCCTCTCAACAAGTTAAATACAAAACATGATGAAAAATCATCGTATTTTCCAAGTAGCAGCCATCTTTCAGAGTGGACTCCAGCTCTTCAATCAGAAGACAAGTTTCCTAAAGATTCGTGAATTCTGATTGGCTGGTCAGTAAAAATTATTCTGGAACTCTGTTTTTATTGGTTTACAGCGGAATTCCATTGGGAGTTCTTCTAGCATGTGTATTCACAAAATGGTGGCTGTGTGATGATTCTGACGCACATAAATGATGAAATTATAGACATGGGGTCATCTGCTACTCTGTCTAATTGAATTTTAGGGGTATTTTATATTTTTTCCATTAAAATTTGTTTTAAAGTGACGTTTGCTAAAAAAATTATGGAAAATCATTTTTTAACTTCTTCAATCATTTGTCAATAATTTTGGACCTGCACATTTAGCAGAAATATGTCAAACAGGGTTCACGAAACTTTAGGAATTCACGAAATTATAGGAAAGAAGGATAGTACGCTTTATACCTTGATAATGTTAGTATATTAGTTCAGTACGGTCATTTTTATATATTTTTTTATTAGTTTATTTAATCGTTTGCGGACCAAACACTGATACTGCCACCTGTGCCGTGGACGGGCCAGACAGAAATCGACATGTCAACACGGGACAGATCGGACAAAGCAGACATGTGAGCAAAACATGCATCGAATTTTTAAATGCATTATACTTTTTCTTTGCCGGCTTTGAGTTTTAGATCTCGTTGTTCACCTTCCATGTTGAATTAAAACGATATTTCGTCAACTTTCTGTTTTGTTCTTAATTTTCATGACGATGACGTTTCCGCTAGACGTCGCTTTATAAAGGGAGATAATAAAGTCGATGTTAAAATCCGCACGTGTCCGTACTCACCCGTACTCAAAATTAAATCAAGGTTGTTTCGTATAATACTATCTTATTATTATAATGTATTATGATGGATACTTGTGTTATTTGATAAGTGCCAAGTAAAAACAATAATATGAGACGTTCTCCTGGAAAACCTGGGATGTGCAATTACTGTATACAAAACAAGGTTTTAAAAAAGCTCCAAATAAGAGCAAATGCACACCAATTGCTTTTATTTTAAAGTAACTTGTACACATACAGTACAGTGCAATATTTAAGCTTTAAAAGTACCATGTTTTATGCTGAAATCACATATTTTGTTGCTATGGTGACCAATTACTGGAAAAATAACCTATACTCTGATTGAGAAAACGAGGAGTATAAGTGGCATGAAACAGCAATAGCCTTTCTCTGCATGCAAACAATTAAGATTTTGACTAGGTCTTTTGAAATTAAGATATAGTTCACATGCCTCATGTGCAAAGAAGATAAGGAAACAATACATCATTTCGTACTTGAATGCAGGTCGCTAGATGAACAACAAAGGAAGGAATTACAGCTGCTGGCCAATGTACTCAATGACATACACCATGAGGGTTTCACCCTAGTATCTAGAGAGAAGAAGCTACTGCAGATGATCCTCGACTGTACTCATCATAGTATCAAGACAATAATGTCACTGAACACAAGAGACCAAGCCCGAGTTGAGCGTGCACGCCAAGGCTTCATACAGCATCTCCATAAGATAAGAGATAAGATAAGATATTGTTTATTTTCCAATTTTGGGCCCACATATGGGCATACAATTTTGTAATATACATGGCCTAAAGTTATGACTAGAGTGCAATTACTTACAACTGATCACCTTAGCTAGCCCCATATACTTAACTGGCTACTTACGCTTCATACCAATATGACATTTAAAATGTGCTATTAGTATTAGAATTGTTATTAGTAGACGCTAATGTACATATACCGAGCATATGTGAATATACTTAACATACATAAACACTGAGCTGAAGTGATATGTGTTGTATATAAATGTAAAAAGGTATGTGAATGTGTTTTGTAGAAATCCAATTTATATTGTGATTAAATCTCGGATGAACTTTCTGAGAGTGCCACTATCTGACGGTGGGAATATTCACGAAGAAAAGAATTCTAAAAGATGATGCTATTTTGAACAGTTTATGTAAAAAGATCAACTAGTGTAGTTATGAAATACTTAATTGTTGCAGTAACGTCAAATAACGCAAGAATGACGTTCGAGACGTCAGACACAAAACTCTGAATATGGACACTATACAAAACAGCTGTAACTTCCCCAAAACTGAATATACATATTATCCTATTTTTTTTGCATTTTGGTTCATTAGCATTATTCTTTTAAACTATAAAAAAATTGTTTTATAATTTATGTCAAATAGCAGGTTTTCCTGGAGACCTGCTCATTTATAAATAATGTGACGATGCTATTCGCGAGCACGTTCGGACAAAATGTATATTTTTATGGTGTCACCGCTGGGTTTTCGAGGATGTTGGTTACTAACTAGGTGTAAGCTGGTACGTACTTGTTACCATTGGTTATCAGTGGTGCACGCTAATGTTGGTTACCAATGATAACGTAGGGAGCTGACTAGCACAGCTAGGTTGCTAATGAATGTCGGCATTGTATTGGGTGCAGCGTGCTATTGGTAACCCATGGTTTAACACAGGCAATTGACCGTTACTGGTTTCTAATGGAAGCTAGCGGGTCAGTATTGCATAATGGTAACCCATGGTACAAGCAAGTGCATGTATACGGTGAAGTTCCGCTAATAAGACCAGTCAAAAAGGTGGTCTTAATAGCGAACCGGTATTATTAGCGGACCTTTTTTGTTCTAAATTTAATTGCTTTGGGATCTTAAACTGGCAAAAATCTGCATGATTTCAAAATAATCAAAGTGGTCTTATTAGCGAAACTTTACTGTACTACCAATGGTAGTCCAATTATCAGATGTCCTGGTAAACGAAGACGTTGATGCGTTATCGCATTGCCTCCTCTTCATCAGGAAAGTAATTTGATATGTTATCTCTCACCTCAATGTGACCAAGGATTTGCCCCTATCAAAGGATGGGACTCGTCAGTATGACCATCAAACGACGTGTCGGGGTCAGTACTGATTGATGTTTGACTGTAACAATAAATCACAAGTACATTTTTTACTCACGATTCAAACAATAATTATTGTGTTTTCATAGGACAGACAGATAGCCGAATAGAACAATGTAAAACAGTCATAATTATAAATATATAATGATAACATCTTTACCCTAATTGATATAATCGACTGTTGATATACATATACTTATATATGTGTGTAACAGATAGTTTGTTATCTCACAATTAAACAATCTAATACTATCAGATCTATGTGATATCAGGTTTTATCACATAGCCTAATTACAACACACGTGATGCTGGTTCAAACTTTCAAATGGTTTATAAACCATCATTAAAGTTATTATCAATTAACGTGAAATATAGAAAATAAAACACCACTATACATGAAAACCTTTATGGTTAAATTAGGCATCCGTGACCGTTTGGTGGTGCATGTACCTTAAAGTCGATCTCTAAGAACTGGGAGTTGATGTACATGTACATGTTGTCTAACAAGCCTAGTTGGATGACCCTAATTTAAATATTGTGATTTGGATTTTATGACCTGCTGGACTAGGATAAACGTTAATTACAAAAATGAGGATAAAAGCCGAGTGTTTTGTGGGTTTAATTGTATGTGTTATATGTGTGACAGTGTATGGGAAGAACTGTGAGAAATACAGTAACTGTGTGTGTATATTTGACGATGATAGTGGCATGATTGACTTGTCCTCTTTGGCTACTGCCGATGGCTCAGCGCTGTAAGTACTAACCGACTGTTCAGAGAGATGTTAAAACTGTACACCCCGGTACAATAATTATTATTATTATCATGGTAAACGAGTCTTTGCCAAGAACAGTAATGTCTGACAGATGTTGCATTAACAGGAATTTATTAACGTTTACATCCATTTTGTCATGATTTTCCCGAATGTCATGGTATAGAGAAACAAAAATGGCTTACTTCCTTTATTTTTCTATCTAATATTTTTAAGCAATTCGTGCACACTTACACTCATATACTTTTACACTTTGTCTAGTTCCTGTCCTCAAGCTAACACTTAGATACAATATTGATATCGGGATCCAGTCACCTGTTACTTGAGGCCCACATGGAAGATTGGGTAACCAAATGTGTAGCCTCGTCAAATTAAGTCTTTACTTACTTACTAACTACTTGCGTTAAGACTTGGTCCCACTGAGCCTTTTTATGCTTCGGCGATGTACTCCCGATGGAAATAAATGATTTTTCCGGAGGAATCGGAAACAGGGACTTCTCAAATGTTCCGAGGCTTCTTCTAGACACCGAAGACCCTTTTCCAGATACCTTCCGAAGTTCATTGGTTAAATTTGGAATATATCGCCGATGCAAAAACTGCTCAGTGTGACCAAGGCATGATGTATGCATAATGTCGTTACAGATTTTTGGATCATACATCGACTACGGACAGTTATTGGTATTCATACAATCCATGTGGATCATTTACTGATGGCATGTGTGTCGATGTGGCGGTATGTTACACAATACTTTCCAACTTTTAACCTTTTTAGAGATAACTTTGAAATATAACCATATTATCACAATTCACATGAATGAATCAGAGTATGCACTACACGTGTGTTCTCAATATGCCCACTTATCAAGCTCGAATTCAACGTAGACCTTTCAGACCTATGGGAAATCCAAATTGTCCAGCCCATTTTCACGATGCGTCTTATATTCTAAGGCGACATATAAGTGGGTATATACGGTATATTGGCAAACTTCAGCACGTCGAGACCTCTATATAGAGATAGAACACTGTTTATGAGTGTTTACTAGTTACACCTCGACGCTTGTTGTAGATCTATACCGACTTTTGTAACACAACCTTAACTTTCATACTAACTATTTGCAATTATGCAATTGTTGCAATCCTCCTATTCAGTTGCATTTTGCTTAAACCATATTTTGTTATTTTGATGCTGGGGTTTAACGAAAGTATAGTTGTCTATCAGATCCTTGTTTCGGCTTCCTGCTTAATGTTTGAATTTTAAAAAAGCCACAAAATAACTATACAAATGTTTATTTTTTAAAAAATGCATCAGCCCCGTTCAAAATCCCCTTCTTGTGTAATTTACATTTGTGTTTTTTTTTATATTTTCAGTCGTGTCAATATGATCCTTATTATTATGTGTTCTATGATATTGGGGTACCAGATACAGTCTCATTCAACTTTGATGGATTAAATGTTGTCGCTAAATATGACAGTTTAGACGGAACAAGGTAATTGTAAAACATTACATGTTGAAAAGGTTAGAAAAAGTAATTCGGTGAACTATGCTAATTTAAAAAAAATTGGCATACTAGTACAATGTACTTGGTTTTATAAATACTTGATGTTAATTGGGACCCAACAAGATCGCTAACGGACTAAACAATTGTAGAAAATTTCATTGCAAAATAAGAAAGAAAGTTTCGAGGGTTGTTTCCGCTGTTCAGCCGTTCAAACACTCGTTGACACATCGGGCTACCTACATTCGAGTCTCCTTGTGTGTGTCAGCCAACATCGATATGTGGCGCCCAGCCATAGACACTGCCCTCACAGGTACCAATGTTCACGTTGGTGGAGCGGAGCATGTGGGTTATTCTCTCATCTAGTTCACCGCTCCCCAAATATCAAGAAATAAAATTTGATGTCAATTGTCCCGAAACTACCCGTACATCCCTCGTGAGTATAAGTTTATATCACACTACTGAATTATATCTTAAATATGAATATGTTTATTCCATATTATTTCGGGACTAGTTATACTAGTATCCAACTACTGAATATTTTCTGATAACTTGATTGCATATTATTTCAGGACTAGTTATGTAACATTAGTCTGTGATCCTGGTGCCACAATACCTACCATAGATGTACAAGGCGAGACGGTGACCACACAGTATGTACGTATATTTCGCTGGCTTAGAACAAGAAGGTCGTAACTACCAAATCGATATATTGAGAAAACAAGTGAAAACTGTCTGTAATTTCATCTTTACCTATGGGAAAACACGTTTTTAAAACTTCATTTCGGTCAACATGACAATTTCAGATTTTCATGAATATATGCTCATAAGAAGCGCCTTGTAGAGCAGATTTCAAATATGTATGAGTCTTATAAGGAGGTCGTAAGAGGTAGTTACGACCTTCTGGTTCTAAGCCATCGATTTGATGATCTCATAACTATAGGATGTATCGAGACAAGGTTATAACGCTTGGTTATAAAAATAAATTTGACCAAAAAATGAGAAAATAAAAAAACTTTCTGAAAATACACGCACAAGTTTTTTCAACTCTGTGTGGTCATCATGACCTATTCCAATTTTCATGAAAATAGGTCCAATAAGACGCGCAGAATTTGGTGCGCCATCCTTCGTGAAACACCATACTATAATTGTGGTGATTGTACAGAGGTTGTTTATGTCTGGGGCGGTACACTTAATAGCAAAGTGTATTTTCTTGAATAGAATAAGTGTGCTGTCCAAGATACGTCGTTGCATTTATGGATGACCACTCTAGAAAGGATGCACGGCACATAACATCATGATTAAAACTTGTCGTTTTAACTCAGTGACCAAACTAATCGTTGGATTTAGTTTCCTTTCTCTAAAACCACAGCCCCAACCAAACACTTGTTACACAAAAATGTTTAGCACTCTTAATATCTAAGATTATTTTGAACGGACAATTTTTACGCGTTTGTATAATTCTATAGAAAGTTGATAGTGTAACTTCTTTTCGAATTCAAAGGTGCTCACTTTGAAATAAAAAAGTTTTTCCAAACACCCGAATGCTGATAAGTGTATGCTCTCTTATATTCCAGTATTTTACGCTGACATCAGCGTCGGCTTGTGTTGTACCATCTTCGTACAGTCTTGGTGGAGGAATGAGCGGAGGCTCTGTGTTATTGATCATGTAGGTATAATACTCCAAAATAAGCCCAAAGTAAGCAATTCCCTGCATTCTGATTGGCTAATAGACGTACTATACTCAATGTGTTCCTTCAGATCGGGTGTTTACACATTTGTGACCTTCAACAAATGGTCGTTTTATCATATAACAAAAGTTGCTCATACAGCCAGTATTTATGTGACTACATCACACCACAACAATACTGGGTTGACTGGTAGCGCCCAATCGTGAAAGCTCGGTCCCTGGTATATATAATTTGCAGTGGAGGAAGACCGATGTGATAAGTATGAAGTAGCGCTTGTGATTATTCGTATTCTAAATAAAGTCCGATTGAGATTTCATTTTAAATAAAAAATATAATTTAAATCAAATTGTTGATATCCATTTTAAATCCATGCAGATTATCGTATGAAGTATAAAAGAACATGACAAAACTTGGCGTCTCACTTAGTTTTTAGCTTTTTGACAATAATTTCTGTGACGTCATCATGGCACTCTACAATTTCCATATTTTACGTATTTCAGATTTTTCTCATTCATCTGTGTTTACCTGATTGCTGGAGTGACTTTCCAGAAAGTTCGACGAGGGGCCACTGGTACTGAACTGGTCCCTAATAAGGAGTTATGGCTTGCTATACCTGGCTTAATTAAGGTTGCTATTGTTTGTGTTCAAATTCAACTTTATAGTGAATTGCACTTATGTATGCCTATTATACACTTAAACGAATTTCTAATTGGCCACCCTAAAATATATAATATCATCTGATATATCATATCAATAAATCTTAGGCTGTGTTATTTGTTCATTCCACGCACTAATTTATCAACTTCCCGAAAGAAATGGCGTATTTATGTGCAAAATCATCCATGCGTAACGGTTGGTGTGAAATTGCTTTTTTGCACGTTAGCCTCTTGCACAGCTTGGAATAGTATCGTTCTTAATATGACTTTGTTCCCTGTTAATTGACCTATCTTAAAACAGTATAATTTGTGAGAATGAGTCACGTGGAACGCGCTCATGGCGTCAGATGTATGCATACATTGAACGAATTTCTGATTGGTCACGTGTTTTCATAAATTAGTTTTAAAACAAATGCTTTTAGAAGAATTCAAATAATCGAAACCCCGATACTATCCAATTTTATTGATAGAAAATATGTTTCTCGCAGTAATTCGAGCTGAACCCCACGTTATTATAAATATCGCTTTTTTCAAAATGACGTTTTGACGTACATGTCTGGATTTTTGTGCTGGTACTCGACATTCTAACGGCCCCAGCGCGCCCCATACTACTTATTTTCGCCAGTATCAATACTTTTAATTAAAAGCCAATCGACAGAGAATACATTCTGACTAATTTCAAAAATCAAACATGTCAGGCACGTGAACCACGTGCACTTAAGCTATTTGCACTAATGGTTCCGCATGGATGATTTTATACATGCATGCTTAATTTATTTCTTGAAACTGATATATAAGTGCATGCAATGAAAATAACCAAAATTGTAGAAATGTTGATTGAATGTATTGCATAATATAATATTTCATTTGGTGGCCAATTAGAAATTCGTTTAAGTGTATATGTAGTTAAATAAGTTCTAAAACTATTATTCATACCACTTATATACCGCTGTCAAACGAACCTGCAGAATATATCGTATTCTTAGAGCGATACACATGTATACTGACTGATCTCGATGCCCTTTTCCTGTGAGACTTTTAAAACATAGGTCCCTTGTATGATGCTTTACACCTGACTCGTAAACGAAGCATGAATGTTTCTGGATCTAGGACATCTTGTGTATCATGCACTATCCCCCAAATACTAAATAAATAACCTCTTCTTGGGGCCTCACACATATGGATCATCCGTTAGCGAGGATAAACAAGAGCATACACAAAACTTTGTAGTGATGTTTTTTTATATTATAACAGAATTATGGGAAAGTCAATATATGTATATATTTTTTTATAAGCAGTGTCCACGATCTGCAATCACTAAAGTGACACTCTCGTCAACCTTCGCCAACTTTCGCCAACTTTCGCCAACTCTCGCCAACTCAGACCAACTTTCGCCAACTATGGTCAACTTTCACCACTCTCGCCAACTTTCGCCACTTTCGCCAACTCTCGCCAACTTTCGCCACTTTCGCCAACTCTCGCCACTCTCGCCAACTTTCGCCACTTTCCCCAACTCTCGCCACTTTCGCCAACTCTCGCCACTCTCGCCAACTCTCGCCACTCTCGCCAATTCTCGCCAACTTTCGCCACTTTCGCCAACTCTCGCCAACTTTCGCCACTTTCGCCAACTCTCGCCACTCTCGCCAACTTTCGCCAACTTTCGCCACTCTCGCCAACTATCGCCACTATCGCCAACTATCGCCAACTTTCGCCAACTTTCGCCAACTTTCGCCAACTTTCGCCAACTCGCACCAACTTTCGCCACTTTCGCCACTTTCGCCACTTTCGCCACTTTCGCCACTTTCGCCAACTATCGCCAACTTTCGCCAACTCTCACCAACTTTCGCCATCTCTAGCCAACTTTCGCCACTTTCGCCAACTTTGGCCACTCTCGACAACTATGGTCAACTTTCGCCACTCTCGCCAACTTTCGCTAACGTTCGCCACTCTCGCCAACATTCGCAAACGTTCGCCACCCTCGCCAACTTTCACCATTTTCGCCAACTCTCTCCGATATTCACCACTTCGCCAATTGTCGCCAACTTTGGCCACTTTCGCCAATTTTCGCCAACTCTCGTCAACTTTTGCCACTCTCGCCACTTTCGCCAACTCTTGCCAACTCTCGCCAACACGTTCCTCGTGATCTTTCTCTTTTTGAGACCGCAAAACACTACAAAATAGGATTTTACCAATACCACCATACACGTGTTATTGTTTTACCAACTCTCACCAGCCCTTGCCAACTATCCCTAACTATCGCCAACTATCGCCAACTTTCACCAACTTTCGCCAATTTTTGCCACTTTCGCCAACCTTCGCCAATTGTCGACAACTCTCGCCAACTATCGGCAACTTTCGTCATCTATCGCTTATAAATACGTTCCTGGTGATATAACTCTTCATGAAACATCAAAACATGACACACTATGAACATTAAACATTTAAAAAAAACATTAATTTCAAAACAGTTAGATTTAATATATTTGTTATTTTCAGGACGGTGGAAAATTCTGTGCGGATATAGTACAAAGGGTGACAAAAAGAGGGACCTACCAATCTGTGTGAAACTTTACATGTACATTGTAGTTAAATAATCAGGCCCCGATTATTAATTTTATATTCATTTGTAGAAGTGTTTATAATAGTAAATGTTTTAACTTGTAAATACAAACTTGTAAAAAGATATAATTACAATGTACATGATGACATTTATTTGTTCAGTATAACATTAATACAAACTATATTACAATATGTAAGACCATACAGGGATTTGAAAAAAACACGGGTTTTGTAAAAAATCAAGTTCACGTTTTTCACTCGTACATGTAACATATACAATAGATGTCTATATTACTGTTGATTTGTTGACTTTTTCTGTTTGTCTTTTACTGCAACCACTATTATTTATAAGCAAATAAAACGTTGACAACGATCAGTTAAACACCATTACAAGGGCCGAGACTACGATTGGTACCCCAACCTCCCATTCGTCTCAATTTGGGAACAAACTCATCTCAAATATTTGGATGCATTTTTATGTTTATTTCGATAGGAATCCGGACATTAAATTTGTACAAAACAAAACATAAACATTACAAATGCCATTTCAACAGTTCGAACAGTATCGAAACTTTAAACACTGACTTTAGCAAAATCTTAATTTGAGGTCCAATCTAATAAAATCTGTAGAGAGTATTTGTACCATCTTGTTGGCAAATAACAAAACGCGCCTTCAAATTGACGTGAAAACGATATGGGATAGTCTTGCCATAGAGTTGGTGTCATCATGATGTTTTTCTAATCATTCATATTGTTAATACCGGTGTCAGTGTACACGAAATTTGATTAAAGTTGTGTTTTTGCATGTATGGTAATATAGTGTCATGAACTGTGCAATACCCATTGAATGATAGTATTCGGCTTATTTAAAATATTGGACATAATATTAAGTTGTGGTATTTCAGGGCCTGCAAGTCAGTAAAAACCCTGTCTATACAAACGTGCATAGTTTAAAGAGATTGACTTTTCAGTCGTGTCGAACAGACAAACAGAAGCCAGCCAAGAGCATGCAGACAACAAAGAGTCACAGGAACGACCCAACATAATAAAGGACAATAAAAACAGCACCCAACATAATTTAAGACATGTCTTTACCGAGCTCTAGTGCGGACGCAGTTTTAAAAATTAACACATTAGTAATATTCATTACTGGATTATGCAGTGCAATTTGTATTACCTAAAAGCTATAGCATTAATTAAAATATGGTATGTTCATCCAATTATGGATAAGCCATACTGTTCTTTTAAAATAACATGAAAATACAACATAGTGAAGGCGCCAATGGCGATTTTTATTGTAAATACATTATAATCACATAAAAACTTTGGCGACAACACAAACTTTTTTCACTTACAAATAAAAATAAACATTGTACATTGGTGCATATCATACTACGTCTGATGATGGTGAAAGATAAAGGATGCAATATCAGGCCAACATAAATATATGTATGCTAACCAGGTATAGTACGACAGAATTAACCTGTTCCTCTAAACGTATAGCTTATCAGTTGTTTTATAGTAGATATACCTTACCTTTGGTCTTTCTTTTTTTATAAGTGGAGAGTACTATACGGACGTGTACAATGTGCAGTTAAGGACTATTTTTATAGCTTGGAGAATTTGACACGATCCTGACAGTTTAATTAATAATATACACGTGGAGAAAGAGGTAGGTTACCTTTGATTGGCTCCGAGTCCTAATTCGGGTAAAAGTTGATCCAGGTGATAGACGTAGGGAATTCGATGTCACTCGGACATTACTAACGGATCTTTAGCATCAACGGATCAATTAAGGCTCCGTCACACATAATGGATACCACCCGACGCCAAATTTCTAACACTGGCGAAGAGGACTTCGACATAATCCGTTCTCATTAGTGTTCGCACGGGTGGTTTTACGCCATTGGCGGTGTTCGCATGGGTACGTTTGTGGACGTATGTGTCCGGTGCCATTCGTTTGCCTAAGGATTCTTAGAAATAAAAGGGTACTCGTTTCGTCAGGTTTTGCTACAAAATCGTTATATGCGACGAGGCTTTTAAAATAATTGGAAGTTGATGATGGCTGGTTACCAGACACGAACATATATTTAGCTTATCCTGACTTTATCATACTAGTATTATATCAACTACTATATGTATAACAATACCATACACATGACTATGAATTGATAATTTTGTATATACATATTTTTAATGTATAATTAAAGGATTGTTGGCTGGTTCCCGAATTCATACCTACCCGGTACACGATGATCAGTTTACACAAACAAGTGTCCGGGAACAGACGGGTCGATGAAACACTGTTGTTTGTATGCGCTGACAGGAATAATAGTAAATAATCAACTTATAATATAATACTCTTGTTTTTAGGATTTTGTGTGTACCGCGTATTTTAGACAAGAACCGACAACGAATTATGCTGATTAAGTGATTGATTGACAGATTGAGTGATTGATTGAATGATCAAGTGATCGATAAAGTGATATAGCGTTTGAGGAAGTTATAGTTTTATTTTCATAATCGGTTGCTTTGTTGATTAAGCAAATCAAAATTCTGATTAATTGTGCCTTCTTCATTTATTTTAATATTAGCGGACCAATTAATTTACTGAATATCATTAAGCGGTGAGCTGTTTTGAATAACGTTGGTTTAACAAAGACCAATCAAACTAAAAAGGGTTTTAGTTCCTAATTACAGAACATACGAGTAAAGCAGTAAATGGTTACAAGTAAAAGCATAAATTGAACTAAACTATTATACTCTAGGATTAAACGACCATTCGCGGACGTTCACTGTTGTGTAAGTACCCGCTCTTCAGGAATACATTGCATAAAGTCCCGAAGAATTTCTCACCGGAAGTGTAACTATGGAGATTCGAAGACTTTGTCTCACGGTTGCGATATGTGTGCTACAGTTGTTACTGGTGACATGTAAGAGTTGTGAACGACACAGTAACTGTATGTGCGTGTTTGATGATGGTAGCGGTATGATTGATCTCACATCGATAGGTAACACGGACGGTACAGCTCTGTAAGTATCATCATATCAACTAAGGCACGGCCTATTTGGGAATTCAACTAAGGCACGGCCTATTTGGGAATTCAACTAAGGCACGGCCTATTTGGGAATTCAACTAAGGCACTGCCTATTTTGAGGATTCAACTGAGGCACTGCCTATTTTGGGGGATTCAACTAAGGCACTGCCTATTTTGGGGATTCAACTAAGGCAGTGCCTATTTTGAGGATTCAACTAAGGCACTGCCTATTTTGGGGGATTCAACTAAGGCACTGCCTATTTTGGGGATTCAACAAAGGCAGTGCCTATTTTGGGGATTCAACTAAGGCACTGCCTATTTTGGGGATTCAACTAAGGCACGGCTTATTTGGGGGATTCGACTAAGGCACTGCCTGTTTTGGGGATTCAACTAAGGCACTGCCTATTTTGGGGATTCAACTAAGGCACTGCCTATTTTGGGATTCAACTAAGGCACTGCCTATTTTGTGGATTCAACTAAGGCACTGCCTATTTTGGGCATTCAACTAAGGCACTGCCTATTTTGGGGATTCATATTACTGTTCCTGTGGCTATATTACAAATTTCCATATACCGTATATTGGATAAAATACAGATTTCCTTGTTGAACAAGTACATTCATCGTGTAATCAGTAATTAATCGATCAGTAAGACGGGCGGCACATCTTTGTGATAATGTTAGTGGTAGATATACACTGCTTTCATCGTTTTGATTTGTTGCTTACCACTTTAGCAAGAGTCTGTTCATAACTATTTACTTCAGTAGAAGAAATAACAAATCTCACACTTCACGACTGGGTTTTGTGACAATCGTGGTTTGTAACGGCCTGTGGTACTTGAAACGTTATCAATTAATAAACATTATCGAGATAAAAAAAAATTGTTAACTATATTGATATGCACGTACTGTATTGGTATACATGTACAGTGTATTCACTTGTTTTGACTTAGGCCTAACATAAATTTGGTTTGTTTCGCCACCCGCTACTTCACCGCCAGCATATGAGATAGGTCTACACAAAACCGATTTTTTTAAAACTCCGCTATAAAATGTTTTGTTTGGGTGAAATAAAAAAAAGTCGTTCATTACGATTTCAGTAAGAAATATACTATTTCCTATCTTCATACCAAGCTCAAAATGACCTAACCCGCTGGTGGGAAGACAAACACTACTTTCATTCTAGGCTTCAATCACATACGCGGGGTATCCAGAGTTAACCGGACTGATTCTGTTCTCAAAATGCTATTTGAAGCAAGTACGAGTATAACGAACAACTTAGCAGAATTATACCATGTTATTTTGGTAGTTCCTCAATACTAGTATGTTGCTCTAGCAAGAACGACACATTTGTATATGTGTACAAATTGTCTGTCTTCATTTTCACATTATATGTCCTCAGATTTCAAGATGTGGCTTCCTCCTCTGATGGTTACTGGTACTCATACAATCCTTGTGGGGAATTCACCGAAGTCAGCTGTGTTAATGTTGCTGTAAGTATCTACCTTGTATCCGATCGTTACTACTCTGGTCTTTTCGTGATGAATCCGGAAGCTCCGATGGTATCTTATATCTCATTTAATTAAGCTCAAACGTTACTAAAATAACAACAAACGAGTGGTATCGTACATGCATTTTGTGCCTGTTTCACGACTACACCACAGGTTACAGTTTCATTGAAAAAAGAAATAAAAAAATTAAATTGACAAAAAGCAAAGTATATGAGAACCTAAATGTTGAGAAAAACAAATGCTTCCAATGGTATGTAAGCTGTGGACTACACCAGTAAAACGACAATTTATATGCACGCACATGTATGAATGAGTCGATGTCCGGCAAGTGCAATAAGGCATAAATGTTGAATTATATAGTAAGACAATAAGTCGTACAGTAATAAGATTGTACATGTGCTTTCAATAATAGCAATAAGTGATACAAGTTGAATTTTATAGTAATCAGATAAGTCATAGGCCGACAGTGCTTTGGTTTATACGCTGTGGTAGCCTACATATATGTGTTCAGTGGTTCTTACTGATGACGTCTACAGATGTAAAGTTTTCCGACCACATACGACACATCGGATTTAAAATTTAACAGGAGTCACAAGTTCCGAGACTAACGAACTGTACTCCTCCCATTTAAAAAATGCTCACTAACCGCGAAGAAAGCTCAAATTTTGTGAAAAATGTAGAGAAATAATAATAGCATATTTATTCGTAATGTACTTAATATTTCCCTGCAGGCATGCCAGTATGATCCTACGTATTACGTGTTCTATGATATTGGTGTGCCGGACCAGGTCACATTTAACTACGATGGACAAAATGTTGTGGCACAATATACCAGTCAGGACGGTAATAGGTAGGTGATGCTACTGTTTACAAGTTTTCTTCAAAACTTAGTCATATGAAAAAAGTCCTATACAGAATGCTTGTAAACCTTCTAGTAGGGTGACTATTGGCTCAAAAGTGGCTTATTTAAGGAGTAGGTGACTACTCAATTAGAACAAGCAATGTTATATACCAAAATGTTCGCCTATGTCTGTAGTATATGGAACTATACTATTCTTGCTTGCCTGTCATGTTTGATTGTGAAAGTATCGCCTTATAGTTTTTAAATAGTTTATTGTCTGAAGGAGAGAAATGGGAGAAATATGTGTAGACAGTCGGCTAGCTTAGGTACACATACTGGATGAGCAGGTGCTGTCCATGAGATAACCCCCCTGTATTGGACAGACAAACAGACTGTTTGTATCTGGTGTCCAATTATCTAATACTGAACCAACCCGAATGTTCGAGAACGATGTATCACCACGGTGGAAAAGTTTCAAGAAAATACTTTTAAAGATAGTGAAATAATTGTAATATAGCAATATGTGCGCCATTTGATCACACAACCAACGTACCCTCAATTGATCCACGATACAAAGCAGACATAGAACAATCACTCAGATTTCCTATTTATCGAGGGTTATACGAGTAATGATTTTATACAGGCAAGGAATCACACAGATTGGTAGCTATGAAACCAATCTTAAATCAACGAATTTTAACACTTTCAGGAAAAGTTTCGTAACTCTAATATGTGACCAGAGTCAAGCAACACCAAAGTTAGATGTACAAGGGGAGACAACTACGACACAGTATGTGAGTATAGTGTCTCAGTCGACAATTTTATTTCCCGAAATTTAACTTTTAGCTACTATAAAGTAAGAAGGATGTATACTCCGACACGCTCACTGACTCCATTCAAAAAGTGTACATTATTTCTGTAAGCGGACACTTTTGTGAGACATTTACTCAGAAAATGATCGGTCAATTAAAGCTTCAAACTATTTCAGATTTGCATAACTACATGAGCAGTTCAATAAACGTCACAGCTGATTGCATGTAGACTAAAATGTAAAAAATACACACCGTCCGTCAAAAGAGGTACATTTCAGTACTGTTTGTCAATAATTAACAAACTAACAGAGCAAATGCCTACATTGGAGCTTTAAAATAAACATTACACTACCTAAATGTGTACACTTCAAGTGAATCTCATAAATATTTACAGAATAATGGTTAAAATCTTACTTTCAATTTCGTTCAAAGTGTGGGGGTATTTCCAGTGTATGGTGTCCACCAGTGTGTAAGAAGACACTTTTGATCAAAAACTAGTACTGTACCTATTTCTTGGCCTGATTAATGTTTATCGACCTTCTATTAGCATACTTTAAGGCCATGTATTGTCTACATTAAAAAAAACCATTTGTGAGTATGTTTTACATGCGGAGAATATAACGAAGACGTTCCACGTGTAAGACAAAACCAAATCAGATAGTGGTTTGCTCGCGAAAAGTTAAGGTAGAATCCCGCCATACAAAATATTCTTATGAAGAGTATTCAAGTTCATTAAAATACAAACCTCAACACCTCATAATACGGGGATTCTACCTTAAACATGCATAAATGTTAGACTCACGTAACTATCTCCGAACTATATTTAATCCTCAAGATTCTATGAAACCAGTTACTACCACTTATATTGTTCACCCTCGACCTTTCATTCTGGGTGGTATCCATAGTTACGCCAATTTTATAACGTCTGAGATCGAACCAGGTACCTACCGTACCAGATGCTATTGAGGAGGTCTGTGGTTGAATGTCTACGTAAACATGAAACCACTACTTTTGGATGAATAATGATAAAAAATGAATATATACGAGAGTATGTTTTATTAATTGTTTCAGTATTTTACCCTGACGTCGTCTGCAGTTTGTCCGGAACCGTATAGCGGCGAGGGCATGAGTGCTGGGTCGGTGCTGCTAATTATGTAAGTACTTATGGACTCTAGATTCATTGGTGGAATTGAAATAAAACTTTACATAGCGACTGGTATATTATATTTTATTTGTATAACTCAGACATTATCCACAAACATTTTAAAAAAGAACGTAAACATCGATATTTCTCTTACTCGTCTGTGGCATTTTACAATTTTAAGAATGACTCTCATTCTTCAAAATGCAATATGTGTCATTTCATTTCTATACCCAAACATGCATATTTTACCACTTGAAATTTCAAATTGATAAAAATGCCAAAATCATTCAGTTTGTTTCACTCAGGGGTTTATACCTAGGGGTTAAATACAAATAACAAGAGTACCAACTAAGAGCGCTGGACGCTCGACTTCTTGTACCATGTGTACACGGTATGAGTCCTGTTACATGACTTTTGAGTTCCGTCAGAGCGTTACAAGGGTTTTGAGTTCCGTCAGAGCAATTTTGGCATTTTGCGCGAGTTATAAATTCCGTGAAAGAGAAAAGTACACACTTGACTCCATCATATAGTCGTCAAAACGTTCTGGAAGTAAGTATAATACTAATTTCTTTTGGTTTTAGTAGAAATGATATTTAGAGATTATAATTACGGTACCAAAACCACAATCGCACTCAAAGATCACGAATGAAAAGCATTATATTACAAAATTAGACACTTTGGAAGATTGTTTATTTTCATTGTTATTATCTTTCAAAACAACCTGAAATATTGAACACTTCATTCCACAGCTGTGTTGCTTAGTATCGCACCAAGTTGGGTGTATTCTAACTGGGAAATACATATTTTTAATCAAAATTTGACGTGTTGTTACAAATTCCGTTACATGAACATTTTGATTGATACAAATTCCGTTTGGACGTGATACAAATTCCGAACAATAGTCTCCTCTACGAATTGTTCTTTAGTGTGGTTAATTTGTGTCATTTGACAAAAAAATAAGGAAAACTATTGTTTTGGTAAAAAGTTTGTTATTTCCCGCATAATTTGAACTAAATATAGGTATAAATACATTTTTGTAACTTCGTTATATTTCTCTGTTCCCTTTTCTCACTGTAACTGCATTAAACACTTTCAACATTGCTAGTTAGAATTTAAACTTCAGAAGGTAGGCCTAGATCTGCATGTTTTCATTTGTGTTTCCGACATTCTTTCATTGGTTCAAAAGCTACCGGTTTAAAATATCGGTAAAGTCAAGACAAGGGCAATAACTACTTAAACTGTATGTTCCTCACCCTAGGATATAAATGTGAACGTTGTGAAGGAATTTTAATTTAAAGCTTAGAAAGTAAAACCTCTTGTTGGTGCATAATTTGTTTCACGCCCTATGTCATGTATGTGAACAAGTATTTCGATGATACCCATACATGATATTCAAGCAAAATGCCAGGGCGGTCATTTGAAACGCTGGAAAATGATCATTTGTCATTGGAATGGCTTTGGTTGTATACGACTTATAGAACTCATGAAGATTATATCCATCAGCTGGGAATTGATGTACAAGGCATTATTAGGTAGACCTACTTCATATAGCAGACGATTGCTGAGAAAGACTTGTAAGGTACCATATTGGCTGAGCCATACAGTCTTTGTTACCCATAAGACTCGCATTACTGTCTTTTGCTGATACCACAAAGTACAGGAACGTATAGTCATGATAGCTGTATGCATGATTATGTTCCTACATGCAGTGAGAGGAAGTACCGCACATATGGTTGGTAACTATTCCATATAGTCGGGTATGCGTGTTCTTGTGGTAGTAAGTCCACATAAGGGCTTGAGTTGGCTATAGTTGGTGGTTATTCGAAAACGAGAACCCCTTATAACCAGGTATGGGTGTATTTTGTCGAATAAACACCACATCAACCCTGATATGGTTGTACCCAGTGGTAATGACAACCCCTGATGGCCTGATGTAGCTGTAGTATGAGTTGAGTAATCTGTAGTATAACTTTGAGTATTGCTTGGCAGAATTTGGTGATTGTGAGGTCCCTTTGACTATGGTATGGTTGTAGGTAATGTTTGCGAGTACCCAGCCTTGGATGACTGTCATATGGGGTTTAATAGTACCCCCGTTGGACCTGATACGGCAGTACTCGTCGGTGGTGAGTGTACACGCCTTTTGGTACAAAAATAATCAGATGTTTTTCCCTGACGGAATTTGTAACAGGTCTGAAACCTTGCGATTGCTCTGACGGCACTCAAAACCCGTGGAACGCTCTGACGGAACTCAAAACCCGTGGAACGCTCTGATGGAACTCAAAAGTCATGTAACAGGATTCATACCGTGGTGTACGTGTTGGTGAAAAATGACCAAATAAAGTTTGTGTGTTTAAAGTGTATAGAGCTATATTGGACGATATTTTTTCAAAAAGCTTCAAAACCTGAAAAACAATTATGCTTTCAAATCCATTAGACCATTTTTCGCTTTAGTTTTAACAGCAACCCACTCTGTGATTTATTGGACGTTCGAATTGTCCATTTTCATACGAAAGTGTTCTAGAACACTCTATGAAATTATAACAATCGTTTATTTTTCAACGATTGAATCAAAGTACACGGAACCTATCCAAAGTTTTAATTTGCAATTAAGGTAGTCTAGTATCATACTAAGAACGATGCAAGTAATTATTTTGACATTTAATGACTGTTAGAATATAGCTATATACACTTTAAGTAGAAACAATGGCAGTTAACTAAACAAATTCACTGATGTTCTAACGAAATATGACAATGTTCAACCATGATAATGTTCACACGAAATCGAATTTCTTATACATGTACTTGATGTTGTTTTTTTCTTCAGATTTTTCACATTAATGGTAGTATATCTACTAGTGGGTGCATCGTTTATGAAAGTAAAACAAGGAGCTACTGGGAAAGATGTTGTACCTAATATAGAGTTCTGGACCTCCTTACCTGGTCTAATAAGAGTAAGTTTTAAAAAATACTAGTAGTCTGTTTATGCACAGGAACCAGAGAGATTTATATAAATGACCACATAACACTATCCAAGAAACCGTTACTGGTCAGTATTTGAATAAACATTTTAGAGAAATAATTTTTGGTCAGTAATGGGGGCTTGGATAATGCTTTGGGGTCATTTCTATGAATTCATCAGGTTCCTGTATTTTATTTATAAATGGTATAAACCTGGGTTTCACTTTTGTGTTGTACATTAAGTTGACTGCTACTCGATCGAATATTACGATAGTCAAAATGGACGGCGGTCTACAGCACGAGTTCATTCAGAACAACTCTAATAATATAGTTTATAAGACGTATATATAAAAATATCTTCTTTTCGATGACATATTACCTGTGTGCAGTATTAGCCCTCAACAGGTTTTGACCGTTTCCAAGGACGCTCTTATACTAGTATATCGTAAATACGTTGCACAATGTCTTGTATTGCAGGATGGATGTGCTTTGACTGTAGGACTTATATGTCGTAAGAGATCAGTATACGTCTCCATGTGAACATATGATTGGACATGTCTGGTTGTTCCATATTAATCTACAACAACATCTACTGGTTCCATTATCATATGTGTGAGGATTCGTATGTGATTTTAACATAACTGTATGCTAAAGACAATTTGGAGACCGCGTTCATCCAGCTGATTCATACATTGCTAGATCATATCCATGCTCACTGAAACTATTACGATATAATATAACGGTAAATAGCTATATTTAATTTTTAATTGAAGAGTGAATTAATAAATTAAATAACAATTAATTGGCTCCAAACCACTACTGATTATTGTGGTTGTAACTTAGTTGTTAAATTATTGTATGTATGTTGATGAGACTTTTTGTCGGAGTATAAGTCAGATACAGTTCTAGTTTTGGACCAAATTTTCTTCTTACAAGGTTTAAAGTACAGTTTTGTAAGGACGAACAACAAATCATCATCGGCTTCGCATCGGACAATATGTTGTTCGTCCTTACAATACTGTACATTAACACTTGTAAAAAGACTGTTTTGATCCAAGACTAGTACTGTATCTATTACAAGGTTACAGAACCGGTTAAATGGGAAACAAGTTATTTTATATGTACATAAAGTATGGTGTATCTATTGTTGGTACGTTTTTATTGTTTTGATAACTACAAGTAGCATGAATAAATAGTAGATCTTCTAGATCTAGTATGATAATAAATACGTGTATATTTAAGAAATAAAACCTATTTTTACAAATATGCCGATGAATTAATTTTGTAAAATGTGTTACAATATGATGCTTCAAGATATTTCATATGCAGAAATAAAATATTGAAAAACATCAAAGATTACATTGTAGCAACACCACGTGACTTTTACGTCACTAAAGGCTACATACCAAAGACGAAAATTGTTAACATTCCACCGCTTCAAAAACATGAATAGCCATAATCGTAGTTGCTTCCATTTAAATGGATCGTTAACAAGGTTTAACTTTTGCACAACAGCAACAGTCGTGGATGCGCATGTCAAAACACATGCGGAAAAATAATTAAGCCTCATTCATATTAGCACAATTTAGGTAGCTCATAAAAAGTTTGTATGAGCATGTATAACCATGTCGACATAACTCAGACGGCAGTTATTTTCAAGTTTAAAATTTCGTTATAAAGCAGCCTACGGATTATGATCATGCAGACGCTTTTGTCTTTTCTATGTTTTCCCAGTACGCTTTCACCTCTAAACCTTCCCAATGTTGATTCTTTAGTGGAATCATGAACCTGAAAAAACACACAATTTTTATATATTCAGAACATACTCGTACTTATAAGATAAAATGTAACACAAATACATCTAGCATAGTCTCGTGCTCGTCTGATATTGACGACTACATCAATATAAAGGCTATGTTGTAATTTTTATTTTTTATCATATTTTTGTCAGGAGGAGGGAAACGACGATGCTACCAAAATGACCGTACGTTGCTGACCACCTGACCACCTGACCACCTATAAACATTTTTCATGCTCAACTCACCTTGAGACAGAAACATGCTTGGTTCCTAGAAAGTCCAAATATTAAATTATCTTTATAATACCAGAAAATATCACTATCCATATAACATGTAACAGTAAATTATGAGTGAGGGCATTTAAAGTTTAGCACGAATTAGAGTCGAGCAAGAAAAAACATTTTATCATTATGGGGTCTGGTCTTTTGTGAGCTACCTAGGGCCCAAAAATAGCCCGTTGCAATTGCTCCATTCCCCTACCGATAGCAAACTTTTCTTTAATGATCTAAAGCCAAATAATAAAACTGTAAAATGTGGCTGGAACAATTTAGCTTACTTGTCCATAACCTCCTGTAATACCGTCTGTTCTGTGGTTGACAAGGCTGTTGCCATAGAATCCAAATTCTTCTGCATATTTGCAACACTGTAAATGAATACGTGTAATTACAATTTGTAGATTTATTCCTGAGAACAAAAATCGGAAAACTGGTAACTGGTAAGACATATTTGCAAAAAACGAAGTTGAAAAATACCAAATGGAATTCTATTCTTACCTGAGAAAACCCGAGAAAATATCGCATGTTATTATCGCAGAGGCTTGAATACACCACGAACAGTTTAATGCGGCTGGGCTCATAAGCACTTGTAGGCATCAAACTTTAAAACAACTTCTATAAATGAACAATCGTGAAAGCTTAGCCATTTTAAATTCCGTTTGGCTCGGGTGAATATACATATGTTTTTTTGCATTGCATAAAAACCAAGATGATTAGAATGAGATTTGTATACAAATGTACAAAGTTGCAAATGTAACATTACCAGTATGTTCCGAAAACTCCAAAATTTGATTGGATTCCATTTTGCAAAACATTAAATTTCGAGAGTTGCCTGCAAGTCTGTCGTAACTGCTTATAATTAAAGGACATACGACAATCTTGCAGGCAACTCTCGAAATGTTGCTGACCCTTAATGTTGCTGACCCTTATCAAAGTTTGAGAAGTATAACCCACCTGGAGGTACTGACTAGTGTAGTTGGTATATCCGGTTGACTCACTGTGAACTTCAAAGCCAGTCTAGAAATATCCACACCCCGCTCCTGTAAAAACAAACCATAACATGTGTATAAAAACGACGATCATTTGGAGGGTGACAGTTATATACATGTAAAGGCATGGTCACAACCCGACGTGCGTGTTTTTGCAAGGCTACGTCGGCTACATTTTTATTTCGGAAACGTGGGCATCACGGAAGATGTACGTCGACGCACGTCTGACCCCGGCTTTCACTGACTGTGCGTACCGAATGTTATGCACTTGACAAGTAAGTTCTACGTGCTTACAACGTGCACATAGCCGATTGTCAAGTTAAGATACAGATAACGTTCGTTGGCGTACTGCACACGAGCCTCCTACGTGACATCTGCGTTTTTGCACGCAGGCACCACAAACTTGCACTCGAGTCCAGTTGTGACTGTTACTCTAAAGCACAATTATACATCATGTCTGTGTTTGTTTGCTATCTTTGACAAATGCAATAACAAAAAACAAAGTACCTGACAATAGGCGGCGGCTTCTTTACATTTATATTTGATGTTTTGTTGAGCTGGATGCCAGTCTGCAGTCCCCCTATTAGACAGGAGCCCCATACCTATAGCTGATGCATTTATAACACCAGTACCTCGCTCCTTTAAATACAGAAAATAACTTAAAAAATAGTAAGTAAAACATAAGTTGCGCATTAATGAATCTCGTATTTTATCCATGTTTATGCAATATATGGACACGTACAATTTACCATGAAAAAGAGTAAATGAGTGGAACACACGATCAAGACGGATCAGGTTTCATTTATTTTATTAAATGACATTGTGAATTTTGGCATATCTATTTCGAAAGATATAAGTATTAACATTGTTTCGTCAGTTATTGGTAATTTGTTAAACACATCCAGTTTACTGGATGGTCGGAAACTAAGTTTGGGAGTGATAATGGGACTATAAGGGACTTACTTTAAAGAAAGGCATATAATCTTGTAAGGCATTGTCATTCATACAGCCACGACAGTATGTCAATATGGAATCTATCTTCACCGCACTTTTGGTAAGAACAGTTCTGAAAGGGAGAATTAAGTTACAACACGCACATTACTTTAAAGTATTGCAAAGGAATATTTTCCTAAAAATGAAACTACAGTATAAGAAATGACAACATGAAACCAGGTTCAGCAATAGTCCTACTCCGGATCTCCACTAATCTGTAGGTACAAATACATTTTTACCGTTATAATCCTTGTGTCACTTAAATATTCATGTCTGGAGAATAGAGTTGGGGTAAGTTGTGTTTGCATATGAATACAAAATCTGTTTAACTATAGGCCAGAGTTGTTTGTACCTACATGTAAATTATGGGGAAAACCACCTTGCACGGAGTTCCGGATATCAACTATTAATTACCATTGCTTTTTTATGTACTTGTGGTTAGGATGAACATTAAGTTCGTATTATTTGCGTCAGCAAAAATACAATGTATTACTGAAACTAGGCGTAACGCTTTCTCTACACTTTAAAATAACCATAGAGCAAGACGGAAACACCACCAAAAGAATAGACATTGTGAAAACGTTGTGAAGTTCGTCAAACCGAGGTAACGGACAAAACAAGGTATCTTTAGAAAAAATACCCTTTTTTAGATTATCCGGGTTTCAATTTTCAAACTGGGAACAGAAAAAAACTTCCATATTTTATCTAACCATTAAAAAGGTTTTTTTCTGTTATAGCAGAACGAAGCTACTTGATTAAAATACTCTGAAACTGTATACTTTCTTTTTGAATACCCTGTACGACAATTTATTCATTTACCTGAAGTTTTCTAATGGATATCCTGTAATACCTATAAAACGAGCTTTGCCTGCATCTTTCACCTTTTGTAAGGCCGGTAATGTTTCGTTTATGATGATATCCAAATTTGGTGCGAACTCCATATCATGGACCTAATGAAACAATAAATGAACGGACATATCAAATTGTTACATTCAGCTATTCTGTTCATTTTACCGGTAGATAATTCCAATGATTTTTATTTAAGTTCGGGTAACTGTATACTTGACAACTGAAAAAAAATGGTTTTGTAAAATATGTATTTTTCTTTATTTCTATTAAACATTTCCCGTTTTAGTCTTTATCACTGATACAGTGACCCGTGGGTGGTAAGTGCGTCATCATCCCTACTACAACTTACAATAATTTGACCCGTGGCCGCATGGCTTCTTGCGGCGACATTAAAGTACATAATTACACGTATGTAGAATAATTTTAATTAATCAGTTGATTATAAACTTCGCTAGTTTCAGTTTGACCGACCAGCTTGATATAGCAGGGTAACATATTTTAGGTTTGTTCGTGTTATGCACTTCCTTGGTGTTGGCTTTAGTCATCTCCATTACTGCTGGAGACATTGTTAATGGCGTGATATTCTCGCAAAGTCTGTAGGCAGATTCGGTTGGTAAAACAGTTTGCGTGTTACATATCAGACACCAGGGGTAAACATTTAAGGTTTGCACTAGTGATACCCTACCATTATGCTGACTATGGTCATACTGTTTATTGCTGGAGAAAGGCTCAGCTTTTTGAAGAGGAATTTGGTATGGCACTGGTACCATTAGTGAATAAGCTCACGTGTGATATTCTACCATTGAGTTGACTATGGTCATACTGTTCATTGCTGGAGAAAGGCTCAGTGAGATGCTGCTCTTGTAAAAGGACGTGGGTATGGTACTGGTTTACAATTAACTCAAGGAAAACAACCCATTTCAAATATCGATGGAAACATTTTTTAAAACAAATAACTGTGTTTCAACGCAGTACTTTGCTATTAAATTAGTAGTTTGTTTTTTCAGTTCAATCCTAGTTGTAATTCCGAGACTTCCTGCCACTAGCCTAGAATTCGCTGCAGTTTATTTCCTGGGGTTTGGGACACACAATTCCAATAATATACTCTGTTCAGTCTCTGTATACAGTATATATAAATATTTATGTACACAGCATCTTGTTCGAAACAGAAAAGTACAGAAAATTCAAATAATCATAGGTCAACGCAATTTTGAGTTAACTGCCCTTGAAACTAACGTTAAGTGTTTTTCTCATAATTTGTGCAATTGACGACAGCTAGTCTTACTCCCGGAACAAACACGGTTAGGTGTCATTGCTTCGAGTATTTTTCTGTAACAAATATGATAAACTGTCCACAACACCCTTTAAAACATAATCTACAATACTTTTTATGATGTTTCCGTAAATAAATCAATCGACACAACTCGTTCATAACTGAAGTAGCATTGATATTTCTCTTTTAGTTATTTGTGTTTTCCAATCATAAGTCAAGCCTTTGTTATATCATGCCTTATTTTATACAGTTGTGTATGTTTAATTAAATGTGACTATAAGCCAGGAATGGTCAATAATTGGAAAATATAAGTATTCGATACTATTCTGTTCTTGGATCTTCGGAATTGGTGGAAAGACTCGAGTAGTTACGATTGGAAATAGAATCTAAATAATTGTTTCTCATACCTGAATAACGTCTACGTATTCCAAACCAAGACGCTGCAGACTTTCATCAACACTACGGATAACCCTCTCCGCCCGGAAGTCAAACATTTCGGTTACCTTCGGATTATATCGCCCAACCTTTGTTGTTATATAATAGCTTGAACGAGGAATGTTTTTCAGAGCTTGTCCCAGAACTTTCTCGGATTTACCATGGCCGTACCAAGGTGCTGTATCTATCAAATTCACGCCACTCTTCAATGCCAGTTCGAGCACTTTATGACATTCCGTGTCGTCCGTCGCGTGGAACACACTTCCAAATGAAGACGCACCTAAAATACATGTACAGTAACTAAATGAGTAAACGTTTAAGCGAATCTACTGTAAAATAATGCATTTTTGCAACTATGATTTTCTTGATTTTTTTATGAAAATGTACCAGATCTACCATCAAACTTATTACTTTGTCACTGTCAAGTACTTTAGTCAGGTTGGCACAGTCAATGTAGTACTTGCATCTTAAATGACATGATCAATGAATAACGTTGATTGGTATAGTTATCCACCAGCATAATCAAAGAAAGTTCGAACCATTAAAGGCAAAGAAGTTTGCCTACGTAGCTTAGTGGTAAGCGAGCGTGTCGCCTAATCTGGCGACCTGGTTTCAAATCCGAGTGGAGGCACGCATATGCTTGCCGAATTTCAGTAGAAAGCTGACTGGCAAATAAAGGCTACGCTCGGAATTTAAAAAAAGGAAAGTAAATTATTATATTACCCAGACTAAGAGATGATACGTTCATGCCAGTATCCCCAAGGGGATAATACGTCATCTGCTTGACGGCATCGTCGTCATGGAAACCAGATACGTACGTTGCTTGGTCCATTGTCAGAAGTTAGGTACCACACCTTTATAATATAGACAGTCTACAAGGAATAAACATGGTTGAAAAGTGAAAAAATACAATGTGTTAGTTCTCAGCAAGACATTGAGCAGTCTAAGAGTATACATTGATTGATTCGATTATGTCCGAAAATAGCCAATGATATAGCACGAATATAAAACGAATGCAAACGCCATGGTCATTAAACAAAGCTAAGTACTACGTAAGTGCGTAAGACTGGAAATTCTGAAAACAATTTTCGTTTTCTTTCCTTATCAATGATACAGTTACCTGCGCTCTGTACGTATAATGTTTAGTATAGATTGATGCATTTGAATTTAATTTAGACATTTCAATAGACACTTGTGAAAACTCTCACATCGTCTTGCTTTGGATTATGCTAATTCGCTGACTAACTAGATTACAAATGTATCCATAGTGACAACAACAGCAACAATGTGCACTCACTGTGTTTTTTTCTACACCTATACATAAAAATTCTATACAAGTATAATCATGAGTGAAAATACAATTTAAAGCATCCTTGTTAATTGACATCCAATGTACATATTGCACAGTAAAACTTCGTTAAGACGAACATCGACTTTACGAGCACCCGGATTATTTCGAGCAAATTTCAAAGTCCCGACGATTTTTTTGAATATCTGTTGTATACTTAAATCACACCGCTATGTCGAACTCCTGGTTTATTTCGATCATTTGCCTTGTCCCGATTAGTCCACGAGATAACGAAGTTTTACTTTATTAGTATATCTTTGGTGTTTTTTCCCGATGTTAGATTACAACATATATTCATGAATCTCGAGACGGAAATTATATGTATGCAGGGACAAGGTATAAATACATGTACGCAGTACGTACGAGTATAAAATACAATGGTACAGGCATAAAATGTGAGCTGTTATGCATAGATTGCAGCTCAACATGTATAGATTTAATGATACAGACGTTGAAAATGATATGCATGTACATTTAAGAATAGGATGTTTTCAAACTTAATTATATATAGACTGAACATTATACAAATATAAACGTACAAACACGTACACACCGGCGGTTTATTGGATGAATGAACAGTGCAATCCTGTCATTCGCAAATAGCCAGCTGGTGGATACAGTTGCATATAAATCGCTGGCTTAGAATGAGAAGGTCGTAACTACAAAAATCGATATATTGAGAAAACAAGAGAAAAATGTCTGTAATTTACTCTTTACCTATGGGAAAACAAGTTTTTAAAACATCACTTTGGTCAACATGACAATTTCAGATTTTCAAGAAAATAGGCTCATAAAAAGCACCCCGTGAAGCAGATTTCAAATATGTATGAGTCTTATAAGGTCGTAAGTAGTAGTTACGACCTTCTCATTCTAAGCCATCGAAATATCTCTGTACACAAACATGATCTTTCCTGCTGACTGTATATTACACTTACACGTAAACATGTATATAAACAACAGAGAAGAGAAATTAACGAAACACACTGACCTGGTAAAGTATACACACACACTCACACACCGTGAGAGAAGCCTAGTTCACGTATCAGTGTTTCACTTTGATAAAGTCGTTGATAATTATTGAGGTCTGTGTGTATCTATAAGACGATAACAAACTGTCCAGTACATTATACATCCCAAGTGAGGGTTTGATTAGCAACAATAAAACAACCCATGCATATAACAACTCATCCGCCACATCGACAGCGTATTGGTTGAGCGCCCGTTTCGAGTACGAGAGGTCAATGATTCTATCCATGGGCGCGTCGTACTTTCATTTTCGACTTCGCTTCAGAGTTCACATCTGCGTTCACTTCTGACAGTCTTGAATGTGATTCATTTTTTACTTCACACCTTCACATTTGCGTTGAAATCTGACAGATATGAACTAGAATTATCTTCACTTCTGAAAGAAAACCTGACAGTCAACAGCCCACTTCACAGACCTCTAAAACGATGATCTAGTTGTTTTGTCATTTTGTTCTAACGTTACTTATTCAGTTAATAAGTTATAATACAAAATTTAATAATTATAAAGATCTAGTTAATTAATACAATGATCGTGAATCAGGTGTTTTTATTTTGATTAAGTTATGGTCCCCTCTGACTCGGTAAGACACAATAACAAGACTAATTTGGTAATAGAAAACCCAGCTTTACCCTTAATGACATAAAATTAAATTAATGGCATCAATTATTTATAACAATGTATCTATTATAATAACGAGACTAATATGAAATGACTTACTTACTTATCCATGTATATATTTCGGGATGGGTCATTGTACTGGTGTCCGTTGCCTAATCAAAGCACTACGTAGCGCTTTCAACGGGAGGTATTTCATGCCTTTTGTATTTGATTGAACGGGAGGTAACTGAATGAAGGCGCTCGGTAGCGCTTTGATAAGGCAACGCACTCACGGTGTTCGCTCTAGATGCACGACCACGCCAGTATCTGTGATGAAGGATGTGGTCCGTTTCTGGTTACAACATTTTCATAAAGTTTCTGGTGCAGGGAATGTCTCTCTTGATCACACCGTTCAAAAAACCCGATACATGGAAATCAGATGGCACTACGAAGACAGCTGTCTGTGTTTATGAGCTCAAAACTCGCAGAAGTAGGTATTGCTTGTTTTTAAATTAATTTTGCAGGGTCCGAACAAAACAGAGTGGACACATTTATTCGCAGTTATAAGAGGTATCGTTACACATAATTTAGCAAAACCGTTAGGAGAAATTCAGGGAGAAATCACGAAAATTGTGTGCGATTTTTGACGAAATACGCGATGTTTGAAACTTTGACCCACTAAAAGGTATTTTAAACAAATCCTAACCTTTTTACTTATTCCATGACGAAACTATGTTGACTTCTACGTCGCTGGACCTAAGCATAAGGTGGATGTGAATAAGATGGATAATATCCAGTGACGGCGAATGTTTCGCCGAAACATCCCCGAAGATTTGGGGAATCGGTGATGCATATTCAAAACACCTCACATTAATAACTACGCTACTTAAAGGCTATAGTACTACACGTTTTTATCCCAGAAGTATCCCACATCATTTCCCGACGCTTCGGGGATGCCATCCGATATATTGCCGAATATCAGAGATTATCCTATTTGAATTGTGATTGCATCGGGTAAAGTTCAATACATGTGTTACGTAGTCGGCTTACATGTATAATTAATTACTTAAATTAAGTATTGATTATGTATGTATTAGGGAACAGCCTCTTAATATACTCATGTATGGACCAATATAGTGATAAAGTATATAGAAGTGTATATCGGCCATACATGTAGTATACATGCATTTGTTTTAGTTGGAACTCATTCAAGTACAAATTGACATTTACCATATTTGGATCTTTTGGCAATACTTGATATGAGGACAATGGAAACTTCCAGAACATTCTAAGTTTAAGTTATGGCTTAGTATGACAGGTTGTTATAACTTGCACCATAATAAACCATAATAATCAACTAAATTTGGAATCATGGTTGACGTTTAATCAAAACAGACAACATCTGCATGAGGGGGCTGGAAACTGCAACGCAGTTAGTGAACAATAGATATACTGAACATCCACCAGGGTATTTGTGATATCATACCATACTATACTAGAAGAAGTACTTATACTATACGTTTCATTTTTGGAACCTGGAGAAATACTATGATAATTATAAACTAGCGAAACACAACGCCACTTTGTTATACATGCATTGAAACTCCCGATGTATTCACGAAGTCATGAAATCTTCTCGAAGCTTCGCCGATGCATCGGAGAGCTTTCCTCACACATCGAGGAACCATCTAATTTTCATCAGTAGTGCATCCCGGTGCAGTTGGATCGATGCATAACATCGGGAACACATCGGGAGTACTCATAATTCATCCCGATTTCATGACTTCCGCCGAATCTTCCCTTAGACCCTGTTCCCGATGCCTACCGAATGTCCATCGGGAGCCAAAAAAGCTCAATGGGCCTAGGCTTTGTACTTGGTTTTGTGCTGACAGTCTATGTTAAATGCATGATAACTGAAACAACAAAAAATGTTTTACAGTCAATAGAACTGTAGACAATTAATCTAAGACGCAAACTTTATTCATTTTAAAATGACTACAAACGATATAACGTTTTTTCTATTGTTGCAAAACCACAATTTTCTACATTTATTTCTAATAAACAACGTTCACAAACTTGACACATTCCATGTACACTGCACATACATGCAAACTGTATCAGATATTTCACTAGTACGAGCATAGACATTTATAATATATCTGTGGTACGAGGTATATAGGCAGAAATATGGAATGGATGCGAACGTTATTTGTTGAAAAATCGCATCGAAAATGCATTTGGTCGGGAATCAGTTAAAACAGCTAGATAAAGAGCGAGATATGTAATTGCCGAGTGTTCCTATATATATGAGATAAAACCGAATGTCAAGACTATGGTTTTACTGAATATAAGCTTTCAAATATTTTTTTTTTAAAATTTGGAAAATATAATTTTAAATTTCAGGATAGAATTAGTATTGAGTGTTCATGTGACTATTAAGTATCATATATAAATTACCAAATATATAGAAACATAAGATAACGCTAGTTGGTCACGTGAGACTATGTTGGTCACGTGACACAGTTTATAGATTGATGTCTGGTCAATAATTAATATGTACATGCAAATGTATAACACAGTATCAGGTAATATACGTCACAACCTTTTGTCTTTCCAAAGATGCCCAAACCCATCCGTCCGCGGGCGATACACGAAGAAAAAAAATGGGTATGCCTCAGTTAGTTCCAACATTGTTTCTAAACCGTTCTTTAAATTTGTTTATCAACTTCTTCCATTCTCGTTTGAATAAGGTTCCTGTTGCGAAGTAGAAAAAGAAGTTCAACGAATAGTTGCAGTCTAGCAAGGCATGTACTATAGCTCTTGCAAGTTGCAATCGAGCTAACGCCCTACCGTCGATGTCACCAACAGTTCCTTTCACTACAAGAAACACACAATAAGGCATTGTTGATACTAGGAATGAGGTACAGAGGATGAACAGAAGCAAGGTCGGAGCATTCCCCTTCTTGTTAAGTCGTTTACGATTTCCTATCAAAGTGGTGGCTAGGTTGATATTTGAAACGAGGATAAAGCAAGCCGGTATAAATGTATACAGGACCAGCATTATCACACTCCAAATCTTCCCTGAAAACTTCCTGTATTCGTCTGATATGTACACACATACTTCGCTCTTGTCCGACGTTATATTCTCTGGGACTTCTTGAATGGTCAAACCGACTACCAAATGACCGTTTAGCACAGCCAATACTAACAGCGTAGCTCCAGCGGAGATTAGAGCATTTCTTGGAGTTAAATGCTTTCTTGCGAACACGGGTGCTTTGGCGAACAAGAGCCGTTCTATGTTCAACAAAACGAGTATCCAGAGAGAAAATGTTCCCGTCGTATGTGCCATCCACTTCCGCAGACGGCAGACTATTTCAACATAGTCGTCCACAACGATGGGCGTCATCGAATGTATCGCATTAAGGACAGCACCTACCCACAAGAACAGAAGGTCCGAAATGGCAAGCGTTAATAAGAATACACTTGTTGAATATGTTCGTAATCTTGTAAGTACGATAATGTTCAATATATTTCCACACGTACCAATGAAAGCAAGTAGAAATGGAATGGTTCTCCAAATCCAGAGAGCAATCAGACATTCTATGAAAAAATCCGGGACACAGTCTTTCATCGCCATGAAATCGTTCTGCGAAAACTGTGAACTAGAATTACCAATAGCCATGATTTGGGTATAATCCTAAATATCAACCAGCTCTCAAACAACTTATGACACACTAACGTGTCCACGCTGCGGCTGGACGATGAACGAGTGTTAGTTCCGACAGATACATGCATTTATAAATGACATTCATCATATATTATACTGCAGAATGACCAATATCTGAATACAAGACACATCATTGGTTCCAACAAGTCCATATCAAATGCCTGGCTAGTCAGTAAGTATTGTTAGCACATATGCAGAGCTGCCAGTTTGTCATAAATTATGTTAATTATAATTATAATAATTATCTTGAGCGTATATATACTTATATACCTTCCTGTAATTATCCAGGGAGAAGAATTTAATACGACCAAGGCTATTCCATTCTTATCTAAAACGTTCATGCTGCCAATTAGAACAAAAACTTGCCTTGTTACGGAAACATGGCCTTGGCAAATCGGTAATTTCGCAGTAAATCAGTATATTATATCTACCTTATTCTGTACTGAGTCTGAGTACATAAATAAACAAACATGTTACATTTTCTTTATATGGTTACATGTTATTGCAATACCTTTTTTTGAAGGACAAGAAGAGTTTGGTATGATTTGATTGTTCACCCATTCACGTGGTATCGGTGGTATGTTTAAATGGTTACCTTTTTAACCACGAATGCGAGGAAGAAATTCTCATGCGAATACAGTTTAATTAAGAACTAAAGTAGAGATACCTTGGAGAAATTAAACACACGCGTCAATGATATGTATACGTATTGCGGGAAAAATGACAGACTAACTAAATTTATCGGTTTAGAATGTAACACTATGGAGAAAATTTAAAATGTGTATTTTTCTTTATTTAATAACTTCTATTGCTAAAGAAAATATACTTGTCTGAAACAGTCAAGTCCAGAAAACTGTAATAGCACAGACCAGCCGCAATATTTCTAGTTCCGACTTAAATGTCTGGGTTCAAATCGACCTGCTGACTCCAGTGTACTGTGTGCATGAACGTTATGTCCATTGTTGTCCAAGGATTTTGTCGTAGGTTATTATAGTGAGAATCCGTTGGATTATGAAGAATAGATATGTTAAAAAAAGTTACCAATTTTCTAGGGGCTCTTTTCAGCTGTTAGGCCGCTCAAGCACCCTTTGACATTTCAACTACCCCTGGTCATTGGGCTACATATGGAAACCTACACTCGTGTCTCCCTGGGGAGACTATTTCTCTCCTGTGGTGTGGCAGCCAACATCGATTTACGGCGCCCAGGAATAGACACTGCCCTCACAGGTACCATTTTACACATGGTGGAGTGGAGCTGTGGGTCTTGCTAAGAAAAATTAACCAGTGGTCCAGAGGGGGATCGAACCCGAGACCTCTCGATCCAGAAGCGCGGGCCCTACCTCTAGGCCACCGCTCCCCATATGCGTGAAATATTTGCATTTGTCCACTCAGTACTCATTTTTCATACGTAAACTTCCTCTTTGCACGCAGTTACGCTTTGTAAAATACAAAATGTACCTGGCTCGAAGAAGCGCGCATTGAATTAGTCAACTAACTCAATAATATGTATCCAGTGGTTTTGCATTTTGTGTAATAAAATTGTTTAAACTTTAAACGCAAACATCCGCATTCCTTGCACCTTAAATAAATCATTTCTTTAGAAATTACCAAGCGTAGCGAAATTTGTTGAACTAGACGGAGATGTCGCATTGAGTTTAATTTATTCGTTGAGTTGTCGCGTTTATTTATGAAATAGGAGTGGCATAACTTAAATGTAACATTTTATATAGAGTGCATTTTCATGGAAAACGGTAACTTTTATAAACTGTCTTCAACGTCCGACGACAAAATGGTGGCTAAGCGTGACTATTTCTGCACTCAACTGATTGGCGTGTTTTGGCTTATTTTAGGACTTGTTGGCGGAATATTGATAGGTATCTATCTATACCACGGTGGTCCCGATGCTGAAGTCTCATGCAAGGTACAAACTATTATTTTTCATAAAGCTTTTACGGTGCGCGCGTATGTATACAATCGGAACTCATCGGCGTTTATGTAACGTACGTGGGTGAATCAAAAAGTTCGTAGGAAAATATCATAACTCACAAACGAAAGCTTCAAATGCTTTCAAATTTTAATATAACGTGGTCATACGTATAACAAAACAATTTGTCAAATTTCATTGAATAAGGTCAAAACTACATGAGTTTAACATTGAAACGCAGACATGCTATAACAACATACCGGAGCACGTCAGCGTCGTTTGATGAACGACGTCAAACTTACGCCACGTTTGTCAATACTTGCCTTATCGTTTTGACTCATTTTCGCTTTTCGAGTGACTAATATGTTGGTATTTTTGGATTACCATCGTGATAGTAGTTTCTGCATTTTCATTTGTAAGTTTAAAATCGTGTGCGCTGTCCCATAAGATTAATCTAAGTGTTTTGCTATATCCGCTATTATATAGCGCTGGTCTTCTTCGACGACGTTGCGAATCAACGTCACCAATTTTGGGTGTATTGTATTCGGTTGTCAACTTCTAGTATCCTACACGAAAGCACTAACTCCACTTATAAATCGATGTCTATTTATTTTAGGATATATACCTTCTCGTTTCAAACCATGTATTGTCTCTGATGTCGTACTTATATTCCAGTTTTACGCAGATTTTAATAGCAGCCCGTGGTTCCGTAAATTCCAGTAAACCTGTTTTACGCGGGTATTTCTATATAGTGCGATTATGTAAATGTCGATTAATACATTATTCTTCGGAGATGAGGTCTGAAATTTTAACAGACTTTATAAATGATATCATGTAATCAGACATAACATTTTGACGGTTTTTGGAGGTCCTACAATTGAGATATTTTAGAAAATTTAATAAAATGTGTTTCAAATTATCCGTGTGCTCCGGTATACGCAATCGCCCTTATTTAAGATAAACATATTTTTAAAACGGTTATCATCAGGTCGCTGTAAATCTATGTATGTAAAGAAAATACCAATGTATTCATTCAGTATAAATATGACGACAATAACTCAGAAAATAAAAAAGTTATTGCAAAATTCTACGAACTTTTTTATTCACCCACGTAAGTGCGTAATTTTCAGTTACGGAAATACCCTACAGTAGTAGTTACGATCGGTATGTATACTATGAAAGAAGCTATATCACCTTCTTTCTCGTTCTTTAAAATAAGCACACCCGTTGCAGAACACTGAATGAAATGCTATATTTGGTACATGCTCAGCCTCCGGTTTTATTTCAATAATTACCCTTATCCTGCACTTAACCGTGAATGAGGGACCATTTTCCACTAAACATTTAATATGTTTTCTAAACACTGGACGTTACCCTGTAATTCAGGTTCAAAGTAAATATATTTTTGTGTTGATTACTTATAGTTTGCAAGCGTCTGCTGTTAGAAAATGCTTAGCTACCAACAATGCTTATGCAAACTAAAGAAGTTTTCACCCCCCCCCCCCGAATCGAACGATCGGGTGGCATATAGTGATTCACATGTCCGCCCGCCTGCCCGCCCACCCGTCCGTCCGTTCGAGGTTAAACCGAACACCCTGTTTCTTCTAGCATCAGTATGGCTTGTTATAAAGCAGGGGTGTTGTATTGGAACACTCTCCACACACATATATTACTTGATCTGGTTTTGACCTTCATCTCGACCTACCTTTAGACTTAGACTTATTGAAATTCCATATTCTTGGTTACCGAAACTCCCCGTTTCTTCTAGCACCAATACGGCTTGGTACAAAGCTTTTATACTCCCAGTGGTGTTGTATTGGAACACTCTCCACACACCGCCTATATCACCTGAACTGATTTTGACCTTCACCTTGACCTACCTTTGGACTTAGACGTATTGAAGGGTCAAATTCTTGGTTAACACAAACTCAACATTTCTTCTTGCATCAAAACGACTTGTTACAAAGCTTTCACACTTACATGGTTTTCACCTGACCTGATTTTGACCTTTATATTGATTTTATTTTGGACTTAGACTTATTGTGGAACAAATTCTTGGTTAACCCTAATTGACCATAACGTCTTGCATTAATATGGCTTACTATGCTTATGTCACCTTACCTTATTTTGATTTTCACATTGGCATAATTTTGGACTTAAACTTACGAAAATGCCAATTTCTTTGTTAATCCTTATGTATCGATATACTGTTTCATATAACGTTTATTAAACTTAAATTATGGACAAGCCTTCCACGGGGGCATAAGCGTTAATTGAACACAGTCTTGTTTGAAGCGAGTTCATGCGTGCTTGTTCGTATATTTATTTAAGGTTCAAAATCCAAATGTACTTGCAATGCACAATTATAACATAGTAGTTGATGTTCATTAACTCTTGCACTTTAGTATTAACCTTTTGCTCTCTTTCATCTAACTTTCATATGTTCTTCACCTTTCATGTTTATTTATGTAACATCTTTTTATAATGTATACTGGTGAACTGTATAGCTGAAGTCGAAAATAAAACGTGCTGTGCTGTAGTCAAACAATCTCGACTTAGTGGCTTACGTCACATGTGGAGATAAAAGTCAGATATTAAAAAAAATCTCCCAGCATACTGCCCTACGTCTAGCTGTGCTTGTGTCGTGACGCGCCGCGCCTGGCGTACTGTTGTCAAACACTGCCGATATCCCATGCCATTATCATCACGGTCTTATTAAACATGTTTTGTTCGTTGATAAGTTGGTAATGATTCAGTACGATTAGAGTTATGTGTGCTGTTACACTGGAAAGATGAAAGTAGTCCTTATTATAAAACAGACAATGCGTTTAATTTTACCGCTGACAAATAGCTGTCACATTTCACTGTATAAATATTTAGGTATACAGTGTACATCAACATATTTACAAGGTTACTTATGTATCCAATGACAAAAGTCACTTTTTCTACACATGTATTCACACATCTGCGGAGGCCCTCGGGAGTATTGGTGCCCTCGCCCTGACGGGTTTGGGCACCAGCCGTCCCTCAGGATTCTGCAGATTTAATAGCACGAAAAGCATACGTTTACCCTACATCTACTATCCTTTCAATGCACTATTTCTGGGTTGCTGAACTGGTTAAGATGAGTTTTCTTTTTTTTCTCTTTGATCACCTATATAATTATACACAACTCTTGTCTAATAGTAACACCAGATCCAATGTAAAATACAAATATCCTCTATGTTATTATCAGAGATAATACAGTTCTAATTATTATTTTGCTACGAAAGCGTTTGAAGACCGTTAATTGAGTATTTAGTTAAGACCATCATCTAGCGATAAGGATATACATGTTGTACTAGTAATAGAATATTTTCAATCTGTTCAGTATCCAGAATATTGACTGCACTTTTAGCTGAAGACGCTAGCTAGTGTATATATACTTCTTAAATTTGAACTTATTATAAAGAAATTGGCACCGTGTGGTTAAGTATTCTTCCATCTCCGTATTAGTATTTATATTGCAACGTAAAACATATCTCCATAACATAGGCATTCTCACTAATGATAATAATATTGTTTAATTTCCATTTATAAAGTTGTATATTTTGTTTTCCATGTATATATTGATGTTACTTTGTTTATAGTGTTGAGCTGCATATATGCTTAAGCGAAATAAACTGTTTGTTCTGTTCTGTTCTGTTCTGTTCTGTTCTGTTCTGTTCTGTTCTGTTCTGTTCTGTTCTGTTCTGTTCTGTTCTGCTATAAAGTAAATATCTTGAGGTCATGGTTCAGCTGGGGTGGTGTGTTATATTGATCTTATCTATATGGAGAACAAGGATAGCCAATCATGTCGCCTGTTACTGACCAACAGTTTAATATAAATCGTGATCTGATTGATTGTCCTTATCAAGTCAGCCCGCTTAGCTCTGTCGGTAGAGCATTAGACTTCTGATATCGGGGTTGTGGATTCGAATCCGGGGCTGACCAACTTGACTGGACCTTGTTCTTTACCAATAGTGTTTCGGATGAGTCTTTAAACCTAGGTCCCATGTATGGGTGCTATATAAAACCACCGGTCGTGTCTCTGGAACGAGTACATCTACTGTATCTGCACTATCCCCCGAAACCTAAAATGACTAAACTCTTCTAGGGACCTCGCCCATATGGAGCATCCAGTGGCGAGGATACATAAAAGCAATACACATTGTACTTATCCTGAAGCCAAGTCAGAGCACTTTTGAATACTACCTAAGTGCTCTGATTTTACCTATAAAATTTATGTCGAAATAAGTCATTTATCAAAGAAATTGCGACGTTACATATACATGTAGTGTGTAGTTAGTAAATATATGACCTACCTTAATATTCGAGTTACTAGTAATCATGAAAATAGATATTAATAAGAAAGAACAAACATAGAAACAAATTGACAAAACATGAACAGTGATAGTACAAACGTAAGACCAGGAAATACTTTCATATCAAAACCATTATAAGTCGGAGATCAAAGACATTGTCGGCATCCGGCTCCTATGACACTTTTCAGGAAAGCTTTTTATAAACAAGATCATACTGGGCGTCTTGGAAATCTAGTGTGATTAAGTGAATTTAAAATATGAGAATTATAACTTAGAATATTCATGACAGAGGTGTGAGTACTCATTGAGTTTCCTGCCGTTGGTATTAAGACTGTTGTAATTATTTAAACCTTTCGGTCAAGGATAACCCATGCAAGTGCAGTCCCTTATTTCTAATGAAGTCCTATGTTTTGCTGAATGGACAGCAGGTAGAAGAGACAGTGGTGTGATACAAGGTATTTGGGCTCGCTGCCCTAGCTCTTCCCTTGGTTCTTAAACGTGCTCGGTGTATAGCACCGATACACGCGAGACTAACTCTGGGTTGCCAACTAGTTCATCTCTGGTTGGGTGGGAAACGCAGAAAAAGCGTCTAACCCGGCCGAGGATCGAACCTGGGATCTCTCGATCAGTAGTCAAGCAAGCTATCCGCTCTACCACCGTATCACCGAGTTAATTGGACACGTTTCAAAGAAAAAAATGTAAATGCTATGCAGAATATTCATGATTTCGTGGCATTTTATGAAAAAAAACCCAGCTTTTCTTTCTGTATGACTTCGAATTGTATATGCACATACAAAACTAATACTGTATTATACATGTGAACCACAAAATCCTCACTTTATCACACCATGACTATCTGTGAATCTTCTGCAACGTAATTCAATCGAGACGAAGAGTTTAATTACAAAATACTAGTATCAAAATTACGATTCTTCTTTAGTTATACCTATACATGTAGTCACGATTGAGCACATTAAATTGTTGTATTTATCAATTATCAACGGATGATGAAACTGTAGGTTTATCTGTCTAGACAAAGGCCTACGAAACTATACCGCAAACTACAGTTTGTACTTCCCAAATGTTTCACCCATTCAATATAGTTCAGTCTGTAAAGTATTGAATGGGTTAAAATCGGGAAGTATAAATGTAGTTTGTGAGATAATTTCGTAGGCCTTTTGTTTAGGCCAGTGTTCTTACTGAACAAACTATTCATCGGGAACAGGAACAGATAGAACATGTTCTGAACACTGTTCGGGTTGGTTCGTAAGAGTTCCAATGTACTGGTTCAGAAAGAACAGCGTTACGAACACACACCCTAGACGACAACTTAAGGTTATGGCTTCATATACTTAGTAGCCTAAATCTATGTCGTACATTTAGGGTCAATTTAATTAGAACTGCCCTAACATAGTTAGGCCAGCCCTAACCTCAGGCCTAACCAGCCCTAACCTCAACCGGGGAACTGGACATTTAGAAACGCTTTCTAGTGTTTCCCACGCAGCTACAGATGCGCTTCTTAGAAATCCGGAGGTAGTCTAGCATGTATCGGTGTTATACACCGGTAACGTTAAAAACAATGATTGTTTTAGGAAAGAGCTAGGACAGTGCGTCCATATCCCTTGCATTGTATCAGACAAACTTTTTCTCTTCCAATGAAAGTCATTAACCAATTAATTAAAATGGGATTAAACAGAAATTACTACTCATTATGACTGTTTCAGTCAAACAAAGAATTGGCCTAATTTCATAGTACGGCGTCCACTTCGTTGGCCAAAACTTTATAGGTCAAAACAAATCGATGTGTGATACTGGTAGCATGCTGAATAATCAACGTTCAGTGACTTCCAGAACAGTGTAATCAAATGTTTGGTAACAAAATAACTTACTATGAAGGGTTACATGAGCCACAGTGTGAGTTGCTTTGGACTGTATAGAAATAAAACATTACAATAATATTTATTTGTTATTTTATTTTTAAGAATTTGCCGGAACCAAAGAAACAAGGGTCACTGACGACGGTAAAACCGGCACATGTCACAACTACGGCAAGGCAGACGACCCAGAAGACGGAACAGCAGACAACGCGACCGACGACACCTGCGACAACTGAGAGTACTTCAAGGTACACATTTGCACAATAATTAATGACACGGACTCTTATATGAGAACCTTTGTCAAACTTTTTGTTTTTATTTATACACTGATAGGATCTCACAATAAACTGCACTTGATAGTACGTTTGTCGAGAAGATAATGCTAGAAGGTCAAGGTTCGATTCTCGGTGGTGGAACTTGGTCATTTCTAAAACGGTTTAGTAATTTTTTAAACAAATATAGACCAGAATATTGCACCTGGATTGTTTATATCACACACCGGTCTCTTCACCCAAAGTCGGAGGTAATTGTCCATTCTGGCAAGGAGGTTATAGGCCTAGCTTTCCATGAAAGATTGTCAACAATGTCAATTTTCCTTTAGATTTAAGTACCCGGTTCCTAGTGGAAGGTTATTTTAGTACTGGTTGCGATAAGTCCATGTTATAAAAGATCACAGATCACAATCGATGAGTGAATAAAAATCTATACACACGTCAAAAGAAACATAAATTACTCCAGACCGGCCGATATCCGTTTGACTTTTGTTCCGTTTACTAGGACTAAAGAACGCCATATGAGCCAATCGGACTTCAAATGCCGTATAGAAATGAATAATTGGTGAGCCATCGAAAACGCATTTTCACCAAAACAGTAGAGTTTACTTTTTGAAAACAACATTGTGATCAAACAAATCAATTTGAAAAGAAAAAAAAACTACACAAAATACATTTTAGATATTTTATTGAACAGAATAAATAAATAAAATAAATAAAGAGTGCATATTTGTATCATTACAATACCTTACATGAACCTACCAAATACGGAGTTCATTCCATGCACCATTGAGGTGTATGCAAAATCAGCGGCGGCCGCCACCGATTCAACGAGCTCTTCCACGGCCGTGGGAGGCTCTCTTACCGGTTCTGGTTCAGTAATTGCGTTCCTTAACGCTTCGTATGCAATGTTCGTGGCATTAGATAAATAGTTCCAAGCCATTTCAGGCAATGGTGTTTCAATATCATCCTCTTCTTCCGTGTCTGCTACGGCACGCATTGTGGTCGCCAGGTAGATGGCGCTGCCTGCTAATAGAACGCCGGATACAGCTCCTATTCCAACGGCCATCTTGTGGCGCCATTTACTCTGAAATAAAAATGAAACGCATAAAAATTCGTATTTCTAAAATGGTTTCAAAAACACAAAAGTCAAATACACATCGAAGACCTACTAATTAAGAAATTAAAACGAAAAAAGAATATGTGATTATAAAAAGATGACGCATGAGAGACCCAAATAAACAAAGTTGCCCATTTCCTGTATCTGGCACCGACCTCCCGAAACGTGTCAATCTGAGCTTAATCAATCTCATTTCAAATACTGCCATGTGTCATTTGGATCATTTCCATGAGAGGATAGACTCAAAATTGGCATAAAAAAACAGCGACCATTCTTCCTAGTTTGTTTCAGTAAATTTTACAGAATTCTAACTTCAGATTTATCTCAAGTTCATACTCTGATTTTGGCAAAATCTCACTTAAAGATGAGATTTCTACTTGAGATGTTACGGAAGATCGAAACCAGATACATAATATTTGTACATAAAGTGACTTACATGTTGCTGTGTAGATACTGGGACCGGCCGGTCCAGTATGACATCATCTCTGAAAAAGATGGAATAATGGGTTAAGGTTGTTGAAGCGGTTTTGGTCGACAAAAGGGAATGATATGTTAAGGTTTTCGAGCGGGTTTGGACGTCTTTGAGGAAGCAAAGATTTATATTTTGCCACAGAATATGATGAAAATACTCTAGGTCAACAAATTACTTATCAGTGTGAGTTTCTTTTCAAAGATGTGCTTTTTATGACCCTCGCCAAACGATGCAAACCATGTTATAATTGATACAAACATGTACCTGTACTTTGTTATCATCCCTCGCAAGAAAGTATTTTAGACAAAACCTCAAAATTCAACTAGTGTTTGTAACAGGGTGCGTTAGCACTCCTGTTCTTAGTGAGCGTAATTTTAAAAGCAAACGGGACATTGATGCTAAAAATAGATAAAACAGGTCATTCACGGGGATGACTTCGCGCTTTATCGCCTCACAGTACTAGCGTTTACCGAAGAAAACAAAAGGTACCACATGCTCGAAAACATGCTATAGTTTAACTTACCCTGCAGAAACGTCGTTGTCCAATATTTCACTCTGTTTGTCTACAGAGGTGTCCAAATCCTCGGCAATCCTGAATGAAAACATAATTCATGTCATAAAATTGTATACTTGGATGCATTTGATATTCAATCATACTAGTATTATAAGAAACACGATTGTCACACATGAACTATTGTCACGGAAATATTTTACAGTTTTATTGGTATAATCGGCATGTGAAATGCCTTTGACCAAAACGTCACTAACATAACGTATCGAAAACAGTTCACAGACAATTCACAACCACCTAGCCAATAGGCACCCACGTACGAGACATCTCAGAATGCAGTCGTGAAAGCTCGGCAAATTTTGTAACAGCTGACCAAACCGAATCATGTTGAATTTCGTGAACATCATAACATATTTTATCCTGGGTGCATTCACAGAGGTTCATGTTAATATCTCAAAACTATGCTACATGTATTACTAAGTATCTAAATATCTAACAATTAATACCTGATCAATGGACGTTGCCCCGCTGCCTGACCAGTCACGAATCCTGGAACGCTCTCTCCTGTGAGTAGGTCAGACAATTTCCTTGGTCTTCTTTCCGCTCCTGTACCATCGGGTGGCCTATAATGGTTTATGACAAAACTATCAACCATCATCAATAAATAGTACAATATAAACCACCGGAGATAAACGGAAATAACCGGACGTTTACGACCCTAAATTGTTGCTTATTGGGATCTTGAAAGTCCGGTCATTTACGTTTGTCCGCTGTAAGTATTGCAAATCATAAAAGCGAAGGTGATCAGAATGAGACAAAATGACGTCATACAGTAATGATGGCAGTTCCAGCCCACACCCACACAATAATAAACACACAAGTTACCATCCATATCTCAAATAAAGGATGTTATACCAGTAGGATGTCTTTAAATGTGACAGGATTACTTTTTGTGGAAAAGGCGAATGAAATGCAAAATAGCTACTAGTTATGGTCAAACTTACTTAAACATTCATTATTATCATAATTGCAATTACAAAATTTACAATTCGAATTGTATTATAGTAACGAATAAATCATCTAAGTCAAATCCTGTGTCTCTATCTTCTAACCCAGGTCAAACCGCCGAATGATATCAGTTATGTATGCTATATCTTAACTTACCTTGGAGAAATGGCCTCGTCATTTGATTCTCCACTTTGTATGTGAACTGATGAAGTTCCTCCATCTTTGAAACTGAATGAAAACACATGCTATTAGCATACATATTTTTATAGGACCAAGTTCAGTTATAATAGTAGTTATTATACAGTCCGGCGAGCTCTATTTTCACAGTTGACAAAAATACCGAATGTTACTAATTCTTCTAAGACTTTTTAAAAAAGAAAAGAAATAAATTGATAACCTTTCAGCTTAATGATGCATTTTTAGCACTTTAGTCGAGTCCAACAAAATACAATCTCCAGTAGGTTTGTTGAGAAAATAACAAATTATAAACTATGAAAGTCAAAAATTCAATTTTGTATTTCACACAGTTGAATTTTGGCATACTATTGCGTGTATTATCAGTCCTGCACAGTTGTGTTTGTAATAACACAAAAAATATGCTTATAGAAAGGAAGTCGAGGGTATCGTCAAATTCTCTGTATTAATAGTATATCTAACATAAATAATACCTGAGAGTGACTTGTTGTCCATCGTCCCTAGTAATAGTACAAGGGACGCATTGTCCTGGTTTCAGAGTAGAAGCCCTGGTTTTCTTATTCCTCGAATACCCCGGGGTTGTTCTCAGGTCGGCTGGTCTAAAATGATAAAACGAAAAACAAATCAAAATAATGCTGGTCTTGATTATTTACGCAATATTTTGTTGGCATTTTTGCAAAATCCGAGTGGTCTAATGAGCCCACACTTTTGCAAGGCGAGGACCGTTTTGAGTACGGAATCGACTCCCACTGTAAGTGTATGTCTTAGATCTTTATAAGAAACATATATTTTTATAGAATACGTTCGGAACATTTTTATTGGAGTTGTTTTGTTTTTCATAATATTTAGATATTTATATATTCTAGATCAGATATCATGTAGCTTACATTGAGGGGGTATTTCTGTCAAATATCTTTTTAGGTCTGACAGGATGCGGCTGCATCTCCTTTTTAGTGAACCTGAATTTAAAAAAAAAATTCCAGAAATTAATATCAAAAAACAGATATCTAATCATCAGGCTATCAATTTGATCATATACAACTTCAACTCGTTGGTTCGTCAAAATCCTCTTGGACATTAATTTTATTAAACGAGGAGTCTATTTAAGTGTATAGAGCTATATTCTTACTGACATTCAATGTCAAAATAATTACTTGCATCGTTTTCAGTACGACACTAGACTACCTTAATTGCAAATTAAAACTTTGGATGGGTTCCGTGTACTTTGATTCAATCGTCGAAAAATAGGCGATTATTATAGTTTCATAGGGTGTATTAGAACACTTTCGTATGAAAATGGACAGTTCGCATGTCCAATAAATCGCAGAGATAATTTCTGTTAAAACTAAAGCGAAAAATGATCTAATGGATATGAAAGCATAAAGACTGTTCACATGCGTTGCAGGTTATGCGATTAACAAGGAACTTCACTTACACTGAGGGATTACCCTGGAAGAATAACCCACTCTGTCCCTCAAGACTGTTTGTGTCCACGAAGTCAAACCTGAATTGAAATACATATGGTTTACATGATTATTGTAATACAGGTACAGAAAAGAACAAACTTCATTTTTAATGACGTGTACAATGTACATAGTCATAATTACAAAGATATGTACACACATGGATACCATACCATCTTTAACAGACCATACAAAAACTGAACAATCTACTTAGATACCATCGTTAACAGGCACTACAAAAATGAACAAATCTACATATATACCATCGTTAACAGATCATACAAAAAATGAACAAATCTACATATATACCATCGTTAACAGATCATACAAAAAATGAACAAATCTACATTGATACCATCGTTAACAGACAATACAAAAAATGAACAAATCTACATAGATACCATCGTTTACAGACAATACAAAAAATGAACAAATCTACATAGAATACATGCAGATAGATAGAGGAAAAACATATAGTTTATAATATCAGTGATTTGCTGAAGTCTAACAGGTGCAAAGAGAATAAATATAATGATGATTGCACCGCATGTATTATAATCATATCTAAAAAGAGTATAGCCTTTATTTGCCAGTCAACTTTCTGCTGAAATATGGCAGGCATATATGTATGTGCCTCCACCCGGATTTGAACCCGGGTTGCCAGATTAGAAGGCAAGCGCTCTAACCACTGAGCTACGGAGACACAAAACTATGGTCGGTAGGAGTATGGAAGCGAGCATGTATTGGCATTATTTGTTCTACCTAAATACGTATACTTACTCAGAAGTTGAGGAAGTATCCTCGTCAATAAGCTCACGAGAAGCTTTTTCTATGCATGGCTGCTTCAAACCAATTTCAGTGATTCTGAATTAAAGGACACATTTTGAAACAATGGCTATATATTACTTATGTTTGATATGTGGTAATTTTGTCACAGTGTATTCAGTTAGAATGACCCGGTGAGGACTGCTATCGTAGAAATTTTAAAATAATGAAAAACTGTTACTATTTATATCAACTCATTTAGTAAAAAATTAACAATGCAAAACTGTTACCATTTATATCAACTCATTTAGTAAGAAATTAACAATGCAAAATCGTTACTATTTACAGTAATTTATTTAGTAAGAAATTAACAATGCAAAATTGTTCCTAATATATAGTAACTCATTTAGTAAGATATTAACAATGCTAAATTGTAACTATTCATACTAACTCGTGTAGTAAGAAATTAACAATGCAAAATTTTCCTAATATATAGTAACTCATTAAGTAAGAAATTAACAATGCTAAATTGTAACTATTCATACTAACTCGTGTAGTAAGAAATTAACAATGCAAAACTGTTTCTATTAGTAACAACACATATTATAGTAAGAAATTGACAATGCAAAACTGTTTTTATTATTAGTAACAGCACGTATTATAGTAAGAAATTAACAATGCAAAACTGTTTCTATTATTGGTAACTCATATAGGAAGAAATTAACAATGCAAAACTGTTTCTATTATTAGTAACAACTCATATTATAGTAAGCAATTAACAATGCCAAACTGTTTCTATTATTAGTAACAACTCATATTATAGTAAGCAATTAGCAATGCCTAACTGTTTCTATTATTAGTAACAACTCATATTATAGTAAGAAATTGAAAATGCAAAACTGTTTCTATTATAAGTAACTCATATAGTAAGCAATTAACAATGCAAAACTGTTTCTATTATTAGTAACTCATATAGTAAGAAATTTACAATGCAAAATTGTTACTATTTATAGTTACTTATTTTTAAAGTAAAAATGAACTATTAACAGCCCTAGTAATTCATGAAAAGGCTTGATATTCGACCATGTTTATTATGAATATTTCTTTACTTACTTTGGGGAGGTATCCCTGTCGACTAGTACACGGGGCCTCTCTAGGTAGGCTTTTAAAGAGCCCACCTTTTCGAACCTGAATTAAATTACATATCAATGAATAATCATGAATGAAAATAATGGGTCATTTGGTGAAACTTTATTAAGATTGTATATATGTACTTATTTAAACCTTTCGGTCAAGGATAACCCATGAAAAAGCAAGCACTCATTTCCAATGGGTTCCTGTGTTTTGCTGAAGGGACAGCAGGTGGAAGAGACAGTGGTGTGATACAATGTATCCGGGCGCGATGCCCTAGCTCTTTCCAAAGAGACACCTTGGTTCTTTAACGTGACCGGTGTATAGCACCGAATCACGCAAGACTACCTCTGGGTTGCTAACCAGTTCATCTCTAGATGGGTAGGAAACACAGAAAAGCGTTTCATAAATGATCAAGTGCCCCGGTCGAGGATCGAACCCGGGACCTCTCGATCAGCAGTCAAGCAGGCTATCCGCTCGACCACCGTTCCACCTTCGTAATGTTGTAATGACCCACAAGAACTAATATCTTAGAAATAAACAATGCAACAACTGGTTGATACTTTAATATTCTCAGAAATTTAGGAGTGTAACCATTTGATTTGAAAATAAAACACATGTTTATTTGCATAAATTAAATATGCAATGATTCTCAATAATTTCTTGAAAAACTGTATTTATTGAACAAATTTATTTCCAGTATTATAAGCTACTAAACATTTTGCTGTTTGTATATTTTAGTAATTTAACTTACTTTTGGGAAGTGTCCCCGTTAATTTGTCCTACGGGTCTTTTTATGTAGGCTTTCAAGCCCACGTTAGCCAACCTGAAGTAAAGTATATGTCATAACACAAAATATAAAGGTATATTTGAACTACTACAAACGATACGCAAGTTTAGTTCTGGCATAATTGGTTTAACTTACCGGTAGTTTAATCATATTTTATCGCATAAATTTTTACAACATTGCAAAAGGTTTGTATATATAATATACAATTAATTACAACAAATAGAAGCAAATCATCAATGTAAACCATAGGAACTTTTACAATGACATTATGTTACATTCATCACAAAAGTATCGGGCCACAAGTTATTCCAGACATTAGAGATTGGCCACGTTATCAATATGTTCCGTACACTGTACCAGCAATTGAGGTCGGTAAGCAATAGAAAATGATAATACGGCCTTACAATTGTCATGAAATATAGATAATTTAATATCGACCCTAGAAAATCATTACCAGCATCGATATTCTACCAACTATTTATGCATATTATGTAAGTGTCAACTCACTTTGTAGGAGTGGCCCGAGTGGCCCCATCAATTACTGCAAGGGGTCCATCCACATAGGCTTCTAAGCCAACTTTGGTGAATCTGAATTGAAAAAAACAAAACAGTTTACAGCAATGAATATTATTGATAACCGTCCATTTCACCGGAGCATATCAAATGGCCCTGCAATGACTTTTTCCGTTGACAAAAACAATACAAAAGTGTACCTACAGTGACGTTTTTTGTAGTATTACATTCAACCCTCACATGTAACTACATATAATGTCGAGTGCCAAAAGTATATTACAGTTTATAGGGTGATTTGACAGCTCTTGGTTATGGGGGGGGGGGGGGGTGCATAGTTCGTTCTATACCCGACTCTTGTGAGTGTGGCTAGGCGCTGACGCTGTAACTGTGAGGCTTTGGGTTGTGTACACTACAGTATGGTTTATACTCGTATGTACACAAAATCATTACAAGTGAAATGTTGATGCTGGGCATCAAAGATGCCGCTAGTTCTTTTTAAGTAAATCTTTTTATTTAGTAAAAGGTATTGGTAGAAACTTGTAAACAAACTAAAATTCCGGCGTGATGTGTGATGCACAAGGGAAGTTATTCTCATGTGTTGAGTGTACGCTGCAAAAACTTAAGATTGCTGAAAATGGGTATTTTTCACTAATTCAAGGGCAATAACTCTGGTTGTACTAAATTGAAAGGGGAGTGAAACCCCAGGTGCACTAGAGTACATGCTGTCAAACATTTCTATAAAGGTTTCATGATCCTAGGTCAAATACTTTTTGAGTAGCATGTGAAACAAGTCAAAAATGGCTATTTTACACCATTTCAATGGCTAATAACTCTGGATGTACTAAACTGAAAGGGGAGTGAAACCCCAGGTGTAGAGAAAACATCCTGACCATTTCTGTGAAGGTTATATGACTCTATGTCGTGTACTTTGAGTACCGTGCGACATAAGGAAAGCGGCCAATTTTTTCTGTTTCAAGGGCCATAACTCCGTCAAAATTGGTTGAATCATAAAACCCTGATAATATGCACCAGGTCACATGATGACAATCATTCTCTGAAAGTTTGGTTGAAATCTATGAAGAAATGTAGGAGGAGTTGTGCACAGAAGAAATTGTTAAGGCCCGCCGACATTCAGCAATCTAATAACCAGAGTTTTCCTTTGGAAAACCTGGTTAAAAACTTGAAGGCAGTGAAACACCAGGAAAGAATAGAAAACATGAAAACATTCTATTTTCTATTGAAATATTTATTCAAATGAACATAACATGTTTTAGAAATATGAGCACCATTATAATATTGATTAATGCTTCACAGATGGCATTTAGCATGTTTCATAAAATAACAAAGTGTATTCCAATAACGTGGTATAGCCTGACAACGTGAAACTGACACTAAAGGACATTGTTATTTCGTGGTTTGTGAGCTTGATAAGTAAATTTATTGCGAATTAATACGTTCAACATAGTTTAAAATATGCATAGAACTAGTTCCATTTGGCAGGAGTATAGGAGCGCATATGAATATTTTGTAAATAAGAAGTGTCAGTTCAATGTTGGCAAGCTATATTTACCCGTTTAAATTTTGGCAAAACAAACTATTCTGACATACATAAATAAAGAAACATAGAGATTAAAAAAAACACTTGCATTTATCAAATTTAGATTAAGACAAAACCTAAGAACTGGAAAAAATCGAAAATCATAACTAAAAAATATCTGACAGACATGAAAGTATTTAACATGTTCCATAAAAGTTCGAAAGGAAAATCACCGCTCCGCGCAAATAGTTTTTTTTTACTTTTTAATAGCCCCTGCTAAGACCCGCAAATTGCAACATATGTAGCCGTTATATAAACACCCGTTCCGAACTGATTTGGACTTTAGTACCTACCGAACATTTATCATCCTATTTTAGCCCTGACGGGCGAGTCCAACAGCGTTATAACCAATCAAATCTTGTATCCTCCTGGGACTTGGACTTTAGTACCTACCGAACATTTATCATCCTATTTTACCCCTGACGGGCGAGTCCAACAGCGTTATTACCAATCAAATCTTGTATCCTCCTGGGACATCTGCTTGCACCCTTTCATACTCGATGCCGCCTCCTGGCGGCATTGAATTACAATCATTACAACAGGTAAATCGCATGTAGTGTTTAAATTAGCATTGGAATTATGATATGACAATGTCTTGGGTAACATATAAGCCTTTATTATTGGTTGTACGCCGTAAAATAGAAAATAGTTACTGTATTATTAAGCAGTATATCGCTGGCTTAGAACCAGAGGGTCGTAACTACCAAATCGATATATTGGGAAAACAAGAGAAAACAAGAGAAAACAAGAGAAAACTGTCTGTAATTTACTCTTTACCTATGGGAAAACACGTTTTTATAACTTCATTTTGGTCAACATGACAATTTCTGATTTCCATGAAAATGGGCTCATAAGAAGCGCCTTGTGAAGCAGATTTCAAATATGTATGAGTCTTATAAGGTCGTAAGTGGTAGTTACGACCTTCTGGTTCTAAGCCATCGATATATGGAAACTCACCTTGAGGACACGTGTTCGTCCATTGCATCATATCGTCCGCCAACATTGGGGTGGAAGTCATTACCGGTGTACCTGAATTCAAATCCATGCTTATACCTATCTACTGATATGCGGATGCACAATTATAGTGGTTGTCCGCCCGTCCGTCCGTCCGTTTGTCCGTCCGTTTGTCCGTCCGTTCGTCCGTCCGTCCGTCCGTCCGAGTGTTACAAATGTTAAACTCAAATCTTTTTTTTAATCGATCAAGGCATTGTTTTCAAACTTGATAGACTTGTTTACCATGATGAACACAAATGTAATAACAAATTTATTAAAGACATGTTACACTATCCAACATTCAAAAAGAATTATGGCCCCTTATTGGCTTAGGTAGTTATTATGGGCAAACTTGCAATGGGGCATCAGCCTTAACTGAACACAGTCATGGTTAAATATTGTTACGAAAATTAGCATTGCTGTTAAATGAAGAGTTTGGATTAAATGAAATCACAATTGATGGATGTGGTCGTTTTTTTCAACGCAATGAGCGCAATGAACATTACTCCAGAGCAGAGATCAACCCTCGTAATTGCAATTAAAAAGTTAAACCTACTGGATGAATTCATCTAGTTTACATTCTTCACCATGTCTGCCATGGACTAAAATAAATAAACAAAATAATTAGAAAATTGAAATAAAATAAAATATCACATGTCACTCGTTTGTGTTCGGCGGTTTGCTCGGGTATCTTCGTTACTTGTAACGGAATAATGTTTATTCGGGTTAAAACGCCGTTTTTTAACGATTTTACAGTTCGGCGACAGTTTCATCTTACCGTGTTCCTGGATTTTATCTCAACCAGTACTAACTTGCGCTTCCACAAGGAGCCAACATGTTTTCCACCGGTGAAGAAATATCAACATTGTTGTCAAATTTTCATGGAAATATAAACCCTGTCGTGACCGGGTATCCAATCCAAATTTCCGGGTTACTCAACCAGCGCATTAACCACTGGACAAATACCGCGGCTCAATTAGTAGTTTTAAAGGCAATTGCTTTTTAAAATGTGGAAATTAACATATTCAACTACTTATTTTCAGATGTTTTTTTATCGTATATTCATAATAGAGGACTAGTTTGTTTATAATACTGTTCGGTTGTTCAGTTCGCTCAGACCGGGGGCATGTTCGAAGCTCTCGGATTCTGATTGGTTTGTTCTATATATAGCATTAATGTCGACCAACGCATACCTGCCAAGTAAGTTAAATCCAAAATAGGAGTGATAAAAGCAAAACATATCACAATATGCACTTAAATGTGATTTAAAAGGATGTGTATGCATAAACAAGGAATGTATTAATTAAAATGGTTGTAAATATGGGACAGAAGATCATAAAATGAACCAAATATACTTTTGGGCAAGTTATGTGAACTTGGAAATTTATCACCGAAAAGAGGAGTAACTCCACATTAAAAGGAGTACTTGGCATGTATGCTTTACGTGACTGGTCTTCGAACTCAGTATATAGAATAAATCGTAAGTACTTACCAATAATATTCCATACTTATACAAACACATGTTAAGGTTGCTCAAACCATTATCGTAAAGCATTAATGATTTCACAGTAAATGAATATGAGCATACTAAACCATGTGTATGTATGTTTATACTAATATAGATATTGTACAAACCAAAGCCTTCTCCTCGTCTATTGTGTTGTCTGAAATGTACTTTCAAGATCTCCAAGATGAGTAAATGATATATTTAAAAGCGTTGTGATCAATTGAGAATGCCTTTGAGTTATCATCCATACCAGATTATCAGTTGATTCAGGGTACGGTATGCTGCGGTCAAAATCATAGTGGTCATTTGCACACACCTTTTGGGACTGTGATGCTTGCTGATTCGTCTACTATAAGTATACGGTTGTATTTCGCAAATTGCTAGGAGAAGGCGCCGTTCAAAAGGTTGTAGCCATCGATACGGACGTACGCTCGTGCATAACATAAATTTAAAATGACCAAACTCACTTAAAATACTCAACGTTTTACTGTATACCCCAATACCGGTCTGCGTAACATCAATTTAATTAAGCCCGGTCCTGTATTTGTATAGGTTTGAATCCCACCGAAGGTACAAACTATTAACTGGTTTTGTTTCTACTTTCGGGCTCAAATCAATCGGCGGGTACATAGCTAGGGATTTGTGAGTGTTTTTTACTAATTAAAAAAGTTATATTAACCATACATATTTCTACACAATGTACAAACTATGACATATTTATTAGGGTGTGTATCGTTCTATGACAGGTAGGGAGTCCGGGAAAAGGTCAACTAAAGGGGTTCAATGGAAGTAAAATATTAAAATGTTAAGTATGTAACATGAAAACAGAATGCAGTGCACATACACACATGCGTGGATGTTAGGAAGGTCATTGCCAAACTGTAAGAATAATACGAGTAAAGTTGCATAGAGAAGTACTTAAGCATGACACAATTTTGTATGTGTACACAAAAGCTTACAATTAAAGTTAAAGCTTATTTGACCAGGAACTAGTTAATTGATTTTCCAGTGCCAATTTCGTTTTTGTACCGAAAAAATGTTTTTACTGATTTAAACGATAACCAAAATATATACAATTAGATTTCTGATTGGACGTTGCATAAACATGACTATTCGTGGATACCTGATAAAAAGAGATCGAAAAAATATATTATAATTGTTTATAATAAGCCATACCTGAAGTGATAACTGGGTCGCCATTCCACGACGCCTTGAATTTCACGGTTCCCGCCATTATGCGCGGGATATTGAGGACTTTGTTATATCCTTCCTCCCATCGAGATACTCTCCCATCTAAATTATAATACATAAGTTTCACGATCATAATGCACACAATGCACCAGTCAGTAACTGTTGCATCCACGCCCCTACACCCTCGAGATGAGCCTGGATGTTTACTTTTGGGTTGTCATTTGTCTACTAAGATGCTTTATGAAGACCAGGGCCCGAAATTACAACCAATACCTATATATAACATGTTCAATGTTTGAGTGCTTAGTCCAGAGTGTAAGTATTGGTTGTAATTTCGGGCAAAGAAGCAACCATTGCTAATTTTCAGGCCTGACTTCAAAATTGAACGAAAATGAAGATTATATCCAATAATTACTCAATAGGGAGTATACGTATATTGAAACTAAAGTTTACAACTCTTTTAATTGAAAAATTAAGAGTTTGTACGTAGATTCTAAAAAATAAAATAATGTGAACAAACCTCGATCAATGATAATCCATTTGTATTGCACGGCACTTCCATGCTCCACATTAAAGGAGACGGACTTTAACCCGTCACCTAAATCCGCTGCTACCAATGCTCGGCTCACATTCCAGTTACCAAGAACCGGGATGTTACCAACCATGGCTATCTTGTGCTCATCACTAGGTACATTATAATGTACCAAGACTGTGCATGCCAATTTGTAATGCAAATCAACATAACGCAGTGTGTCATCAACCTAGAAGAAAACAAACGATGTACTGTTAGGCCAAATCCTAATCAAGACACGACACTGCCGCGAAACCAGATTTTCTGTGAAGTGTCCTATTGTTGAGGCAGTCAAATTGCTGTGAAGGCACGGTACGTCCATGCCAGAGTTTCATGAATATGTCACCACTGTTTGACATCGCCGCCCACCAACCCACCCGACATACCCCAATCTTATAACCAGAATTTTCTTTGACGATGATTACTGTATATCATTGTGGTTCTAGTCCTACATACTCTACCTTCCATCCCTCACCCTAAGCAATTAATTGACATTTTGTTGAAAGTGACAAAGAATCTGATCGTTGTTATTCCAATGCATACAATCAATGTATTTTTATCCGTATTCATCTTATTGTAACATGTCACCGATCCACACGCCTTCTTGTAAGCATTCTCATATCTGTCTGTTTCAAAATTGAGGATTTGCAATATTATTTGACATGCCCGTTTCAAAATTGAGGGCTTGCAATATTATAAGATACATGTATGCCTGTTTCAAATTTAAGGACTTGGAATATTATCAAATCTGCCTGTTTCAATATTGAGGGCTTGCAATATTGTTAGATCTTGTTAGATCTGCCTAGGGATATGAATATTGGTCGATCTGCAAATTTCAATATTGAGGGCTTGCAATATTATTAGATCTGCCTGTTTCAATATTATGGGCTTGCAATATTGTTAGATCTGCCTGTTTCAATATTGAGGGCTTGCAATATTGTTAGATCTGCCTGTTTCAATATTGAGGGCTTGCAATATTGTTCGATCTATCTGTTTCAATATTAAGGGCTTGCAATATTGTTCGATCTGCCTGTTTCAATATTGAGGGCTTGCAATATTGTTCGATCTATCTGTTTCAATATTAAGGGCTTGCAATATTGTTCGATCTATCTGTTTCAATATTAAGGGCTTGCAATATTGTTCGATCTATCTGTTTCAATATTAAGGGTTTGCAATATTGTTCGATCTATCTGTTTCAATATTAAGGGCTTGCAATATTGTTCGATCTATCTGTTTCAATATTAAGGGCTTGGAATATTATTAGATCTGCCTATTAAATATTGAGGGCGTGCAATATTGTTAGATCTGCCTGTTTCAATATCAAGGGCTTGTAATATTGTTAGATCTGTCTGTTTCTATATTGAGGGCTTGTTATATTGTTAGATCTGTCTGTTTCTATATTGAGGGCTTGTAATATTGTTAGATATGCCTGTTTCAATATTATGGGCTTGCAATATTGTTAGATATGTCAGCTTCAATATTGAGGGCTTGGAACATTATTAGATCTGCCTGTTTCAAAATTAAGGGCTTGGAACATTGTAAGATCTGCCTGTTTCAACATTGAGGGCTTGCAATATTATCAAATCTGCCTGTTTCAATATTGAGGGCTTGCAATATTATCAAATATGCCTGTTTCAATATTAAGGGCTTGGAATGTAAGATATGCCTGTTTCATTATTTAGGGCTTGGAATAGTGTAAGATATGCCTGTTCCATTATTAAGGGCTTGGAATAGAGTAAGATATGCCTGTTTCATTATTTAGGGCTTGGAATAGGGTAAGATATGCCTTTTCATTATGTAGGGCTTGGAATAGTGTTAGATATGCCTGTTCCATTATTAAGGGCTTGGAATAGAGTAAGATATGCTTGTTTCATTATTTAGGGCTTGGAATAGTGTAAGGTATGCCTGTTTCATTATTTAGGGCTTGGAATAGTGTAGGATATGCCTTTTCATTATGTAGGGCTTGGAATAGTGTTAGATATGCCTGTTCATTTTTAGGGCTTGGAATAGTGTAAGGTATGCCTGTTTCATTATTTAGGGCTTGGTATAGTGTTAGATATGCCTGTTTTATTATTTAGGGCTTGGAATAGTGTAAGATATGCCTGTGTCATGAAATAGGGCTTGGAACATTGTAAGATATGCCTGTTTCATTATTTAGGGATTTGAATAATGTAAGATATGTCTGTTTCCTTATTTAGGGCTTTGAATAGTGTTAGGTATGCCTGTTTTATTATTTAGGGCTTGGAATAGTGTTTGATATGCATGTTTCATTATTTAGGGCTTGGAATATTGTTAGATATGCCTGTTTTATTATTTAGTGCTTGGAATATTGTTTGATATGCATGTTTCATTATTTAGGGCGTGGAATAGTGTTAGGTATGTGTGTTTCATTATTTAGTGCTTTAAATAGTGTTAGATTCGCTGTTTCATTATTTAGGGCTTTAAATAGTGTTAGATATGCATGTTTCATTATTTAGGGCTTGGAATTGTGTAAGATATGGCTGTTTCATTATTAAGGGCTTGGAGTATTGTAAGGTATGCCTGTTTTATTATTTAGGGCTTGGTATAGTGTTAGATATGCCTGTTTCATTATTTAGGGCTTTGAACATTGTAAGATATGCCTGTTTCAATATTAAGGGCTTGGAACATTGTTAGATCTGCCTGTTTCAATATTGAGGGCTTGCAACATTGTTAGATCTGCCTGTTTCAACATTGAGGGCTTGCAATATTATCAAATATGCCTGTTTCATTATTTAGGGCTTGGAATGTATGATATGCCTGTTTCATTATTAAGGGCTTGGAATAGTGTAAGATATGCCTGTTCCATTATTTAGGGCTTGGAATAGAGTAAGATATGCCTGTTTCATTATTTAGGGCTTGGAATATTGTAAGAAATGCCTGTTCATTTTTAAGGCTTGGAATAGTGTAAGGTATGCCTGTTTCATTATTTAGGGCTTGGTATAGTGTTAGATATGCCTGCTTTATTATTAAGGGCTTGGAATAGTGTAAGATATGCCTGTGTCATAAAATAGGGCTTGGAACATTGTAAGATATGCCTGTTTCATTATTTAGGGATTTGAATAATGTAAGATATGTCTGTTTCCTTATTTAGGGCTTGGAATAGTGTTAGGTATGCCTGTTTTATTATTTAGGGATTGGAATAGTGTTAGATATGCATGTTTCATTATTTAGGGCTTGGAATATTGTAAGATATGCCTGTTTCATTATTTAGTGCTTGAAATATTGTTTGATATGCATGTTTCATTATTTAGGGCGTGGAATAGTGTTAGATATGTCTGTTTCATTATTTAGTGCTTGGAATATTGTTAGATATGCATGTTTCATTATTTAGGGCTTGGAATAGTGTTAGATATGTGTGTTTCATTATTTAGTGCTTTAAATAGTGTTAGATTAGCTGTTTCATTATTTAGGGCTTTGTTTATTGTTAGATATGCATGTTTCATTATTTAGGGCTTGGAATTGTGTCAGATATGGCTGTTTCATTATTAAGGGCTTGGCGTATTGTAAGGTATGCCAGTTTTATTATTTAGGGCTTGGTATAGTGTTAGATATGCCTGTTTCATTATTTAGGGCTTAGAACATTGTAAGATATGCCTGTTTCATTATGTAGGGCTTGGAATATTATTAGATAAGCCTGTTTCATCATTTTGGGCTTGGAATATATTGTTAGGTATGCCTGTTTCATTATTTAGGGCTTGGAATAGTGTTAGATATGCCTGTTTCATTATTTAGGGCGTGGAATAGTGTTAGATATGCCTGTTTCATTATGAGGGTGTGGAATATTGTTAGATATGCCTGTTTCATTCTTTAGGGCTTGGAGTAGTGTTAGATATGCCTGTTTCATTATTTAGGGCTTGGAGTATTGGAAGGTATGCCTGTTTCATTATTTAGGGCTTGGAGTATTGGTAGGTATGCCTGTTTTATTATTTAGGGCTTGGAATAGTGTTAGATATGCCTGTTTCATTATTTAGGGCTTGGAGTATTGGTAGGTATGCCTGTTTTATTATTTAGGGCTTGGAATAGTGTAAGATATGCCTGTTTCATTATTTAGGGCTTGGAACATTGTTAGATATGCCTGTTTCATTATTTAGGGCTTGGAGTATTGGTAGGTATGCCTGTTGTATTATTTAGGGCTTGGAATAGTGTTAGATATGCCTGTTTCATTATTTAGGGCTTGGGGTATTGGTAGGTATGCCTGTTTTATTATTTAGGGCTTGGAATAGTGTTAGATATGGCTGCATCATTATTTATAGCTTGGAGTATTGTAAAGATGCCTGTTTTATTATTTAGGGCTTGGTATAGTGTAAGATATGCCTGTTTCATTATTTAGGGCTTGGAATAGTGTAAGATATGCCTGTTCCATTATTTAGGGCTTGGAACATTGTAGGATATGCCTGTTTCATTATGTATGGCTTGAAATAGTGTTAGATATGCCTGTTTCATTATTTAGGGCTTGGAGTATTGTTAGGTATGCCTGTTTCATTTTTTAGGGCTTGTAGTATTGTAAGGTATGCCTGTTTATCATTTAGGGATTGTAGTATTGTTAGGTATGCCTGTTTCATTATTTAGGACTTGAAATATTGTTAGGTATGCCTGTTTCATCGAAACATAAACATCCTCAGAAAAGTAAAAGAGTGTTATTATATTTAGATCAACGCTTTTAAGTAAGATACAGCAGGGTTATTTTCATGTTTTATTTGTCTAATGTTCTGTAGTAGATAAATGGCAATGTCATGTTTACCACATAAACCAAAGAAAATCTTTAAATTTTTATCAATATAAAACGCACGGGAGACCTTAAATTTCCTACTTTAATCTAGTACACTATAGGTCTCAGTCTCTGTGTAGTTAAATATCGGTCGAAATCATCTTATGTCCCTAATATTTATCGTTTATAGTCGATTATTGTCAAATATTTTTTTATCTACTATTTCACATCGGGTTTGCATAATACACAATCGGTCTCACAAAATAATAAGATTTTCAAGAATTTGATAACACAATCTCAAGTTGAACTGGTAGTTACATTTGTCGATGCTTGATAATATTAATAAGTAGATTTGATTGAGGACACATGCAATAGGAAGATGTATAATACATTTATGAAGTAATTGTATTAGATATATTACATTTTTATGAAATAGACAGGTCCGCATAGATCCAGAATCTATACACAAAATTAAGTTAAGGCGAAACTAGATTCTACACAGTAACATGGTTCTCATTCATTCTCTAGCATTGTCTTTTCAGATATTTCCTCACAATATACATAGAACAGCTCCCTCTAGATCTAGAATCCGATCTCGCGATCTAGACTAGGCTTTCAGTAATTGTTTACTCGTTATGTTACGTGCGCACAGCATAAATTCTAATAAATATCATATTGTAAATCAAATTTAGTTATTTTAACAAAAGTAACATTAAAATTCAACTTACATTCGCATGTTGATCGTCGGGAAACATGTTTCCCGCTTTGCGATCAACCGTGACGTCTCTATGAAGACGCCGGAAGTTAATGTTGCTAGGGACGCCGGAAGTAACGTTAACTATTGTTCGCGGGGAAGTGAATATTTACGTCGCACTGATTGGCTAGATAATTTAATTAATTAAATTGCTATTTAACTTTTTATTTTGTCTAGTTTAGTGTAGTTATGGCTTAAAAAGACATAGATCAATGTGTATAATTATAGTTTTTACTTTTCATATTACGCACGTAACTCGTACTTTTTACGATTTTATATATTTTATATGAAACAATATTGTTTTTTTCATCATTGCAGATGATCAGCACTATCCTTACAACTAGTCTTTTACAGAAATATAATTGTCTGTCATTTTTATTACAAAATGGAAACTTGTGTCAACTAACACTGGTATAATGCTGACTCCTGATTTCGCTTAATATAACTGGTCAGATGGTATTAATACGTCCAAAATGTGCGTAAGAAAGTAATGGAGCCTATTTTCTTTCAATCGAAACAACCGAAATCATTGAAACACGAATGGGATTTGGAAAAAATATGCCTGCCATTGACTGATATACAGACAACTAAAGACGGTGTCAAATTATGAAAAAAAATTATTTTACAGTTGCTAAATCTACCTACTTTTGTGCTTTTCTCCTTTTAATTTGTTTATGTATCTTATTTCGGAAATTATTCAAGGGACAACTTTATTTTACAGAAATTACATCTGGGTAGAATTCAGATATTCACCCAACAATTCGTCTGCGTCAAATTTAATTTACAAGTCTTATTTTGCCAGTCACTACATACTTCACAAAAAAGTATTGAAAGTTCGCTATTTTGATCTATATACATAAAAATGCAAACCTGTAGGCCTATGCATACGTATAATTATACTGATTATATCAATGTTGCGGATTTCCCCAAAAATGGCACGGTAACGAAAAACAGTTTTACAGATGTCGCATTTCTAATTTAGTTCGTTGTCATATACATGCACGTCACAATAATGTTATGTCAGCTGTATTTTCCCAAAGTATTCATACTAGGAAGTAGCTTTATGATTTAAATCACCCTGAATATAGCGCATTCGCTTTTTCCCTTATGAAATAATGCGTATTTTCCGCTATGTGCAAGCTTTGTGAGTAATTTAATTCACACGGGAGTTATATGTTAAAATTATATGGGGTATTTCAAATAGTTTAATAGTCTACCCTTTAGAATTTTGGACCCTTTAAACACACGATAAAAGCAACACAGTGATATAACTAAATAAGACAACAATTCAATTTATTTAAAGCAACATAAACAATTAAAAACAATATTAAAACAGCACAGTATAATTACCAAATACATGTAAAACAACAGTATAAAATCAACATAAGTATGTAGACGCATGATTATAGCAATACAGTAAGATGTCTCGACTTTTTATGAGACTGCAATATAGAGCAACATAAGCAGGACACGAATAATCAAATTTATACAACAGTCCAAGTTAATCTAACATTTAATACTTGCTGTCTCGCTGCATTACCCCTAATAGATAATGTATCCGTGCAGTCATAACAATAAGAGTAGCTCAAGTAATTCGAACCCTCCCATGTCAGAATCAAAGACTGGAATTTAACTGGTTGTTTAAAGTTCACATTCGTAAATAATTGCATAGGGTGTTACAAAGCTTTGCAGCAGAATACTTTAACAAACTTTTAGCTTTACATTTGCATCTCTGTTCTTGGCTGAGGTAAAAAGGCTACATTCCTAACATTCCTAACATTTCTAACATTCTAAGACGAATGTCTTATTGCATGAGTATTTGAAACATGTAAACACACAAGACCTTGCTAGTGATAAATGTATGAGTATTTAAAGCATACAACCACACAAGACCTTGCTAGTGATACATGTATGAGCATTTAAAGCATACAAACACACAAGACCTTGCTAGTGATATATGTATGAGCATTTAAAGCATACAACCACACAAGACCTTGCTAGTGATAAATGTATGAGTATTTTAAGCATGCAAACACACAAGACCTTGCTAATGATAAATGTATGAGTATTTAAAGCATGCAACCACACAAGACCTTGCTAGTGATAAATGTATGAGTATTTAAAGCATGCAACCACATAAGACCTTGCTAGTGATAAATGTATGAGTATTTTAAGCATGCAAACACACAAGACCTTGCTAATGATAAATGTATGACTATTTAGAGCATACAAACACACAAGACCTTGCTAATGATAAATGTATGAGTATTTAAAGCATGCAACCACACAAGACCTTGCTAGTGATAAATGTATGAGTATTTAAAGCATGCAAACACACAAGACCTTGCTAGTGATAAATGTATACTTTCCATACACAATTTATTTTGTTACGGCATTATTCAAACAAAGTTTAAGGTATTTTTTTCTTCGTTTCAATTGATTTGGCTTGGAAAAATCTCAGAGTTTGCCTTCATGCGACTGGAAGAGAAGTATTCTATCAACTCACTGTTTTGTGCTTCTAAAATATTGACACGCTCTCGATGACACGACACAGTATTGTAATCTTTGGGGGATTAACTGTGTGTTATACACGACCACAACTAGTACATAAGGAACTATGGTAGGTATAAATAATGCCCTTGCCATTGAACTCAGAAACATCATTAATAAAATGTTAACTATAAAGGAACCTTGTGGTACAACTTCGAAGAAGTCTCTAAAACTATCAGGATATCGTTTTTCACACCATTGTTTGCTATTTGAAAGGTGACTTTAAGTGTGTAAGTAAAAGGGTATTTTCGTATAGACCATAATATTTTGGCTTAAGTAAATCATAAAATAATAGGCCAACGCCTTTGAGAGATTTATTTAAACAGGATCAATGCATTTGTTATCATCTTAGACAAGTTTCCAATCTTATAACATTTGAAAAAAAGCTGAATTACAGTCGTACGTCGGACGGTAATCACTTGAAATGGGATTAAAATTGATTCGAAGCGAAGTATGAGTATGAGCTGACAGTGTATACACATGAGTTCCAAATGTCTACCAGGAATACTAATAAGTTCATACGTAGTACCCTTTGTCTAAGGTGATATTGGCACTGTGAACACTAATGGTTTCAGGCAACTGTACAAACACATATACTCATCGAACACAGACCTACGAAACTACATTACTTCCCAAAAAGTTCTGAGACTGAGTCTGTTATAATGAATGGATGAACATGGGGGGGTCAAACCCGTAGTTTGTGATATAATTTCGTAGGACTGTGCTTCAAGTATAGTAATAACGAATTACAAGAAAGATTTAATATACAAATGGAGTTAAGTACACGCTTAATGCTCTTTTAAAAACACCAATTAGACCTAATGCTATCTTAATATCCCTTAGTTTGTGGCTTTTTATTTTGTCTCATTCAATTAGCATACGTATGTACTGTACATATGACACAGAATAATAACGTTTTTCACCGCTTTTATTATTTTGAATCATACGTCCATACAAAAACCACGTGAACTTTTGAACTTTACTGGTTACAAAAATGTAGAATATTGTTTAAAAGGGTCGATATAATTATACGCACTTAGTGAGTCAGATACTTTTGGAGCTACTTAGTTGTTAGTTGAAACCGCGTGTGATAACTAACATATTCCCGGTTTCACATAATTTATCAAATTATTCTAGAGTACATGTATATATAGAGTATTTTAATAATAAGAAATGTTATGATATCTATGGAGATCTACATCAATACAAATTCGATTTATTTAAAGGGATGCACCCGTATATGTTTTCTTGTCTTAAAATACGATATAACTACGCAATACAAAGATTAATTTGGCATTAAGTTAGTCTTAATAGGCCATCATTCAAACTAAAATAAATACTAACGTGTTATTCTCTTGGGGTTGGCAAAACACGGAACTATCGGAACTCGCGGATTACAGAAATCTATAAATATTGCTTACAAAGCACGGAAAATTCACGGAAATATCAAACAAACCACGGAATCTCGTAAAAATACCATACAAACCACGGAAAATTCACGGAAATCGATACAAAATCACGGAACTTTCACGGAAAATCACACAGAAGAAACTAAAGCTAAAATAGTACAGTTCATTTATTCCAAATGCTATTACACAGCAATTACAGCTAAACATATTATAATGCGCTCATACATATACAATCAAAACAAAACACCTTCAATAATAATGATAATCTAGACTCTACATCATTTTGATCGTAACAAATGGCCCGTACACCAACGGATTTTTTGGAAGGTTTTTATATGCAGCTTTTCAGCGAATTTAAACTACTAATTGCTATAATATTTAATCAAAACTCTTATATTAGTAAAAATACGGATACAACGACTTAAATAATCAAGTAATCATTAGTTTAACTTACATTTTCATGTTGATTGACGCACGCCATATTTCCGCTGGCGTCGTTACGTTGACGCCGGAAATGAATGTTGCTATTGACGCCGGAAGTAAGAGACGCTATTGTTGTTGAGGAAGTGAATAATTACATTACGCTGATTGATTAATTCATTAATAAAATAAATACCGGACTGAAAGTCAAATCATTATATTTTGTAGCTCATGTTCTCATTCAGTTTTTATTTGAGTTTTTTATAAATACTGATATTGATTCATGAAGAATTTACGTTTCGACTGTCACGTGATTATACACACTATATAGCGTGTTTTGCAAGTCGTAGCTACACGTTCACGTAGACGTACATGTTCGCATTGCAAGCTCCTCGATATTGCTTCACCACCTGTTACCTATCCGCCAAAATCGCCTCTACCCCAAATATTTTACACTTTGGGGGGAAAGGTGACAAAATTAGTATTTAGATAATGACATTCCACAAAATTATTAAAGGTATTGTTTCTGTATATTTTCAGTCAAAACTTTACGTATACGATCCAGAATAATTGGTACGAGCCAAACTTCGTCGAGAGCATTGAGTTAGCTATAACAACAGGATTACCATTGCTTTCCTACATGGAGACAGCATGCAAGACGGCTTCCAACAGATTTACCAAGTAACTTATTTTGATTTTGATTAAAGGGTATATCTGCATATTTCTATTTTGATGATTGTCATAAAGTTGTGCTTTGGTTAAGTTGTTACTACAAATGTAGTTAAAATACATGAAGAACAACGTATGTGCATAAACAGTACAGATCTTCAGTTACAAATTTAATTACTAGGCTTTTTCAAAGTTCAAACACAAAACGTCACGAATACTGTTAGTGCACTCACCACTTTAGACAGATGATAGGTGCGAATAATTTAATGTGTTTCTGAGGAAAATCGTGTTTGTAGGTCAGCACAGTGATGATATTCAAGATTGACGCTACTTGACACAAAGATGAGGACAACCAATCAGATCAAATCATATTAAACGTACGGTCAGTAACAGACGATTTGATTGGCTATTCTTATTATTCAGTTAAATAAGATCAATATTGAATACCACCCACAGCCCCACGTGTTATCATTAACAAGACTAGTGTGTCCATCAGCTAGATCTAACTACTACAATACTTTAGATGTTGCGCATTGTTTTAATTTTTAGTTTTTCAGTAACCTACTACCCGAGTGTTCCAGGATTTATGGTAGATACTATCAATGGCATATCAGCGAACTGGGCGGACAATCAAACATACTGGAAGATATCAAACCAAAACGGCACACTTAATGTTGGTAAGTAGACGTTAACTTTGGCATCAATGTCAATTTTGCTACACATGTGGATAACTTGAGTTGCCGGTTCCTTCTGGAATGGGTGGGTAGAACTAAATAAAAAATGAAAGACTGGCTCATATTTGACATCTAATGAACCTATTTTCACGAAAACCGGAACTTGTCATGTTGACCAAACTAAGGTTAAAAACTAGTTTTTCCATAAGTAAACAGTAGATGACAGACAGTTATTTTTCTTGGTTTTTTTTAAAAAACAGCAGATTTATACTTACGACTTTCTCATTCTAAGGCAGCGAATTGTTGAAAAATGATGTTACGTACCATGTGTGTATATTTGCAGGTGTCAGTCAGTACATGCCGACTGATGGAGATGAAATATTGTTCGATCTTACGCAGTATGTGGCAGATCCTGCACACGACAATTGATTTACATGTACCCCATACAATCAGGAACCCTCGGACATTACTGACGCGAGTGACCTTCCGGATCCATGACGAAAAGACCCGAGTATTAACGATTGGTAGAAATGGACGAGATGTTCCGAGGAATCCCGTATTCTACTACAATTGTATGGATATACCATGATATTGGCATACTAGCGAAATGATAGTCTTGTGTATAGCTACTGTATTTCTTTTTAAATGACTTTGTACTTGTATGTGTGTGTTATTACTTGTATTACTCAAAGATGATATTCTAAACAGATAATCATCTACATTTGGTCTAAACGATTTGCTCTTGTTCTTAACTAAGCCACTATTAAACCTGCCTCAATATGCTTGTTTTTCCTGACTGAAACTGCACATGTATGTGCGGACTGCGGAGTGAGCTTGTTGTCTTAATCATTCCTTTACATAAAATATCTATAATTTACATATATGCCATCATATATTCATAATGTATAATTGCGTATGTTTAGTATCTTTATACCCCCGCAAACAAAGTTTGAAGGGGGTATACTGGAGTCACCATGTTGGTCTGTTGGTCTGTCGGTATGTTGGTCTGTTGGTATGTTAGCATCGTGTCCGCTCTGTATATTTGTCATTTCTTACTGGATTTTAAAATTGCTTGGTACAAATGTTCACCACATCAAGACGGTGTCATGCGCAAGACCCAGGTCCCTACCTCAAAGGTCAAGGTCACACTTACAGGTCAAAGGTTTTATAGTCATGCAAATCGTGTCCGCTCTGTAACTTTGTCATTTCTACTGGATTTTAAAATTGCGTGGTACAAATGTTTACCAAACCAAGACGGTGTGTCATGCGCAAGACCCAGGTCCCTACCTCAAAGGTCAAGGTCACACTTACAGGTCAAAGGTTTTATAGTCATGCAAATCGTGTCCGCTCTGTAACTTTGTCCTTTCTTACTGGATTTTAAAATTGCTTGGTACAAATGTTTACCACATCAAGACGGTGTGTCATTCGCAAGACACAGGTCCCTACCTCAAAGGTCAAGGTCACACTTACAAGTCAAAGGTTTTATAGTCATGCAAATCGTGTCCGCTCTGTAAGTTTGTCATTTCTTACTGGATTTTAAAATTGCTTGGTACAAATGTTCACCACATCAAGACGGTGTGTCATGTGCAAGACCCAGGTCCCTATCTTAAAGGTCAAGGTCACACTTACAGGTCAAAGGTTATATAGTCATGCAAATCGTGTCCGCTCTGTAACTTTGTCCTTTCTTACTGGATTTTAAAATTGCTTGGTACAAATGTTCACCACATCAAGACGGTGTGTCATGTGCATGACTCAGGTCCCTATCTCAAAGGTCAAGGTCACACTTAGAGGTCAAAGGTTATATAGTCATGCAAATCGTGTTTTGTTGATTATAATTATATAACTTTGTTTTGTACTAGTGTGTTCCTTATTTTTAATTTTCACATTAGCCTTCAATCATGGTGTTTTTCAATCTGTATAGCAGCAGATTTCCATCAAATGTGTTGTTTAGACTATAATTTTAAATAATATTCCTGTGTCAAGACGGTGCTGCAGGGGTATGATTCATCACTCCTGTGATAGCTCTAGTTTTATCAGTGTTTATAATTGACAATTTATAATCTTAACTGGCTGCACATCCGTGCACAATGTAATAACTGAAGTATGTTTTGCCAATTTGTTGCCGTGGTGGAGTGTTTAAGGCGTCCGCCTTGGAAGTGGGAGGTTGAAGGTTTAAATCTCGACGGAAGCCAGGGTTGGGCTGAAGTAATCGGTTGGTGAGTCGCCAGCTAGTTAAATAATGGTTAACATGGACTCATCTCTGGCAGGCGCACGAATGATGAGTGCCTCACAAGTCACATTTGACTCGCCCTTTCAATAGGGGGGACACTATAATAAACGAACACTAACCTTTTTTACGAATATTGTACACTTTATTGTTAAACATGGGCCTATTGCTGACTGAAATAAACTATCTATCTACTAGTATCTATATTTCATTTCAGGAGTTTTATTTCGTTTTGTCTTGTTATTCATTGACACAAACGTCGAACGAACCGCTACATCGGTCCAACGTCATTATGACGCCATTACATGTATTATGGCATAAAAACCGTGATATTTCTCATACGCAAATGGGACGAGACCCATGCCTTAACATAAAGATAGCTTCATATTCAGCTATACATACCGATCAACAACTATCATCGACTTCAACAGCAATTGACCTATGTAGGTAGTGTGTCATCCCACCATACACTGGGCCAATGCAATCGTCACCTATCCTACAGTTCTTAGAATAAGAAGGTCGTAAGTAAAAAATCGACATTTTGAGAAAACAAGAAAAAACTATTTGAAATTAGTCTTTACTTATGGTAAACACGTTGTTTGAACTTCATTTTAGTCAACGTGACAATTTCCAACTTTCATGAAAATATGCTTATAAGAAGCGCCTTGTGAAGCTGATTTTAAATTTGTGTTAGTAAGTAGTAGTTACGACCTTCTCATTCTAAGCCAGCAAGTTGTACATTTCTTTTGGACCAACATTTGGCCAACGGTGTTCCGTCAACGGCGACTATATGTCAACAGTACAACGTAACCATTTGTCAACGTTGGACCAACACCAGCATGCTGGTTGTGATTATGTCAGTAGCATGGCACAAATGTAATCATTTCTACTACACATTTTATTGCTTGTTTTGCATGCATAAGTTGTTCACTCATTTTGAAACATATTTAAGTACAGGCACCAAACAGTCTTTTGGAGTATACCGTACATCATTAGCAGGATGGTATATATTTTCTAATTTCAATAACATCCATTTATGATATGCATTGTGTGCCCTCTACAATGTTGATGTTTTGTCAGATGTAGTGCCATATGTAACCGTGTTCTTTCAAACTTCTGTCAATTTCGACGATCGACAGTGAATAGACGCCAGTGTGGGACTTTACCAAAGGCATTGGAGGCGCCAAATATCTGAAGGTCATGATGCTTCCCTTTTCCAATTACAATATCACATTTACATCATGAGCTCGTCTATCAGGGTAATATGTCGAGTTTCGCAGCTTCTGCTCCAAGTGAAGCGATGCCTTCAGGTAAGCGGTAATTATTGTGAGTGACCAACCTCCTCTTAGATATATTGCTGGGACGTTAGCAATGCTCGATGTACATTTTTATCTGGGATTTTTATGTTATATATTAATCAGTAAAATTTACAGTGGATATTGTTCTGTATATAATTGGATAATTCTTGCTGGTAGCGTGTCATATCTATTAGCTTTGTTTGGATTGAGTTAATTAATACAGAAGTTTGATGATACCTATTATCTGGCATAGTAGGGTATTGGTCTCCTTCTAAAGACTATGTCCGGTCTCCGCTTACATATTATGTGAACACACCTTGGTATCGATGATACATTATTTTGTCTAGTCTGTTGAGTCACATTGAAGTTAACATGTGCAACCAGATTTATATGAAAGTAAACGCGCAAATGTGTAGCCTTTTCATTTCTGGGAAGTATAGGACCGCGTTTTCTTCTTTTTTGGACCGCGTTTTACACTTTATAGCCGTGGTTTACACTTTATCAAAACCAATCGTTTAATGATCATGATTTTCTGTTCATAAATGAATAAGCGTTTAAATGATACACAAAATTGATGAAATTATACAATTTTAACAACAAACATCACCTTTTTAACTCATATTTTACTTAAGGTTTGAGCATTTCAATCGCTGATTTCATAAAATGCAGCATGTTGATGCAGATGGGGAAGATGGTCCACTGAAGAACGGACCAGTTACATCAGGTTCGAACTCGTATGGAAGTTATGGTTCAATTCCAGCGATTGCTCAAAATAACAGTCGCATTCACAGTAGCGATTCTGAAGAAGACAATGAAGGATCTGCCTACACTGAACTTCTACGTGGTAGTGTACCATGTCCTACATGTAGAGGAGTCGGAAACATTCCAAAAGGTTTGTAATTTGCCCTGTCCCAAAAGTGGCGTGCTCAAATCAAAGACCTAAAAATAGTAAATAGTCAATTGGTCCTTTGTTTTAAGGCAGTTGCTAGGATTACAGTACCGTAAGCACATGGAACTTCCGTAATCTAAGCCACTGCCTTTCCAAAAAGTGGTGTCTCGATTCATGGTCGAGTGCGTACTGCTAGTGCTAAGATCAAGTGGTCCTTGGTTTTAATCGTGACCAGGCATCCTTATCAGGGCTGAAAATATTGCAGTTGTCAGTCATTGCTTTGTGATAAACTTTTCAAAACAGTCCTGCTAAGGACATTTCATAGGAGGGAAATAATGCAATTTATTATTGCTCATAGTCACAACCAAATGTATCAATATCTACACATGCAACTTAAGATGACATTGCTACAGGTGTTGAGGTAACAAAGGGTACCCATGTCAGATGTAAAGTTTGAAAGACTTGATATGAGGAAGATCAGAAGCTTTATCAATTTCACGTCCTTCACGCAAGTTTCTGAAAAAGTCATAGTTACACAGGCCCATAGCTACGCTGAAGCACACTGACTGACTGAGGCATTTGCCTTGGTGAAAATTTGATAAATAACAAAAGTAAGCATATTTTTTTTTTTGCAAAAAATATGCCTTAAAGAACTCAAAATAGATTCTAGACAAGGTTTGCCGCAGTGTTACTTTGTCTCTGGATTCGGCCCTGTTACACTGACAACATTTATATGTTTCCTTTTATTATTATTGTTATCTGGTATTTCAGAACAAGAGAGTCAGCTTGTTGCACTTATTCCAATGAAAGATAAGAGACTTAGACCCAGAAGAACGTAAGTCGCTATGTGTAGAAATTTAGTTATTACCTGCCTTGAACGGTAGGACTAGAGTGCTTGTATATCACAGAAATGTAACATTTTTATTTGTTTATTTTTATTTTCTGTGATTTCATCCATGGTCAAACATAACCTTGAAAGATGACCTCTCAAGAATGATACAAAAATAAGGACTTTTCCCCTGTCTTTCATTTTTTTAAATCCACAAGTGTACTAACCCACAAAAATTGCATTTACCAAAATATTTATGCACACAAAGTTCCGTGATTTTACAGTTTTATTATTTAATTACTCAATATGAGGGCCAAAATTGGTGGGATTTAAGGTGAACCACGAAATCCACGAAAATTAATGATTCTACAGTATGCCAATTATATTTCAGGTATATCTGGGTTGGTTTAGCTGTGATACTCTGTCTGACAGCAGCAGGATTGTTGATGTTCTTCATGTTTCCTCGTAGTGTGGATATGAAAAGTGCAAAACCATACTTGAATCCTATTGGTCCAGTGTTTGTCAATGTCACACAAAGTTATGTACATTTTACTATCCAGGTAATCATTTTTCTAGCAACCCTATCTATTCTAAAAATCACCAGTGGCCCTAAAAGCTCAACTCATTAGAAATGACTCTGTTCATTACAAAGATCTTACTTAAAAATCACACAATGCATTATATTTAAGTTGAAAATAACATAAAAATACCAAAAAAAAATTATTAATGGTCAATTTCGTGAATTTACTTTTAGTTTCAATTATATTAGGTATTTTGGCAATTTAATGGTAAAATTCAATGATAAATATATATATAAAAACTGACCCTTGCAATTTAGCCCTTTAGTATCCCCTGATTTTAAATTAAATTCATGTTGCTTGTGTATGTATGTGTACTTGTTTCATCCTACAGTATATTGTTCATTCCAGAATTCTTTCAACATTTCGAACCAGAATTATGTACCTATCAAAGTGAGCAACGTGATAATGACGGTGTTGTATGATACACAGGTGTTATCTGAAAGCAAAAATTTAACAGATTTACAAGTGCCTATGAGATCTAATAGACAATATTTCGTGACTACAAATGTTACATTAGATAAAGACAATAAGATGGGGTACATGGCGTAAGTATTGACATTCTTAGTGCAAGTTTCTGAATTTGTATTATTTTCCCTCTTACTCACTTTTGAAGACTTTTGCTTGTTTCCTTGACGACTGATATATATTTATAATCCTGGACCTGAAATACGTAAATTTAAATAACATCGCCAGTCTGTGAATTCAGGATTAAGGATTTGAAACTAAATTTCTGAATGAGCAAAAATAAAAAGTTTTCCTTTATACGCAATATATTACCTACAGTTAAAAGTTACTGCATGTCCAAATCAATTATTAATTATCCCAGACAACAGGAAGAGTGCTAATTTCACAAACTGCATCATGAGAAAAAACCTAGTTTCTTTGATACTACATAAAACCTTTATTGTGGTCTTTGGAATCATGCAGCCTCAGAGTGATGTCTCATACTCTAAAGTAGATGTTTTATGATACATTTATTGGTTTGGTTATAAAGAAAACATATACAGAAATTGAGAGAATGTTGTTAATTATTTCAGATCTAATTGTCTTCAAGACATGAGATGGGCCCATGAAATGGTCATGCTTTTTGAGTGAGTAAACAATTTAATTACCAATACCTTTATTTAGATTTATAATAACGGTTTTAATTTCTAATGCATATCAGATTACCGGTAATCTACACTTACTCATTTTATACAGTATCTTTAATGTGATCTATTTGTTTGAATTGTATTGGCTAAACTTGTAAATTAATAAAATCCAGAGTCTATAATGATTATTTATTTGAATACCTGTTTTCATGGCATTGGCCCTTTGAACCCAGTGATTTCCAATCAGCATTATTTTTATCCTGAAGTATAAACGATGCATACTTTCGATTTAGCCCTTATAGAAACTTGTGTCGTGTACATTTCATGTAGTAGTACCTCCGTCTTTCAGGTTTACCTGTAATTATGACGTGTTGGGTCACTCGGAACAAACAACGCTACAGACATACCAATTTGTGAGTTGCTACAGTAAGATTGTTCCCTCTACCATCGCCCCACCAATCACTACAACAAATAAAACAACAACAACTACAACAGCGCCCACACCACCTCCTGCCAAAACCAAGTGATTTGTTGTAAACTCAGTGCATGATATAGTGTTTGCCTTGTTGAGGTTTGAGTGTTGAAGACGAAGGGTATTTCTGTTTAATATTCAGGGACTAAATTTCAGCTGAACTGTCTATCTATCACATGGCTTTTACTAGCCACACTAAATGAAGAATCAAAATGACCCTTGGCCATTTAAATCAGATCCATATTATGTTCCACTACTTTACACTGATGTAGGATCTGACCACAATCCGTATGGGGTCATGTCGATGTCAACTTTACATCCTGTGACCTCTTACGGAATGTTGTCATGGCTCCTATTTTTCAAGTCATTGAAGAAATATATATTTGACAATATTAAGGATTGAACTGCATGTTTTGATATTAGTGGGTGTATATTTTATTTTCAAGCTTTTAAGCTTTTATATTTAATTTTGAATGTGAATAAATGTTTTATTGAATTAAACTAGTGTGGTGATTGAAACAAGGTATCTGCTAGAATGTCTTTTGTGACGAATGGACGGAGGACTGCTGTATGTAATATTTGAGGATTGCATAGCTGCATCCCAAACTGATGTAATATTTGTGCACTGAGTGGCATTATAGAGCAGGAGTTTCCATTAGCTTCTGAATCTGAATGTTTTTATGTACCATTTTATAAGTATATATCCATGATTTTAAAAGAAAGCAACCCTTCAAACAAAAATAAAATGCGGCATTTTAGAAACCCCTACTCCCAAGTCAAATGGAACCCCTGATACTGTGAGAGGCATTAGTGAGATGTTTATAGCGGCATTTTAAAATTATATGATATGGCATTTTGCTTTTATTCTTTTAATGACAAATTTGTGATAAATGCATGCATTAAGTTGCTCAATATTTTATCAAAAATTATAAGCAGTTCTAAAAAATATTAGTATGTGTTGATGTGGCATTTTTTTTTTCATTTGTTGCAAGTCATGATTTTAGATTACTGGCAAAGGAGTGATGACCGGCCGCTAGCAATTACCGGACAAACGGTCTCCTCGCTTTGTTTAGTATAATAAATCGTATATTTTTGTATAATAACACTCAGAATCATGTTTAAAAGGAGTCGAGTAGAAATTTTTTTATCAAAATCAACAAAGCATTACTTATTTATCAAAAATATCGTCCGCTGCTGCGATGTTTACATTAGCAGCGCCGGGGAAAATAATTTGTGTGTGCGCATGCGCGAAAGAGCGCGTGCGCCAATAATTTTCTATAGTCAAATTATTAAATAATATTTTCATGTTGAGACCGTGGCCGAGTGGTTAACGACGTAGGAAATATTTTCCAAATTTTCACTTTGAAGGGACGGGTTCGAATCTCCTCGGCGGCTGATTTATTTTTTTTTTAAATTTCAATCCAACACTAATTTTACCGCAATTAATAAAATGTGTTCTCGGATATCGGAAAATTAAACATTTTAATATCATGTCCATACATTTTGAAGACTTTCAAGTCGTTTGAAAATATTTTTCTCGATTTTTTGGTCAATAAACACGGTACGGTATATTATTGATTTTAGCCTGTCTCAGAACGCCCCCTATCAGGAAAACATTGTGTGTCACGTGTTGTTATATCGTAAATCATGAATATTTTTGCATGCATGCGAAATAAGGACACTGTTCTAAACATTCCTGGCCATATTTTTCAAAATATTAATCGAGAAATATTCGTAACAGACTGTCCGGTAATTACTTCTGTACATCGTTGAAAATGGCGGCAAAAGTACACATGTTTGGGCCCCGAATTTGGTAGTTCACGTGACGTCATATTTTTGGGTAATCTATTTTTAGCAACGACCTTGAACACAGGTATGTGTCAACACAAATTTTTTTGAGGAAAAGTCGATTTTTAAGTTCATACGACGTATTTTAGGCCAATTGTGTCCGGTAATCACTCCTTTGCCAGTAGCAGTGTTTTATTTTAAATTTTACTATTTCAGTTTTATGACAATATCTGTAATATTAGCATGAACCACAAGGGGAGTAACTCTGCTCTGACTGGACTAATTGTGATCCAAAATCTTGTCAAGTATATTACTTACTTATATATTATATATATTTTAACTAGTTTGTTATATTTTGCAATGTAACACCAGTTTGTGCTTTTCTTAATGTCTATCAATACAGTTTTCACTGAAATTTACTTAGTTTGTCTATGAATTGTTTGTCAGAAATATTACTTTGATGGCATGTTAAAATATGTTTTTACTGGGAGAACTCTTATGTAACAGAAAATCTTCTTTTAGAGGTGTATGTCGATATATTAGTAGTATGTATGATAAAACTGTTTTTAATTGATTTTATCTGTGTGGTGCCTTTATTGAACCATCATGTTAAAAGTATTACTGTATATATTCAATGGTACAATAACATACATGTGTATGCATAGACATATATTTTGTGCTCTATATGTATCAAGGGTTGAATATAAAGGAAAAGTTACAGTAGTTTTGAGTTCTGTTCTAAATTACTAGTATGTGCTTGTATGTCATTTTGAGGCATGTTTGTGAGTTAAGACTTTGTTGTTACCACATTTTCTTCTTTGGAGATTGCTATTTTGAAAATCATGAATAATTATTATGTTGCTTCACGTTAAATGTATGTTATCCAGGGGTTTCAATGGACCCGAGGACCCGAGAGATTTCCAAAAGACGCAGAAAGGACCCGGCGTATTTCAAAACTGTGCGTCACTCCGGACCCGGGGGATTTTTCCTTTGTCAGTCCATTAAAATTATCGCACATTTCCTGTCATAAAACTAAATATTAGATAAAAATGTTTTGTCATATAAGTTATATTGAATGTGCAATAATATACCAAAATCATTTGTGTTGAAGGTACTTGCTGGGGTTAGGTGTAAAGTTTAAATCTTAGCAGGGGCTTGACTATGATTCATTCTGATAAGGTTAATTGGCGATCTGCCAGCTAGTTAATTAATGGTAAGCTAATACCTGCCTGTCTGGTGGCTGGTATTGAGAGGCACCAGGGGCCTTATTCACAAACGTTGTAAGTCTAAAACTCAGACTTAAAATTGTCATTATTCATAATCAATAGCATTTCTTTTAAATTAGTCTGTGTGAAATTTTATCAGACTATTGGTTGTTACCCACTGAACATGTACACCAATTTATATCAAAATCAGTTCATTTTTAACAACATGAGAGCTAATAGACCATTTGACGATTTAAAGTCTAAGTCTATATTTTAGACTTACAACGTTGGTGAATAAGGCCCCAGGAATTACTGTGATTTGAAAAAAGGGTACCCTGTGAGCCAATTTGGCTGGCTCTTTCTATAGAGGTGATGCTATTATAAACTAACACTATATAATCTGTGATATAAATTAAATACTCAAATAGTTGGCATTTGAAACACTGGTTTCACTGATCATTTGTGTTTGTTTATAGTATATATTCTAGTATTATACTCAAAGATACAAAGAATTGAGGTTATATTGGAGTTTAGTTTTTGGTCATGAAACAAAATGTGTCCATGTCATTTCTATTTAACTATTGGTTGGATTTCAACTAATCTTAATTTAAGAAATCAAGATACATTCACCAGTGAATGACATTAGTAAGTAATGCCTTTATTTAACGAGGATGACACATTCGGTTTCCCTATCTTCCATGTGGGCCTCATTGCTCTATGTGGTAAGTGCCAGAACCGCACTTCAGGGATTATATGACGATGTGTAGATAATAGACACACATTTATATGCAATGTTCATGAGATTCATGAATACAAGTGTTTCAATATATTTATATGTATATATTAATGGTTATTGATCAAAATTTTATTTTACAGTTATAAAATGTAAATATTAATTCATTGTACAAACATCTGGTTCAGTTTTTGCATGGTCAGCTTGCTAAATGGCGCAATTTTTTTCCGCCAGTTATTTTATTGGTAAATTTGAGTTTTTACTTTATTTCCATTCTGTTTGTGAGAAATACAAAATACTGATATATTTTAGTTTGGTGGTTTATTTTTTTACTTCAAAAATGTAAATATTTTAATATTTATATATTCATCAAGGTTTTTATGCAACTGGTGCTGTGGGGTTAATGCAGATTTGTAAAGTAACTGTTGCTGTTACCCAGCTACCTTCAATACAGAATTTCTTTTGCTGCGGTTTGTTGCCAAAGATAATTGATTTTACATTTCTCTTATGTACCTATAAATGTTGTTGGTAAATATATTCGATATTCACATTATTCATGCTCAAATCAACAATGTTTTATAAAGTATGTATATATAACAATGTTTTATAAAGTGTATTAAATTATATGTAACTTTTATAAAGTTCTTAAGTTTCATGCATTAAAAAAGATTTATTAGCATGGGGTCTTAAAGTTGTTCTCTCGTAGCTACCTCACTATTGCTCACAGATACTACCTGGACATTGGATAACTATTTTAAGTTGATACCCCCTCCCCCCTTATAGTCAAAGATAGGTGTGTCAATTATTTTGCTGATTACGATTGGTCTGTCTGTCTGATGTCCAATTTGTTTCCATATAACTCCAAAATTCTTCGAAATAGAAACATCAAACTTTGTATGGGGGTTCTTGACCAGTTGATGACCGCCATAATTTTGAAGGTCAGTAGGTTAAGGTATCGGTGGCCTTGGACTGCAAAAGGGTTTCTGTCTCCACCATACAGGGGGGGGGGGGCATTTTGTGTCCTACAAGTGCTGTTTGCTTTTGGTATTTTACAAGCTCTGTGTGCTTTAAGCTTTGATCTGATAACTTCATTTCTACTGTGTATTTTATTTATCGCCATTCTTGTTATATGTATTTAGAAATATACATAATAAACTGTTTTAAAGTTAATACTATTGTTTGTCTTATCTTACCATACTCTAATATATGACTGCATGGTTTCTTTGAATCCAGTGCTAAATATCACCCTGCAAACGAAATATTTGACCAACTTTGTAAAACTTATGTGCAAAAGCAGAAGTAATGGGAAGATACGGTCTAGAAGTTAGGTCCTTGCTTTGTGATTGAGAGGTCCCTGTCTGCACCACTGCTTAATTTCTCTCAGCAAGAATAACCTTCAATGCTCCTGTGCAATTTAGTCCAAATCCATACTCTGGTATAGGCTGACATTATATAAAACCTACAGACAAACGAAACATCCTAAAAGTGCACATTGGACATTTTTGTGCCCGGGTGAGCTAAAAATCCATGAGGATTAAACAAAGTGCACAAAATGCTTTCATTTCAAATGACTTTAATATTGAGTGTAAGACACACAAAATACAACAGTACCATATTATATAATTTTAATAATTATAAAAATATATCACAGATTAAAGAGCAGACGTTCTCGACTTGTACAAAATAAACAAGAACCATAAACACTGCCCAGGGGAGAAAAATGCCAAACAACCTATTGTAACACAACATGATTCGTCTTTGGAATGAATGAAGCTTAAAATAAATATATATTTGTAATTATTTTCAAAAACTGTATTCCCGGAATAAACACCCTGGGAGGGGGGCATACATTTTGCAAAGGGGGGCTTTATTTGGGGGTCTTAATTTTTTTTTTAAAAATGGTGAAAAAATCCTTACAAATATTTTTGTTATTATTGATGAAGCAATAACAAAATATTGATAGCCACCGTATAAAACATCAATAAGTTTACCATTTTTCAAAAATAAAAAAATAGAACGGGGCGGAAGCTTTAATTAGGCGGGGAAGCTTTTATTTGGGGGAATACAGTATTACACAATGACCAATGTACAAAGACAGCTTTTAACTCCGACACAGAACTTTATACAATATGTGTTTTTTAAAGATAAATTTCAGTCACAGGTAACCGTATCTTTGAAAACGAAAAAAAAAAAGTTTTTTTTTTAAATTATATTTTTCTTATAGAAAAATCTTTTTTTTTTTCGTTTTCAACGATACATTTACCTGTGATTTCAGCAGCATATTATAATAACCTTCATTAAAGTTTATAAATAAACAAAACAAATATATTCATATAACAACAAAGACAGAGCACAGTTTATGAATGCAGTTACATTTTATTGTTCCCACAATATTGCCGATTTTTCTAGCCGGTTTATTCAAATATCTCCAATTGGGACAACTTCCATTAGTTCACACACAAACATAACAAGATTTATTGTTAAGACATTCACTTAAGCACAAGTTTTGTATCAGTAGCCAAGTTATTGAGTGAATTAACGCGTGAATAAATCTTTGCTCCGAGACGATTGTATTTCTTGGTCATGAAATATTCCAATTCTTCTTCTCTCTTTTCTCTGTAAAAGATAAATTCAGAAAGTTCATATATCACATGAATTACCTTGTATCCAGGTTAGTATAGCAAGTATGTATAATCTTATATGTAACATGTGTGATATAAGGTTAAACTATATTGGTGTGTTTTTCCAATAATTTGATGTGTATTTTACGTTTTTAGTGTCATATGATTTAAAGAATCTATCACTCGTTGTCAATTGATATATTTATATGAAACTCGTACAGGAAATATTGTTAAACTCACCAAAGGCTCACATAATAAAAATTCCAAAACTTGCTTCATATAATTTTATATCAATTGACAACTCGTGATAGATCTTCTATATACAAGATACAGTAAGGTATGCAGAGCATTAAATCCATTAAATCATAAATGAAAAACACAATCTCTATACACCGACAACTTCAATACAACAGCCAATATTTGTACTGTTGTACATTGTCATGTATTAATGGAAAGCTGATAGTTCAGAGTTTTATTCAGATTAAAAGTTATTGTAATCATATATTAAGCACATTCTGCTTGCATAAATTGATACAATCAACACAAGAACCTTGTAATATATACAAGCATAAAAACTAGAAATATGTCCATCAACATGGGTGCCCCCATTGGTGTACATAGTAAAAGTAACAAAGGGCCATAACTCAGCAGCAGCAAAAGTTCCTTCCTTAACAGTCAACTACACATCAGGGTTGTTGATCTGTGAAAGTTTGAAGAACAACGCCAATGCTATATGCCCCCCCCCACTTATAGATAAGTGAGGGGACACAATAAGGCTCAGGTCGTCATCACCCTACTATATTTCAATGTATATAAATATGTTTGTAGTTACCTTGGGACTGGACCATGTGCTGATACAGGTATGTTTGTTGCTGGCATTCTGTTACCATTTGGAAATGCATCGCTAAAATTGATAAAGATTAGAACAATAAACATTAGTCAACATCATAATTATTTATCAAGGGTTGTCATTGTCAAATTTACCCTAGGCTGCCTTCCATCTTCAGTGATCAGGCACGTTGGCCTCATCAAATGTACAAAAAGTCTCCTACACGAAATCCTAGTGAAAACCCTGATATCTGTGGTTTCATCAGGCATGGTCCATATTTGAACTTATTTGAACCTAGATATCACCAAGATGCAACTTCTGATCAAGTTGGTAAAAATCTGAATAAAACTATTTGACATAAGAGTATGGACACCGTGCAGAATGTTAGAAATGCACTAAGCGGCTCTTTAACCTAGTTCTACAATTGGCATGGCCAATATTCAAACTCGACCTATATTTCATCTAAAAAATAACTTCTGACCAAGTTTGAAGATGGAATGAGAACTATTTGAATTAGAGAATGGACACCTGTCATGGATGCCGGCAGTTGCGGGTGTTGTCATAATACGAGGAGCATATAAAAATGGTTGGCTGAATTAGCCACTATATCGATGGCTTAGAACAAGAAGGTCGTAACTACCAAATCGATATATTGAGAAAACAAGAGAAAACTGCCTGTAATTTACTCTTTACCTTTGGGAAAACAAGTTTTTAAAACTTCATTTTGGTCAACATGACAATTTCAGATCTCATAAGAAGCGCCTTGTGATGCTTATTCTAAATATGTATGAATCTTAAAGGTCGTAAGTGGCACTTACCACCGTCTAATTCTAAGCCATCGATATGTAACTGAAATTGTTGAGCAATGGCAGTAAACTAGAATAAAGGGCTCTCTTACCTTGGAATTTTTTCTTCAGTAGGGGTTGTAGGGTCAATCAGCTGGAACTGTACATTTACCATATTAGGGGTCAAGGTTACAGTACCTCTTGTAGCTCCGTCTTCTTCATCATCTCTGAGGAAACAACAACAACATGGAAATAATTCACAGTCAATTACTCTAAGGAAAACTTACACAAGTTTGCACTTTATATACTGTAAACCAAGAAATATTTTGCAGGATTTAATTTTGCAGAGTTTGCAAGTTGTAGAAGTTTTTTAATCATTTTGTAATCAAGTAGCCGCAAAAATGTTCAAAACATTAACATGGGCATCGCAGAAGACTTAAAAATTGCGAACATTTGTAGTTGCAAATATGCCAATGATAGGCAAAACGCACAAGTTAGTATTCAGAAAATAAATTAGTTTACAGTAAATGCTTGAGATCGTTTAGTTTTACCAATCGTTTAGCTTAATTAAGTACTAAAACTACCGAGTTTGTCCATAGCATTTTAAAAGGTTTTGTTAATGTGGTGTTACATGCAGTAATGTAAAATCATATCATTTCAATGGGGTGGAATTTTTATACTTTTGTGAAAAGTCTATTTCGTGCGGAAAAAAGTTCAAGAATACAGTATCCACTAAGTCAGATACTACAGAATTATCATTAATATTTGTGGAGGATTCAATTTCATGGTTGTGGTCATCCAAAAAATCAACAGAATTAAATCCCCCACAAATATAAATGATTTTACAGTATTATAGATGCTTACTCTTCTGTAATATTGTCTAACTCTTCCTGTGTTATACCATCTAACAATGGTGGTGTGTCTGCAGGTAGAAGTTCACCACCAAATGGATCATCCCTGTAGGTAGAAAACACATATATAGTAAACTATAGTTCAATCAACATGTTACATCATACACATTAATCAAAGCTTTTTCTACTTTGTGCTTAGATTATATTGAAAACAAGATTGCGTTCAATAAACGCTTATGCCCCCGTGGAAGCCATTTCAATAAGTCTAAGTTCAAAATTAGGTCAAGGTGAAGGTCAAAATGGAGTCAGGTGATACAGGCGTGTGGAGAGTGGTCATATACAACATCCATGCAAGTATGGAAGCTTTGTAGCAAGCCATATTAATGCTAGAAGAAACAGTCAATTTGGGTTAACCAGGCCGGACGGACAAACAGACTGACAGGTGAATCACTATATGCCTCCCGATCTATCGATACGGGGGCATAAAAAGCTATCATAATTGTATCTCCAAGTTAAATGTATGATTTAATTGGCATACAACAGTCGTAGTGCATGGCCATTTTGTTTTCCCTGGATTGCCTACTTGGTAAATAACCTCTGGTTTTGAGGGAAATGACAGATAGTTTGTTTGTTACAAGAAATCAGGGTGAGCTTCCCTAGGTCTTTCCCAATAGAATCCTTGTTTCTTTAACATGCCTGGTGTAATATATCGATATATCGATGTACACAAGATGACGAGTCTTCTTCATAGTTTCGAACCATTTTATCAATAGTTGGATGGGAAATCGCTGAAAAGCATGTCTGAAATTTTCAGTGCCCTGGCTGAGGTTGGAACCAGAGACCACCAGTTTGGTAGTAGAGTGCTTAAACAGCTTGAATAAGAAGTTTGGCTATAATCTTTCCTGCTTAGAATTTGAATAATTTAGACAATATGAAGGTCAAAATATACCCTTATTATATAATAAAGAAATGTCAACAGTCTTTACTGGCTAGCTGCTTTTGTAAATTTACGAAACTCATCAATTTGTTTACACATTTCAAACTGAACTCCCTATACAGCATTAGATTACATGAACTTACCATCTTGGTACCCAGACATTGGTCAGTGTTGGAGTATTACTGAGAGATGTAAGACCTTGTGAGGGGAACTTCTTCCACATCATTATACCACGTATAGTATCCTGAAATACACGAGTGAGACAATGTTAGAGTTGGATTAACTTGATGTCTTCCTAAAAAATACACAGGTTTTTCCTTAATATATAGAAGGTGCCGTTATTAAATCTCCATGAACAAATAATTTTGAAATGATGCAATTTTTCACCTAATTTAAAGTTTAATATACAAAACTATAATACTTAAAACGTATACTTTGCATAAATGTTTTTTTACCAATACCATAAAATTATGTCCCTTTGAAATGAAATGATTTTACAGTAAATAGATTATGAGATGCATGGGTGATGACTCTGAGTAACAATACTTACATACCTGCCAAGTACTCCTATTAAAGTTGAGTTACTCCTATTTTCATTGATAACTTACTGGTTTCCAAGTTTGCCTAACTTTGCACAAAGGTACATTTGATTCATTTTATAATCTTCTGTCACATATTGATAACGACTAGAATTAATACCTTCCTTGTTTAAGCATCTAAATTGATTTCAAATCACATTCAAGTGCATCTTGTGACATGCTTTGCTTTATCACTCCTATTTTGGATTTAACTAACTTGGCAGGTAATAATACATACCTCATTATCCATATACTTTCTCTGTGTGGCAGCATGTACATTTGTTGCATGATCCTTCCTGTAGTATCGCGGTAGGGGACACAGATGGAAATCAGGGTCTGTCTCAGCATAGGGGACTGGGGACTGGAACACTTGTAAGCCTGGGGCTGGATTCTGAAATCAAATATAAGAGTTAGAAATCAGAACAAATTAGAGCACCACAATAGTAATGTTGGACATGCAATATTTGGACTTACCAGTATGATTCTGACATTGTATGAAACATGATATAGTTCAATTTTGAACCCTGAGCTATGACCTTTTAGATGAGTCTATTTGTGCGGGTAACCCGTGATATATTGATTTCAATAGTCATGGTTTAAAGATATGCTACTAACTAATGTGTGTTATACATATCTGAATGGTCAATCCCTCGCCAATCTTTATTGGCGAATGGATTAAACTTTAAAAGTGCAGTCAAGGCTTAATGCTCGAAATCGAACTCTATATATGTTGACACAATGCTGTCTGACAATCAAGCTAGTTCTGCATCCAATATAAATCATCTTTACAATGAAAAAGCTTGCACTATCATTACTACAGTTGATACACATCAAACAAGAAAAGTTTGTAAAACATGTGTGCCAAATAGTTGTAAACGGTAAAAGTCACAGTGACTTTGACCTACTATCCTCAAAATCAATAGGGGCCATTTACTGTTGTTGACCATCCTCGAGTCGTAAGTAGTATTGAGATAGTATACATAATCTTAGCAACCTATAATCATAGTGTACTATATGTATATGGATTAAGGGGTTAAACTTACAAATATATGAAGTGCTGGATATTCCATAGGTTGGAATAGAGCCTGTGGAGGTGTAAGGGAGACCACTTGTGGTGGAGCCACTTTCTTGGTTTCCTGTGGTTGTGTATGAGTAACTTCCCCTGCTTTCACCATTTCAAATGCCAGACTAGTTCTTGTCATGTTCATGGTTGATTTCTCCTTCACAACAACAGGCGCCGGTAACGTTATTACTTCATCCTTAAATAAATAAACAGTAAGTAAGTAAACAAACATTCATAGTTCAGTACTGATAAAAAAAATTAACCCGAAAATGTTATAGAATATACCATGACCTTCCAGCATTAACCAAGAGATGTTGGTAGTATTTTAAACAAGGTAAATGTCCCAAAAGAGTTCTCACAACAAAATTTCAAATGCTGTTTTATTATTTTGAACATTCAGAAGAACCTGCTAAGAACTCATTAACTCGCAAATCAACTCAATACTTTTAAGGAGAATTTTAAACAGGAGGGTCCAGTGTCATAGATGCTTGACTTGATATTCAAAATGTCACTGGTTTAGATACTCAACAGAAGTATTCTAATGGTCTGTTTATTTTTTGGCAATTTTTATATCTAAGTCTGAGTCTTGATTTATTGTGTACGACAAGGTACACAAACTCTATAATACATACCTCAGCACCAGTTCTCAATGGTTTGGACATTATCATTGGAACATATCCACTGGAAGCTCCTTGTACATTGTAGGGTTTATAATCATTCAGTCTGTATTGTTGTGGTACCTGAGATGATAAATACAAAACATATATAACAACATATACAAACTGCATTGTCTGAGGAACTGGGGCTTTAAATATTGAACTTCATAAGTATCAAGGCAAGCACAAACATAAATTTATACTATCATTCATAGAACCAAAGCATAACAGGGATTCATACCTTCAAATGTGTTTTATTCTATTTTTTAAAAAAGTGAAATCATTCATTTTGTATTGTATGTTTTTACAAAATTGTACATTTGTTTGGTTGTAAATTTGTGGATTGCTAAACCAGTGTAGCAATACCATGTGACTTAGCTTGGCATATTTCATAACAATTGGTGAAGAAAAACAATAATTACAGCTATTTTTGTTTTCGAAGTAAAGCATTTTATCCTGGCAAAATACTTGAGTTTACAATACTTTTAATCATTATTGTCATTAAGAAGAAATACCAAACACAATAATAAGTCTTTGAACTTACTTTCAGATTGAAATAAGGCACTTTTCGTTTCACAACAACATCTGTAGCCTCAAAGGGAACGGAACCCAGGGCATCAGGGGCCATGTCATCTTTTACATTAGGTGGGACATAGGTTGGAAACTGATGCTGTTTTATTCTGTCAGATCGTAACTCAATATCTTCGGGGACAAGTTCCCTTTTTTGTTCTTCTTCCATTTTTTCTTTTTCCTCCGCTGAAATATTCCATCATTTATAATTTTTATTTATTTTATTAGATAGTGTTGTTTCCCCTTATTCTGAGTACTAGGTCTTATACAAACAGAATATGTATGAGTTTTGGAAAAACTCATGCATCCCGCGCATGTTTATATCAACATAGAATTGTAATCAAAATTAAATATGGATATACATGTGTCCTTTGCACAGGACCTACATAGATATTTAATTTTTATGGTTTCAGAATAGGCAAAGTCAAAATTTTCGCCAAAGACTTTTCTCTCATTTTTACCTTAGGATAGAGTAATGAACTTCTAATATGACATGTGATTTTGCCTGTATAGACACTTGTTAAGGACCAACCATTAGTGTTGTATGACGTTTGAAAACTGATGAAAGTGAATCACATTGTTTTCATGAAGTCTTGCTAGTAATCAAGTAAAGTAAACAAAATATTCTTGCAAAATAAAACTGGCTTAAATTGATATAAAATTCTTTGAGCACTCAAATTATGTTCGAATCATATAAAATATTCAAAAGCCCTAGAATACCTTTTTTATAGAATGTTTTGTCATACTGAAACTTGTTACTAACGACTCAATCAAACTTACAGCCTTCATGATTAATTCCTACATGTCATAACTCTAAACCATAAACTGTAAATTCATTTAATTTCGATGGGACGAAATTTTGTGGTTTTGGTAAAAATGAATATTTTGATGGGATGTCAATTTGTGGATTTTGTATTTTTAAAGGTAATAAATACAAGAGCAAAAAGTATTGGTCAATGAGATGTGATGTCGTGGTTAAAGGTGAACCACTAAATCCACGAAATTTAATCCCCCAACGAAATAAATGATTTTACAGAATCAGCTGGTTTACTACAGTTTTTCATCATTTATTTCTTACTTAAAATTATAGTACATGGGACCATCTACATAATATACAATACTATAACACAATTGACTGAAAAAAAGAGTAAATTCTTGTTAAATCCGAATTTGGTCAATACATGTATGATGAAGTTATGACTCCGACATACTTCAATTTGACCTTTGACCTCAAGCTATGACCTTGACCTTGTATATTAACAAGAGTTTACTAATTCAGGTAAACTAAGAGGGTTTACATAAAAGACTAGAAATATACTTGAAAGGTACATGAATACAAAAATACTAAAAAGCAGGATGTATATCAAATTCTTGAATAAATACTGATAAAAATAATTGCTATTCAGTCAGTGCAGTACATTGCACCAGCTGGTGGAGAAATAAACAAGAGCAACGCCTTCTGGGTGCAGATGCTCATCTTATATTTGTCACTGTAAAAAGGCCCATATCCCCCCTTGCCAACCTAATTTAAAAAAATCAGATCCTACCAATTGCTCCATTCCTTTAAGCTGTTAGACATCTAACTAAAATCAGTAAAAGGTCACGTTCAAATGACATCTCTGTGTAAATCTAATGTGTCATGAAAAAATTATAATTCCAGCAGTCTCAACAGAGTTTTGAAGCACTTTTAAGTAAAAATCTGTACACAGGCAGCATTCCATGATTCAGACAATTATTTAATAATTCAAAAGCAATCCAGATGTAAGTTTTGAAAGTACAAAAATCAGATATCAGTAAAAAAACAGTCAGATGAGAAACACATAGGCACAAAATCACAGTTGCTGTTAGTAACTGCATACTGCAATCCTCACTGCAGGCATTTGAACAAGCAGACAAAACTGCAACATAATGCCAGCTTGTAAAATGAATGTGCAAAATCAACCACCAAAATCAAAGTAAATCAGAAAACAAGTGCCAAAGAACATAAGTTATCTTATGGTGCAGATAGTGATTTAATTAACCGATCAAAGTTTGCCTTTCATAAAAAAATCTTGATAGTTCCATTGAAGCAATTTGCCTTCAATCTATAAATTTATATTATGTTCCAGTAATAACACTGGTATTTTCATGAACCAATCAAAATGAATCTTATATTCTACTGTTTTAATGGTCTGGTTTATTCGTCTTTCCAATGTTTTGTAACAGGGTCAAACATCGGCCTAAATAAACCTATAAAAGTGTCAGAGCCGTTAAAATTCTTTACCCCATTAAGACACATTTTAGCACACCAACTCTATTTCCAGGCAGACTAATTTTGATGCATGAGCCCTCCCTATATCTCCCCCTGTTAACTGAAGTTGAATCTTGTCATTTAGCAATCATATTTAAATAACCAGTATGGAGATAGTGTGCACAATAGAATTATCCCCTTATTTGAAGGGGTACAGAGAATAAAGGGTAAAATGATGTTTTAATATCATACACAGCAGAATAAAATGATGACATTAAAAAGCAGGTTGCTTAAAACTCGATCCAGTTTGATAAATTGCAATCTAAAAACAAAACAAAACACATTTGATTCGGAATACAAAGTAAACGATAAAAGGACCACCTGTGGCCCAATAAAACATGCGAACATATTGAAAAACTCATACTGGTGTTTTCACTACTGTAATCTTAACATATAACATAAAATAACACATCCTATGGTTTCAGGGACCTGCAGTCAGACTATATATACGGAGTGAAGAATAAGTTATGTGTGTCAACTCAGTAATTATATCAAGCTAAAGTCCAGGTACAAAAATGTACATACTAATTTGTATGGTCTAAGACAGTGCCAAGGCGCATTCGCGAAATCAAAGTTGTGATCACGTGGAACCAGTTCTATAACAATTTGTACAGACAATTTGAAGCTATACAAAAACAGCCTTATAATCTACCCACCCACCTTACATCCTACATCTACAGATAAATACAATATGTTTAAAAGTTTGTGTTTGTTTTTGTATTGCAACTTACGGCGCCAGAAATATCCAACTGATACAATGACAAGAAGCGATGGAGCATGGAGAACAAATGAGAACATTATAAAATATAGAACAAATGTTGGGTGACTACACCTTACCTTGGGTATCTGTAATATTCATACATAATATCATTAGACTGGGATATTATAATATTAAAATATTTTTTGCACCTTTTTAACTTTAAACATATATTACAAAGTTGAGCAAGGAACAGAAGAGCTTTGATCTAAACATGAGGGTACATGAAAGGCACTCATTTTAAGAGTAAACAAAAATGGTGTGTACAAGTACATAATAAACATCGAAAAAACTTTAAATAACCAACTACCAATTTAAACATTTTTTCTATATAATTATAAAAATTCAAAAACCTTCATGACGATTATTTGTTGATATTGTAACACTGCAGGATGTATGTTGTACAAGTCTAAATAAAATATGTTCTGTTCATGATTTAGAAAAATCCTGGTGAAACCTCTTTGCAACAGCTCCCTACTACAGAAGACGGGCCAGGTAATTAGCAATCATTCCCAAGCCTGAAAATCCTGGTTTCAAAGCCTGAATTTTTACTTTATAATATAAACAAAGAAGGAAATTCAGGATTCAAAATAACCAGGCATGAACAGAGGACAGCTCCATCCCCTGCTATAAAAGGGGACACAACCTGGGCCCAATGTTGAATTACTTGACTACATACCTGAGAGAGAATCAGAGGTAAACTTTTTCTGTCTCCAATCATCCACCATTCTATTCAAGGATTGTATCTTTTTATCTGCTCTCACTCTATATATCACCTGGAAATCAATATTTATAGGGTAACAGAAATCCATAGAAATTCGTACAAAATGAAGCCAACTAATTCCTCGAAAACAGGGTTCCATAACTTTAAATCATTTGTATTCATTGTATTGTAAATGATAATCTGTATCATCGAGCAAAATATGTATGACAATTTAAACCTTTAAGACAAGAGACACTTCATTCATTTACATTTTTTGTGAATCATATTTTTATGAAAAACATCACTTTTATCTCCCAACAATTTTCCCCCTGTTGTAGTGTAAATGGATCCATTTCAGTTCCCTACCTTAAGGGCCTGTAACTATTCTCTCAACACTCAAACAAGAGGCATTCAAAGACATCCATATTGAAGTGAATATAATCAACAAAGGGCCATAATTCAGACAAAAATAGTTGAATCACAAAGTCCTAACACAATGTGCCAATATGTGACAATAGGTCCTCATAGTAGTTATTCTGTGTAAATTTTGTCAAAATCCCTTAAGAAATGTTTGAGGATTTGCACACAAAGGCTTGGATGGACAAACTGACAAACAGACTGATGCCTCCCATAACATGATATTCCCTTCGCCTCGGTGGGGAAAAAAACACCCACTGAAATCTTACCTTTCTAGCAGCTTGAGCAAATTTATCTAAGGCCATATGACGAACATGCCACATGTCGTTGGTATATTTATCAAACTGTGCAGTTTCTGATGGTAACGTATCCTTATTTCTCATTGTACGTTTAAATGTACACTTTGTACACTCACGAGTACATTCTTCATCTTCAACGGGCTCACCACAACGCTTATACTGAAAGTAGACATGTACAGTTTTGTATTGGTTTCACTTGAAAGCATGCATGTACTTAAATTGTGATCACCAAGATCCCAGGTTCAATCCCCGTCTTGGACACCGCTGACCCATATGCTCCACTCAACCAAGGTGTATAAAAAGAATCTGTCGTTCATTGTCTTTGAAATCAACATTTCTTAAACTCATCACGAAAACAAATTACAAACTTAATAATGACAGAGTCTTTTTACCACATTATCATAGTTACTGAGTCAAAACAATGTAAAAAAATAACGAATTTAAGCTGGCGATGTTACTTTTTCCTGTGTCTGTTATCACATGTGTTGGAGAACATTGTTCCATGGAACATCATGTTATCTATGTGATGAATATAAGTCTCATTTAGGGAATAATAAGAAAAAGCCCTTAAAAGTATAGAAAATGGTAAAAACTCTTAACTAAACAAGACTGCGTTCAATAAACGCTTATGCCCCCGTGGAAGCCATGTCCATAAAAAGCTAAGTCAATCAGGGGCCATTATTCAGTTAAAATGTTTGATAGTGTTACATGGCTTTGAACTATAAGGGGCTTATGATGGTAAACGAGTAATGCCACATTTGAAAGCAGTGCCTTGATCGACTTCATGTGTGATCTGGTGATACAGATGTTATGGTTCTTTGTCACTGCACTTCTCCAAGTTGCCATCTATTCATATACCAAGTTTCAAGTCAATATCTTAAACACTTTTGAAGATACACTCCTGTCAAAATTTGATTCTGAAAATACTAAAGGGGAGATAATTCAAAATTTAAGACAGACAGAGTTATGGTTCTTGGTCATTGCACTTCTCCAAGTTGCCATCTATTTATATTCCAAGTTTCAAGTCAATATGTTAAATAGTTTTGAAGATATACTCAGAGCAAAATTTGACTATAAAAAAACACTAAAGGGGAGATAATTCAAAATTTAAGACAGACAGAGTTATGGTTCTTTGTCAATGCACTTCTCCAAGTTGCCATCTATTTATATTTCAAGTTTCAAGTCAATACGTTAAATAGTTTTGAAGATACGCTCCAGACAAAATTTTATTGTAAAAATACTAAAGTGGAGATAAGTCTAAGTCCAAAATTAGGTCAAGGTGAATGTCAAAATGGAGTCAGGTGATACAGGCGTGTGGAGAGTGGTCATATACAACATCCATGCAAGTATGAAAGCTTTGTAGCAAGCCATTTTAATGCTAGAAGAAACAGTCAATTTGGGTTAACCAAGAATTTTACCTTTCAATAAGTCTAAGTCCAAAATTAGGTCAAGGTGAAGGTCAAAATGGAGTCAGGTGATACAGGCGCGTGGAGAGTGGTCATATACAACATCCATGCAAGTTTGAAAACTTTGTAGCAAGCCATTTTAATGCTAGAAGAAACGGTCAATTTGGTTAACCTGGCCGGACGGACGAACGGACGGACGGACAGACGGACGGACGGACAGGTGAATTACTATATGCCTCCCGATCTATCGATACGGGGGCATAAAAAACTCTTATAGGTCACAGTGTACAAACATACCCTATAGATATTCCAAGCATTGTTTCGCTGTTTTAGAATTTTTGCTCTGTCTTCGGTGCAGATCTGTTCATCTCCAAGTTTTGACTGCCATCTTAACTGATTCTGTCTCTCTTCGTATACATTCTGTCGCACTTGGTGCTCAAACTTGGCTTCCTAAAATATTTGTGAATAAAACTCTCAAAGTCAGCAAAAGATGTTTTATATATATTTGCCAGTCAGCTACATGCTGAAATGCGGAGGACATATGAGTGCTAACCACTTGGCTACAAAGGCACACAGCTAACAAAAACATGATTAAAGTAGCTTTTGACAATGTCTGTTTTCTTAGATTTTAAAGTTATATCAATTTTTTTGATCATTTAAAAGTATTTGTTGAAATATAATAAATGAAACTGATGGGGTAAGACAACAATTTTACATGACCCCCTTATACATGTACAGTAAAGCCACTGCAGAGGCAAGAACAAAGTTCTAGGTTGTACAAAAGTATGTTCATAACTTCCATAATGAAATGGAATTACACTTTACAAAGTTACAACACAGTATTTCACAGAACAGATTTAATATGAAGAATATATAGTATGTGGCCCACAGAGAGACAAAACAATATTCAACACACACAATGACTATAGTTAGACATAAGTCACCCATGAATATTTGTGCATATCAGTCGTAAAATCATATTTGTTTTTTTTTGTCTAGTCAAAACATTCTAAGGGTACCATAATGAAAACACACTACAGTTGGTTCAAAGTTAAATGAGAACGGACAAAAACATAAGCTTGTCGATGAGGTAAATTATGTTTATTTAGGTTAAACTGGGTGTAACTTCTGTGATGTCTGCAATTTGAGGCTGCCAATCAGAAATAAACTCTGCACATTTAAACTCTCACAAAAAATTGGGCTCATAATTAAACTGTTGAATTAAACAGATATACAAATGTACACAACAAATGCATATTTTACCTCTGGAGACTGGCCCTAACAAACAGCGTTCAAGAATAAAATATACAATTACTTTGTACAAGGAAATAAATTACAAGGGTATCCTGACATAACACAGAGCAGAGACACTGGGTTGGGGATTTGAAAGTCAATGTTTATGGCATGTAACATTCTTAATTCATAAGTTTTCAAAAATGTCAAAGGGTGGTTGAGAGGCTGAGCAGCTCAAAACAGCCCTCGAAGATTGCTAACATAATATTTCACTCATATACAGCAAGCATACAGTTGACTCAACTAGTTTTCTTGTGCCAAACTACCAAACATTACTTCTCCACATGTGGAGGCAACAACCATAAACCTGACATGGATTAAACTTTGCTGAAATATGCTTTATGGTCGGTAACAGTCAAATTGCACAATAAACCCTCTGAAATAAGACCACCCTTGTTATGTTTGAAAACTGAGCATATTGAGCTGGTCATTATATTGAGGTTAAATAAAAAGTGCATTTTCTAAATAAATAACTTAAAATAAGTGTGGGGGCACAACAAAAATTTTGAGGGGGTCTTATTATTGTGGTAGTCTTTATGTGAGGTTTTACTGAAATAAGGTAAATGCAATGACAATATCTCACCTTCATTTGTCTGGTGGCTGTCTTAGGTTTAGCATCTTTTGTCACAACAACTGAAAAATTGTATGAAGAAAATATTGAACAGTTAATCCTACCACTATTCTAAGGCCAGACTACTACAGTTTGGTCTAGCGTATGTCTCCCACAAAAGGCCGACAACACTCAGGTAATCACATCAACAAGTAATTTAATTCCAGACAACATGGAAGTTTAATTGAAATCCAAACTATTTAGACACAGTTCTTGTGCATTGCACTTCTAATTCAAGAGATCAATCCACCTTAAAAGTTAGAAGTTTCATAACAAAACACTATTTACTTCTTGAGTTATGCTTTGGAAAAAGTCCTAAAATACTGTAATTTAGGTCTTTGGACAAGCAGTTTTGATGGACAAAGTAGCTACTACAGAGAAATGTTAAAGAGGGAACGACATTCACAAAATTGTGTTCATTTTTCTTGGAAAGGATCTTCTAAAATTGCAAAGATAAGTCCCATTTTCATGGTTACAATTTCAATGATAAAGGCTTTAAGGGTGTTGTTTAGATAAAAAACACCAAATAGTTTTACCATATGACTTCCAACATTTTCAAAATATGATGATACACAGGACTAAATTTGGCTTTGAACATATTCCTCCACATGTTTCATCAGGGAGACATAAACGTAATTTCCATAGGTAGTCCAATGACCAAGAGCCATAGAAAAAGCTCAAAAGAGCCATAGAAAAAGCTCAAAAGAGCCATAGAAAATTGGTAACTTTCTAATCATTTCAAGCATACCTTCTCTTAGATCTTTTGCCCTCATTTTTCCTGGTTCCTGGTTGAGCACTTGTGACACTGCATACGGTGTATTCAGCTGAGCTGGGAACTTCACACCTTGATATTCAACTTCCTGTTAAAATAAATAAATATATAAATAGTTTATCAAATATTTAAGGATTCCATGTGATGTACCTACAGTCGATTAAATAAGTAATACACATGAGGGAACTATCCAATTCGAAAGAATAGCGGTGGTATACCAAATTAGACCTAGATAAACACAGCTTACCTGTCGGACGACATTATATTTACAGCCATTATTATTTGACGTTGAACGAACTGTAATGGTGTTTGCAATAGATCATTGTATTCATGAGAGAAAAGTAAAATTTCCTGTTTACTATATTTGTCGACACTTTGTACATGTGATCAGAATCATATTGGAAACAGGATAAGGCAAAAATATCAAAGGTCACTGTGCTTATATGCCATTGAAACTGGGGTCATTCTTCTTATCTGCATACTAAAGGGCATATAGCTCCTTAACAAGCATGGTAACCGTTGTTCTGTTTCTTATATGATTCTTGGACCATATGTTCAAAGATAAGGGGATTCGGCCCTATTTTGCTATATCTTTCAAGAACGTGCTGTGAATGTATTTTATTGTTGCAATGTAGCATTTACAAAATTATACACCGCAAAGAGGATATTTGATGATTTTGGAGTAAAATCAAACTTTATCTCACTGAGCAAACACAAAAATCCATATTTTCACCAGTGACGTAGCCCAAATCAGACGAGTTAAAAATACTAAAAAATTTAATTCACCTGCTTAACATTGGTTGGTGGAGGGAGTGTTCTTTTCTTTTTCCTTCTAGCCCTTTCAACTGGGGTCAAACTTCTAGGGTCTAATATGGATTCTTGTGACCCCTCTTCAGAGTAGAACGAGTACTTTTCTAGAGTTTCTTGTCTGAAAATAGTAGGGACAACATCATTTAACAATACTATCTAGCATACTCTTATCAATCTTAAAATATTCTAAATAAGAAATATGTCCATGGGACGCAGGTGCCCCCATTAGGGTATATAGTAAAAGTTACAAAGGGCAATGATTCTAGTAAAAATGGACACGGCAAATTTTTTTTCTGCAACAGTCATCTTGAAGGGTTCTTCATATGTGAAAGCTGGAAGAAGATTTCCATAAAAATAGGCTCCTAAGAAGCGCCTTATGATGCAGATTTCAAATTTTAATCAGTCTTAAAAGGTTGTAAGTAGAAGTTACGACTTTCTTATTCTAAGCCAGTGAAATACTTGTTATATGATTTTTAAACCTATCTTGAATTGAAACATAACACAAAATAAGGTCTCTCAGTTCAACTTACTTGAGAAGTCCTGGTACAGATGTACCGGTGAATGTGCACACGATGGGATTGGAGTTAAACTGTGATATAACAAGCTGTACTCTCATGTATGCTGTGTGGAACTCTATCGGTGAAAATGTCACTGATACTTCTGTCTCGCCATTGGCAGGAATTATACCTGTACAAACAAAATATCCATTAAACATTAAGCCTTGCATGGATTTTAAAGCAATTGTAATAGAAATTTTCACATGAAAATAAATTGCTTTAAAATAACTCACTAATTCAATGAAAAGCCATGTATTAACCCACATCCGGTTGGATGGGATTTGAAACCCACGACCCCAACAACGCCTAGCACTAAAGTGCCCACGACCATACCGACTGTCCACCGAAACTATTATTAACAAAAATTGTATTTTACTTTCAATGTAAAATCTAACTATCAACTAACATAGTAATCGTAATCGTTTCTTTTATTGTCTGGTATACTAGGTCATGTGTTCAGAATGGACCAATCCAGACTTCCAAAGGTTGCTTTACGATGGACCACCACCTGGGAAAAGGAAACTTGGTAGGCCAAACACAACCTGGCAAAGAACAGGAACACAAGAACTGGAAGACATGGGTCTATCAATGAGGGAGAAGCTCAAATACTAGCCAAGGATAGGACCAAGTGGAGAGGGATTAGCCTTATGTCCCACCAGGGACGGAATGGAATAAGGAAATACATTACCTGTCATAGGATGTATACTGAATGCTTGGTGTGACTGTAAGTATGTCAGCTGATATTCAAAATCTATCGGAGCTTCACATCTCAATGGAAATACCTTCGTCATCCTAAAAATACAACAACATCAATGTACACAATCTGTTATGAAGAAATTATAATAATAATCTAATGATAATTAAATAGTAACTTCATGATAACAAGTAACACTTTGAGGGTTACACTTATGAGTGCAATGATTTAATATATACTGAAAAACAAGACTTTTTACAAGGAATCTTTCTGAAGTTTAAAATTGTGAACATTTAACATTGCCAACAATTTCACAATAACAGATTCACGAAATGTTGACGTCGCCATAATATATGTGTCACTTACTTGTGACCAACAGGAACAGGTGGAAAGTTGAACAATTGTGGGAAATCTTTAGTACTCATCACTGGATATGCATGTATCGGAATCACCAAATTCTCTTCTCCCTAATTTTGAAAAGAAATATGTAAACAATACATTTATACATTATTAATTTATCAAAAACATTTTGATAATGTCCACTATTTTTAGTGTAAAGCAAATTTTTATCCACATGATTGATTGTTATTCTTCATTTCTTGTTCCAGTAAGTAAAGCTATCTAATTTGCGTAATAATTTAGAAATATAGGCCTATATATATTATACATAGTTTTAAATAAACATGTAAATTAAGTTTGTCTCAATTAAATTTCTATTGATGACCTACTAAAATTTAAATGAAATTATTAATTCCTGTATAGTTTACTGAATACTACAATATAAATGGGCAGATGACTGATTCTGTGTCTGAATTTAAATTAAACAAAGTATGACTTTGATAACAGAATTTGCAAAATGTTTTTAAACTTGTGAAGTTGAGAGACCAATTTGGTAAAATGAGTGAATGTTCCCCTTTGCCTAACAGAAAACTCCTGGATTTTCCATCAGTCCTCAAGTCCTTACTGACAAATTTTGATTAAGACCGACAGAAAATAAAGTTTTAACAGAGCCTGGTGCTATAATTTGACTTACTGGACAATTTATACGAATACAATCATAATAGTATCGCCATTCGTCTGGTGTAAACTCTATCGTACATTCTAGGGTAAGTCCAGGAACAAGCCTTTCCTGAAAATGTAAAACAAATAATAGAAAATTGTATAAGAAGTTTAAAGTAGTAGTAATGTTAGATTTCCGATAAACATATCACTGAATTTTCACTTACATTGTATCTAAATATAAAACAGCTGTATTCATTGTCTACAAAAAATTAATGAACAACTTATATTAAAATGCATCTACTTATCATTAATATACCTGGATGATTAAATTTCGTGGATTTCTTGGGTGACATCAACCACAAAATTAGATCCACCACAAATATTATGATAATTCTGTACAGTATCTGACTCAGTGGACAATGTAACCTTGAAATATTACATCCCAAAGAAATGGTCTATTTCACAAAAAGCACAAATTTTGTCCCATTAAATTAAATGATTTTTATAGTATGTATGACAATGGATGCCCCTGAAAATCCCAAGTTTCTAGTTGACTATGCCAAGGGACATTATATAAATAACTCTACTGATTGAATCTGAATAAAAATGAAAGGCCCTAGAAAGGAAATGTTTATTTAGATGCAAGTAATAAGAAACAGCAACGGTGATGCATACACATACTTACATTTTTTGTATATTTGATATAAAAGTATTTTGTTTGTGGAGGAATGATGTGCATTCTGATGACCTCAGTTGATACGTTCACAATACTAAGCGACATAGTATGTTTTTTATCAACTTCAAATCCACCAAAATGAATCACAGAAGGTTTGGCCAATACCATAGCATTTTGGGCAATTTTGGTATAAACCTCTGAAACGATAAAAACATTAAACATGAGATCTGTCATCAATCTCCATTCAATCAATGATCAATCTTTAACATGATATAATTAGGTTACTTGAAAAGTCTTGAACAAGTTTACCATACAAATAAATATATTGCTTTGATATAGTTAGATTTTAATAGATCTGTATGAAATAGGGCTGAACTTTAATAGTTGACCATTATGAACTTGTAAGATTCCTTAACATACAAAGGAATGAATATGAAATCATGGATTTGAGTCCCATGCTCAGTTTCGTACTATATAGATGATACTTTAATTAATCATTCTTATAAAAGGTGGCCTGAAATGCCTCAGGTTTGTGAGTATATTTTACTTAGGGTCCTACCAAAGAAAGAATCAGAAAAGGTCAACAGATGAGTAAGTGACTGTGGAGGCGAGGTATACATCCACGCTTTTAACATCCTGGAATTCAACAAACACCAATAAAGACATTCAAAACACAAAATTGGTGCTGCAAATTACATGGGTACCCTAGCTCATTTCAAATATGTTCCTAAATTGGTGAACTTTAAAAACTGCTAACGTGCAAGACAACCTCAGGGTTACCAATCCTTTTATCTTTAGTGTCCCGTGTACAGCACCGATACACGCGAGACTAACTCTGTATTCAGACTTCACAGATAGCTGTCGGACCATCAGACAAGTTCGGTCTCGGTCCAGTGCAACCCGCCTTTCGGTTGAACTGCCTGTTTTTTGCAGATGACTGATGTTGGCGAAAAAATTCAATCTGACCGACACTTTCTCCAATTAAGTCTGTCAAATCATCAGATTTCGGTGACTATCGGGAAGGGATTACAGTCGTTTCGTACACTCCTATTGTATATGTATTTATAATTGGTATAATTAGCGTAATTAATATGTGTTTGCTACGATGTTACAAGATGTTTTTCGCGACTCTGAATTGGTTAATAGTTTTCTATTTAATATCAAATAATTTAAGTATAAATAATTATAGAAAAGAAATAAAATTAATTTTACAAGTATACCGTTATTAAAGAATATTATTGAGTACATACAATGATATAATTACGTGAACTGAAAATAATTCAAAAAGCGTATACAGTATATATAAAAAAATTTTATATGTATTATGAGTAACCATGTAATGTAAGATTAATTTGTATATATACATTTACAGATCTATATTATTATCATGAGTTTTAAAATACGCCAAAAAGCCTGTGACATATAGGTCCATTGGGCTGGGTATTTTATAATATAATCGCTAAATCAATGGTTTATGTTGTATAAAGTGTGCATAAACGATTAATAAATTAGGCTTCCTGGAACTGTGTGTTACATGTTCTACATAAAATGTATGTTTCTTGTTGAGTGTTCTGTATAAATTGTCCATATTCTTTATTAAATGTAAAAATAATTACTTGCATCGTTCTAGTATGATACTAGACTACCTTAATTGCAAATTAAAACTTTGGATGGGTTCCGTGTAGTCTATTCAATTGTCGAAAAATAGACGATTTTTATAGTTTCATAGGGTGTTCTAGCTAGGACACTTTCGTATGAAAATGGACACTGCAGTTTCAGGATATACTCTATTTATATAAATCCCTGGCAGTTTGCATGTCCAATAAATCACACACAGAGAGAAATTCTGTTAAAACTGGAGCGAAAAATGATGTAATGGATATGAAAGCATAATTGTTTTTCCGTTTTTGAAACTTAGAAAAAATATCTTCCGATATATAGCTCTATACACTTTGAATGTGCGTATTTTAACAGTTTCATGTTCGTAAATGTGCTGATTTCACGCTAAAATGTGCTTATTTGTTGCATGTTCATGTTGTCAACTTCAGATATTATAATAATATGCTGATTGATATCAACGTTAGTACACTATGTGCTGTATTCATTGTTATTGTTTGTTTTATGTGTACAGTATGTATTTAAAAATGAAATAAATGATAAAATACAGCCAATAAAAAACATTCTGTATTGTGACAATTTGTGCGAATAACAAGTAGAATCTACACACACAAAGGCATGAATAACAGATCAATTACAAATAAATAGACCAATTAACACTGTCTACAATAGGAGTGTACGAAACAACCGACACTTTTCAATAGTATACGAAACAACCGACCGATAGTGTACGAAACAACCGAATTTTACAGTATACGAAACGACTAGTGTACGAAACGACTGGCTCCCTCGGGAAGTCTGTCCAGTGTTACCAACCAGTTCATTTCTAGTTTATAAGGAACACTAAATAGCGTTTTAGAAATGACCAAGTGCTCCGGCTGAGGATTAATCCATGGACTTCTAGATATGTAGTCCATGAAACATACAAAGAGTCTAATATTAGGGCAAATTAGCATTAATTATGAACATGCTTGACTACTGATCGAGAGGTCCTATCGGGTCCCTAAATGTTGGAGTCTCAAAAGGGTGACATCCATTGTAAAATGTCAATTACGTTGAGTATCATTGCTTTCTTACTTGTTTCCAGCAAATGGTTGGGAACATGTTGAGATTTCCGTGGTTCCTCCAGTTGCATGGTTTCCAGCAAAAGTCCGGAATTATCTAGGGGACCGTGGGGCCCCACAGGGCCCCTGGACATCGTTTCAACTGCTGGCATTTTGCAGCTAGACTCAGTATGTTACGTTTGATTATAAGGCATGAATAATTCTCTCAGGATTACGACAAATGAATATAAATTCCACTTTTTCTATAAATATTTATTAAAACAACCAATATTCCGCCATGTTGTTTATAAGTTATGCGGCTGAATACGCGTAATAAAAAGTTCTTAAAATATGTTCGATTCTGTATAATAATATTGAATAAATTGAAAAGATATTGATTACATTTATTCTTAAATAATAAATATTTGAAAGACAATGGCCATTTTATAAGGTATTTAATCAAATTTGTGCATTCATCATTTATTGCGCCCGAAGGACTACTTTTTGTTCCTATGACAACAAAGAGTTATCGTTACTGAATTGGCTACTCTTCTTATCGGAGATAGTGCGCGAAATTTCAAGCAGCGTTCGCATTAAATGTTGTGTAGATTTTTCTGTGTTTATACGTTACAGATCGGTTAGGTATGATAAATTATTTGTTTTGATGAATTGTTCGTTAATTATGTTGGGTTAAATCAGGTTGTCACGAACGCTATGTTCAATATGGACTTGATTTTTACCAGTTTACAAGTGTCATGCCCTGGAGATTTGTACTTTCAGTTTGATTATAAAGAATATTGGTCAAACTTGATGTGCCCCCGCACTTATTAATTAGTGAGGTCATACAACATGTCTGTCTGTCCATATGATTGTACGTCTAGGGAACTGTGGCGTAGTGGGAAGGAGCACACTTTGACCGTTCGGGATGAAGAGGTTCCGCGTTCAACCCTTCTCTAGATCACACTGAGCAAGAATAATCCATATTAATCCACCTCAACCGAGGTGTAAATTGGTACCTGTGAGGACAATGTATGCCTGGGCGCTGCAGGTTGATGTTGGCTGACACACCCTCAGAAGAGAAATACTCGAATGTAGGTTTCATTGGGTAGCCAAATGACCAGAGGAAGTTAAAATGTCAAGGGAGGTCGAGTGGCTGAACAGCTGAAAATAAGCCCTTGAACATTTGTAACCCCAATCACATAGTATGGTCATCACCGATTCGCTAATTCTGACAGTCTGTGAATGTAGGATTTTTAACTACGTACTTGCCCAAATTTGCAAAACTGAACATTTATCTAAATTTACGGATTTCTTTAAATTTACACACTTTCTGTAAAGTTAGATTTTGTAATTGGTAAATTTATAGATTACGATAATCTGAGTTACATTTTTCAAGATATAAACACTGATTAACTTTTATTTATTTCATTATTAAAATTAAACTTAATTTTTTTACTGAAATTTGACTGTTTGTTATTTTAACCCTCTATTGGAAATGTTAATTTACAGATTGAACCTTTTTGTAGATTTACAGAAATTATGTAAATTTACAGAATGATGTTATGTAAATCAAACACTTTACTAGAATAGTTTAGAATAATTGGCTGGCCCTTCCAATAGGGGTGACACTATAATAAACAAACACTTTACCTAGTTTTCCTAAATTATGTGTGCATTGTAATTATAAATCTGGTTTCAGATGTGACAAGCAGGATGGCTTCCAATGTAGGAGTTATACGTAGATTAGATGAAGTCGTGGTTAATCGTATTGCTGCCGGTGAAGTTATACAAAGACCAGCAAATGCCTTGAAAGAAATGATAGAGAACAGGTGAGTGCAGGTCCTTTCATTCCTAACATAAGCAGGGTGGCCACAGACTCTGGAAAACAGGGAAAATGCCCAAAATAAATTCCCTGCAGGGAAAAATCAGGGAATTTCAAAAATGGGCAAAATCAGGGAATTATCAGGGAATTTTACAAATAGTCTTGTAATTGTTAATTTGCCATTTGTTTTGGTGAAAAGTATGAAATGTGAATTTTCGTGCTCGCTTCGCTTGCAAAATAAGTTTACTCTATATAAACATATTATCAGGTAGCTTCAAATAGAAATAGTAAGATAAAGATTGCACCATATCTTATATTGCCTTTAGGTTTTATGTTACATAAGAAAACAACCTTGACTAAATCATGGTCGCAAACTACACACAAATCATGGAAAATAACCTTTTGGTCAGGGAAAAATCAGGGAATAATCAGGGAATTTCATTCTTCATTTTCTGTGGCCACCCTGCATAAGATACAAGTATTTTAAGGTGTCAAGCGTGGGAGTTCCAGGACCTTAAAAAAAAAAATTAAAACGAAAATTGGCAAATACTAATTGAAAACCCTGCAATTAGTACTCGTGAAAATTTCAGCAACAATGTTTTTGCTTTTCAAGGGTATTTTTACATTACTTGTGCACCACAGAATGTGTAAACTGACAGAGCGAAAAAGTTTTTGTAATGATTGTTTGGTCCAAATTAGTAAAAGTAAAAAGATTTTCTGTTAGTCTGATTCTAACTTTGTCAGGACTGAATGTCTGACAATTTTTGTAAAATCTGAAAAAAAGGAATAAAAAATTCTAGGTAGAGTCAGAGTAACTCCAAGTTAAGCATTTTGTAAAGGTCAGTCTATGAATCTAAAATGTTACTGATTTAAATCATGTTTATTTTACAGCCTCGATGCCAAATCTTCCACAATAACAGTTGTAGTGAAACAGGGAGGATTGAAACTGCTACAGATACAAGACAATGGTTCTGGTGTCAGGGTACTTACTTTTATACTGAATTCTTTCTGATTGTGCAAACTATAAAATGGTTTGTCCTATAATCTGCCGATATTTGGTGAAGTGCTTGTTGAATGCCTGTATATCCCACAAACAAGCACACTGATATACGTATATAACAAAATGGTCTGAATATGTCATGGATGTTTAGGCAGAAGTTTGTTTATATTACAGATCAATCGTGTGAGTTACATAACTCACAAATCATGCTGGAAGGCAAATGATGCTGGTAGGCATGAATTTTAAAAAGAAAGAATGCTGAGTGGGCAATATCGATTAATTGGAATAAATCTTTCTTAAAGCAACAATCAACATCTTTCTATTATTTTATAGATGCTTTGTTATGTGTGTGCCTCCTTAGCTCAGTGGTTAATGCGCTTGCCGTCAAATCTGGCGACCGGGGTTCAAATCCGGGTGGAGGTACATATATATGCCTGTCATGTTTCAGTAGAAATAAAGCAAATGAAGGCTATGCTCGGTTATGTAAGAAAATAACACCTTACAAAAAAATTAGCTCGGAGCCTCCATCTGTGAGGCGGCACCTTTAAAGTCAAATAAAACAGTAATCTGTTTTCATGTTTGTTTGTGCTTCTGTTTTAACTTCAGAAAGATGATATGAACATTGTATGTGAGAGATTTACTACAAGCAAACTTAATAAATTCGAAGACCTTAACTCCATAGCAACGTATGGTTTCCGAGGAGAAGCTTTAGCCAGCATCAGTCATGTAGCACACGTTACCATAGTTACCAGAACAGCTGATTCCAAATGTGCATTCAGGTAAGAATCCATTCTCATCAATCAGTGGTAAGTCAAGTCCCTAGACTTCAGTAGCCTTATTCACCAACATGGTAAGACTGAAACTCAGACTTAGACTTAAAATTGATGAAATTTATAATCACAGCCACTTCTTTGCATTTATATCTAATCATTAGATCTTTTATTTGATTATATGTTGCTATTCACTGAACATGTATTCCCATTTATATCAAAATCGGCACATTTATAACAACATGAGAGCGAATTGAATATCTGACAATATTTGTGAATAAGGCCCCAGATGATAAAAATATGCTGGTTGAAAGAGAATGTAATAAAATAACTGTACCACATACCGGCACAGAGTGGATAGGGCGTCCGTCTGGGAAAATATGTTCAGGTGAAAAATAAGCTGGTCAAGCAAGAAAGTATTGAGGTAAAAAGCGATCCTGTGAAAGCCTTGGCTGACATGATCCTGTAATTAATACACTGGATTTGTAACCTGCTGATCTGTGTTTGATTCCAGGACTCGGCAGGTCATGCCCTTTTGCCCTTCCATGAAAGTTCGATACAGTTTATGTTTTCCTACACATGTAAAGCAAATCATGGTTTCTTGTGGAAGGGTAAGTTAGTACTGGTTAAGATACAGTCCAGGAAAACTGCTGCTGTATAATACTGAATTACTTTTTGTGGTCAGTAGAATTGGTCAGTAAAGAAAGACAACTCTTACAAACCTTTTTCTTTTGCACCAGATTACCTCCCTTTCAAGATACAAAAATCAATGGACAAATGTTGTTCTGAATTTATTCATACAATTACTAGAACGCTCTTATTGGTTGCCTCAGTGTTGAACAGAACTCATCATATTTTCCCCAGAAAAACTTCAACATACAAAAAGACCTTAATTTGTCTGATACATAGGAATGATAATAATAACGATTTTATTTTAAAGGGACTGTGTCACTTTTCAGCATATTGCAAAAATCTAATAAAATTGTTAAATATTCACTTTATTTTGGCATAGATGCCTGTATATCCCATAAACAAGCAAACTGATATAAATATAACATGTGAAACATCAGGATTTTGTAATTATTGAATTATTTAACTAAGTTGGGCAAGTCCAGTTTTCCCTGTGAGCCTCAAAATAATTTTATAATTTTTTTTGTCAGAATCAGAAGTGGGATAGGAATTGACCATCTTACAGAAGCAATCTTTGTTGAGTAATAGTTGCATTTTAAACTGGTTGCTTGTTTAATGGCCTTTAAAAGTATCCTTTATTTATTTCTGTATATTTTGTTACAGAGGTTGTTACCTAGATGGCAAGTTGAAAGAAGCTGTCAAACCATGTGCTGGCAACGTCGGTACCCAAATCACTGTAAGTGCTTTCTGCCATCTTATACTGTACGATAGGTACGATTTTTGTGGGGGTTTCAATTTCGTGGAATTTGTGGTTCAGCTTCAAACAGAAAATCAAATCCTATTGAGCAATAATTTTGACACCTCATATTTATAATTTTAAATGCAAAGTCCCCGAATTAACGTTCTATCCAAATGGTCTTTCTTACTCTGTAGGTAATAAAAGTATTATTATTATTATAACATGTCAGTCTGTTCGTTTGTTTGAGAATATTTTGCTTGAAAATAGAAGAAAAACTTGATTTTCAGTTGGAACCACTGTCCATAATTGGTTCTTATATCAACTGTGAAAGTACTTGTCATCTATTTGCTAGGGCTCTTGAACTTAGCGTACCATACATATATATAACTACTTATGTAATGAGTTCTTGTTTACAATATATATTACACCTTTTCACATATATTACACAGGTGCATTTAAATGAAAACTACATTATGTCCCTTTGGTTTACTAAGGTCCTATCTAACATTTGACTATGATGAAACATACAACCTTCTTGCGCCAGAATTTATTTAAGTAAGCTAAATAAAAAATGTTTGATATTGAATGTTTATTTTACTGTTTTCTAATAATAGATGTGTCAAACAATAATTTGTGTACACCACATGACATATGTTTATGTACAAGTGATACTTATTTTGTAGTCATTCATTGAAACCAGTGACCGTAATGTGTCAAATTGACAAATAATTTTATAAAATAAAATTACATTTTTTCAGAGGTCATTAGCACCTTGGTTGACCAGGTATTCCTGTATACATCTAAAAGATGGCAATATTGAATCTGAAGGTGAAGAGATATGCTTACTGTAATTTTTATACGCCCGTTTGAAAAACGGGACGTATTTCAAACGGGCCGTATTATGTGAACACCCTTGGCGGGCGGGCGGGCGTGCGTGCGGGCGTGCGTGCGGGCGTGCGTGCGTGCGGGCGGCGGCGTCCAATATTTGTCTGTACTCTAACTCAAACAGTTTTTGTCCGATCGTCTTCAAACTTGCTGACAATGCTTATGAGTGTAATATCTAGGCCAAGTTCGATTATAGGCCAAATCGGTGCCGGCCTTCTTGGGTTATGGTCCTTCTTTTACCAAAAAATGTGAAATTGGCCTTGTCTGTACTCTAGCTTAAACAGTTTTCATCCGATCATCTTCAAACTTGCTGACAATGCTTATGGGTGTAATATCTAGGCCAAGTTCGATTATAGGCCAAACGGTGCAGGCCTTCTTGGGTTATGGTCCTTCTTTTACCAAAAAATGTGAAATTCGCCTTGTCTGTACTCTAGCTTAAACAGTTTTCATCCGATCATCTTCAAACTTGCTGACAATGCTTATGGGTGTAATATCTAGGCCAAGTTCGATTATAGGCCAAATCAGTGCAGACCTTCTTGGGTTATGGTCCTTCTTTTACCAAAAAATGTGAAATTGGCCTTGTCTGTACTCTAGCTTAAACAGTTTTCATCCGATCATCTTCAAACTTGCTGACAATGCTTATGGGTGTAATATCTAGACCAAGTTCGATTATAGGCCAAATCGGTGCAGGCCTTCTTGGGTTATGGTCCTTCTTTTACCAAAAAAATGTGAAATTGGCCTTGTCTGTACTCTAGCTTAAACAGTTTTCATCCGATCATCTTCAAACTTGCTGACAATGCTTATGGGTGTAATATCTACGCCAAGTTCGATTATAGGCCAAATCGGTGCAGGCCTTCTTGGGTTATGGTCCTTCTTTTACCAAAAAAATGTGAAATTCGCCTTGTCTGTACTCTAGCTTAAACAGTTTTCATCCGATCATCTTCAAACTTGCTGACAATGCTTATGGGTGTAATATCTAGGCCAAGTTTGATTATAGGCCAAATCAGTGCAGGCCTTCTTGGGTTATGGTCCTTCTTTTACCAAAATAAATGTGAAATTGGCCTTGTCTGTACTCTAGCTCAAACAATTTTCATCCGATCGTCTTCAAACTTGCTGACGATACTCATGGGTGTAATATCTAGGCCAAGATAAGTTTAAAGATGATTGTTCAAAAATGTTTTGACATAATATGGGCTTTTATTTCATAATCAATATTTTTTTCACTAGCACAACCAAGACGGGCGTATTTTGTGACATTTTGGCATCTTGTTTTATGTTGGCGATTAAATTTCATGGATTTCGTGGTTCACCTCCAGCCACAATTCATATTCCATCAAACATTAGCTTTGGCCCTTGTATTTATTACCTGAAATAACCTGAAGTAATGTCCCATCGAAATGATCTTTTTTACCACGACCTAGATATTCCATCCCATCGAAATGAAATGATTTTACAGTAAGTGGAAGAAACGTATGCCACAAAATTTTGGTATTGAGTTAATTTTACACTTGTGTTACAATTGTCACTTCTCTTCTCAAACTAATCCAGAAAATTGCTCGGTGATTTTTCTTGGCTAGTTTTACTGCCTTATAAGGGCGCTTTTCCCCTTGCAAAATAAGTATTGCATTGGTTGTAGTGTTGTTGTAGTTACATTAACCTCCAATATCTTCAATGTCCTGTGGTTGCACTAGTTAACCCATTTGTCAATATTTCAAGTTGTAAATGGAAATGGATAAAGAAATTTTGTTGAAGCATCAATATCTTTTGATGACTGCTCTAAGTGCTTGTCTAGTAATTTCTGGTTGATTCAATAAGTAATACTATTACAATGAGAGAATTATCCCATTCGTAAGAATAGCGGGGATTGCCGTTAAATCAGAACACTCAGTTAAACCTAGATAAATATATAGTATATTTACAATCATTCTCAGTTGACTTTGAAAGGACTGTAGGAGCATCCAGTCCGGGCATCATGTCCCTAACAGTGACAGCTGCACGAGTTAGTAATCAAAAATTATGCCGACTGTAACATGTGTACATATGTTGCCATGTCGACGATAAAATCTCCCATAAATGTTCATATTATAATATAACTCAGTTTTTAGTTAAACACCTCTGATTCCTATTTGTATATATATATATGATATTAGTAGTAAAAAGTATTTTGCAATCAGCCTGCTTAGCCCAACCAGGTCCCAAGTTCACTTTAGAATTAGCTATCAGGATCAGGATCAAGATCAAATATATATCCTTGGAAATTCAGCAGATATGTTAAGCTTAAGCTTGGTATTTTTATACATGTGGGTAAAGAAAAACACATCCTTCAATTTTAAAGACATTAAAATAAGTTTTTATTGTCAGTTATAAAAATACTGACTTGATCCTCGTTTTAATAATTGATCCTCGTTTTTAAGGATCAGTTTCAGTCTCAATTACAATAAATCACTTATGCAACAGAAAAATGATGGTTTGAATAGTTTGAACATGTCAATTTGAAGTATATTAGATATTCTCTACATGGCTGTAAGTTGTAATTGCCAAAAGTTACCAAAAACTATTTTCAGGATCAAATTTGATCCAGATCAGTTGATCCTTTGTGAACACGGGCCAGTTGATCACGAGACTTCTGATCTCGGGGTTGTAGGTTCGTATCCCGGACTGACCAACTCAAATTTACTAATAGTCTGATGAGACTTTAAACCTAGGTCCCATGTACGGGTGCTATACACCTGGCATGTAAAAGAACCAATGGTGTCTCTGGAACGAGTACACCTCCTGTATGTGCACTATCCCCTGAAACTCTTCTGGGGTACCTATTTTAACGACATTTGAATGTTACGATTGTAATTGATTATGCCAAGGGTCAAGCAACTTTGCAGGGCTCGACACTAACACTGGTCCCCTGGTGGGAGGCCAGTGAAAATCAAGAAGGACCAGTGAAAATTTTGAAGGACCAGTAACTGTTTTATTTACAAATTGTATGTTTCTTTGCTGGGGGACCAGTGACCAAAAACAGTAAGTGTCAAGCCCTGGCAAGGGGGTAATACCAGTATTATTTTTGAACTACTTTGGTATGTTGTGACCTGCAGGATCCCTCCACCCAGAGGTAGTCTTGCCTGCATCGGTGCTATACACCAAGCACAGTAAAGAACTACAGAGTCCTTTTAGAGTTCCGACAATGTGCCTGGATTCCGTGTATAAACAGACTTGTTGTCTCTTCCTCAAAGCCTATTCTCGGTATCGACATTACGGGTTAAAACCTGTTGTCTTGATTCCGGAATTTTACGATCAGAGGGGTAAAAACCTATTATGGTCTATGGCAGGCGAGTGTAAAAACATTCTTATTTCAACATTTAAACAGACGAATGGTATATAAACTTTCACTGAATTTTATCACGAGAAATGTTTGCTTTTTAGGCTTTAGTAAACAATATCCTAAATAATGGTTTATATTTGAAATATTGTACTTCATTTTAGACTGCTGCTTCCGAAGCTCTACACGGACGGTTAGAAAATAAACTTATTTTTTAAGTTAAACATATGCTTTTTGCAAAACATGTTGTAAAATAGTGTTCTTATTGTGTTACAGCAAGACTTTTTACAAATTCTGCCTTTTAACAAAAATAAACGCAATTTTTATTCCTGCTTGCTCTATACGCCATATGAATCTTCCTCCTGACATACTCAGGATATCTGCGAGTGCATAGCTACATAGTTACACAATGCTAGCAACGAGATCTATGTAAAATACCTTTCTGCCTATAGAACAATGGGTAAATTGAAATAGCCATATTTTATCACCTAATAAAAAATGGTTAATTTAATAAACACAAAGAAGGCCAATTGCATGTGCTATGTTAAAATGTACCATTAGGTACTTAGTTTATACATGTGTATTATAAATTGTCCTTGCTAAAAATACTGTCCACATAATGTAGAAATCACCTGGGGCATCTTGTTATTGAATGTTCACGTTAATTATGTTAATTAACGTTTGGCTAATTATAGATTTATCAGTACAGTGTGTGATCAAGTCGTTCACACTAAGGTCAAAGGTCACAAAGTAAGTTCAAAATTGACCAATCAGGACTGACTGTGGGCGGAGTCTAAAGGTGTGACCAGGACTATAAACTTTCTATTTATAGATAATATTGTGACTATATAACTGTATATTTAGATGATTTATGCGTACATACTGCCTGAAGTACAGTGTTATACTATGTCCTGTTTATACCATATGTTAATGATGAATGATCGATGAACATAATTGACATGTTATATATAGTTAGTTATATGTATAAGATATGTAAGGATATGATATATCAATATCATACATCACAAGCTCCCACGCCTAATGACTCATCATCTCCTGGTTATTTTACTTGGCCTTACCCAGTTGGGCTGTATCCATCATTCCCAGACACCAGTTTTCCACAGTTCTTTGAACACCATTCCCTGCACAGGGTCAAGTACAGTTTCTCTGAGACACGCATCCCTTCAATGGAATGTATTGTGTATCATATAAATAATCTGCCTTAAAAATCCAATCTCACAATAGTTATTTTTTAGTTGCCTGTCTCGGGTTATCTTCCTTAAGCTGCTCATATAATTTTAAAGCAGCCAGTGCTATTATAACCTTATATAAGTCTTATTATAATCTGCCTTTTGTAGCCAATCTGAATCTTACCTGCCTGATGCCTCATTATTACCTGCCTTAAACAGCTGATCTCATTATGACCTACCTTAAACAGCTTATCTCATTATTACCTGCCTTAAACAGCTGATCTCATTATGACCTACCTTAAATAGCCAGTCTCATTCTGCTTGAATCTCAAGTCTCAAAAGTCTTGGTAAAGAGATTTTATCATTAGTAATTGACTGCTATATTAAGGTGATTGCTTGATTTAGGTGTTCTCTTATGTAAGATATAACTCCATTTGCAGGTTGAGGATTTATTCTACAATATTTCCACGAGAAGGAAAGCTTTAAGAAGTCCCGCAGAGGAACATGCCAAAATTGTTGAAGTGGTCAGTAGGTACGTATTGAGTTTTCACGACAATTGTTGATGGTTAAAAAATCATCTGCAGGTTTTTTTTTGTATTTATATAGCCATTAATGGGCTACCATATGTCCCAATTAAAAATTGTATATGGGTGTTTTTCCAATTTCAAGCAAAATTTTTAATAATGCTTTATTCATAAAAAAATTTCTTTAAAAAATTGATCCCTTTTACTAAAAAACCAGAGCACCACCTACGAGTGCTGGCAGTCCGACTTTCTTGTTTTGATAGTAACAAGAGCAGATAAATCAATAAATATAAGTAACAGGGTTATCAGCCTTGTCAGTATGGACTCCCGTCTCGACCATAACTCAACTCTTTTGACAACTCACACTATAACAACTTCAAATGCTATGAAATGAAAAGCACTGAATTAAACAGGCCTCGACAAATTTTTCAAAAGCCACTCGTCCGGCAGCGGTGCCAAAAAACTACTCGTCCAGCAGCAAAATTAACTCTCCTGTATTTTTCAGTCAAAGAAAAATTTGGAAATTCGTTTTGAACGATGTGATTCTCGTCTCAAACTGTCAATAAAATTGTGAAAAATATAAATGTGTTCCGCATTTCCGCTCCTTTCTCCATTCTGAAGCAGACAACTTTTGATCAGCTTGATTGGTAAATTCACTGTGTCTATACGAACTTTATTCTTCACGGGATGACCACTATGTTGGCATCAAATTTTGTGCTTAATTACGAAAACCTATGGACGGGCTTTGTTTGTTAGTCCATACATTCATACATATTATTCATTTTGCACACTGTGACGAACCAAAAACGTCGCTTTAACGCTAAAAGTTATGTTTCGATCGATTAAATTAAGAACAGTGTCATTCATTAATCGAGCATAACCGGGGAATTCCCGTGACGTCACAGCGCACTCATGTTTTGATTCTTCCAACTTTCGTTTTTGACTGACAGATGGTCGGGCGTTTGTATCGAATATGAGATTTTTTTTATCGAATTATGTTGTTTAATGCGCGATTAATTATTGAAACTTGATTGTTTTCTGCCAGAAATTGCACTCGTCCTGCAGTTTTCTGCCAGAAATTGCACTCGTCCTGCAGGACGAGCGTTGCTGGATGTTGACTCGTCCGATGTGAATTTCTACTCGTAATTACGAGCGGACCAGTGGATTTGTCGAGCCCTGTTCAAGTTAATCTAACATAGCACTTAGTAATTGTGTTCATATTGGCTTGATCACATCTGAAATATAGGATTTGAACTTTTGGCGATGAGGAATTAATCTGGAATTTATAATATTTTGGGTCTTCTGCTCATTTTAATCAGGTACAAAAAATATTGACCTTAATCCTTTGCTATTGCTATTATGATTTAAAGAGGCATCGCATATTTCAATGGATCATTTATGGATATTTATGGAACAAAAACATGGATAACTATGAAAGTAGTTTTTACTGCGGGATTACATTGAATTCAGAATTTCCCAAGTAAATCTATTTGGGCCAAAACATTGCTAAAATTCCGAATCACAACGCAATGGGCTATGTTCCCAAAATAGGGTAAAAAACACAGGTCTGAATATGGATGTCTTCTTATGTTTATTTATAATGTCGGCTGATTTAATGTGACACATTGATTAAATGTTTGATATTATTGTTATGTTTGGGCGGACATGACGATGATCAACAAATAATAAACAGTTTTAGTTCACCAACACATCATTTGTCAATGGTTCGCCATTGTCAGCCATTGCAATTACTGTAAAGTTATTAATGTAACAGGTCCCACTTTGCGTGTGTTTTATTAGCGCCGGTAAAATATGTCTTTGGAACAGAATTGGTTTAGTTGTTATGAATCGAGAGCAGTTAGTGTTATTTGAGCGACATTTGGCAGAACCGTTTGTCAGAAACAGTAGACTGTTTCTGGTCCTTCTGGATTTTCTCTGGTGTATCAAGATTTTCACTTGCCCAGTGTTAGTGTCGAGCCCTGAATGTGTATGCCTCATTGCAATTTCCAGAAATTGACCAGTTAATACACTTCGCTACTACCATGATAGTTTCTAAGTTATGCACTAAGTAACTTAGACATTCTACATTCTGTACACAGTTCACAGAGGGGCTATTTCTGTCATATACTTCACCTGTCACAAAACCTCATTTCCTCTGACATCTGAGTGCATTTTTAGTTTCGCATGCGAGCCTTTAGGGTTGTATAAGCTGTATGTTGTCTTGGTTCGACTTGGTTTGTAACCCCCTAAATAATGGGAGAAAATTGAACATCACGTTCTGTCGATTCAATAAGTTGTACTAATAAGGGAACTATCCCATTGGGAAGAATAGTGGGGAATACTGTAAAATCGGGTACTCCGAATTGAACCTATATAATGATAGTCCTGACTGATAAGCTAATGTTTACAACCTTATCAATAAACGTTGAACGGACTTTACTAGCAGGAATGATCTTTGCTACCTCTTAATGTTTCGTGTTATCTATTAAAGAGCCTATAAGTCACGTATATTGCGTGGATAATGACTTGATCGTGACCTTTATGTATGAATATATTAGCGGGCTCAATGCCTTACTTTGAGTATATTTATTTCCACCAGCAAATTGTGCAATAATGGACCTTAAGATTTGTATTCATATTAAACATCAAGAGTCTTGATATCTATAGTACCAGTATTTATTATTATAGACAGTACCCAAGTACCTGTAACATTTTCTTAATTACAGCAAAATTTGTTCCTTAGTTATAGCTACAAAATCCTATGAAATCCTAAAAAAACCCTCAAACTTGATATTTCCTAGAGATTTTATGAGAAATTTCCCACCAACCTTCATTATAAGTTTGGTTACTTACATGTTCATTATTTTTCTTGCGCAAAGCTGTTTCATATGACTAATCAAACAATCCTCAACCATATTTCTGAGAACGATAGTTCTGTATCGTGAATTTTCACTTTTTTGTCTCATCAAGCTGTTTTGCTGATTAGTGGGGCACTGTTACCTTCCACAGTGGAGAATGACACGTGTGATTGCCATGTCTATTGAACAGTATACTGTGTATGTTGTAATAAGTTAGGAAATAAGGGATTAATAATATTGGCCAAATTATCAAATTCCCTGACCTAAATTTGGCAATTAAGACTACTGCCTTCCATGTCCGATTTCCAAAGACGATGAGTATGTGTACTTTTTGTCTCTCTATATTAACTGATTAATTTTGCAATGGGTTAATTATCAAAGTGGCGCTTAGATAAAGGTTCCCTATATTTATTCCCCCCCCCCCATATTTGATGAGGCTGTACATTGCTTTGCATGGGTCTGTCAGTCTGTTGATTGGTCAGTAGACCAAACATTTACGTTCGATAACTCAAGAATGCTTTGCCCTTGGATTTTCAAACTTTACATGGAGGTTTGCAATCAACAGTAAATGACCTCTACCGACATTGAGTTCAGTGGTTCAAAGATTATGGTTACTGTGACCCTTACAACTTCTGATTGTTGAACAGCCATCGGGAGTCACTGTTTAACAAACTTGTTTATGTTTATTATAGGTACGCTGTTCATAACTGTAAAGTAGGATTCACTCTTAAAAAGGTAAGCAATAGTTGATATCCGGAACTCTGTGCAAGGTGGTTTTCCCCTTAATTTACATGTAGGTACAAACAAATCTGGCCTAGTTAGACTGGTTTTGTATTCATATGCAAACACAACTGACCCCCACTCTATTGTCCAGATATGAATATTCAAGACTCAAAAGGATTATAACGGTAAAACTTTATTTGTACCTACAGATTAGATTAGTGGAGATCCGGAGTAGGTCTATTATATAAAAATTATGTCACAGTCAGAACATGTTCACAATATGGCTGAGACAGTGCGTTGGTTGATTAGAAATTTGTAGGTCTCCATATTTGATGGTATTATTTTGCAATACACTCGCTGCTAGCAGATCATTTCACAGTAAAGCACATACTGAGTGCTTCATAAACAGTCTTTTGCATAAGAAAACACTTGGTAGCGCTCGCATAGTAAAGTGCTGAGAAATAGTATGCTCTCCACGAGCACTGCTCTCTGGTAGCATGTTGTTGCATAGAAACAGTAAAGCACTACCAAAAATCACTCTGTGAAGCCTTAGTTAAGTAGCAGTCTCCTGATTTTCATCATCTTCAGTAATACCCATACCTGTCAAGCTAATTAAATCCAAATTAGGAGTGATAAAGCTAAACATGTTACAAAATGCACTTAAATGTGATTTAAAAGGGATTTAGATGTATAAACAAGGAATGTATTAATTCTAGTGGTTATAAATATCTGTAAATATGGGACAGAAGATCATTAAATGAATTAAATGTACCTTTGTTTAAAGTTAGGTGAACTTGGAAAACCAGAAATTAACAACAAAAATAGGAGTAACTCCACTATAAAAAGAGAGCTTGGCAGGTATGGTGATACCTTGTGTTTGTTTTACTTATTTAGCATGGTGAGGGTATGGTGGATGTGAAGACATCGAGTGGTTCAACATATGTAGACAATATACGTACAATCTACGGTCCAGCTGTGGCAAGGTTTGTCATTAACCATCAGAAAAACAACATACATTTAAATACACAGTAGTGATCATCACAATTTATTATTCCTCCTCATACAAAGTAAATAAGGTCAAGAAAAGTCAACCCCGGCTGATGACCAAATTTTATCCAAATGTTGACTAAGTATTTTAGAATTGACAAGTATTTTCAGCTAACATAGTTTAAGTGATCATGTGAGCTCTTGTGATCACTCTTTGCCTGTGTGTGTTCTTTCGCAAATAATTTTTTCAGGTCACACTAATATCTTTGATTTTATTTAAAAATTTGTTAATAATGACAAAAATCTGGGTCTATGTTATACTTTGTTTCGTTACATTAATATAAAATGAGAATTAAAATTGAAAAAAAACCTGTATTTCCCGAATAGCATGCAAGATGTTTTTTAGATGCTTTTCTGAGTGCCTGAGTACTTGATCGGAAAAATGACTGAGTATGCAAGTAATGATCTTAGTAACCTTTTGCCATCTCTATTTAAAATGCTAATATTGTTTAAAAATAAAATTTTATTGGGTAAATTATTCATGAGATAATAACACGAGTCAGAATTATGTTCGAAGCTGATTTATTGCAGCTGATACACACAACATATGTTGACAAATTATTAAAAAATGCCGAGTATAGCAAATAATATCCAAAATGATAACTAGGAGCATATTGACCATGCTGGTTTTTGTTTTCTATGTATTAAATGAAGATATTATTATTTTTATATTTCGCCTAGGATAACGTGATATTTACAAAACACTGACATGATTGGTGTACCGTTGCAAAATTGGTTGCTTAAATAAACACATACGGTCAAGTGAAATAGTAGATATGAAAAAACTGACTGCTACACTTGGCCCTTGAAATATAGTTTACGTCATCATAGCGTCATAATGATCATGTAGTAATACAGTCAAAATGGACTTTAGAATATTTGTTAATTTTAAGGTAGTCTAAATATTGAACATTGACCTGAGAATATTGGGTTCTATTTTAAGGGTATTGAGGTTCAATAGAGCAAACTTAGTAAAAAAATTAACCTTAAAATTGGTGATAATATTTTGAGATGATTTTTTAGGATTTCGATTTTAGAAAGGTTTTACTGTACTTGGTCAGCTTCATAGTGTTGCACTAAAAACTGGTCACAAGTGCACAGTACAACCTCTTAAAAGTCAGCCTTTCGTGAGCAGCCCTCTACAGATAACTTCCTCTCGAGAGCAGCGTTCTGTAGAGTACAACCTCTCAAAAACAGCCCTCTGTAGAATGTTGACCTCTACAAACATCACCTTCAAAATTTTCCCTAAACTAATTGACTATAAATTTAACCTCTGTAGGGCTAAAATCACTGTTTATTTCATGCTTATCGGTGGTTTACGGCGGAATAACGGTGGATTTTTCCCCAATAATTTCACAGTTCATAATTTCACAGTTCATAATTTCACGGAAACGGACTATTTTTTTAAAACAAGTTTCCCCGCCGCCAAAAATAAAATAATAAGCATTTTCACTTGCTCTCTTGATCTTTAACAGATAACAGATCATTATATGTACATAAATGTAAAACAAATGGACGAAATTGAAGCTATTTGGTTGCAACTCGACGCGTGCATGGCGGGAAAACGACGTCACGCAAAACATTTGAGGTATATAGGGGAGTATTTCCCTCATTTAAGCTATTTGAAGCATGAAATAAATAGAATATTAGTATTTTACCGTGTATGATCGTTTGATAATTCACCTCGTGAGCAGCTGACTTATATTTTCACTCGTGGCTACGCCACTCGTGAAAATATTACATCCGCTGCTCACTCGGTGAATTATCAGCCGATCATACACGGAAAAATACAAATATCCTCTATATAATGGCCAATATTTGCAGCTCCAAAAGGGTGTTGCTCTACAGAGCCCCTGCAAAAAGACCATGGTGAGTTTGAATGAACACGGTGACCATGGATGCTCTGTTTTACCATGTTTACTTTCAACCATGGTTGCATTTTTTACCATAGTTGCTTGGTTTGACCATGGTTGCTTATTTTCAACCATGGTTAACTATTATCTGATCATTGTCCGATATCTAAAATTTCCAAATTCTCAGTCCAACCATGGTCAAACCTGTTTTGGCGATGGTTAACTATGGTAAAACCATGGTCAGCCTTCCTTTGCTTCGCTGGGGAGGTTTTAGTATATAACTGTAAATGTACACTATGTTAACATACCTGTATTCATCATGTTGACATTAAATGGTGTTGCGTTCATCTGACCATTCACTTATACTGGTTGGTCAGTATTTCGAGAGGTCATGTCCAAGGGAAAACACCAGATATAAACATTTATCATGCAACTACCATGGTAACTGCCTGATAACACATGACCTGAGAAAGGTATGTGTTCTCAGGTCAATGACCTGGGAACACTTCTTGGCTCCGCCCACAAATAACGGATTATTTTGCAATTTGTCATTCCGTCTTAAATTGGCATAAATATCATTGAAAACAACAGAATTAAGCATCCAATAGCTATTATTTATTCAACGTGAAGTTTTACAATCCAGATAAGCAATAATTCTTCGCCAGGTAGGGCTACGGTACTGTAATTGTTCTTGAATTCATACAGTACTGCAGTACGGGTCACCCACGGATCGATCGTTTGGAAGGCCCTGAAATAAGCCAACAACAACAGATAAATACACTGACTAAGCATTGTCAAAGACAAATAAGCATTGGAATATTCATAGCTATCGACTCTATATCCAATTCACTGGCCTAAAGGAAGCTTTAATCTCATTTTCTCGACTCACGAAAGTTGACCTACAAAACGAAAACCATGAAACACCGATCGAGCTTTTTTGGAGAATCAAAATATTGTTAGATTCAGTACACAACCCTACAGTTTATACAAAAAATAAAACAAACTTTAATAGACTCTTCCACCCATCAATGTCTTATTCACCATTGTGTATTTCCATATTTATTCCTTAGCATTCTGGATGATTTATAATAAGTTGATCTTGTTGAAACTTGTTCTCCACCCACTTGATTTTACGAGGTTTTACAAGCATGTCTAAACTGTTCATTCTTGAAGTTATTTCCCATTCACTGAATTCAATGTTGCACTACCCGTTGCCACACACAATCGAGTATTTAAATGAATCCGTTTTTTGTCATTGTGTGAAGCATAACATAAGAAAGTTTGACACAATAAACGACCTTCTCCACACACACTACGTCATTGATGACGTTTCATTGATGAATCATCCAGAACAAAATTACAAAAAATTCATGAGCGGAATTTTATTCTACTTTTACGACACGCTGTTCTTATTTTGGTAATACTTATAATTTGCTTAGATTGGTCGTTTTGATTAAAAAATTGAAATAGATCTTATTTATTGTTTAAAAATTTTTTAATTGAACAGCGTAGAATTGAAAACTATATTTTGTGTACGGAAGCAAATGGAGTTGTGTTAATCGGCGGACGGTCTAAGAACGATCGACATCTCTTAGTTTAAAATGATAAAATATGCCTCTAAATTGTGCCCAGTTGATGGTTTCATGATAAATAGAAACTCGGGTCCCTGTCCGGCTCGAACAATGTTATCAGGCTTGGCGATATCGCCCGGGATGGCTCGGTAAACCTTGCCACCCGAACGATATCACCTCGCCTGATAACATTTTTCTCACCGGACAGGGACCCGAGTTTCTCTATATCTACTTTATCTGTGTTGTAGATACTGTAAAATCATTGAATTTCGATGGGACGAAATTTCGTGGTTTTGGTAAAAAAAAGACCATTTTGATGGGACATTAATTCGTGGAATTTGAATTTCAGTTGATAAATACAAGGGTCAAATTTAATATTAGATGGGATTTAATTTCGTGAAGGTGAACCACGAAATCACGAAATTAATCCCTCTTGAAAATTTATGATTTTACAGTAAGCTGTTTTTTGCAGTCCTATGGCTGTCATTGATAGCTTATTTCATCGCTCATTTACCATAAATAGAAAAACTGTTGTTTGTGTTAGATTATAAATGTTGGTTTTGGAAGTATTTTTATTTTGTAAAGTGATTATGTACTGGTTGATGGACATGATAAATTTACATGTACATTTGTATAGCACTGTATGTGGTTATAATAAAAAGTACGGGACTTTGTATTTATAAAGCATCTTAAGTGAAAACTTAAATATTTTGACTTAAGTTAAAATATTGAGCTGCCCATATTTCACCAGAAATGAAAAATAGACAATGTTTTCTATATAATTACTGTAGCTCTTTACATAATGCTTCCAAACAACGTAAATAATTATTAATATTAAGTTTCCTGTTTAGCTGACACACTTCAGGAAAATTTGAGATTTTCACTTAAGATGCTTTATAAATACCGACCCTGGACTTTGTATTTCATGGCTAAAATATGAATAGGAAAAATAACCACCAAACACCAAAAATATATCATTAACTTTATTACTTCACCACTTATCGCCTAAACAGCTTCATCAGTTTTTTTTATGGCTAAGATAAAAATATTCAGTACAAAAGTGGTGCACAAGGATAACAACCTCTCTCGAATAACACTTTTAATATTTCCCTATAAAGCTGACTATAAATTTAATCTTACTATAAATTTAATCTCACTATAAATTTAACCTCACTATAAATTTAACCTCACTATAAATTTAACCTTACTATAAATTTAACCTCTATAGAGATTGTTTGAAACAACCTCTGTATAGCTACCACTATTTACCTTAGGGAATGGAAAGAATTATATGCTGCTTAGGCTTCAACCAAAATTGAGAAGTCAATGAGCCTGACATTAGGGTTTCAGTTCAATAACTCAAGAACACTTTGACCTAGGATTGTCATGGAAGTTGGTCAGCAACTGTAGATGACCTGTTTTGATTTTGAGGTCAGTAGATCCTGTTCAAGGTTACTGGGACCTTTACCATTTTCAACTATTGGGCTGCCATGGAGACATACATGTTTTACAAACATCTCTTGTTTATTTCTTTAATGGTTTACAGGAGTTTTGCTATTATGTACCAGGGAATAGAAAATAACAAAGATTGCAGGAAGGACCCTTAATTCACTCACCTCCTATTGGGACCTAGCACCCCAAAAGGGCATCTAGTTATTTTTCACATCCCATATAAAGGTGAACATTATTTTTCCTTAATTTCCCATTAACCCCAAAGAAGCTTTGGCTTAATAGTGTTGGATACAGTTAGTCAATTGTGGCAATATGATGTATTTCACCATATTAATGAATGAACTTGGAAAGCATGTAGAATGTTGACTCTGTGTCCATTGACTGACTGTGGTCATGTGCATGAAAAGTTCAACGAGTGTCAGAATATATTTATCGGTCAAATCATACAAAAATAATATATTATACATAAAGACATTCTCCGAACAATGATCTTTTACCTGGTTAACACAAAACAAGTATGGTCAAAATTAGGTACGAGCCTTAACATGGTCCAAAATTAGGGACAGGCCAATTTGCCGAAAACCTTAGCATGGTTCAAATTATGGACAGGTCAATTTGTGGAAACCCTAACATGGTCCAAACGAGGGGAAACCCTTAGCATGGTCCAAACAAGGGGAAACCCTTATTATGTTCCAAATTTGGGGATAGGCCAATTTGTGGAAACCCTTAACAATGTCCAAACGAGGGGAAACCCTTAGCATGGTCCAAATGGGGGGATAGACCAATTTGCTAAAAAACCTTAGCATGGTCCAAATTGGGGGATAGGCTAATTTGCTGAAAAACCTTAGTATGGTCCAAATTATGGACAGACCAATTTGTGGAAACCCTAAGCATGGTCCAAATTAGGGACAGGCCAATTTGCCAAAAACCTTAGCATCCATGGTCAAAACAAGGGGACACCCTTAGCATGGTCCGAATGGGGGGGGGGGATAGGCCAATTAGCTGAAAAACCTTAGCATGGTCCAAATTATGGACAGGCCAATTTATGGAAACCCTTAATATGGTCAAAATGAGGGGACAGGCCAATTTATGGAATTCATTCACAAGGTCCAAATGGGGAAAACCCTTTACATGGTCCAAATGGGGGGATAGGTCAATTTGTGAAAAACCCTAGCATGGGTCAAATTAGAAAAAGGTTGATTTATAAAAAACCTTAGAATGGTCTGAATGAGGGACAGGCCATTTTGCAAAAACCCTTAGCGCTTTTACCATGTGAATAATAAATGACATGACTAAAGTAGCTAAATGATGACCAAACATGTGCAACAAAGTTTTTAAACCAATTTACTTTTGCGACTATACTGACGATCCGCAAAAAAGGATAGTTTGTATTTAATAACAAAATCATTAATATCTGTGTGGGATTTAACTGTGTGGATGATCTCAACCACGAAATTAAATCCCAATGAATATCAATAATTTCTACAGTAAATTATTACTTAGTGGATAAGATATCCTTGAAATTACGTCCCCACGAAATGGTATTTTTAGCTCACCTGTCACAAAGTGACAAGGTGAGCTTTTGTGATCGCTCTTCGTCCGTCGTCCGTCGTCCGTCCGTCATCCGTTCACGATTGCTTGTGAACACACTAGAGGTCACAAATTTAGCCTGATCATTATGAAACTTGATCACAATGATCATCTCCATAAAATCTAGGCCAAGTTCGATATTGGGTCATCTGGGGTCAAAAACTAGGTCACTAGGTCAAATCAAAGGAAAACCTTGTGAACACACTAGAGGTCACAGATTTAGCCTGATCATTATGAAACTTGATCACAATGATCATCTCCATAAAATCTAGGTCAAGTTCGATATTGGGTCATCTGGGGTCAAAAACTAGGTCACTAGGTCAAATCAAAGGAAAACCTTGTGAACACATTAGAGGTCACAAATTTAGCCTGATCATAATGAAACTTGATCACAATGATCATCTCCATAAAATCTAGGTCAAGTTCGATATTGGGTCATCTGGGGTCAAAAACTAGGTCACTAGGTCAAATCAAAGGAAAACCTTGTGAACACATTAGAGGTCACAAATTTAGCCTGATCATTATGAAACTTGATCACAATGATCATCTCCATAAAATCTAGGTCAAGTTCGATATTGGGTCATCTGGGGTCAAAAACTAGGTCACTAGGTCAAATCAAAGGAAAACCTTGTGAACACATTAGAGGTCACAATTTGTGACTAATCTTTATGAAAATTGATCACAATGATCATCTCTATAAAATCTAGGTCAAGTTCGATATTGGGTCATCTGGGGTCAAAAACTAGGTCACAAGGCCAAATCATTGAAAAAGCTTGTGAACACACTAGAGGTCACAATTTGAGACTAATCTTTATGAAAATTGATCACAATGATCATCTCTATAAAATCTACGTCAAGTTCGATATTGGGTCATCCGGGGTCAAAAACTAGGTCACAAGCCTTTGAAGGCCAAATCATTGAAAAAGTTTTATGAACACACTAGAGGTCACAATTTGAGCCTAATCTTTATGAAACTTGATCACACTGATCGTCACTATAAAATTTTGGTCAAGTTCGATATTGGGTCATCCGGAGTCAAAAACTAGGTCACGAGGCCAAATCATTGAAAAAGCTTGTGAACACACTAGAGGTCACAATTTTGACCTTATCTTTATGAAACTTGATCACAATGATCATCATTATAAAATTTAGGTCAAGTTCGATATTGGGTCATCTGGGGTCAAAAACTAGGTCACGAGGCCAAATCATTGAAAAATCTTGTGCACACACTAGAGGTCACAATTTTGACTCTATCTTTATGAAACTTGGTCACAATGTTTATCTCTATAAAATCTAGGTCAAGTTAGATACTGTGTCATTTGGGCCAAAATCTAGGTCACTAGGCCAAACAGGTGAGCGACCCAGGGCCCTTTGGACCCTCTTGTTTCCCAAAACCACAAAATTTTGTCCCATTGAAATTGAATTATTTTACAGTACCAGGATAGTGTTTTATCAAAACATTTACGGAAATCTTAAGCTTACGATCATATTTAAATTTTTTGCAGAACTTTTACAAATATAATATCTGGTAATTTGAGCTGTAATACTAATCAATATTCAGTTAATATACATCTACAAACAATATCTGTCCTCAATTTGCAGTAGATAAAGAAATATACAAAATTTAAATTTGAACGTAAGTTTACGATTTCCGTAAGTCCCTTGATAAAACAGTACCCAGGTCCTGATTTTACGATTGCAACTATAGTCCAGTTAAGGTCGAATGGAGTGATGCAGCGGTAGAATCCACTATTACGTTGTGAAACAAAAAAGGCTTACACAAACGTGTGCAGATTAAGTTCAATGCTTTACTAAACTCTATGTCGCAATGGTTGTAATCTTATGGGTACACAGTAAAAGGCTACGTCACTGTCAAAATATCCTGACTGGGCTGGAAAAGGTTATAATAATAACTGAAACTCCATAACAATAGTTTACATCTTAAGACATAAACAAGTCAACTAAGATAGTCATTAACAATGTGTTATTATTTACTAACTCAAGGTCACTTGTTGCAGGTATTACGTCATTCAGCATGCCATTTAAATCACCAATTTGTTTGTCTATTGTTGGTTCAAAAGTTCAGTGTACTTAATTAGACGTCATCATATTAAAAAATGCCTAATGTTCTTCGCAGGGTGTAGAAATGAGGCAGTGGGACGCAAATATTAACTGGCAATTAGAACATTGTTTCCCTGGAAACTGGAGGTTGTGGGCGATTATATATAGGATATTTGTTATTATACTGTTTTTTCTGCTTGTTTATCCGTCTGTCTGTTTGTTTGTCTGTCCATAGACGCATTCTTGTGGATGCAATTTTACTCCTCCTACAGTTTTTGCCGGATTTTCTTCAAACTTTTACACATGAACAACCTTAGCATATAGATGTGTTTGAAGGAAAGAATTAGCACTGAGATTATTTTTGCCAGAATTATTGATCTTTGCAATCGGGGGATATTAGTCTGCAGAATCTGTGACAGATCTAGCTTTTAAAAGAGTTACGGTTCTTTGCCGACTGGGGGTATATAAGTCAACTGAATGGCGACAGATCAAGTTTTTAATAGAGTTATGGCCCTTTGCCAGCAGAGGGTATATTAGTCTGCCAAATTATTAATCAAATTAACAAAATTCGCTGACACTTCATTTTGCATAAAATTTGGCGTGCGCCACGACTCGAAAGCTAAATAATAAATATTCACAAAATTAATACAACATGTCTGAAAATCTAAATTTGCTAATTCTAATTGCTAAGTATTTTGACCCGTGGAAGTTTCCATTTATCCCTGTAACATTAACTTGACATGCGGAGGTGAAAAATGAAGCATGGTCTTTTGATGTCATTGTTTTTACCTTGACCAGAGCTTAGTTTCTATTTTAAGACGGGACATCAATCTGTTGTTTTACCGCTTGGGAGAGACATGACATTAACATGAATTTTATGTCTCGTTTTCATTTTATTTTTGTTTGAGCATAGCCAGAGTGCAAAGTTTATGAGACATGGCCCCTGTTATAACTTCGTCTACAGCGTGTTGAGGAGATATTCTGTATTACTCTTGTTGAAATGCTCACACCAATGGGTTATTCTGGTGGCAAGGGTTAATAAACCCCACATCTCTCTTTTTGAAATGCTCGCCCCAATGGGTTATTCTGGTGGCAAGGGTTAATAAACCCCACATCTCTCTTGTCGAAATGCTCGCCCCAATGGGTTATTCTGGTGGCAAGGGTTAATAAACCCCATATCTCTCTTGTGGAATATACAGTAAAACTTCGTTATCTTGAGGAGTAATCGCCCGTGCCAAAAAAGCTTCGCTAAAGCTAGATTAAAGCCGCGTTAAAGCTAGCTTAAAGCTGCGTTAAAGCTAGATTAAAGCCGCGTTAAAGCCGGCGGTATTGGCCCCCTAAAAGCGCAGGTCAGCTGCGTTTTTTAAAAAAAAAAAACTCAGCTTTAGTGAAGAAAAAAACGCAGCTTTAACGCAGTTTAGTTCATTAAAGATACACTTTTTCCAGTAAGCTTCACTAAAGCTGTGTTTTTTCTACAAAAAAACGCAGCCCTGCGCCAAAGGTGTGTTTTTCTATGATTTAAGGGGGGGCCAATACCGCCAGCCCTGCGCTAAAGGTGCGCTTTTCTACAAAAAAGCGCAACTCTGCACTTTAGCTGTGTTTTTTCTCTACAAAAACGCAGCTCTCAAGAAAAAAGCGCAGCCCTTCGCTAAAGCTATGATTTTAGGGGGCCAATACCGCCAGCCCTGCGCTAAAGGTGCGCTTTTCTACAAAAAAGCGCAACTCTGCACAAAGCTGTGTTTTTTTTCTACAAAAAACGCAGCTCTCAAGAAAAAAGCGCAGCCCTTCGCTAAAGCTATGATTTCAGGGGGCCAATACCGCCAGCCCTGCGCTAAAGGTGCGCTTTTCTACAAAAAAGCACAACTCTGCACAAAGCTGTGTTTTTTTCTACAAAAACGCAGCTCTCAAGAAAAAAGCGCAGCCCTTCGCTAAAGCTATGATTTTAGGGGGCCAATACCGCCAGCCCTGCGCTAAAGGTGCGCTTTTCTACAAAAAAGCGCAACTCTGCACAAAGCTGTGTTTTTTTTCTACAAAAACGCAGCTCTCAAGAAAAAAGCGCAGCCCTTCGCTAAAGCTATGATTTTAGGGGGCCAATACCGCCAGCCCTGCGCTAAAGGTGCGCTTTTCTACAAAAAAGCGCAACTCTGCACTTTAGCTGTGTTTTTTTCTACAAAAAGCACAGCCCTTCGCTAAAACTATGATTTTTAGGGGGCCAATACCGCCAGCTTTAACGCGGCTTAAACGCAGCTTTTACGCGGCTTAAACGCAGCTTTTAGCTTAGCTAAAGCACAGCTTTAGACCTTTAGTAGAAAAACGCAGGTAAGTTCACAATAGCTGCGCTTTTTCCAAAAAGCTTCACTAAAGCTGTGTTTTTTTCTAAAAAAAACCAAGCCCTTGGCAAAAGCTACACTTTTTGCACAAGCTGCGTTTTTTCAAATAAATTAGCTGTTAAGGTGCTAAAAATCAACAGAAATTTTATATGATAAATTAATATAACTTTATACAGAAAACAAATCAGAAATTCAATAGTATTTGAAAAACAACAGCAATATGAACTACCATTAATCAAATATCTTGAGTCAAGCATTTTTATTTTTAGCATGTTACCATCAAAATTTAATTCTAACCCCGACAAAATAGTTGTAAGACTAAAGTGGGGGAGATATTGGTGGGATGTTTTGGTTCTTGCTTGTTTCTAAATCATAACCTTAAATAGTATATTGGATTGGGGCATTATACTTACATATTGCATGCCAGTGCCTGGTAATTTAAATTCTGGAAATCTTGTTTTCAATTAAGAACTAGAATTGCCATGGAGTGATTAAAAATATGAAGTAAGAACTTTCATAAATTTTAACTAGATCGCAATCTTAAGGTTGGTGCTCTACCTCTAGGTCACTGCTCCCCACTCGAAAGAGGGACCTGTTTGAAGCACTTATGATGAATATATGGTGATACAACATGCTAAAATAAACTCCCATCTGTATCAAGATTTTTTTGACAAACGCATGTCACTCTGGGACAGTTAGCTAAAAGTGTTCAATGTCAATGAACATTGAAAATGTCGAAGGGAATCTTGGAATTTATTTCCTATAAAAGAGGCCATGCATATATATGCAATAGGCTAGCTCGGTAAGTCTCGTCTCATTCCTACCCACTGGTGCACATATTTCTTAGTTTTCTCTCTGCCTTTTACAAATCTAGTACAATCAGTTTCTGTATACAAGAGTTATGCAGCTTTTTCTACTTCTCAACAATCTTATAAAGAGAAAATAATATTAAGAAACAAAAACCGTATTTTCAAGCTCTCTGCACCATCTTGAGAAGCCCAAGCCATCATCATAACACATAATAGGGTGTTCGATATTTGAATTAGTCCTTGGTTATTAGATGATTCTGCAAAAAAAGAAAAGAAATATACATGTACATTCAACTGAAACTTCTTAAAAAACCCATCAAAATTATATCAGAAATAAGTACATCCAACTGTTGGACATACTGACACTAATAATCAATCTCCAACGATTTTTATTACTGGCACTCATCATTAAATTGAAATGGCAAGAAATGAAAAATACAGCAATAAAAGGTTTCAAAAACACATTTTAAAAAAATATCTGCTGATGCCAAACATTTATTTGCGGGTCAGCTTTCTGCTGAATTATGCTATGCATATATATGCCTCCATCCAGATTTGAACCCAGGTCGCAAGATTAGGCGGTTAGCCCGCTAACCACTTCGCTATGGAGGCCATTTCCTTTAATAATTACGGTTCTTGAGCATGTAACATTTAACCTAAATGATTAATATTCACCAACGAAAGTTTCAATTTGATAGCTCTTGATACAGTATAAGTTATGTCCCTGACAAGAATGTATCATGCAAAATTTCAAAGCCCTGGGGATATCACTCAACCTTACCATCCGAGCACAGAAATCAGAAACATCACAACACAACTACATTGAGCAATGACCGCACATAAGCCAAATAAACAATTAAAAGTCCAAGTCCCCGCTGAACAAATGCAGCAGGACCCAATTTCACAAAGAAATTATAGAATAGCGGTTATTGCATGAGACCAAATGAAACACAGCCAAGACCTGACCAAGTTCCACAATGTCCCGCTGCATGGTGACCCAACTGCACAAACCCCCTGTGACCTAGTAATCCAAGTAGCTGATAAGTTTTAAATCAATAGGTTTTTTAATGCTACTATGGTGATTGAGTTAAAATCTAGAACAAAATAAATTATGTCAGACAGACAGACTGGCAAATGGCAACTAGGCTCACCAAGAATATAATTAAGGGGCTAACACTCTGGTAAGATCATCAAACCAGAATGCTAAATCAATTGTAGTGAAGCTTCATATTGTAATGAACTTTCATGGATTTTTCAGTGAATTTTATACACTTGTTTAATTTTAATTATATACCAGTATCCCCCCCCTAAAAATGTATTTGGGGGATATACAAATCTACTCTAGTTATATCACTAGTTGCAAATATATACTTTATATATAATATAGTAGAATTACTGTGCTTGTTTCAGCTATCCTAGCCTGGCTTGCTCTTAATCAGGTTCCACAATGTGTTAAAAGTTAAAACCCCATTCTTCAGACTTTGCTGTATAAATCACATCCATCATGCAGATACTGTTGAAAGCCTGAAAAAATTGTAAATAAGCCCTGTAGAGAATAAAACATTTTAACATAATTAACACAAGCTACATAAAAGATTAACTAATAACTGAAACCTAGATTAAATATCAGATCGGAATGTAGGGCTCAGAGCCCATACCAAATCTTAAATCATTTGAACTTGAGGTGACAAAGTTATAAATTGAAAAGCTGTTATAAAATCAATCAAAGGGACATAATTCAAAAATGATGCAAGGATGAGTAATAGTTCTTGTTCACTGCACTTTGGCTTATTGCAAGAAACATGCATACCAAATCTTGAGTCATTTGAACATAAGGTGACAAAGTAATACTCTGGACAAGAAATGCTGTAATAAAATCAATCAAAGGGAAATAATTCAAAAACGATGCAAGGTAGAGTTATAGTTCTTGCGCACTGCACTTTGGCTTGTTGCAAGAAACATGCATACCAAATCTTGAGTCATTTGAACTTGAGGTGACAAAGTTATGCTCCGGACAAGCAATTTGTGACGCCGCCGCAGCAGCCGCCAAAGTAACACCTATATGTCAGGCGACACAAAAATTATATATATAGTAGATTTTACTGTGCTTGTGTCAGCTATCCCAGCATATGGCTTGTTCAATGTTATTGATCATGTTCCACAATGTGTTAAATCCCCATTCTTCAGACTTTGTTGTATAAATCACATCCATCATGCAGATACTGTTCAAAGCCTGTAAAGAAAAAACATTTATACACAAACAACACTAGCTTACAAAATGCATATGATATGAGTTACAGGTCTTGCTTTACATGCTAAGGCATGTATAATGATCAAGTGTTGTAAGTTTCAGAGCCATAGCTTGATTATTAATGAGACATGTTTACATAAACACACTTCACCAATGAAGGGGGGGGGGCTTTTGTCCTACCAGTCAGATTGAGGTACATGGTCATAATTTGCTACACATACGCAATATGTCTTGCATATTTCAATGTTAATAGTCTCTATGTATAATTCATGTAAAAAAATCTTAGCTAATTTCTACTTATATCAACGCAGTTCACATTTTATTTTTAAAAAAATCACCGCCAAAATGGCCACTTCCGGTGACAATTTCGAACTTGATTTTCGTCAAATACTCGTCTATTTAATTTCTTGCTTAGTTAAATATATCAAAGTATGTGTATACCACGTAAATAACATCGTCACTTTTTCGAAAATGTGCGTGGAATTTTCGTAACGATTGATTTAACAACGGACGGAATTTGCCGTACGTCGCTTCGAAATTGGGATTGTTTACATGTTTCAAAAATGGGACAGTTTACTCGTAAGACAGACAATCGTGGATTTTCCGTTTCATTATTTGAAGTTAAAAACTAATACTTGCCTTTCGAAGAATAATAATATACTTACCTTGCTGTTTTCGTACAACAATGGTGATTTGCAATTTTTTTGTGGTCCTTTCACACGATTTCCATTTTCAAATAAAACACATAAACCTCGACCGCTGATTGGTTAAATTTAAAACACAGAGCGTCATCAGGTTAGATAAATTCCCGCTTACCGTACATCCCGGGATCGGTAAAAATACGAAAAACATATTTCAAGAAATCACGTTTGCGTTTATAATCGATAAAAATAAGACATTGTGGAGAAATATATCGTTCATAATGAAATATTTTTTAAAACTATTTGATTTTAACACGATCTTAGATTAATCACGTACGCAAAGACATAAATTAGGCCCTTGACGTACGGTACACGGTCACGTGGTTTGAAAATTATTTTGCAGAATATATCGAGTTAATAAAAAAATGAATGTTTATGTTTAGGTATATTCTTGGACATCATTCATCAAGCTGAATGCACAATCATGCGATGTTGAACTGATAATCTCAACGATTTTCTCCTAAAGAACGTGTACAGACGGTACACACAGGTTTTCTCGTAATTTGATACGAAACCGAAAGTAACTGCTTCTTTTTTATTTGAGTCAATGACGATGCAGGGCCGTTGTATGCAGCTTAGTCGCACCCAATTTCGCACGATGTAGGCATTTATTGGATCGATATACTAATCGCAAACTGTATATCTCTTTCTAAAAAAAGACTGTGTAAGCAAATTTTAGCATCTAGATCCTACATGAGTTCTAAAAATGACAAACGTGCGCGTACCACTACAGTAGACATACATGTACAATTTTAGTAGATCTCGATTCCACTATTAATAATATTTCTACGTCGGGAATATTTTTTATAGATCTACCCCGTCGTTTAGATGACATCAGTTGTCTTGTTAGGAAATAAAGATCATTCTTAAATCGCGTTTCCATAAACGAATTTAAAATCTATTCTAATATAACGTAAGAGTTTGTATTGAAATAGTCGAACTTACTAACAATCCAGTCAAACTCCATTAAGGAATAAGATCTTTACGTTCGTTATCCATTTAAACAAAAAACATTTCCCAGCGTGATTACTCATTAGTCCCTTTTTAATATCGTCCAAAAATAGCGAGTACACTGTCCCATGTGTCAAATACAGTACACGCGTGAGTTATGCATAATGACGTCATCTAACTCGCAGACTACACGTTTCTTTGGTGAATTTGTGGATACGATGAAATATTATGTGTCCCGTGTTTTAAAATTATTGGATAACACACAAGCTTTGAGGTTTTAACATGTTACGGGATTCTAACAATTATTAATTTAGGTAAGCTGAGTTAGATCTATGCATAGACTTTACGATATTTTGGATTATGTGTAACGTTACGAATAAATAACTTTTCTAGTGAAATTAACTGGTGCCGTTTTCACTCACGGATCAGTTCAAACGTAAGTTATCCTTGTCAATCAAAAATATCGCACGTGGGTAATGCGTGACCGCGATCTCATTAGCTGATGCGCAAACGTTCTTAATTTGAGAGTGATTTACGGGTGATTGACGTATCTCACGGTATCTTGTTAATATACGACGTGTCACCTTGTTAATTACTCGTTTGACATATATCTTTATACACATAAATATTTCACAAGGACAGGGCTATAGAGAATTTGACCAGATTTTCATCCTTTTTACAAAGCAATCAATCAGAACCTTATCACATTTATTTTGGAGAGAATTTGACCCGATCCTCAAAAAAGTTGTTTTCCACTTATTTTACTCAAACCAATTATTTTTGCACAGAATGACCTGAACCTCAACCTATAACACACACCTGAGTCCTCAAGTTACTTTTACAAAGCATTTGACTTGATCCTCAACCAATTTTTATTTCAAATAATTTGACTTGCACCTCACCCTTTTATATTTTTACAACTCATTTGAATCTAACCTAACCCACTTTTTATTTGCAAAGCATTTGGACTAAATCCTAAGCCATTTGTTTTTTGACAATGCATTTGACTTAAACCTCAACCATTTTATTTTTCTAAGCACTTGACTAGAACATCACACTTTCATTTCTTTTACAAGGCATTCGATGTGAATCAAAAACCAATTTACATTTAATGAAGAATTTTACCTGAACCTCAACTCATTTATTTGTTAAAACAAAAATCAATTTTTAAAAGCATTTTACCTGAACCTCAACAAATTCTTTTATCAGAAAATTAGTTCAGAACTTCAAAAGGTTTATTATTACAATGTATTTGACCTGAGCCTCAATCCATTCATTTCTTAAACCATTTGACTTGATCCTCAACCCATTTATTTTTTCAAACCATTTGACCTGAACCCCAACCCATTTATTTTTTCAAACCATTTGACTTGGCCTCATCCTTTTATTTATACAAAGCATTTAACCCGAACCTCAACAAATTCTTTTAACAGAGCTTTAGTTCAACAGGTGTATTATTAAAATGTATTGACTAGATACTCAGCTCTTTATTTAAAAAAAAACATTTGGGCATAACATCAAAGATATATAGAACAAAGCATTTGACCTGATCCTCAACCAATTTATTAATTTATAAGGATTAGACCCATTTATCTTTACCAATGAACTGAATCTCAACCAAAATTATTTTTATAAAGCTTTTGACCTGAACCTTAATCCATTTCACTGAGCATTTGACTTTAACCCCAAACCATTCTTATTTTACTAAGCATTTGATCTTAAACCTCACCTTCAAATGCCTCGTAAAAAGTAATAGTGTGAGGCTCAAACTATTACTTTTTATGAAGTATTTGACTAGAACATCAACCATTAGTGATTACTTGTTTTTACAAAGCATTTAACTAGAACCTCATCCTAATATTGTATACAGAATTTGATCTGATCTGCATCCTATACTGATGACAAGATAAACACAATAATGAAAAATGACTTACCTTTTTGTTTCAAAAACATATGTTAAATTTGACACATTCTATTGAATATTTTGGAGTTGTAGTTTATAGACCCTATCAATACACTATTTTAAACAGTAAAAATATAAATCTTTTGAATAGATCAAAAGCTTGGTTTTTTCTTTGAAAGCTTCATCTTTTCTGTTGAGAGCTTCGTCTTTTTAAATTCTTAAAAAAAGACAAAAAACGCAGCTTTAGATGGAAAAGACGCAGCATTCCAAAATAAAAACTAAACTTTTTGAAAAGCGTTTCTAATCAGGTAGAAAAGACGCAGCTCTTATGAAAAAAACGCAGCTTCTGTGAATAAAGCGCAACATTTATAAAAAAACGCACCTTTTATAACAAAAAAACTCAGCTTTTATGAAGAAAGTGCAGCTATTGAGAAAAAGCGAAGCTTTTGTAACAAAAAGCAAAGCTTTTATGAAGTAAACGCAGCTACCAAGAAAAAGCGCAGCTTGTATATAAAAAAAACGCAGCTATCATGAAAAAGCGCACCTTTTGATGATAAAAGCTTCATTAAAGCTGCGTTTTTGATAAAGCTGTGTTATTATTTGGCACGGGCGGCTGAGGACAGGTAAACTGCTCGAGATAAACATGGTACTCGAAATAACCAATGTGCATGTATTGATAATATAAGCAGGTACTATTTAAAAATTTGCTCGATATAGGCCGGGTGCTCGTGATATTGATGCTTGTCATAACGAAGTTTTACTGTATATCGAGATGCGCTTAAGACCGTCAAGTTGTAACATCCTGTAGTAGTCGGCAAGTCATCCTCTTGTTACATCCTATAGAACTCCAGTATGTGTGTGACTAAAGACGCATCTTGCAATGTTTTTAATTGTGTTAAGAATATATATTGCTGGTTTAGAATTAGAAGGTTAATTGTATGTAAAAATTGAAATTTACTCTTCAATTATGGAACACAAGCTTTTTCATGAAAACAAAGACCTAAATTACACAGATTGGACACTCCACGGAAAATTGAGAGAAAACGCAAAATAACGGACGGCAGAGTCATTTATTTTCCAAAAAACTTTTTTAGTCATCCAATTTTAATAGACAATGTATCATATTGAAAAGCTACTACTGTAAAATCATTAATTTTCGTGGGGGATTAAATTTCATGGATTTCGTGGTTCATTTTAACCACGAACTTTAATCCCAACGAACATTGATTTTGACCCTTGTTTTGTAACCCGAAATTCACAACTCACGAATTCAAGTGCCAACAAAATTGTCTATTTTACCAAAACCACGAAATTTCGTCCCAACGAAATTAAATGATTTTACAGTATATGGAGTAGCTAATTTTTGTTTACTTCTTATAAAATACAGAATATTAGTGTTTGAATGAGGCAAATCAGGTATTTTCTGGTAAACTTGGAATTTACAGTAATTTGATTAAAATGAGAGTAGGCCTGGCTCTTCAGGGTCTATTGTTTAATTCCCTGACTGATTTCACTATATAAGGTATCATTTGAAAGCTGAAAAATAAATCTATTGCATAGACTCATTTGTTTGTTCATAAAGTATATTAGAACAGGAGATATAAGTTATTAAAAACGGACGAGATTTCGCGATATTTCTGAAGACCTGCCACGAGATATCGTGAGATTTGGTACATGTTTCCAATCTGCGTAATTTAGGTCTTTGATGAAAATAGGTTCATAAGTATCGCCTTATGATGCAGATTTCAAATATATATCTGTCTTATAAGGTCGTAAGTAGTTATTACAACCTTCCCATTTTAAGCTAACAATATAGTGTAACTATGTTACTTAACACTATTTATAATAACAAGATAAACAGCAATTTCCTTTCAAGTATTTATTATTAATTTAATATATTCCATTTTTTGCTAGCATCAGCTAACCTTGACATGGAAGCCATGTTTTAACAAGATAAATACATAACATATAAATAAACATAATAATTAACATGATATCAGTTCTGAATTTATGAATTAATAAATAAATTCAATAACAAATTCAATAACAGACAAACAATTAAAGAGTAAAGTTATGTACACTTGACTAAATATTTCAATACAAATATCTTAATCTGGGGAATCAACACTACTACTGAGCTAAATATACCAATGTTCAGGCTGCCCAAACCAAATGAATGCATAACCTATGTTCAATATAATTTCCACGAAATGAAAACATTGTTAAGAGATTTTAAGACTCTAACTATTGTGTAATTAAATTCTAATTTGAGCAAAATCTTAATTTGAACTATGTTCTTAATTTGGTATGTTTCAAGAGATTTTGTTTTCAAGAGATTTTAACAAAGTCTCAATTGAAGCTGTCCGTTTTTAATTTGATATGTTTTGAGAGATTTGAGCAAAATCTCAATTTGAGCTAAGTTCTTACTTTGATTGAAGCTTCATGATTTTTGTCTGTTATATTTTGTGAGATTTGAGCAAAATCTCAATTGAAGCTGGGCTGTTTTATTTGATATGTTTTGAGAGATTGGAACAAAATCTCAATTTGAGGCTGAGTTTTTAATTGATATGTTTTGGAAGATTTAAGCAAAATCTCAATTGAGGCCGAGTTGTTTTTTCAGTTATGTTTTCTGAGATTGGAGGAGAATCTCAATTTGAGATAAGTTCTAAATTTTTTTTTTTTTTAGATATTTGAGCAAAATCTCTATTGAATTGAATGTGTGCTTTGTGTCTGCTATGTTTCAAGAGAATTTAGTCTTAGAATTTAGAATTTAATCTGTTACGTTACCTGAGGTTTGACCATAAGCCGTTTTGAGCTAAGTTCCAATCTGTCAGATTTAAAGATTTGTTAGACCCATGTGACCAGCAACATGTGCTTTGCTCTATATATTTTGATACGCTAAATACTCTAAATGTGTTGGTCATAACCTTTATATGAAGTCACTAGGTCGAAAGTCAAATATAACCTGAGGCCTGTCCATAATTTTTGACCTGTATTACCAAATAGTTTTTATTATGCCCTGGCATCTACTGATGCGGAGGCATATAGTGATGCAGAGGCATATAGTGATGCACCCTGTCTGTCCATTTTTTAGTTCATCTGTTCATTCAACAGTCTGTTTAATACAAAAATTTATAATTGTCACTAACGAAGCTAGTTATTATGGACAAGGCTACATGGGAAATTTTGTCAGTCCATCTTATTCTCAACATGCAAAATTAGTTGACCCTAAAAAATTGTCGAAGTTTGAGAAGTAAATAATGCTGGCTTAGAATGAGAAAGTCGTACTTACAACTATATATGACTGATACATATTTAAAATCTGCATCATAAGGCGAATCTTATGAGCCTATTTACGTGTAAATCAGAACTTGTCTAGTTGACCAAACTGAAGTTGAAAAAGCTTGTTTTTCCAAAAGGAAAGAGTAATTTACCAACAGTTTTTTCTTGTTTTCTCAAAATATCAATTTGTACTTACGACCTTCTCATTCTAAGCCAGCGATATGCATCACAATTAATACATTGCTAACGGATTAAGTGATATATTAAGTCTGTGAAATAATATAGCACTAAAAGTCATGTTTGGTTGTCCGCGGATGTCCAGGACAAGTAATCATTGACCATGATTGACAAGTAACTACTACACGAAGTAGATATGGAGTATAAAGGAAAAATTACTGTAATATCATAAATTTCATGGATTTTGTGGTTCACATACAACCACGAAATCAAATCCCATTGACAATAATTTTGACCCTTGTATTTATTACCTCAATGCAAAATACACAAATAAATTTCCCATCAAAATAGTCTTTTGTTACCCAAACCATGAAATTTTGTCCCTTTGAAATTAAATGATTTTACAGTATTCACTTTAGCCAATTCATACTGTGTAATTAATAATACCATCCAACAATTATGTTATATCACAACACAAATAGTTGATATTATTATGATCTATAAATAAGACCTGAATTCCAGACCTTGTTTAATCAAATATTCACATTTTCTTGTCCCATCTTGTACAAGAAGTCCCATGGAGGGCTCGGTGCACAACTGTGGTACACTCGTCTATAAATTGATATAGTAACAACAGTTTTGCACTGAGCCCTTACACTATATTTACATTGCAAGTTATTGGATTGGTCCATACTGTCACATGATATTCTAGATTATTTCTTATTGTACAAATATGTTTTGATGGCATGCACACACTGTAGTCAAATCCGTTAAATACCAACAAATATCTTTGATGGCATGCACACACTGCAGTCAAATCCGTTAGGCTGTAGTTAAACCTGTTAGAGTCCAACAAATTTGTTTGATGGCATGCACACACTGCAGTCAAATCCGTTAGAGTCCAACAAATATGTTTTGATGGCATACACACACTGTACTCAAATCCGTTACATACCAACAAATATCTTTGATGGCATGCACACACTGCAGTAATATCCATCAAATACCAACAAATATCTTTAATGGCATACACACACTGCACTCAAATCCGTTAGACTGTAGTCAAATCCGTTAGACTGTAGTCAAATCCGTTAGACTGTAGTCAAATCCGTTAGACTGTAGTCAAATCCGTTAGATTCCAACAAATGTGTTTGATGGAACAGCGCAAGACACAGTTGCTATGTTTCACTATTGCTAGTCGTAGCTACCCGAATGTGACAAATCCATCCAAATACAGCACATGTACACTGTTGCTATGCTTTACTGTGGCTATTTGTACCTATCAGAATGTGACTAATCCATTCGAATACAGCATAAAACCACTGTTGCTATCCTTCACTGTTGCTATGTGTCACTGTTGCTATACTTCACTGTTGCTATGCGTCACTGTTGCTATGGTAATTACACCAGTTCACTAGTTGTGCACTCGTCTTCGATGAAGCTTGTTTCACACGGTGCAGCGTCTGTACTGTCTTCCCCAACTGAATCTTCGAACTTAAAGACTTCTCCGTTGTCGCTCGCATGAACAGTCACCATAGGCACTAACTCATTATCATTTAAATCACTCTCTTCAGATTTTAAGTTCACACTTAGATTTTGCGATTTTTGACTCTTATTGTTTAAATCACAGCCATTATTTAACGACTTCATGGCCAAGCACTCTATTGAAACATACTGGTTACGACGTCTCACCCTCCTGCGATGACGATTTGAAGAGTAACATGTATTATCTTGGAACCAAGATCTATAGCATGATTTGATATGCTTCAAACAGTTTCTGTAGCCCTGTTTAACCACTTTTAACCGTACTGCATAGATGATAGGGTCCAGAAGACAGTTCAACAATTGTAGTATGTACAAATACTTGCTCACTAAAATAAACTGGCTCAACAAGTCCCGTACAACTTTCTTGTTTATATTAATCTCAAATATCATGGCGATCTGAAATATGCAATTAGGTAGCCAGCACAAAATGAAAGTTCCAATTATGACTAGAGTAGTAATCATTGCTTTGCTTGTATGCAATGGAAAGTTAGGTATTGATGGCATTTTTGCTTGTAGTGTCCGCACTTCAAAGAATATTCTAGTGTAGATAAAGATTATGGAAAACATGCATACAAGTGTCACTCCTGAGATTAAATATTCCCCGTGGTAGCTATCGTACATGATAAATTCACAGTAGTTAAACAGTGTTTGTTGATGGTACTCGGTTAAATCTGTCATAAAGTTGGACATGCCACCGATAGCCGCCACACTCCAAAGAACAGCTATTAGTATATAGCCATGTCTTTTTGACATAATGTATGGGTAACGAAATGGATACATTATTGCAATGAAATGATCAACAGCCATTGCTAAAAGATTCAACAAAGTTATTAAAAATGACATTATGTTAAACGAGCTGACTATGGCAAGAAAACAGGCATTCATTATCCGTGAGTCTCGGTCAGTAATTCCAATTTTCACCGCATTATTGAATATCTTATTCATGATGTGGACAAGCACACTAACGACAATGAAGATGTCGGAGATTGAAAGGTTTATGATAAGCCGCAGATGCATTGTCAGGGAACCTTGAACGTGACACACTGCTATGATGGACAGAATGTTTGTAATTAAGGCAAAAACACAAAGAACCAGCATCACAATATACTCCGGCTGTTGGAGAATCTTTGAAGCTTGTTCATGCCAGTTCTGTGGTTGTAACGAAGGCCATAAGGATGTCTTGAGTAAATCATTGGTGATATTGTCTACAGTTAAGCCGGTTGAGTTCTCCAGGCTTGCCAATAACTCCTCTAGACTAAACTCTGAACTTGAAATGTTATGTGTAATGCTGTAATCGCCCAATGGCGTGATATTACCTAAAGTGTCGAAGCTTATGGCATTGACAGTTCCAAATGCTGTCATAATTCTTTGGATAACATCTTTCCGGTAGAGAGAACATCGATCATACACACGTTGTTCAAGTTAATTTAGATACACTTCTTCAAAATTAGATCGATCTTTTCAAATTTTCACCATGAATTTGATTGGTTCATATTATCCACCAATGATTTTGATTGGTCAGTTTGAACACTTTATTAAAACTTTCTTTAATGTGTTTTTTTTAATCTTCACCATGCATTTGATTGGTTAGTTTTATTCAACAATGATTTTGATTGGTCAGTTTGAATGCTCTTATTCGTTCAAAGTCTGTTTATTGATCTTTTAGAATCATCACCATGCGTTTGAAATGGTTGATTTCCACAAATGATTTTGATTGGTCCGTTTGAATGCTCTTTATTCATTTGAATAATCACCATGAATTTGATTGGTCGATTTCATCCCTCAAGGACTTTGATTGGTCAGTAGGTAAAAGTTTACTTCTGTGATAGGTTTGCATCATTGCAATCTGCTTCGTACCCCATGCCATGCCAACCTGAAAATATATGTAGTGAAAAAATTGTTATAATAAATTAATGTATGTATCTAACAACTATAAGGATTCATGAGTTTATCTATTTATTGTAATGAAATTGTAGTGAAAAAGAATACATGTAATTGAAATGTATTGGGCTGTTTTCTGTTTAATTTAGACTGAAAAACCTGGGTGGTCAATATCAGTAGATGAACCCTTTTGATCTTGAGATAAGTAGGTCATGTTTTTAGTCCTTTTAAAGAATTTAAGGCAGGTTCTGTTAAACTATTGTGGAAGTTGTTATAATATATATAATAGATAAATATTTATAGATAATTAATTTTTAATGGCCTTGTGGTTTCACTCTGTGAAAGAAATTTATTACATTTGTAAAGTACATTTAGCTAAAAGATAGGCTTTTATGAGTGTTCACTTTTTAAGTTAAAAAAGTTAGGAGTATTTATATGTATTTAAAGTTAGGTCAGGGTGAGTGATCTAACACAACTAGGTTTTTCATTTCCTGTATGTTTGGCTTGAAGCTTTTTCCTACTACGCTGTTTTATAGTATTATAATATAGTCGATTCCATAAGTAATACTTACGAGGGAAATATCTCATTCAAAAGAATAGCAGTGAATACTGTTATCTCAGGTTTATCTAGTTAAACCTAGATAAACATAGTTTACCTGCCAGATGATAGTGTATTTACAACCGTTGTCATTTGACTTGGAAAGGACTGTAAGTAAAGACTATATCTAACGAGGCTAACATATTTGGTTTTCCAATCTTCAATGTTGGCCTCTACATAGCCCGAGGTATACATGTCAAGTGATGAGTTCAATTAACTCGTATTTTAGGTTTTGTACTTCCCTCAATCTAGATGTCGATCTGCAGCAATGTGTCTTATTTTAGTTTTGGGCTTAATTGACATTACGCCAGTTGTCAATCAATTCCTTTAAATCAATTTTAACAGTAAATTATATGCACATGCTCCAATGGATTTACTTGAAAACCTTCGCCAAGCAACATTCGACAAACAACCAAGAGGAGCGATCTCTTCTCTGGCGAAATGTCAATTGTTTGCCTATCCGTAACTTCATCTGTCTGCAAGCAATGTCTGAGAAACGGACAGAACTTCTGATTTTTGGGGATAAAACCTGAAGAGTTATTGTCATTTGACTTGATTGTTTGTCATCATTGTTAGGTTGAGTTTTATGTCTAGGTCAACTTTTCTCAGTAACTATTATAGCTGTTGCTTTGTTCCCCATCAATAGCTGACCATGTATGGCAAGACCCATTACTCTGATCTTCATTTTGCAAGAGTAATTTCCCTTTTTGGGAATTAGAAAAATAACTTGGCTGTTTTTTATGTTTTCTTATAAAGTATCATAAAACCTGCAAGACTTATTAATCGTACCATAATTAATACCATTTCCAATATAAGTCTGTCAATGTATTGCTTATAAAGTTGGCATACTTGTTAACCATCATAAATACATTATATTATCAAAGTCATGTAACACTATCAAACATTTCAACAAAATTATGGCCCCTGAATGACTTAGCTATTTGTCATGGATAACATGATGATATAAGCATTTACTGAATACAGTCTTGTTTAATAGATACAATCCGGAATGTCCACTATTGTGGGTTTCTCAGCAAATTTGCTTGCAGTACAAATAATGTTGACCTTAGTCCTTTGCTAATGCTTTTGTAATTTAAATAAGAATCGCTTATTTCAATGGTTCACATATGAATATTTATCCAATGAAAAAGTGGATAACTGTAAAAGTTGTTTGTGCCGCAGGATTTGTGTGGAAAAACCAGATTGCATTGAATTCTTGACTATATCTTTTCCAAAAATGGCCAATATTCTCGTTTTCTATTGCTAGTTAGGGTGGTCGATGTGAATGTTGGTCATGCATCTGTTGTTAGTGACTATCTGTATGACCTTGCACGATTTCTGCATTTTTATAGACTATCTACTGCTAATTTATGCAATGTAATTAACATACTATCTGACAATCATATCGATGGATTAGAACAAGAAGGTCGTAACTACCTCTTACGACCTTATAAGACTCATACATATTTAAAATCTGCTTCACAAGGCGCTTCTTATGAGCATATTTTTATGAAAATCTGAAATTGTCATGTTGACCAAAATGAAGTTTTAAAAACGTGTTTTCCCATAGGTAAAGAATAAATTACAGGCAGTTTTCTCAATATATCGATTTGGTAGTTACAACCTTCTTGTTCTAAGCCAGCGATATTTTGCTTCAATCCCTGATGGCAACATATGTTAGTGTTGACGAACATAAAGCTATAAATGCTTCATTGTAGAAATCATTTGTTTGTCTCCCCACCCATACCTGCCATATACTCCTATTAAAGTGGAGTTACTCCTATTTTTAATTTTAATTCTGGTTTTTCAAGTTCACCTAACTTTGAACATCTGTCCTATATTTAAAACCGCTAGAATTAATTCGTTCTTGTTTATGCATCTAAATCACATTAAAATCACATTTTATCACTCCTATTTTGAAACTAACAAGCTTGACGGGTATGCACCCACCTATATTTGATGATGGGATATATTGCTTGTAGAATCAGGTGTAACCCTGGCTGAGGTGTTAGGGGTGGTGGGATTTCAGTTAGGCTTTTCAGTCTTGCCCACCTAATTGACATTAGGCCAGAGGAGCGATTGTCCCCACCAAATTGTTTGTCGAAGGCTGCTTGGCAAAGCTTTTCAAGTTAATCCATTGGAACAAGCATGCGATTATCATTTACCGTTAAAATTGATTTAATGTCAATTAGAGATGACAGGTAGTTTTCTATGTATCTACATAAACCTGGTATGGTAAAGAACCCAGGAGTCTTGATTCAGAAAGAGCACACCTGAATTCCTTGTATCACACAAGCTTTCTGTCTATTCCCTTGAAGCCAGTGGTCCTTTGCCTAACCAAACCACTATTGAGCGCTTTCATTCAGTTACCTCCCATTCAATTAAATATAGAAGGCATGGATTGCCTCCTGTGGAAAGTGCTACGTAGCGCTTTACTTAGGACACCGACACTAGAGGTCATTGGCCATACTAAGACAGGGATTAAACTGAATGACCAAGCACCAGGACTTATGACTGTCTCTGTCAAACCCCAAGCACCAGGACTTATGACTGTCTCTGTCAAACCCCATGCACAAGGACTTATGACTTTCTCTGTCAAACCTCAAGCACCATGACTTATGACTTTCTCTGTCAAACCCCAAGCACCATGACTTATGACTGTCTCTGTCAAACCCCAGGACTTATGACTTTCTCTGTCAAACCCCAAGCACCATGACTTATGACTGTCTCTGTCAAACCCCAGGACTTATGACTGTCTCTGTCAAACCCCAAGCACCATGACTTATGACTGTCTCTGTCAAACCCCAAGCACCAGGACTTATGACTGTCTCTGTCAAACCCCAAGCACCAGGACTCATGACTGTCTCTGTCAAACCCCAAGCACCAGGACTTATGACTGTCTCTGTCAAACCCCAAGCACCATGACTTATGACTTTCTCTGTCAAACCCCAAGCACCATGACTTATGACTGTCTCTGTCAAACCCCAGGACTTATGACTTTCTCTGTCAAACCCCAAGCACCAGGACTTATGACTGTCTCTGTCAAACCCCAAGCACCATGACTTATGACTGTCTCTGTCAAACCCCAAGCACCATGACTCATGACTGTCTCTGTCAAACCCCAAGCACCATGACTTATGACTTTCTCTGTCAAACCCCAAGCACCAGGACTTATGATTGTCTCTGTCAAACCCCAAGCACCAGGACTTATGATTGTCTCTGTCAAACCCCAAGCACCAGGACTTATGATTGTCTCTGTCAAACCCCAAGCACCAGGACTTATGACTGTCTCTGTCAAACCCCAAGCACCATGACTTATGACTGTCTCTGTCAAACCCCAAGCACCATGACTTATGACTTTCTCTGTCAAACACCAAGCACCGGGACTTATGACTTTCTCTGTCAAACCCCAAGCACCAGGACTTATGACTGGCTCTGTCAAACCCCAAGCACCAGGACTTATGACTGTCTCTGTCAAACTCCAAGCACCAGGACTTATGACTTTCTCTGTCAAACTCCAAGCACCAGGACTTATGACTGTCTCTGTCAAACCCCAAGCACCAGGACTTATGACTGTCTCTGTCAAACTCCAAGCACCAGGACTTATGACTGTCTCTGTCAAACCCCAAGCACCAGGACTTATGACTGTCTCTGTCAAACTCCAAGCACCAGGACTTATGACTGGCTCTGTCAAACTCCAAGCACCAGGACTTATGACTTTCTCTGTCAAACCCCAAGCACCAGGACTTATGACTGGCTCTGTCAAACCCCAAGCACCAGGACTTATGACTGGCTCTGTCAAACCCCAAAGAAATCACTTGTGGTCAAAGTAAAATTAAAATTTGATTTCTATTGTTTGTGAGCCATGGGAAGCAAAGTTTTCACTCAGAAGTAATTATGCCACTGGTGAAAATATCAATTTCTGTGATCACCCAGTGAAGTAAAATTCAATCTTATACTATGCAAAATCAACAAATATTTTCAACATAACTACCAAATATAGACCAACATTTAATCAACCACATCCTCATGGTTCAAATAATGAGTCAAGGTATATATAAGAATATTACCATAACTCCAGGGATTGGTATTCAATATTGATCTTATTTAATTTGAAAATGAGACTAGCCAATCATATCGCTTGTTTCTGACCTAAAGTTTAATATAGTGTGGTCTTCTGTCCGTTGCCTAAGCAATGCTACGTAGAGCTCTCCATGCGAGGTAATCCATGCCTTTTATAGTGTTAGGTAGCAATTTGCTAAGGCAACAGACACCTGATTGGTTGTCCTTATTCTTAAGTCAAGTAGGATCAATATTTTATACACTGTTATAAGCATAATACCAGATGATGGTCAGGCAATAAATCTGCCACGTAATTAACAAACGCCTTTGCCCCAGACATTTAGAACGGTTTTATAATGCATTCTGGGATCAATGGCCTTATTTCATTTGTTATTCAGTAAAAAATAACCCAATCCAGACGAGACATGGTCATAAAGTTAACTGATCGTCCCTGAATAAGGTGAAAAGATATTTTCCTATCATGCCTCCTGTTTCGCTCATTCTCGTTCAACCAGCATATTTTTCATCTGAAATATAGTATTCGAACTTAACTTACCACTGAGGATAGTTTCGCTTTGTTTTTTTGACAGATTTTGGCACAATGTTGCTTCATTAAAAACATGGCCGCAAGTGGATGGTCCTGGTTTTAAATACAAACAAATAAGTGGTCATAAACACCATACATTGACAAAGCCATGTAACGCTTCCAAACATTTCAGCTGAATTATGGCCACTTATGGACTTAGCTAGTTTTTATGGACAAGGCTTAAGCCTTTGCTGAACACAGGCTTGTTCAATTCTAAAATGAGCATTGCATACGAGGGGTCTGTTGTAAGCAAAGTGCTTCCGAGCGCCTTCATTCAGTTACCTTCTGTTCATTAAAACATAAAAGGCATGGCATACCTCCCTTGGAAAGCACTCGGTATTCATAAGCGCTTTGCTTAAGCAACGGATACCTGGTCACATGAATAAGAAAGTGCCTCCAACACCCATATGTAGCTTTAGCCTATTAGCCGATTAGCTTCTCAATGACCTAGATCAAGCATCTATCTCTTTAGATCATTATTGTTATCGCCAGTTCTTGACATTTATGGTTGTTTTTACCATTAATAGAGACTCAAGGTATTTTATGGCTTAAGATTGTCACTCCATATACATGACTGTGCACCAAGGAAAGAATAGAACAACATAACACAGTTACCAAGGAAAGAATAGAACAACATAACACAGTTACCAAGGAAAGAATAGAACAACATAACACAGTTACCAAGGAAAGAATAGAACAACATAACACAGTTACCAAGGAAAGAATAGAACAACATAACACAGTTACCAAGCAAAGAATAGAACAACATAACACAGTTACCAAGCAAAGAATACAACAACATAACACAGTTACCAAGCAAAGAATAGAACTACATAACAGTTAGGACGACTGGTTGCATTCTGTTGAGCAGAGGTATAAACATTGCAGTAACTAAGAGGTCTATTAGTAGGCTGGGTAAGGTTAAATTTGTTTGTACCTACATGTAAATTAAGGGGAAAACCACCTTGCACAGAGTTCCGGATATCAACTATTGTACCCTATGTATAGTATGTACAGATTACTCCAGTCCTTGACCTTAATGTATGAATATGATTTATTAAAGGCTTCTTTTGAGGAACAATCTACAATATTATTATTACTATTATATCAATTTTACCAAGGAAGTCGCTACTTGCTGAAGATTTAGTTTAGTGCATTTATAACTTACACCTTGTACATATACAAATACAACATAAAATTCCAAATCTAGGGCATAATTAAACTACTTACTGGTAAGTTACCATCAAAACTGTGTTCATTTGAGGTGTATACACCACGTTAACTATTAACTATCAATTAATTAATAAATTATCAAATAATTATTGTCCGGTTCGAGTCTACATCATTTTGAGTACAAATGTATATGAGCCGTTCTGCATTAAAACCTGCTATTTTGACATTATGCAATTAAAATATGAAACAAAGTTTTGAAAAAGCTCCAAAAAATACATAGATCTATTATTATACTGCTTAAACAACTAACTCATTGTTTTTCTTAATCGGAGTACATTTCCAAAATTGGTCAACATAGCAGCTAAGATATTGCACTCTATATGGGTATTGATTTACTGAAAATAAAGTCAATAAATAGCTGATCTCTGAATGCAAAAAAAAAATTATTTTGATTCATATATTAAATAATATAACATAATTCTAAACCATAATGATATTTTGAACAATATATGTCAGGATTGCTAAAATGGGGTAATTATGAAATACTTGTTAATACAGATTTACTCCAAATATCGTTTGAATGGCATTAAAATTGTGGCGTCTCAGACAAAAAACTTTGAATATGGACCTACATTATTTTAAATCTTCATTTTTTTCACATGTTTTAAAATATTTCGGCCAAAAGGCTTGAAGTCTTCTGAACTGGAAACATCTTCTGAACTGAAAACATCTTCTGAACTGGAAACATCTTCGGAACTGAAAACATTTTCAGTTCCGAAGAACGGGCCTTTGGACAAAATATTAAAATGTGAGAAAACTGAAGATTTGGTACAATTTTCCTATGTAGAAACGCAATGGAGTTATTATTATATTAACTAGAAGAATTTAATATGTGTTGTTTATAATTTATATTTGATAATGTTCTTACCTGGTCAATAAATCTCAACTCTGGCACAATATACGTTTAATTACCAATATTTGATACAAGTAACATGAAATACATTTTCACTGAATCTCACTCATTATAACATGTTACCGATAGATAGTCAATGACATGAAGTTATGTTTTACTGTGTAATCAATAGTTGTTGATTTTACAATTTTGTACCGTAACATCGTCAATGTAACATCGTTAATGTATATTACAGCTGTCAATATGTTTGAAATGTCTATATTTGGTTTCAAATTTGTGTTAGTTAAGTTTCTGTGGTTGTTGCCATAGCAACCGATTGGTGAAATACTGGTGAACACTAGTTACACTTGTTTTAATTAAATAAATATTTGTATTCAAATTCAAATTTGGCCAAATATTCATTTGCTTTTGAAATTTGTACGTATCGTTCTTTCCTATGGTTTTTAATATTTTGAACATTTACCACTAAGCGAAGACCTTATGTATTTTAGGTCTTAGCACTAAGACGGGAAGATAAAAGTCGCTTTCATCTAACATGTATTTGTCAACTGACTATTACTATTTGGACTGATATTCAAAAGTCATTAGCCCTTGTCCACCCTTGTCTCCATGGTAACGGCATATCATACATGCAATGTTTCCGAGAATACTGTAGGAGATTGGTGATTTAAATACAGGAGATTTCAATAATTATTGCATTCGAGTGAGTGGCCATTAGGATTTATCCTTGCCTTATTGGCCACTGACCTCCTGGGATTGGCCTTACTTAACTTTTTACTGTTCAGTCATTTTGATTGGCTGCAGACAAAAACTGTATCATTTATTCACCTCAGGTGTCTGTTGCCTAAACAAAGTGCTATGAAGTGCTTTCCATGGGAGATGATCGATTCTTTCCATATTTAATTGAACGAGAGGTAACTGAATGAAAGCGCTCGGTAACGCTTTGCCTAGGCAACAGACACAAGGTCTTGATCTGTTTCACCCATTTCCTTAGTTTATTACCTGCTTTATTGCAAGGCTATCATATTAGTACAATAATAAATGTTAAAACGTCAGGAAATAGCTTGTTAATTGCCAAACCATTGACCAAAGCTTGTTAATTGCCGAACCATTGACCAAAGCTTGTTAATTGCCGAACCATTGACCAAAGCTTGTTAATTGCCGAACCATTGACCAAAGCTTGTTTATTTGCCAAACCATTGACCAAAGCTTGTTTATTGCCAAACCATTGACCAACGTGTATGATGCAGTGATGGTAGTTAAGCCTGTTGCTGGTCAAGGTTAAGAAATATATATATATTAATTCATACTGTGCAAGGGCATACCTAGAAACAATTGAGGTGTAGACCAAAAAATAGTACAGTCCATTTAAATTTAAATGATAACAGTTATAAACATGCACTTGCCCATCCGGTAAATTATGTTTATCTAGGTTTAACACAGGGTGTACCGGATATAACTGAAGACCCTGAATAAACTACATGTAGTCTCCCCGCTATTCTTTCGAATGGGATAGTTCCTTCATTAGTATAACTTATTGAATTGATACTAGGGACCAGTCATTGGATTACCCTCAAAATTATTTTTTTTATAATTTTGCACTGAAGACAGCCTGTCTTTGAATTTTAATGTAAATTTGGATCCATACAATTATATATCATTAATTGATCTGAATGGTCTAATTAGCTGTTAATGCTTATCTAAATTTGGCAAAATGATGTGTGGACCCGGCCTAATGGCCTAGCTGACAAATTTGGCAAAATGATGTGTGGACCCGGCCTAATGGCCTAGCTGACAGTGAACCTACTGCTGAAGCAATGCTAAAGCCCGTTATTGGTCACAGGTTCGTTACTGAAACAGCATGCTTAAAGTTACAGTTACCATGGTGAAGCTTGTTGTCGCTAGTCAAGGTCAGTGCTGAAGTAGCAGAACAGATACTTAGGTAATGGCATTAAGTTATGATTTGAAGATTTTCTTTTTGCTTGTCAGGGTGGTTAAAGTGGTCATGGTAAACCTTCTTGCTGGTCAAGGTTGTTGCAAAAGCAGGAGGATACTTAATCTCGCAGTAGTATGACTTTAACTGCAGGTCAGGGTCGTTAATGTGTTAATGGTTAACCCTGTTGGTGATCAGTGTTGTTGGTAAAGCGTTCTTTAAATTCCACAGTAATAGTACATTTATATAAAGTAACATGCTGTAAAATGGTCAGGGTCGTTAATGTGGGAATGGTCAGTCTGTCGCTGGTCAGGGTCATTGCTGTAACAGCTGGGGTCGCAGTTCATCCTGCGGTTACAATGAACTTTGTTTTTAAAATAACTGACAGGAAATGTGCTTGGAAACAATATGTAGTGGTAAAGCCTTGTTCGTTACGATATCAATAACACTCATGATTTATAATAACATAAAACCATATGCATTTCATTCATGCATATGGTTTTAATAGAATTTGTTTTTCATATCTTTACCTTTGTATAAATTCCAATTTTTTGAAGTATGATCTTAAATCCTGGAATACTTTGAAGTTAATCCTATTGCTCAATTTCTTTTATTCTTGAATTCATTTATAGTTATCCAATTTTTTCTACAGTGAATTTTCTTGGAAATACAAATATTTTTTCACTCTTATGTACCTTACTATGGAATAATTCATAATATTTTCTCCATGAAGTCACAGTTAACGATCACAGAAAATTGTTGCATAAATCCTTCAATAAATGTTTACTCAATAACTTGTTACAACATTTTCTTTGAATTTTATGGTACAATTCAATTAATAATTAATTCACTAATTAAATTACAAAATGTAATAAACTTTTTAAAAAATTCCGCTTGTTCTTCTTAATCCAGATATATATAAAACAAGAATAGCATACTTTTTGACTCGCATATGGTTATGGATATATGTACACTAAATTCATGATAATTCGTTTACTATTCACTTGGTCAGTATGATATGTGACCGCTCAGTATTTTACGAGTTATTAATGTTACCATAATTGGCTATTTTTAGGTTTTAATTGTCATATACGCTTGCCGAGAGTGATGTTAGCGGTATGTCTGGTCAACGGTTTAACCTTACTCTATGTCAAAAAGATTTTTTCATAACCGGTCACTGCTGCTTCTAAGCGCAATTCATCGTCACTTTAATTAATTCAATGTTGACTTTGAACTGGTGACTTTTGTTTTTGTAGCTCTCATACCCTAAAGTTCATTTTTGAATTTCTCATAACTTTCATTCTTGAATTTTTAATATTATAAAATCATAATATAATTTCAAAAACAAGCTATATAATATTAAAATACAAGATACAAGAATTTCAAGATATGAGATGTTCACATGCAATATATATATAAGAAGTTCAAATACACCTTTTGGAGCTGCAAATAATATTGTCTGTTTCTCTGCAAAGGTTAAAGTAAGATTAAATATTGTGGACATAGTGAAGGTTTGATTGGGAAAGGTTGTTTTTCTACAGGGTGTGGCTTCCAAGAGAGGTTGTTTTTCTACAGGGTGTGGCTTCCAAGAGAGGTTGTTTCTATACAGGGGGTGGCTTCCAAGAGAGGTTGTTTCTATACAGGGGGTGGCTTCCAAGAGAGGTTGTTTCTATACAGGGGGTGGCTTCCAAGAGAGGTTGTTTCTCTACAGGGTGTGGCTTCCAAGAGAGGTTGTTTCTATACAGGGTGTGGCTTCCAAGAGAGGTTGTTTTTCTACAGGGTGTGGCTTCCAAGAGAGGTTGTTTCTATACAGGGTGTGGCTTCCAAGAGAGTTTGTTTCTATACAGGGGGTGGATTCCAAGAAAGGTTGTTTCTCTACAGGGTGTGGCTTCCAAGAGAGGTTGTTTCTCTACAGGGTGTGGCTTCCAAGAGAGGTTGTTTCTATACAGGGTGTGGCTTCCAAGAGAGGTTGTTTCTCTACAGGGTGTGGCTTCCAAGAGAGGTTGTTTCTATACAGGGGGTGGCTTCCAAGAGAGGTTGTTTCTATACAGGGGGTGGCTTCCAAGAGGGGTTGTTGCTCTACAGGAGACAGCTTCCAAGAGAGTTTGTTTCTATACAGGGGTGGCTTCCAAGAGAGGTTGTTTCTCTACAGGGTGTGGCTTCCAAGAAAGGTTGTTTCTATACAGGGTTTGGCTTCCAAGAGAGGTTGTTTCTCTACAGGGGGTGGCTTCCAAGAAAGGTTGTTTCTCTACAGGGTGTGGCTTCCAAGAAAGGTTGTTTCTATACAGGGGGTGGATTCCAAGAAAGGTTGTTTCTCTACAGGGTGTGGCTTCCAAGAGAGGTTGTTTCTATACAGGGGGTGGCTTCCAAGAGAGGTTGTTTCTCTACAGGGTGTGGCTTCCAAGAGAGGTTGTTTCTCTACAGGGTGTGGCTTTCAAGAGAGGTTGTTTCTATACAGGGGGTGGATTCCAAGAGAGGTTGTTTCTCTACAGGGGGTGGCTTCCAAGAGAGGTTGTTTCTCTACAGGGTGTGGATTCCAAGAGAGGTTGTTTCTCTACAGGGTGTGGCTTCCAAGAGAGGTTGTTTCTCTACAGGGTGTGGCTTCCAAGAGAGGTTGTTTCTCTACAGGGTGTGGCTTCCAAGAGAGGTTGTTTCTATACAGGGGGTGGCTTCCAATAGAGGTTGTTTCTCTACAGGGTGTGGCTTCCAAGAGAGGTTGTTTCTATACAGGGGGTGGCTTCCAAGAGGGGTTGTTGCTCTACAGGAGACAGCTTCCAAGAGAGTTTGTTTCTATACAGGGGTGGCTTCCAAGAGAGGTTGTTTCTCTACAGGGGGTGGCTTCCAAGAGAGGTTGTTTCTATACAGGGGGTGGCTTCCAAGAGGGGTTGTTGCTCAACAGGAGACAGCTTCCAAGAGAGTTTGTTTCTATACAGGGGTGGCTTCCAAGAGAGGTTGTTTCTCTACAGGGTGTGGCTTCCAAGAAAGGTTGTTTCTCTACAGGGTGTGGCTTCCAAGAGAGGTTGTTTCTCTACAGGGTGTGGCTTCCAAGAGAGGTTGTTTCTCTACAGGGGGTGGCTTCCAAGAGAGGTTGTTTCTCTACAGGGTGTGGCTTCCAAGAGAGGTTGTTTCTCTACAGGGTGTGGCTTCCAAGAGAGGTTGTTTCTCAACAGGGTGTGGCTTCCAAGAGAGGTTGTTTTTATACAGGGGGTGGTTTCCAAGAGAGGTTGTTTCTATACAGGGGGTGGATTCCAAGAGAGGTTGTTTCTCTACAGGGTGTGGCTTCCAAGAGAGGTTGTTTCTATACAGGGTGTGGCTTCCAAGAGAGTTTGTTGCTCTACAGGGGGTGGATTCCAAGAGAGTTTGTTGCTCTACAGGGGGTGGATTCCAAGAGAGTTTGTTGCTCTACAGGGTGTGGCTTCCAAGAGAGGTTGTTTCTCTACAGGGTGTGGCTTCCAAGAGTTTGTTTCTATACAGGGTGTGGCTTCCAAGAGAGGTTGTTTCTCTACAGGGGGTGGCTTCCAAGAGAGGTTGTTTCTATACAGGGTGTGGCTTCCAAGAGAGGTTGTTTCTATACAGAAGATGGATTCCAAGAGAGGTTGTTTCTATACAGAAGATGGATTCCAAGAGAGGTTGTTTCTATACAGAAGATGGATTCCAAGAGAGGTTGTTTCTATACAGGGGATGGATTCCAAGAGAGTTTGTTTCTCTACAGAAGATGGATTCCAAGAGAGGTTGTTTCTCTACAGGGGGTGGCTTTCAAGAGAGGTTGTTTCTATACAGAAGATGGATTCCAAGAGAGGTTGTTTCTATACAGGGGATGGATTCCAAGAGAGTTTGTTTCTCTACAGAAGATGGATTCCAAGAGAGGTTGTTTCTATACAGGGGGTGGATTCCAAGAGAGGTTGTTTCTCTACAGGGGATGGATTCCAAGAGAGGTTGTTTCTATACAGAAGATGGATTCCAAGAGAGGTTGTTTCTATACAGGGGATGGATTCCAAGAGAGTTTGTTTCTCTACAGAAGATGGATTCCAAGAGAGGTTGTTTCTCTACAGGGGATGGATTCCAAGAGAGTTTGTTTCTATACAGAAGATGGATTCCAAGAGAGGTTGTTTCTATACAGGGGGTGGATTCCAAGAGAGTTTGTTTCTATACAGGGGGTGGATTCCAAGAGAGGTTGTTTTCTATACAGGGGATGGATTCCAAGAGAGGTTGTTTTTCTACAGGGGATGGATTCCAAGAGAGTTTGTTTCTATACAGAAGATGGATTCCAAGAGAGGTTGTTTCTATACAGGGGGTGGATTCCAAGAGAGTTTGTTTCTATACAGGGGGTGGATTCCAAGAGAGGTTGTTTTCTATACAGGGGATGGATTCCAAGAGAGGTTGTTTCTATACAGGGGGTGGATTCCAAGAGAGGTTGTTTCTATACAGGGGGTGGATTCCAAGAGAGGTTGTTTCTATACAGGGTGTGGCTTCCAAGAGAGTTTGTTTCTATACAGGGGGTGGATTGCAAGAGAGGTTGTTTCTATACAGTGTGTGGCTTCCAAGAGAGGTTGTTTCTATACAGGGGGCAGCTTCCAAGAGAGGTTGTTGCTCTACAGGGTGTGGCTTCTAAGAAAGGTTGTTACTCTACAGGGGGTGGCTTCCAAGAGAGTTTGTTTCTATACAGGGGGTGGATTCCAAGAGAGGTTGTTTCTATACAGGGGGTGGCTTCCAAGAGAGGTTGTTTCTATACAGGGGGTGGATTCCAAGAAAGGTTGTTTCTATACAGGGGGTGGATTCCAAGAGAGGTTGTTACCCTACAGGGGGTGGATTCCAAGAAAGGTTGTTGCTCCACGGGGACAGCTTCCAAGAGAGGTTGTTGCTCCACAGGGGACAGCTTCCAAGAGAGGTTGTTGCTCTATAGGGGACAGCTTCCAAGAGAGGTTGTTGCTCTATAGGGGACAGCTTCCATGAGAGGTTGTTGCTCCACAGGGGGCAGTTTCCAAGAGAGGTTGTTACCCTACAGGGGGCAGCTTCCAAGAGAGGTTGTTACCCTACAGGGGGCAGTTTCCAAGAGAGGTTGTTACCCTACAGGGGGCAGTTTCCAAGAGAGGTTGTTACCCTACAGGGGGCAGTTTCCAAGAGAGGTTGTTACCCTACAGGGGGCAGTTTCCAAGAGAGGTTGTTACCCTACAGGGGGCAGTTTCCAAGAGAGGTTGTTACCCTACAGGGGGCAGTTTCCAAGAGAGGTTGTTGCTCTACAGGGGGCACCTTCTGAGAGATGTTGTACATTATAGACTTACTTATACATGCGACTTAGATGTTTGACAAATCTTTAACAATATGTGGGAGGATGGAGACATGTAAAAATAAGAAAAATACTATATTTAGACATTATTCCTTCAGGCAACATAGTTAGGATGTTACCCCCTTGTACCTGTGACCTTCTTATGATAATAAACCAATTATGTATCTAAACCATCCAACTAGCTCAGCATTGTATTTTATTATCAGTTTGTAAAATTCATATGTTACATTTTCAATTTTGCCACCTCTTCTTTGATGATCTGTGGTGCTTTTCACAATAATTTTTGTCAGTTGGTTTGTTGGTTCGGTGGTAGGCCCCTTGAGCCAACAAAACACACATGTTTGTTTAATGCCACTACATTATGTATACGAATTTCAACATTTGATTGGTTAGCACTGTTGGTTTCCTCAGTTTATACCATCATTTGACAATCGCGCGGTTTCTGTTTATTGGCGTTGACGTCATTTTCATCCATGACGGCAAATAATAGTGTGACCCGCCTTTGCGTTACATGGTTTCTATGACAACGTTTTGTAGGAGCGTCATCAACAACAGCGACATAATGTTGCTATAACTCTAAGACGATAATCTGCAATGTCAATATAAATAGAAATCACTGACCATTACATTGACTGTTTTATCTATTTAATTTTTTTTACCGAATTCGCCAGTAATAATTACATCTTGGCTTATTTGAATATATGTTTTTATACCTGATTGACCTGTTTACTTTATGTGGCACAGGTCCCAATAGGGCGTTAGAGTTATACCAGTATATAGAGCAAGCATTGCTATTCATATGCGACAAATTTCATTAAATTGTAAGTGGTTAGTAAGAGGTTATGAGAAAAGTCCTATTATTTCTGGAACACCCCTCATAGCAAACGGATTCCAAAAATCACCATTTTAGTTTATAATTTGTATGATTTTAACCCAAAATATCATATAGTGATCCAAATGGATAATGAATTATTTGACATATTAAACTTTTACTTACTACAAACTAATTGCAGTTGTTTTAGATATAATATGATTATTAATGTCAATGTGGTCACTTGATTCCAAAAATCCTCACTTTTGTTAACTTTAGTGTTGCAATATTTTTGCACCAAAAATGTCTGAAAATGCACAACATTTAAAACACCAGATTAGCAATATCTTAAGCAGGCAGACGACATGTGTCAATCTCATTGATTTCTTATTAAATAACATAATAAATGACATTACAGTAAACCGATTCCAAAAATCACCATTTGCGTTTATATTTTGAAGGAAATTACATCAAAATATCATATCTTGATCAATAACTGATGATTTTATATGGTGTATAACACTACAAGATGGTCTACACTCATATTGCAGTGGTTTTAAAGTTTATCGTCGATCAGTCATACGGTATATAACACTATAAGATAAGTCGACACTCATATTGCAGTGGTTTTCAATAAACTAAGATGGTTAAAGTTTGACGTCGATCAGTCTGATGTGGTTGGTTATGGTCTGAAGGATTGTGTTGCAATGATCTGTGATGTGTAATATTCAGTGTGTAGAATCACATGATCAAATGAATAACGTTCGCACTCAAAACAATTGCAATACCGTCGGCTAACGGTGAGTTTTTCTTAATTATAACGATTGTGTAATTTAATATGGTCATATTTAGTGTGTAGAATCATGTGATCAAATGATCACACTCAAAACAATTACAATACCGTCTGCAAACGGTGAATTTTTTCTTGATTATAATGATTGTGCATTTAATAAGGTCATATTATATAGCCTGAAGTATCTCCTGTATATGTAAGAATACTCCGCGCGTACAGAATTTGCTCTATCTTTAGCTGTTTTTAATTGCTGCTTGACCAAATGCATTCTCCATGCAGTTTCCAACCGATTGTATTAATTTGGTTGAGCATCAGTTAACAACAGCTAAAGATAGAGCAAAATTTGTAATTGTCTAGTGTTCCTACATAAATGAGATCTTCTTTGGGCTGTATATTTGAAACCGTTGGACAGAATTTCTTCAAACTTTTACTCATCAACAACATTGTATAGTTGACCGTTAATGATGGAATTTTTGCTGGGTCAAGTTGTTCCAGAGTTACGGCCCATTGTTACTTTTACTATATACCCCAATGGGTGCCCTGGCTGTCAAATGGACACATTTCTAGTTGCTTTTGAAAGTTGGCGCCCATGGAGTAAAGGAAAGATAAATAACAAGACAGTTTTAAGTAATTTAATATTTTTATTATTGATTAAAAACGTGTGAAATATTCTAAAAACAACAGAAAATCACCACCCCAAAAGCTGCGCAAGAAGAGACAATCACAACAATATAGTACTGTATAATCATTAATTTTCTTGGGGAATTAAATTTCGTGGATTTAGTGGTTCATCTTCTACCACGCAACTTAATCTCATCGAACACTAATTTTGACCCTTGAATAAATTACCTGCAAAATCCAAAAATTAACGTCCCATCAAAATGGTATTTTTTACCAAAACCACGAAATTTCGTCCCATCGAAATTATATGATTTTGCAGTATTACAGGGTGTTAAAAAAGTTGGTTTTTAAGTTTTCTGACTTCAGAAGAATGTTACATTTTAATTGTAAATTCTAGACGGTTCTTACCACTGTTATGCATTAAAGAAGCTACTAGAGCGAGAAAGTAATACTGCGTACCTTACTCAGAAAAAACGTACAAAACTCAGAAAAAATAATTCAAATTTTGAGAACAAACATTTATAACACCCTGTAGGTACATAAGGAATTCCACTTTAAAATTTTACAGTAAACAATCACCCCTTTGGTACAACAAGGTCATCATCTCACTATATATATACTTCATAGAAAGGTACAACTTTTCATAGAAAGATATAACTTTTCGTACCTCGTATATTACCAAAGGGAGATAATTTAGACAACATTTAATTATTATGTGTTATAAGGAAAAATCACTTCCTTTTACTGTGCATTCAAGAGTATATCGACGGTCCCCAACCAAAACCTCGTAACTGAATTTTGGCGCGAAAACTTTTTTGGCAGCATCTGCTAGATTTCCAGTGCATTTCTGTCTAGTCGTCACCTAAATAGTCAATCGCCTTACTTCTATACAGTCATGTGACAAAATACCGTATGTATATTGGATTCTAAAAGGTTAGTCGAAAATCCCGTATATGACAGTACAAACTCCAATTTAGTACAAGTCAACATATTCTTGTACATGTCGGAGTTGATTATGGTTCCAAATAGGATCAGGTAGGGGGTCATTTCGTTACAAGACGTCGGTATTATTTCAACGGAGTAAATACGTTTTTTTCGTCTCCTGAAAAGTTGTCTTTTTGCAGTTACAGGGTTTTGGTTTGGCACCGTCGCTAATGGAACTAATAATCATAATACCACAGGATTAAGAAATTGTTATATTACGAAATTCAGAGTGATGACATCCCCAATTTGTTTAGCGCAATATTTTGTGATTTTACTTTTATTTCCAATATTTCCAAATTTACATCCCCAATTTTTTGCTCATTTACTTCAATAGTAAATCATAAAGTCTGTGAAACATTGGGCTGTCAAAACTCAGTATTTTGATTCATGAGATACAATTTCTTAAGCATATGATGATACAGTAATCTGATATTAACAAGGTGTTTTAATGTTATGGCTAGCTGACCATAGCCTTTATTTGCCAGTCAGCTTTCTGCTGAATATGTGTTCCTCCACTTGGATTTGAACCCGGGTCGCCAGTTTAGTCGGCTAGTAGGCTACCCACTGAGCTACCGAGGCCAATCAGTGTTGTTCATTGCACAATAATTTGACTAGCATTGTATATATAAATCTTTTTCCTCGACCCTTCCAATTTATTTTAAAGGTGCATGTAGCATATTTATAACCTGTAAGAAACACACCAGTATTGTCTTGGGTCTAAAATCGGTAAAACTATGTAATTGTATCTAGATATATTTAAAATAGCCTTGAAATAACAAGGTCATCTGTGAACATTGCAACCATAATAATACATGAATAAAAAAAATTTATGCAGTTTTTAAAAAAATTAAATTGGTTTAAATTAGAAAAAAGTCAACCGTCAAATAAAATCAGCAAGAAACTCTGTATTGAAATCGAATAGCACTAGACTAGAGCAACATCTTATCACGCTTCTCAATTGTTTTGTATATTTGCTCAAGGGAGACAAATCCTGCATTTTTGTGAAATGTTCTGCTATTTAGTTACCTCCCTTTAAATTATGTAAACATGCATAATACTAAAAAGTATAATGTAATAATTGTGAAAAAGCAAAACATTCTAATTTTATTTGTCATCATTATTTATAGATATAATAACTCCAGCCTCTGAAAAAAGTAATAAGCATGCAATTTTGCTTGCAAATTAAACTAGACTTAATAAATATTTCTGATATAACAGTGTTTTATAAATGCAATTTTGAGACTGTAAGTTTGCAGAAAATCACTATAGACATAATTTTTGGGCTAGACTTTCAATAAGCTCTGTCTGCCACACAATCATATTAAATGCCATAAATAATTTTTGTTTGTTTAATGAAAATGAGCTAAATCAAATAAAATACTGGTTAAAAAAATTGTTTGTATATGTAATTGCATTGGGAGGAAACGTGATACCGACAAAAATTTCCACAAATTAACTGTTACATACATATGGATATTGAATAATGTTGCATCTGAAATCTGTGTCCATATCATCCGAAGTAAGTAACATGCTTTTGTCGGAAATCTTTTGCCCGTGAAAACTGCAACGATATCATCTGAAGTTTGTAACATGTTTTTGTCCGAATTTTTTTGTCCGTGTGATTTTTAGAACTAAGTTCCTCCCCTATGAATTATGTTACCGATATTTTGAGGTTTCAATTACAATTTAGCTATTATTAAAAACAGTCTGTTACACAATAGGCAAAAGCTGTTACTGTATTGATGGTTCCTCAACAAAGCCATGTAGGGAACCAATACAATGTATCTGATCCCACTGTACTCAGAGACTCCATGTACTCTTGATCAAGTCTGACGCCTTCATTCGCAAACATTGTAAGTCTAAATCTAAAATTCAGACTTGGACATACTGTAAAATCATTAATTTTCGTGGGGGAATAAATTTCGTGGATTTCGTGGTTCACCTCAACCACAGACTTTAATCCCAACGAACATTAATTTTGACCCTTGTTTTATTACCTGAAATGCAAAATCCATGAATTAGAGTCCCAACGAAATTGTCTTTTTTTACCAAAACCACGAAATTTCGTCCCAACAAAATTAAATGATTTTACAGTATTTTACTTGTATTGTAAGCGAAAATTAAGTCTCATACCACATGGTATAAGGTCCACACTGATAATAATGTAGTATTGAATATTAAATGTAATAATTATAACTTATTTACACATAATTGCACTATTAAATAAATGAAATTAATTCACTTGGAATTCTTCTGACAAGCCACCTTAGAAAGATAACATTCCTTCTGACAAGCCACCTTAGATAACTTCATGGAGCACTGTCTTTGCATTATTCTCATGGTCCAATATCAAATATGACACATCCTCATGGTCCAATATGAAATAGGCAAATCCTCATGGTCCAATATCAAATTTGGCGCCATCCTCATGACACCAGTCCAATATCAAATTTGACACCAATCTAGTTGTCCAACATCAAATTTGACACATCCTCATGGTCCAATATCAAATTTGACACCATCCTCATGACACCAGTCCAATATCAAATTTGACACCAACCTAGTTGTCCAATATCAAATTTGACACCAACCTTGTTCCCTGTTGAATTACCAATGTCATTGTTTTTCCCCAATATAAAATTTCCTGGGGAATTAACAAACACCATGGTCAAAATTTTTTTTGCACAATCCCTGCTTTGCCTCTGCTCTACACATCACATGGCATAAATAAATAAGGCCAAAGTTGTATATCTTTTGGTTCACATGAAATATTTGAAAAAAATTGCTGACTAGAGCAAGGAATTGAAAAATAACCTGACGCCCTTTTGGTTCTTTACAGGTTGCTCACAAAATGACAGGTAGGTGACCTTGGGGTCTCTTTTAGTCCTCTTGTTATTTTCACATTCACTGCTTACAGTAGTAAAATTTTTCACAAAAAATCACATGAACCTAAACAGAAGATGGCCTAAGTATCATTGTCTACCATGGATCCTGTATTTGTTTCAAGTGACCCGTTGGTATCAGGAACAACCCAATCCAATGGTTTGAGCATCATTTTTGACTCGACCGATGTAGTATTTATATCGTCATGGTTATATCCTGTAGAATGATGGTTGATCATCGTCGGTGACCCACCGTCATCATTATTCATCCAATCCTGACCACTGATGGTTGTTGAAACAGTTTTTCGTCTCTCTCTCGATGTATAGTATGGTCGTTTGTCACCGTAATATTGACATAGTTTAAGGATTCGTTTCATGAAGACCTTGTACCCTTTCCTGACGGTCTGAAGTCTGAGGCAGTATATTATTGGATCAGCTACGGAATTCAATAAGAAAATCGTTGTCAAGACCTGATTTGTCATCAAGACATCGAAAACATTGTGTAATGCGTAAAGCGGATCGCTTTGAACTTTATACATTATATAGAGGTGAAATATGCCATAGGGTACCCAGAAAATCGTAAATGTGAAGATGAATAGCCCCGTTGTCAATATGGTCTTACTTTTATTGCTATTCATCGTCATATTCATACGCGTCCCCTGAATGGCGATATTGATATATGCGATCAGCATGATGATTAGAACGACGAAGATGCCATGGGTGATGACATTGTCGGTTCTAAAATCATCATGGGTGATGATCTGACAGAACTGGGCCGTACTGTTGTCATTTCCTGGTTTCATTATAGCCAAGCCAACAAAAACTTCCAACATTGGAATGGCGATACTTAGAACCCATACAAACATGACCATACAGTTGATCTTAAAGCTGGTAACAATGTTGGTGTATGTAAACACATGCTTGGTGAAAAAGTAAAGATGTAGAGCCATCATGGTCAGGTTGAGGAGGGTTGCCAAGTAAGACGTGTGCGTCAATATCATGTTGAATAAATCCAAACATGATGGAATGATGTTAATACTGTCGTGAAGTACTTCGTTCAGTAAAACAGCAAACAGGATCAACATGTCAGACACTAATAAACTCACGATGAGTTTGGAATCATTCTTGAACTCTTTCGGTGTGTGTGCGAAGGCAATTATAGTTAGCATATTCAGTATCAGGCCGATGACACATACTGATTGTGAAACAATGTTCAGGAATGAAAACCACCAGTCCTGAACACCATCAGCGTAGTAGTCTGTCGTGTAATTCTGGAATGTGGTAGTTGTGAGGTTTTCAGTATGGAACTCCTCCATTTTGTTGCCGTGGTGATTATTATACTTTGGTACTATTTCTGAAAGTAGAAAATTAAAAAAGTTAATTTTTGTGGAAAAAATCTTCATTAATGCTATATCATTTGTAATTTTCCTAGATATTCTTTCCAAGCTCAATTGCTGGCCTTATACCATCCATACCTGCCAACTAAAGCAGCAGAGCATAGCCTTCACTTTTATTAAAGTAGAGTTACTCCTTTTTCCATTGTTAATTTCTGGTTTCCAAGTGCACCTAACATTAAACAAAGGTATGTTTGATTCATTTTATGATACATGAAATTTGAAATTGAATTTTCTTTGATTGGTCTACATGTTATTAGAATTTACTTACCATCTATACAATAAGTAATACTAATGAAGAAACTATCCCTTTTGAAAGTTGAATCAATTACACCGTTTTAAATATAGATAAACAAATTTTACCTGAAGGGCGAGACAATGTTTATAATCGTTATTGTTTTACTTTGAAAGGACTGACACTTCTACTCCTATTTAAAACAAAATCATGAAATTTGTGAAAAAGACCAAAAAATGAAAGCATTGCAAATAATAGTCATTATCTCCTTTGTGTATTCCTTTGTCTGAATAATTCTGAAGGTGTATGTGGCTGCAATTATATAATTTACTTGGCTGGATACTTTTTGGAAGGTTTATTTTGCTTCAATACTTTGCTACAGATATTTACTTGGCAACCATTAATCGTTCAGCAGCATTTTCTGTTGCCTGTTTTACTATTGTATCTGTGCACGATGGATTACAACAGGAAATGGAAAACTCATTATAGTTCTTCAAACAAAAGATCTCCCAGATTTGTAAATTATAGGACAGGTAATTAATATGTGAATATGCATGGAATGTTCACGCATGGGTGCCGAATATGCATGGGATTTTCATGCATGATTTCCATGGTCAATATTGCTGCACCATAAATTATGTCTGGCTCAATTAATCAACACAGATTTGGAACATTTCTCATTCATTTCATTTGTTACAATGACAATTCCAAGTCCTTTGGTTTTCTAACATTGTTTATATTTCGACCTGTAGCCATCCTACGGAATACATAATTTATGAAGACAATTCCAAGTGTTTCTAACTCAATATTCACGAACTGTTCACTGAAATGAAAATGACTTGAACATGTGTTCATTAATTGTGTTGAAACTTTCATGAACTATCCATGAATTGTGTTGAAACTTTCATGAACTATTCATGCATTGTGGCAAAAAATAATGAACTATTCATGAATTGTGACAAAAATTTCTTGAACGATTCATGAATTGTGTCCAAAAAATTCGTGAACTGTTCATGAATTGAGCTGAAAATTGCATGAACTGTTCCATGAATTTTGCTGAATAAATCATGATATGTCAATCGGCTGTAATTTTATCAACTGCAATTTGGACAAACAGTGTTAATGATTTTGACAAAAATTTCGTGAACATGAATAGATTGTGTTATCGAATTAAGTAATTTAAAACTACATTTTGGATGTACTCCTGGTTTATCAATGGGCATCGGAGAGCATTGGTAAGAAGGTACCCGTGGTTTATGTGGTTAAATCCCTTTTCCCTACCCCCCCCCCCCCCCCTTAGCTAATTTATCTAAATCGGGAGTACACCACCGATGCAAAACATGCTCAGTGACCTTAACTGAACACAGTCTAGCTTCTTTTATATGTTACAAAAAGTTTTATTTCAATTGTTAACTCTAAAAGAATTTTAATATTAAATATTTGGCATGATAAATGTCTTTCTATTAAGAATTGTTCAAATTTTTGTCGTGGAAATCAATTAATTTAACCAAACTTATAAATCTGACATTATTTTTATCATGGAATTTTGTGACTTCATAATAAAAGTATTGAGTTCCAAGTTATTAAACTGCTTGACTTGAAACATATTAATTTTCAAGAATTGAATGGTTTAGACTTTTAACAATTTATCTTATTTCTGGGAAAATATGGTAATAGCTCAAAAGATCATATTAATTATTAAAATATATTAATTCCTATCAACACCGCTGGTAATAAATGGCTTATGTTCACCTTGGCACTAGAATTTCAGAAAACACAAAATGAATGCTTTTGCAACTATGTTTTTGAATATATTAGATCCGTCATGAGTTGTCTTTGGAAATCAGCATTTCTTAAACACATTTAGAAAACACAAGTTATTTAGGGAGCATGTGGTGAGCTTAAAGTCACATTAAGTCTTAAACTTCTATTTATACCCCCGCAAACTTCCGCAAACTTCCGCAAACAAAGTTTGAAGGGGGTATACCTGGAGTCACCATGTTAGTCTGTCGGTCTGTTGGTCTGTCGTTACGTTAGCATCATGTCCGCTCTGTTACTTTGTCATTTCTTACTGGATTTTAAAATTGCTAGGTACAAATGTTCACCACATCAAGACGGTGTGTCATGCGCAAGACCCAGGTCCCTATCTCAAAGGTCAAGGTCACACTTAGAGGTCAAAGGTTATATAGTCATGCAAATCGTGTCCGCTCTGTAACTTTGTCATTTCTTACAGGATTTTAAAATTGCTTGGTACAAATGTTCACCACATCAAGACGGTGTGTCATGCGCAAGACCCAGGTCCCTATCTCAAAGGTCAAGGTCACACTTAGAGGTCAAAGGTTATATAGTCATGCAAATCGTGTCTGCTCTGTAACTTTGTCATTTCTTACTGGATTTTAAAATTGCTTGGTACAAATGTTCACCACATCAAGAATGTGTGTCATGGGCAAGACCCAGGTCCCTATCTCAAAGGTCAAGGTCACACTTAGAGGTCAAAGGTTATATAGTCATGCAAATCGTGTCCGCTCTGTAACTTTGTCATTTCTTACTGGATTTTAAAATTGTTTGGTACAAAGTCATGAAATTTCAATCATGGTGTTTTTCAATCTGTATAGCAGCAGATTTCCATCAAATGTGTTGTTTAGACTATAATTTTAAGTCAAGGCGGTGCTGGGGGGGTATGATTCATCACTCCTGTGATAGCTCTAGTTTAATAAGCTATAACTTGGTAACCTCTCTGCAGAATGATGCAATTTGAGCAATTTAGTTTATTCCCAAGTGTGGAAAATACCATAAGATGAAAGAAAATGTAATAAAACATCTAGATGGTGTGTAAATGACAAAATGGCAATTTGTAAACAAAAAATGCATAATTTAAAGTCTAAGGGAGCAACTCTTTGCAAAATTAGTATTTTGTTCACCATACAATTTGCTTAGTACGATATTTGGCCTTCGACTACAATTTCGATAGATATAGTTAACATTCTATCACCAAGTATTGGTCATTTGTTAAGAAACAGCCTAATGGTTACGTAATTCATTGCATGTAATGGATGATCAGAAAAAAATTGTGGGAGCGATTGTGTGACTTAAATAGTTTTCATGTTATCACATTTCTATAGTAACATAGTCAAAACAACGTCAGAAGTAACACATTTAAGCCAGCGATGTTACGTTTTTGAAACAAAAAGCTGGTGACATCATGCATTTGTTATCACATGTCATTGTTTCATCCAATCTTCATGAGACATGGTCAGAAAGTTTGTCCTAACAAAATCTTGATCAAACTTGAAACAGTTACTGTGTCATGTGGTGGGGAGCGGTGGCCTAGAGGTAGGGTGCGCGCTTCGGGGTCGAGAGGTCCCGGGTTCGATCCCCCTCTGGACCACTGGTTAAAATCTCTGAGCAAGACCCACAGCTCCACTCCACCATGGTGTAAAATGGTACCTGTGAGGGCTGTGTCCATTCCTGGGCGCCGCAGATCGATGTTGGCTGCCACACCACAGGAGAGAAATAGTCTCCCCAGGGAGACACGAGTGAAGGTTTCTATATGTAGCCCAATGACCAGGGGAGTTAAAATGTCAAAGGGTGCTTGAGTGGCCTAACAGCTGCAAAAAGCCCTAGAAAATTGGTAACTTAACTTTTTTAACTTTTTATGTAGGTCAGAAAAGTAGGTCACTGAGTTTATTCTTTCAAAAAGCTGGTAAACACAATTAGAGCACACAATTATGACCCAATGGTCATGAATTATGGTCAAAATTTTAGGACCGGGACGATTTCAAAATTGTGAAACCGGTTAATTATCAATATAAAACCGAATCGAACCGGTTAATCGGCCGCCATATTGAAAATTGTGATACGTTCCTGGCAACCATATCAAAGTACTGTCAACAGCTTTCAACTTTCTTATATTATGACTTATTATCCGATATAAAGTATCATTTTTAGATTATTATGTTAAATTCGACCACAAACAGATTTACGAGGGTTGTTCGATATGTATTGTCACTTGGGCTTGAAAAAACAAACTATACCTGATATCTGAAATTTTATTATTAGATTCATTTAAACTACACTGCCTGAGATTATAAACAAATTTTCACCATTTTGACTCACATGTAAAATACATTAAAAACGTGTGTTGGGGTTATAGTCATAGGGCACTAGGAAAAGGCTGAACCATCAATTTTTTCAGTAGTAATGGAAAAAGTAAAAATGTGCCTACTCTGGAGATTTAATGGGATTTTGTGACATAACCATACCTCCTGTCTTCAAAAAGTCAGTAATATTACCCGCACAGGGGCATAAAAACGTGGTTTTTAAGCAGATTCGTGAAGTGTGAACTACTCGTTTCGCAGATTTTAGAAAAGTAATTTGTATTTTTTCAAAACTTTGTCAGGGTAGGACAAGTTATTCATCCGTCTACCCTTAGGCAACGAAAACCTGTATTGCCGGTCCTCTCATGGTAATGAAAACGGCACACAAAGCCTTCCGTACATGAAATATCCTTTTTGCTATATTCGCCTTTTGACCAGAATTCCGGTCATTTGCAAGGCTGTTCCTATCCTCAACCAAATTCATTTTTATACGCCCGTTTGAAAAACGGGACGTATTATGTGAACACCCTTGGCGGGCGGGCGGGCGGGCGTGCGGGCGGGCGGGCGGCGGCGTCCAATATTTGTCTGTACTCTAACTCAAACAGTTTTTGTCCGATCGTCTTCAAACTTGCTGACAACGCTTATGGGTGTAATATCTAGGCCAAGTTCGATTATAGGCCAAATCGGTGCAGGCCTTCTTGGGTTATGGTCCTTCTTTTACCAAAAAAATGTGAAATTGGCCTTGTCTGTACTCTAGCTTAAACAGTTTTCATCCGATCATCTTCAAACTTGCTGACAATGCTTATGTGTGTAATATCTAGGCCAAGATCGATTATAGGCCAAATCGGTGCAGGCCTTCTTGGGTTATGGTCCTTCTTTTACCAAAAAAATGTGAAATTGGCCTTGTCTGTACTCTAGCTTAAACAGTTTTCATCCGATCATCTTCAAACTTGCTGACAATGCTTATGGGTGTAATATCTAGACCAAGTTCGATTATAGGCCAAATCGGTGCAGGCCTTCTTGGGTTATGGTCCTTCTTTTACCAAAAATATGTGAAATTGGCCTTGTCTGTACTCTAGCTTAAACAGTTTTCATCCGATCATCTTCAAACTTGCTGACAATGCTTATGGGTGTAATATCTAGGCCAAGTTCGATTATAGGCCAAATCGGTGCAGGCCTTCTTGGGTTATGGTCCTTCTTTTACCAAAAAAATGTGAAATTGGCCTTGTCTGTACTCTAGCTTAAACAGTTTTCATCCGATCATCTTCATACTTGCTGACAATGCTTATGGGTGTAATATCTAGGCCAAGTTCGATTATAGGCCCAATCAGTGCAGGCCTTCTTGGGTTATGGTCCTTCTTTTACCAAAAAAATGTGAAATTGGCCTTGTCTGTACTCTAGCTTAAACAGTTTTCATCCGATCATCTTCAAACTTACCGACAATGCTTATGGGTGTAATATCTAGGCCAAGTTCGATTATAGGCCAAATCGGTGCAGGCCTTCTTGGGTTATGGTCCTTCTTTTACCAAAAATATGTGAAATTGGCCTTGTCTGTACTCTAGCTTAAACAGTTTTCATCCGATCATCTTCAAACTTACCGACAATGCTTATGGGTGTAATATCTAGACCAATTTCGATTATAGGCCAAATCGGTGCAGGCCTTCTTGGGTTATGGTCCTTCTTTTACCAAAAAAATGTGAAATTGGCCTTGTCTGTACTCTAGCTTAAACAGTTTTCATCCGATCATCTTCAAAACTTGCTGACAATGCTTATGGGTGTAATATCTAGGCCAAGTTTGATTATAGGCCAAATCGGTGCAGGCCTTCTTGGGTTATGGTTCTTCTTTTACCAAAATAAATGTGAAATTGGCCTTGTCTGTACTCTAGCTCAAACAATTTTCATCCGATTGTCTTCAAACTTGCTGACGATACTCATGGGTGTAATATCTAGGCCAAGATAAGTTTAAAGATGATTGTTCAAAAATGTTTTGATATAATATGGGCTTTTATTTCATAATCAATATTTTTTTCACTAGCACAACCAAGACGGGCGTATTTTGTGACATTTTGGCATCTTGTTCTATTTACAAACAGTTCTATAATATGTGAATGAACCATCTATTTACGCACTAACGATTTTGTTTTTAATATTCATGCACTATATTAAACTTAGCGGGACGCTTTAGATAGACTCATTTTTAGGCTTACTTTAATCAAGTTTTGTCGGCCATAATTATATCTAGTGTCTACGAGTTGCATATTTTAACTTCCTCTTAAACTTTAATAAAAGACAAAAACATGTATGAAATTGGTACCAATGTAAAGCTATTGAATCGATTTATCGATTTTTGTAAACCGTTGGGGTGGAACAAGCTCGAGACTCACGTGCAAAGACAATACATATCGAACAGCCCTCGTATGTATTGTAGATTATAGTCCAGTCATTGAAGCTAAAAAATAGGGCCAACCTCAAACAAATGGCAAAACAGATCTTATTATTACTACAGTCTGTTCAAATTTAATTGATAACGGTTGTAAACTTTACCTCGTCCATTAGGTTAACTTTTGTTATCTAGGTTTAACTGGGTTTACCTGAGTTAACGGTAGTTCCCGCTATTCTTTCCAATGGGATTATAAGTTCCCTCATTAGTATTACTTATTGAATTGACTGTTATGGATAGTATTTATTTTGTTAGTAATAATAATTGTAAGTGTTCAGTTATTTAATAATTTCTAATAATTACGTAATCATATTTTCTAATTATAATTACAAGATAATATTGTGTTATTATTTCTATCAATTTGTAAATGATAATCATGTTATTATAAATATATTAAGTGACTCTGGTTGAGTTGAGTTGGTATACTGTAAAATCATTTAATTTCGTTGCGTGGTTTTGGTAAAAAAGACGTTGTTGGCACTTGAATTCGTGGATTTTGCATTTCAGGTAATAAAACATTGGTCAAAATTAATGTTCGTTGGGATTTAAGTTCGTTGTTGAGGTGAACCACGAAATCCACAACATAAAATCCCCCAGGAAAATTAATGATTTTACAGTATGTAATTAATAAGAATAATGGCTACATGGAGTGATGGAGAGATCCTGAATGGGAATATTTGTGCCTCTAAGGCCTTTGGTCCTACTGAGACTATTTTTGCATTGGCCATGTACTCCCAATTTCATGCAATGGTTATAATCTTTTTGATACTCATAAATTGCTAAATAACTCAAAATATCCGAACTGGATTGTACATTGTGCTTATGGAAGGTCAAGGATCAGGTAAATTTCTCTGTTCTACATTAATTTTTAGCTTGACTATTCGAAGAATATGAGAGCTATTACAGTCACTTGTTCGTCGGCGTCGGCGTTGCATATGGTTAAAGTTTTACATGCAAAACTTTAACCTTGGTTATATTTCAATAACCAGTGCATATATTGGATTGAAACTTTGTACTGGCTTTCCCTGTCATGTAATCAACCATGTTAGATAACTCTTGCATGAATTTAATGCAAATTATGGCCCTTTTTTACTTAGAAAATTTGGTTAAAGTTTTGCATGCAAGTTACTAATAAGGCCATATCTCAAATAGTATCTGTGCTATGGCATTGAAACTAACAACACTTACTAACCATCATAAGGCAATGGTACCGGTCATGGGTAATAGCTCTATTATGATTATTATTTGAGTTATGCCCCTTTTTAACATAGAATTTTCTTGGTTAAAGTTTTGCATGCAAGTTTCATTCAGACCATATCTCAGCTACTATCCATGATACTGCATTGAAACTTACAACACTTGTTTACCATCATCAGTCAATGGTATCAGTCAAGGGCAAAAACTCTATTATTTTTTTATTTCAGTTGTACCTAGCATAACTCACGTTTCAATATAATACAAATTTTAAATGGCCTGTTTTGAACTTATATTTTTTCTGACAAATGGCTGCGAATAGTCGAGCGCGCTGTCTAGTGACAGCTCTTGTACCATTAACCATCATTGCTCAACTAAATCTGGCAGGTCAAGAATCAGGTAAATTTCTCTGTTCTACATTAATTTTACCATTTACCATCATTGCTTATATCAATCTGTCAGGTCAAGGTGCAGGTAAATTTCTACACACTAATCAAAATTTTTTAAAACATGTGTTCATGCAAATCCGACAGGCGTTCAGTTATATTTCTATCAATAGCTTTGATGATCATATCGTGTAGTAATATCCCATATCACATGACAACTGTTAAATATCATCTGCCCCTCATTTTACGGCTTCATAAAAACATTGTTTAAAAATAAATCACCCTGGCACCTTTATTTCATTTAACCATGTTTTTAATATCCCTCATCCTGATTTATATTTGGATTAATATCATTTGAATTTAATCTGAACTTAATTTGAATACTGTAAATTCATTTAATTCCAATGGGATGATATTTGTGGTTTTGATAAAAAGGCCATTTAGATGGGAAGTTGATTCCTGGATTTTGCATTTCAGGTAATAAATAAAAGGGTCAAAATTATTGTTCATGGGCATTTTATTTCATGGTTGAAGGTGAACCACAAAATCCACGAAATTTAATACTTCATGAAAATTAACGGTTTTACAGTAAAGGAAATCAGACAAAAATCTCAGTGTTTGAAAGTTATCACTGTATGGCCTATTGTGATACTATAAAAGTCAATTTGTATGACTTAATGCAAGCAAATACAATATCTGTGATTTTAAGATCACTGTAGGGCTTATTGTGATAACAGGCAGTTGTTGATTGATATAAATTTATATTTTACAAGTTGTGGACATTTTATAAAGTTACCCTCCAGCAAGGTTAATATTTCTTGAATGAGTTTACTATAAATATATCAATTGACAATGAGTGTTAGATACTTTAATAGGCATCTTTCTGTTGAAAAACATCTAAGGTTATACTACAGTAATGTAGTATAAGAATATATGTACCCTCTATGCTAACCCGGATACAAGTAAAATCATGTGATATCTTTTTTTATCTGTAAAAAATGCTGAGAAAATGAGAAAAAGATCAGATTGTGGCTAAATTTATAAAATGCAAGTATAAGATTTGCTGATGCTTATCAAAGTATGTACCCAAATCTTAAACTTTCATTCCAATTTCATTTTACTTATTCTTTGAAATCTGTTCACTCTGGACAGATATATGGTCTGTGTGGAGTTTGTTTTCTCAATTATAAATTATTAGAATGTTTAACAACCATTTACTGTTAAAGAAGTGTAAAGAATATTAAACTGAGTGTACAGTCTGTTCAAAGATAAATTATAATGGTTGCAAACATAAGCTTGTCCGTCGGTAAACTTTGTATATCTAGGTTTTACTGGGTATACCTGAGTTAATGGTAGTCCCCAGTGACTGTTCTTTCGAAATGGAATAATTCCATCATTTGCATAACTTATTGAATCAAGAATAAGTTAAAGATTGTCGTAATTGCTTTGATAACGCAGTCTTAAATAAGCTGTGTATTTGGGTAATTTGATACCCAGGTAAATTTGTTTACATTACCATTGAGTTTGAAATGAAGAAATTACGATATTTTAAAGGAAAAACTAATTTTCAATAAGCAAACAGTTGATGACCTGTATTTTAGTAAAAAAACGTTCAAAAATATTCTTTAAACTACATACATAGTTTTTTTACAAGAAATTAATTTTTCTTATATTCGCAAAATCTAAATAAAATTGGCCCTTGCGAATAATAGTTCATGAACATTTTCCTGACAGAAATATTCTTGAACTGTCAAATGATGGTTCATGAAATTGTGGTTCATGAATTATGACTTACAATTCATGAAACAGAGAATTAAGCTTAACAGTTCATTTACTGATTATCTAGTTCATTAAAATAAATATTCATGAAACAGCAGGGTTAAAACTACAGAATTTTTTTTTTCTGAATTTCAAAATTAGCGAACAATTCAACCTGAAATAACAAATTTTAAAAAATTACCTCACAAAAGTTTCTGCTTTTACGGCAAAAATATTGAAGTATATTTAGTGAAAAATAACATTTTGTCAACTCATTATTTAATTTTATACTTTTTGATGATATATTTTTATTGATATTTTAATTTAAATAAAATACAATTTATTTATTTTTTAAGGCAATAAATATAAATTTAAATATAAAAAAAAAGATTATTAAACTTTTTGATGATATTTTTATATTTTTATTGAGATTTAAATTTAAATAAAATGTTATGAATTTCATATTTTTTACGTATTTATATTTGTAAAGGCAATAAATATTAATGAAACAATGAGTATAACGATATTAATATTATTGCATTTCAGGTCAAGACGATATTTTACAAAATATAAGAAACTTGCCTGTTGTAGGCTAATACAATCTAGTCCAGTTAGAAATAAATATCCACATTTCCAGCACATTTGCAATAAATATAAAAAAATATTGCAAGTAAAATAGTTGTTACATCAGCTGAGAGTATCTACTGATCGCTCACTCACTACCAGGACTCTGCTAGTTAACTGCTAGAGCCTGAATTACTGATGTTGCTATGTTATCGGCACTTTTAAAAATGGCTAGAAGTTACGTTTTCAAGCAGTATTGGTTATTTTTGATTTCTGCAGCTATTGCTCTAGTGTGGTCGTTATTATGTAATATAGTAGCCTCCAATTGTAGGCATTGTTTGATGAAAAACATATCTGGTACCTGCAAGGCAGCTGTTGACATGGGCTACAGATAATGTGACGTTTAAATACAGTATTATAAAAAATCATATCATGCATATGGTTTATTGAAGAACTTATAATATGACAGTTTGAAAAGATATTTGATGTCATATTGACTGATGAGCAGACTGTCCCATTTATAAACACCTCTCTGTCGGCTGTGCTTATTGTTTACTAGCTCGGTGTCCCATTATCGCCCGGTCGTCTGTAGTTATTATCTGCTACCCGTAAACAGTCAATGATAAATGTTTGCCTTTTCAGTGTGTTTAAAAATAAATTGCCGCTTTTTAATAGCATCTGCTACTAACACAACTGCACTTAACATGGTGATTATTTACTGTTTAAAAATACTCAACCGTTAAATGAACCGTTAAACGCATAATATTTTTATGAAATTTGAAGATCTTTGTTAAAAAGTTGAAATTTAGATAAAAAAATTTTTTTTAAAAAGATGTCAACATGGATTTAAATGTCAATGAGTACTGCTGGAGCACCGTCTGTTACTTCTGTTCAGTAATTGTTCAACACCAACAACTGCAGGGCGTCAAATGCTACCGATAATTATTACCTGGAGGCAGTTCATAAAAAATACATATGTTGATCGTAATACTCGTGACAAAAAATTTGATTAATAAATAAAAAATAAAAAATAAAAAAATTGATTAAAAAAATAAATAATAATTGTAAAAAGTACCCAGTTGAGTCCAATTTTCAGTGATGCGTTCAATACACTGTAATTATTTCCCGTAATAATTGAGTCGCAAATTGGCTGTGACATAAGGCGCAACATATTGCATTGACTTTTGACCTTCTGATGTACGTATTTATACACTTGTCTTGGGTGTAGTGGAGCATGTGTGTTTTACTTGCTCAGTGGTATTAAGCAGTGGTCCACACAGGGGTTGAACCTAGGACCTCTAAATTTCAAAGTGTGAGTCCCACCTTTTGTGTGACCATACACAACCTCATCCTATTGGGTATTAGAGGGTTCTCAAGAACTTTTAACCTAGCAGGCTGAAATGCTTTACCAACAGGCATGATTAGGTCTTAAATGCTTTTATTTTCTTCAAATTGTGTAAAAAATTCAAATTCTCAGCCGACCTAAAATTATTTTTAAGCAGTCAATTTGGCCTGCAGCTTGCTGATATTGAGAACCCTGTGTTACAATAAGTTTACACTAAACAAATTTTATTTTAGAATGGCCTCTTTGATTTGTTAACATTCATATGGAGATTTGATATCCAGGTGTCATCATGTTTCACTTTGGTTGAGTTATTATTGGATAATTACCTGAACAAATTATAACCAGCCCCTTCTGGCCCCTATTTGCATAATTTCACAGAAGACTTGCTATCTATAGTCCAGTTAGGATATGGTGACAGTGACGTGGTCATTTATGTGTACCCAAAAGATTAAAACCATTGCTTAAACTGGTAGAGTTTAGTTTGGTATAGAACTTTTGCATTTATACTTGTTTTTACACTGTACTAGTGGATTGTTCCACTGCTTCACTGTATTTTTCATCCTAACTGGACAGTACTTGTATAATTTACTAAAGCAAAGCAAGGGTAAACATGCATCTTGTTAAAAAATTTGTTGCTTGAGTGTTTAAGTGTTTTGTAGGGCCCTGTTTTTACCTTCCAGCTTCCCTTGCACATATAAGTGGAAATTTCATATAAACTTCATTATAACAGTCAAAAGTTTGAGTAAGGAAAGTCTCAAACATTTTATTGAAATCTCAGCTGTTTTATCAACAACGCTCCTGCAAAGGGATCTACCAAACTTGGCATGTATGGCTGTAGTCTTACAACTGCTGCTCTAAACTCAAAGGGATCTACCAAACTTGGCATGTACGGCTGTAGTCTTACAACTGTTGCTCCAAGCTCAAAGGGATCTACCAAACTTTGCATGTACGGCTGTAGTCTTACAACTGTTGCTCCAAGCTCAAAGGGATCTACCAAACTTGGCATGTACGGCTGTAGTCTTACAACTGTTGCTCCAAGCTCAAAGGGCTCTACCAAACTTGGCATGTATGACTGCAGTTTACAACTGAAGCGATCATCTTCTAAAAATGTGCCTGGATAAGGTACTCCTAGACAGATGTTAGACAGAAAGAGTCAGGCAGAGAGTGTCGCATGACTGCTGAGTGACATTATTACTAACTTAAAGCAATTTAACACAAGATTTGAACAAGCCTTGTTAACTTTGATGACTATGATATGCACATTACTGTAAAATCATTTATGTTCGTGGGGGTTAAATTACGTGGATTTCGTGGTTTACCCTCTACCACGAATTCAAATCCCTTTGAACAATAATTTTGACCCTTGTGTTTATTACCTGAAATGCAATATCCACAAATTAAGGTCCCATTGAAATGGTCTTTTTTACCAAACCCATGAATTTTCACCCCATCAAAATTAAATGATTTTATAGTATATAGTCATAGTATTGTCCTTTTGTAATTATAAATTATTCTATCTCAATGAAAGCATATGAATATTAATATTAACATCATAGATTCACATTGTATGGTGTTTCCTAGTATGTTATTGTTTGCTGTAGAAACTGTCATACATGTAAACAATACCTTAATGTTGGTACTTTATGGTCAATGAGTCGGAACGGTCTACTTGCATTGAATGTTAATGCAGAATCTGTCATACATGCAAACAATACGTTAATGGTATAACTTTATGGTCAATGAGTCGGAACGGTCTACTTGCATTGAATGTTAACAAATGAAACAATAAATTCCATGAAATATTTATATTTGTGATTACTGATAGAGCTGTCTCATTAATCATCTAGCTATACAGTCCTTTCAAAGTCAAATGAGAACGGTTGTAAATATACTATCATCTGTCAGGTAAACTATGTGTATCTAGGTTTAATTGGGTAGACCTGAGTTAACAGTAGTCCCGCTGTTCTTTTTAATGGGATAGTTTCCTTATTAGTATTACTTATAATTGAATCTACTATAACTATAATTGGTTTATAATAATAAAACAATAATATTCAGTCGAAATGTTTGGGTTTTTTTTTTAAAAATTAAGAAAACATTATTAAACATTTTGTATGCTCTTATAAATGCCTCCCTTCTTGCATGGTTAAAGGCTTCTTCTGAAATTCAACAGAATGTGTCGTCATGGTCCACTGCATTTGTAGCCCAATTTGTCACTATGATGGAAACTTGACAAGAATGTTTACTTTTAGTTCCACATGGAGCAAAGTTGCTGGTTACTGGTGGAAGTTTTCAGTGCTGGCTAGGAAACTGTCCAGTAAAACTGGTAACGTAAATTGACTGCTGTGGTAATTGTCCAGAGAATTTGACACAATCATTGCCCTTTAAATTGCTGATATAGTGGGCCCAGGGGCCTTATTCACCAAAGATGTAAGTCTAAAACTCAAACTTAGACTTATATTGTCAAATTTTCAATTCGCTCTCTTGTTGAAAAAAATGTACCGATTTTGGTAAAAATGGGTATACATCTTCAGTGGGTAACAACAAATGATCAGATAAAATTTAACATGGTTAAATCGTATTGCAAAAAATGGCAGTGATAATAAATGTTGTCAATTTTAAGTCCAAGTCTCAGTTTTAGACTAACAGCGTTGGTGAATAAGGCCCCAGGATGACAAGAAACGCAGGAAAAATTGGAATAATCTGCATAGGTGGAAAAATCAACAATTTGTAATACAAACACGAACCTAAAGACACATGAGTGTATGGGTTTAGGTTAATAGATTTGAACAATAAAGATGAGCATATCCAGGGTTCAGGCTAATAGATTTGAACAATAAACATGAGAATATGGATTGGTTAATAGATTTGAACAATAAACATGAGCATATCCAGGGTGCAGGTTAATATATTTGAACAATAAACATATGTTTATCCAGGGTTCAGGTTAATAGATTAGAACAATAAACATGAGTATATTTAGGGTTCAGGTTAATATATGTGAACAATAACCATGGATATATCCAGGGTTCAAGTTAATACATTTGAACAACAATCATGAGTTTATCCAGGGTTCAAGTTAATGGATTTGAAAATAAACATGAGCATATCCTAGGTCCAGGTAAATAGATTTGAGCAATAAACATGAGTATATCCAGGGTTCAAGTTAATAGATTTGAAAAATAAACATGAGTATATGGGGTTCAGGCTTATAGATTAGAACGATAGACATGTGTATATCCAAGGTTCAGGTTAATAGATTTGAGCAATAAACATGAGTATATCCAGGGTTCAAGTTAATAGATTTGAACAATAAACATGAGTATATGGGGTTCAGGTTTTATAGATTTGAACAATAAACAAGTGTATATCCAGGGTTCAGGTTAATAGATTTGAGCAATAGGTATAAATATATCCAGGGTTTAGGTTAATAGATTTGAGCAATAGGTATAAATATATCCAGGGTTCAGGTTAATACATTGGAACAATAAACATGATTATCCAGGGTTCAGGTTAATAGATTGAGCAATAAACATGAGCATATCCATTGTCCTGTTTAATAGATTTGAACAACAAACATGAGCATATCCAGGGTTCAGGTTAACAGATTTGAAAAATAAACATGTGTATATCCAGGGTACAGGTTAATAGATTTGAACAATAAACATGTGTATATCCAGGGTCAAGGTTAATAGATTTGACCAATAAACATGTGTATATCCAGGGTTCAGGTTAATAGATTTGAACAATAAACATGTGTATATCCAGGGATGAAGTTAATAGATTTGAACAACATATAAAAAAGAGCAGGTGATGCATGGCTAACTTTAACTATTCAGTTCGTACCATTGTATACGAATGGCTTCATTGCCTTGACTAACTTTCAATGATTGTTGCTCTTGAAATTCATCTAAATAGAACCGCTCCATTAAAGTCCCATAAAGTCTCAAGAATAGCAATATTTTACTAACAAATAAGACCGTGAAACATTGGCAGGTTGTAGAGCTCCCCAAATGTCATAGAATCAGCATCTATTTGATCTATGTTGACTTTTATCCTAAGAATAATAATCTCCGCAAATCGTCAATTTGTAAACAAAGGAGTATTTTGTCCACCACACAAAATACTCCTTTGTTTACAGTCTGAAAGCGACGGGTCGTTCCAAAGACAGTACGTAAAGTTCCGTAATATATCGAGGACACATATATTGATGACCAATTTATGCGAGTACATGTATATGCATTTAAATAAAAGTCAAATACCGACCGGTATCCTCCGGTACTGGTAATCGCCGGTATCCTATTGCACTATATTGTATAGGGTAATCGTGTGTTATATGTCACGGGTGAATTAAAGGGTAGATTGTTTTCATTAGGTTATAATATAACATATTGAGAAGTAAAGTGTCTATTTAATAATGTTTTAGACCTTACGTCAACTAGACCCCGGTACTATGCGGAAGGGATGCTGATTACAACATGCTCGTTTTGGGAACCCTTCAAGTTCATTTAATGAAAAGCATGGATGCTGGCAAGAATAAGTAACATGGGGCGCGCTGAGGGTGTCAGAATGTCAAAAATCCAGACATGTATGCTAAAACGTCATTTTGAAAAATGCGATATTTATAATAACATGGGGTTTAGCTCGAATTAGTGCGAGGAACTTATTTTCTATCAATAAAATTGGACAGTATCGAGGTTTCGATTATTTGTATTCTTCTAAAAGCAATTTGTTAAAAACTAATTTATAAAGACACGTGGCCAATCAGAAATTCGTTCAATTTATGCATGAATCTGATGTCATGAGCGCGTTCCACATGGCTCATTCTCACAAATTGTAGAGTTTTTAAGAAAAGTCAATCAACAGGGAACAAATTCATACCAAATACGATACTGTTCCAAGCTGTTTACGAGACCAACGTGCAAAAAAATATTTGCCGTTACGCATGGATGATTTTTCACATGAATAAGCCATTTTATTCCGGAAATCGATAAATTAGTGCGTGGAATGAACAAATTACACAGCCTAAGATTTATTGATATAATATATCAGATGACATAATGTTGTTTAAGGGTGGCCAATTAGAAATTTGGTTAAGTGTATAGACGATGCCGAACTACTATCTGAACCTCTTGGTAAACTGACGGCATCGCATCCGCTGCCATTCGAGATATACGCTGATGACCCGGCATCACCTCTTCCACGATCAACTGGTGCCTTTGGTAACTTTTCGCTTTTCGGCTTGTGATCTTAACATAATCGGCATAGCTTCCGTGTGTAGAACGCATCCCTTCGGTGTTTTCGGGGAGCTTTTGGCATCGATTCGACTTTGGAAACCTTTCGGGATGTCTACATGATTACGAAGCCTCACAGAAAGTGTCCCGAAGATGTGGATTGAATGTGGAATGATGCGGAAGGGTTCCATAACATTGCGAGGACATGCCGAACCATATCGATCTGGCGAATTTCTGCTTCGGGAACCCTTCCGGTCCTAGTGGACGGCAGGTCTTAGACATTTTTGTTTAAAATATAAGTATAAATATTTTATGAATATTTTAATTTCTGTCAATCCTGTTAAAAACTGCCGCAAAGAAGCGTTGGCTTTAACAGATGAAAAAGTGTAATACTAGTATACAAGTAGCACATAGTTAAATAGACAATGTTTGTGAATAAGTAATACCAACCAACCCACCAAAGCTTAGTTACAACAAAATCTACTCTATACAAGGCAATATACAGTATGTTTAACCAGCGATACCGACAGTTTCTATAGTTTCAAAAAGATACCGGCGGACACCGAGATTTAGTACTCGCCCACGTATGTGAATAACTTCACGCTCGCGTGCACACGTTACTTGACGAAAATAAGCTCGGCGTGTATATCGGTAAACAAAACATCAGAATGAAAGTCCAGAATTATCCATATTGTATTAGTCAACTTATTGTTGCACAGTAATCAATATTCATAAAAACATAATACATTCTCGATAAGTAACTCATTTTGGGCACAAAATATGACTGCTTTTGAGCGTTAATGGGACTTTAACTTTTGAACAACTAAAATTTCTATTCTTTTATGATATATATGTTATACCTGGAAATGCAAGATATGGCTGATAATATTATAAATGGCCTTTTAATAATTACAATTTTTTAATGTGCAATTTTTGTGTAATGGTGGTCTCCCTAACATGCACATCCAAGTGTGAAATTAAAAAAAAATTAAACTTGCGATTTATTTGCATTCAGAGAATGATCAAGCTCTCTCAGACTGCAAAGTCATTAAACAATAATATCAAAAGTACTATGTAGTGCCGACAAAGAGAAAAAAATATATGCTACTGGCAAGCTAAATGTAGCCCAACAAAGTGCTACCGTCGCGGTCCATTGTTGGGTGTTGCAGGGTAGGGTGGCGCAGTAAGGGCAAGATAGATGGGCAGATGCGGGACAGGGGCAAGATAGAAGGAGCAATGCAGTGCGGGGGGGGGGGGGGTTGATACAGGGCAGGGCAGATGGTTAATCTATGAATTCAGTTATTTTGTTCCGTAAAACATTCAACAGTTTTGTTTGTTAACCAGATTTTTCAATGAAAACAATCAGTACTAAAGATAGATTGGTGGAATTTGGCTGCCTTGATTGAGAATCTCAGTTTTCATGGAATTTTTATTTCTTGTTTGTTTGTTTGTTTGTTTGTACTTGTCTTTCTGATACTGAGTTATCACCATGAGCCAAGGACAGCTGAGGGTTTGATAATGGAGGAAAACAAGTCATGAATATAAATGGAAAATTTACTGCTGACATTTTTTACGAAAGTATTGTGTTACCATTTTGTTATTAATCTGATTATATTGAATCCAATCTGTGCATGGTTGGTGATAATATGACAATAATGTTGACTTGCGTTTCATTCGCTCACTTGGGATCGCCGTTATTTTGTTATTGCGGCAGTCTTTGTGAAATTGTGTCATCCTGTATTTTTGTGGAGGAGATTTGGGCTTTTAATAAATTCTTTAGCTTGTATGTGGGCATTGCCATAAAGATAAAGTGCATGAGATAAATAAAAACTTTCTATTGATACTCAAAATAATTGGCGTTTCACGGATATCGTATAGCTTGACCAGATTAAACTGAGACTCCTTGCATAATTCGTTCAAATTCGAAAAATTATTTGAAAGTTATTAAAACATACACTTAAAATTATAGCTGGCCTTATACAATGATTACGATATATAGTATAGAAACATACAAATCGAATACAGCCGAGTATAGGCGGACGAGCTTACAGACTTTGATGAGTCCGAGTTTATTCTGGTCAAGCTATACCTGGTGTTGCTACTGTTGGTTCAATAAGTAATTATGAGGGACATAAACCATGCAAAAGAATAGCAGGATCAACAGTTAACTCAGTTAAACTTGGTAAAACCTAGATAAACATAGTTTACCTGATTGTCGAGTTTATGTTTATAACCGTTCTCATGTAACTTTGAACTTACTGTATATAAAAGCAGAGTGCATGAAACACACTTTCATAGTTTCTCTAACAACCTGGAATTTGATCACAGTCATTTTATAATGTAACTATCATTTATCTGTCAATTATGACAGTTGCGTTCAGAAGGTGGGGTGAACTATTGACATATTTAATATTGTAATATTGGGTCAAACGTATAATGTTCAGGAAATGAGTTGAAATCTACACTGGATGTTGTCTGAAATTATTTCCGGCAGTATGTTTATAAAAGAGCTGTCGAAAGACAGTGAGGACAGTTGAGTTCGGGGAGAGACGGGGAGCGAGTAGGCTCTTGTATACATGTACTTGTAAATAAACCCTATGCACTTAGAAATCTTTGTATGTTGTTCTAAATCCCTGACTCTTAAAAGCATGACTATGCTACAATGTTGTTTAACAATTAAGTGCTGCAACCCAATACAATTTCCTTACACAAACTCTGAATTGATTAAATGTTTTGCAACTTGTCGATTCTGCACATGTCATTAATTTAAGGAATTAGATATTTTCTATCATGTTTGTTTGTTTGTTTGTTTTGGTTTTATGCCAATGCCTCAATTGTTCAGTAACATACGACAGACGTTGCATCTAACCTATTTCTCTGGACTGCATCTTTACTTAAGTAGTCTTTAGCCTACCCTTCCAAAAGGAACCAGCAACTTCTTGGCATGTTAAGGAAGCTTTATGCATCATCAAATTAGCATGGAAGATTTATATTTGAAGCTTCCATAAAAGGAATTCAAACCTTAGGTTCTCTGGGTTTCAATTTCTGTTCCCATTTGTACTGAACATAATGTCTGAATGGATGTGTGTAATTGCAATGAAATTCCCGATGAGCAGTTAGTACTTGAAGCATTATGGACTGTAAAATCATTAATTTTCTTAGGGGATTTAATTTCTTGGATTTCTTTGGTCACCTTTAACCAAAATCAAATCCCATTGAACATTAATTTTATCCCTTGTATTTATTGCATGAAATGCTAAATCCACGTTAAGTTCCCATCAAAATGGCTTTTTTAGCTCACCTGTCACATAGTGACAAGGTGAGCTTTTGTGATCACTCTTCGTCCGTTGTCCGTCCGTAAACAATTTGCTTGTGGTCACTCTAGAGGCAGCAGTTTTGATCCAATCTTCATGAAACTTGGTCAGAATGTTGTTCTCTATAAAATCTAGACCAAGTTCGAAACTGGGTCATGTGGGGTCAAAAACTAGGTCACTAGGTCAAATCTTAGAAAAACCTTGTGTTCACTCCAGAGGCAACAGTTTTGATCCAATCTTCATGAAACTTTGTTAGAATGTTGTTCTCTATAAAATCTAGGCCAAGATGAAACTGGGTCATGTGGGGTCAAAAACCAGGTCACTAGGTTAAATCTTAGAAAAAACATTGTGTTCACTCCAGGGGTCACTGTTTTGATCCAATCTTCATGAAATATGGTCAGAATGTAGGTTGTACTGATACCTAGACCAATGTGCAACAGATGAGCTACCTAGGGCCTTTCAGGCCCTCTTGTTAACCAAAACCATGAAATTTCGCCCTGTCGAAATTAAATGATTTTACAGTATGTGATTATCAGGATAATATCGATGGCTTAGAATAAGAAGGTCGTAACTACCAAATCGATATTTTGAGAAAACACGGAAAAACTGTCTGACATTTACTCTTTACTTTTGGTAAAACAAACTTTTACAAATTCATTTTGGTCAACATGACAAGTTCAGATTTTTATGAAAATTGGCTCTTAAGAAGCACCTTGTGATGCTTATTCTAAATATGTATGAATCTTAAAAGGTCGTAAGTGGCACTTACAACCTTCTAATTCTAAGCCATCGATATGTAGGGGTATAATCCCCCAAACAAACAAGACTTACCTGAAAGTTGATGTTTGGTTTGGATTCTATGTAGTCATAAACAACTGAAGGGATCAAATGAGATGCGCGCACACCGTGACCGAAATTGTCAGTCTTTAAAAGCTTACACAATAAAGTTTTGTTCAAATTAGGATCAAATGATCAACAGATATATAAATATATCATACACCTCGTAAGCCCTATAAAACCACAAAGGGAGGGTATCAAGTGAGTGGGTGGGCATTTGATCCCTTCAGTTGTTTATGACTACATAGAATCCAAACCAAACATCAACTTTCAGGTAAGTCTTGTTTGTTTGGGGGATTCTATTACGTCATACAACTTCTGGTATCAAATGAGACTTTAAAGCAAGGACAAAACTTTCTTGCCAAAGTAGATCGAAAAACCCACATGTTAAATCAAATGGAAAAATATATAAAAGTACATTACCATATGATCTATTGTAAGACAGCTTGATCAAAAGTCTCTTGCTCCACAGGCTTGTCATAAAACTTGGAAAATGTCTTAGCACATGACCATCCTGCTACTTTCATAATTTCCTCAAGAGTAACACCAGTAAGTTTGGCTTTAGAAGAAGCTGCACCTCTTGTACTATGGGACTGATATTTACTAATGTCAATTCCTGAGAGCTGCATAACATGCTTGATCCATCTGCTTATAGTAGTGGAAACAACTCTTTTATGTGGTTTAATATAACTGATAAACAACCGTTTTTCTTCCCCACGAATATTTCTAGTCCTTGAAATATATTCATTTAAGGCACTATGTACACAAATTCTCCTATCTGGAGAATATTTATTAAACACCGCAACAGGATTTTTTCTCCCTCTTCTACATTGTTTCAATAATTCACAATAATGTAATGAAAAAACAGAATCACTTTTCTGCATACCGTCTAAGGTTAACAAGCTTATAGAATGTGAACGACTTGCCTTAGTCAAAGCAATAAGCATTGCCAACTTGAAACTTAGAAGTTTTAAACTAACTGAATTGTCTGGTGACAACGTCTTTAGGTAACAGAGAACCTTTGAAACATCCCATGTCTCTTTATACTTAGGAATGGATGGCCTCAAATTAAAAACTCCAGTCATATATCTAACTACAGTAGGGTGTGAACCAATGGAAAAACCATCATGTACATCACATAATGCTGACAAGGCACTTCTAGCTATATTTAATGTCTCATAACTATAACCAGTTTCAAACAAATATGTCAGAAATTCAATCACATTAACTGGAGAGGGGTGAAATACACTGATTTCCCTTTCATTACAGTATGAAACCCATCTGTTAATCTGCGTGGAATATTGCTTCTGGGTGGATTTTCCCCATGAAGCCATGAGAATTTCGACAGACTTCTCTGATATATTTCTGATTTCATAGGATTGCCTGATATATGACATACCATGAGATGTAACTTGTTTACCAGTGGATGTACTTGGTTCGTCCGCTGAAGTTGTAATGTATCTTGCTGAACTTGGAGAATTAAAGGATTCTCTACGAGCATTTCCATCAATGACGTGAACCAATTCTGTGTTACCCAAACAGGTGCCACCAGGACTACCTCCGCTTCGTCTTGTCGGACCTTCTGAACAAGCCGACCAATTAGACTGAAAGGAGGAAAAGCATATATCAGTTTATAAGACCATTTTAACGAAAAAGCATCTATCTGCTATGCCTCTGGGTCTGGTAGCCATGATACAAATTTTGTCACTTGTTTGTTCAACCTGGTTGCAAACATATCAATATCAGGCATTCCGAAAATTTCTACGATTTTAGAGAACAAACTCCTATTTAGCATCCATTCTACATTCTCATTGAAATGCCTAGAGCTAAAGTCTGCATCATTTTGTATGCCTGGTACGTGTGCTGATGACAACCAAATATGTCTTTCAATGCACCATAACCAAATAGACTTGGCTAGTGAGTTACAATTCTCAGTCTTACCTCCTTTATTCTTTATGTATGCAACAGCACAGGTATTGTCTGACCTAACCTGAACATGAATATTTGTTACAGTTTTACAAAAGGAACGGACTGCATGACATATAGCTAACAACTCAAGATAATTGATATGATATTGAGCCTCACAGTCTTTCCATCTGCCACCAATTCTTACATTATCACAAACAGCACCCCAGCCATGTGAGCTAGCATCACAAACAATGGTTAGAGCTGGGTTTGAATATGTAATCCTTCTAGATTGATACTGCAAATTATGAATCCACCATTTCAACTCCTGTTTCATATCCTCGGAAACAAGCATAACTGATTCAAAGTTACCACAATTTTTACCAAGAGCAACAATTTTGCTTCTTTCAATATTCCTAAAAAACAGTGGACCATATTCAACGGCAGAAAATGAAGAGACCATGAGGCCCAATACCTTCGCTACATCTCTTATTTTTACAAGTGTCTTGGTATACAACTCCAAACATGCTTGGACAATGTTATGTATTTTACTGTCTGGTAGAGTAACAATCATCTTTTCTGAATCAATTAAATTACCCAAATAGGTAATCTTCCTTGTAGGCACTATTACTGACTTTTTCTCGTTAATCATAAAACCTACATTGTTTATAACGTTAACCGTATCAGAAACATTGTTCTGACATTCAGAATAAGTATCTGCTAACAATATAGAATCATCTATATAACCAGAATTGCTATGTCCAAGCATACGAAGAGAAGCATAAACAGGTTTCATTAACTTCGTAAAAAGTAATGGCGCACAAGAAATTCCATTTGGAAGGCACATGAACTGGTAAATCTTTCCAGACTTTTGAAACCTTAATTTTACTTGTTGTTCTACAGCTACTGGAATGGAATAGTAAGCATGGCGTAAATCAACAGAAGCCATGTAACAATTGGGCTTCACAATTTTAAGTACAGTTTCAAATGTTTCCATCTTGAAATGATGGTACTGAATATACTTATTGAGATCTTTAAGATTCAGAATCATTCTATACTCGCCATCTTTCTTTGGTACAATGAAAATTGGAGAAATAAATTCATCAGGGTGATGATCCACCTCTTTGATTACTTTCATACTTAATAATTTTTGAATCTCCAAATCAATAATTTTTTCTTCTATTTCATTGAATTTGTTTCTATAACAATGATGATTAATTGGATTGACATTGTCAATAAATTCTATATGACAGTGTTGAACTATGTCCAAAATACAGCTGTCACTGGTTAGTTTTCTCCAATTTTCAATGTACTCATTCAATCTACCAGCAATGAAAGAAGTACCAACCTGTGAATTTATTTCTTGAGCGCCTGTCTCAAGTTTTTTGAGCCATTATCCCCTCTAGCAGCTGATCGTCCGCGTCCGCGGAAATTGCCACGTCTAAATGAATAAGGTCTTCTGCCACGAAAACCTCTCTGGCTGTAACCTCTACCATAACCAACATTACGTCCAATGCGATTCATGTCGTTTATCTCACGAACATTCTTGTTGACGTCTCCGTCATCACCATACAAATACTCAGTAAAGGGTAGAGAAGCTGAAGCCAAGTAATGGTACTTCGGATCGAGATCTGCTTTGTGCATCTCTTTACGTCTGCTATTTATGACCTTGTTGGCCTGCCCCAATAAAGCTACTGAATTGGTGCCCCACTCCATATCCTGAGTGTCGAAGACTTCACCATTTTTATCAATCAATTTTACAATGTTAGTTGTAGCTTTAACAATCAAATTTTGAATTGACTGCATTCTACTGTCTTCAGTTTGAGTATGCATCTTTAAAAGTCGCCAAATACCCTGATTTACACGGGTTTTGGTCAAAGACTCACAGTTTTTGGGGCGATGAATATCTTTCAACAAATCACTCATCTTTTCATCTGAGATACCATTTCTAAAGGCATTGTTCACAAAGATTGACAAATCGTCGTCAATTTCATTATCAACTGAATCTATTTGTTGAAATTTTTCTGACAATTGTTTGAAAATAGAGGTATCACCTTTATGCCTCTTAGACGCCGGATAATCGACCTTCTCAGAAATACATGGCTCAGACTGAACCTTAGATTGACAAGAATCATTCTCGTAGTCATACTGGTATTCTTCATTGGACCACGAAGTGAATACAGACGACAACTCGTCAATTCTTTTATCCTGCTTTTCAAGTCTAATATTTTGTGCATTCAAATTAGCATTCAATTCTTTCATAACCAAGACCATCTCTTTGTTGATGTCTTTGGATGCAGGTCGGCCCACGGTCGCCTTCACATTTTCATGAGACGTCGAGGGTTGAGATGAATTCCCACCTTCAACATGTATAATTTCCTTCGCAGGGGTGGAATTTGCTCCGCTTACTGCTTTAGTTTTCCCCATTTCTTTCTTATTTTGGACCTCTCGCTGCGCCATCTTTCTTCACGTGTGCTGAGAAAGTGCGAACGATTTACGGTATGTCGTGAAAGACTACCGTATGCCGTAAAATAATTTTTTACGACAGTCACTTTGACCGCGTCAAAATGCGAAGGATAGTTCTTTATTAATGGTATAAACTAAGTTATTCTTGTGTATACTGATAATACGTAAATTTATCAAACAATGATAAATAAAACTTGTTACTACCTCGTAGCAACTGGACTATATATAAATATAGTATAACTGACTGCTGTACATTCAAAGTACTGCGGTATATAAACTGACGAACCTCGTTCGTCGTATCGAGAGAGACAAATTACGTCTGCTCTCTTCAAGTACGGTAAGCGCACTGACAATTGCGGTCACGGTGTGCGCGCATCTCATTTGATACCAGAAGTTGTATGACGTAATAGAATTTGTCACCTTCAGTGATCTAGTTTTTATGCAAAAAACATTCTCTCTGGACACTGAATGATAATATTAAATGACATGATGTAATAAGTCATACGACTGGAATTGTTTTTTTAGAAAATTATTTAGAAACACTAAATTTTGATATAATTAGCCAGTTGCCTGTGATTTCTGCTGGGAAATTAAGTCTGATGAGATACAGTATTGAGGTATTGACCTGACCCTAACCTTACAGGGACTAAACTCCAGTTGGTAAATTGCAAAATTTATCAAAAAGCTCTCTTAAAATTCTATTTTGTGGCTTGACCGAACTTATATATTTATATACGAATCTTGACTTATTCATTGAAAAGAAAAATAATCGCATAACATTGGTTTATTACCTTTAAATCCCCTAAAATCTATTGCGTGACTAACGCAGTAAAATATATCATTTAACATTTTTAAAGCGTAATAGTGAATAAATACAGAGAAAAGCCGTAACAAACGGTAAAACATGCTCGACCGTTTTCATCAATAGTGCCTTTGATCGTAATTTAAGCTGTAAGAATACTTTATGTATTCATAAAAAAATAGTTTTGTGATTAAAACGTCTACAAAACGTGTTTTTATCGTTGAAATGGAGCTTGTCGCTTTTATGGCTTATTTACCAAATTACACAATAAAAATGATTGTGAAATAAGAATTTAGTACACTTGCACTTGCACTGCTGAGGCTTGATACTGAAAATTGAGCTTCTGCGTCATCACATATCCTGGTTTAGAGATACAAGCTAGAAATATATAATGATAGTTTCTCAGGTTGTTGAAAATATCGGCATACTAGCGATTAAACTGTCAAACAGAAAACATGGTAGCAGTCTGGATGTTAGATTGTTTAGGGATATTTTGGAAATCTCTTATCTACACTATATTTCAGTAACTTCAAATCTAATCTTCATGGCAAAAACCTGTTTGTTGATTATAAGTCTGTATCAGAAAATGTATTAGCTTGCAGCTTCTGCATTGGTCTGTCTGTAAAGTGCATATTGCTTTGCTAGTCTGTTTGGCGGTTGGTAGACCAAATGGTTTCCGTTCAATAGCTCAAGAATGCTATGCCCTAGGATCTTTAAACTTTACATGGAGCTTGGTCAGCAACAGTAGATAACCGCTTTTGATTTTGAGGTCAGTAGGTCAAAGGACACAATTTTCGACTAAAATGGGCTGCCATGGGGCATACATGTTTTAAATATTATTTTATTTTTTCCAAAATATTTGGGCCTCAAAATTAATGCCCCGTATCATCGTTGGTCCGTTTATACTCTGTCGTTTCTTTTAGGCAATTTATTGTAGTGGAATTAGCCAAATTATTCAGGTTTAGTGCAATGTAGGTGATAACATCATGAAAAACAATAATGTTTCTGTACATCAGCGTTGATTAGCCAAATCGTTTATAGAGAATTGAAAATAAACATATAATATGTGCCATGGTTTCTTTTAGTACCAGATTTAACACAAAAGCTGTGTGCTTTGGTTATTGTGCACTTTTAAAATAAATGGAAATCAAAGGAATTTTGTTGCAAAAATCTTATGAAAATTATTTTGTTTTGACAAAAGGGGACTGAAATAAAAATTATATCTTATTGGGTAAAGCTAATAAACATTAATGCTATTGCTTATGCAATGGCACATAATTTAATTATGTGTTTTAGAATATTGACTTATTATCATCAAAGGCATTATACAAATGCCAACTCATTCTAATGAATAAAATTTTACAAACTTAAAAAGAAAGAAGAAAATTAATAAAAATATTTATATGTTACTTAAAATGGTAAAATATTGCTTATTGACCCTAGTGCATAATTAAAGAACATTCATAATAGAACACCACATCACAGCATGGCGCCAAAAACAGAAAACAACTAATAATAAAAGTTTTCCAAACACATTTCCAGTAACAACATTTAATTATGAGGCATATTTATTTGTTCAGTTTTTGTTCATCCAAAGTTCACAAAATATAATTAGTTTAGACGAGGATATTCAATATAATAATTAAAATTTGGTTGTCAGAATTTTAAGGATCAAACTTTATAATGTATCAGTTTACCAGAAAGTATTAATTGGCAAAAAGTATTTCTTAAAGCACTCGATTGAAACAGGAAAAAAACGGTCAGGAAACTTGTTAGGTTGATGGATCTCGTCCCTGGTTGAACACTGACCCTCTGTTTAAGATATTCATTTCTTCAACGTAATGCTGAGTGATAGGCCTGTTGCTTATTATGGAAGAATCTTATAAACCCATGTAGTGCCTCATGGTGGATTTTTATAATCCACATAGAATTTCAGGCGATAGCTGCTTATAATCCCTTATTTCATGGTCATGTTGTCTGTTGCCAAATCAAAGTAATACCGAGCGCTTTCATTCAGTTATGTTCCGTTCAATTAAGTATAGAAGGCTTGGATAACCTCTGTGTAAAGCGACACGTAGCGTTTTGCTTAGGTAACGAACTCCCAATACTACAACTATACTCCTATGCTTCAAACTAAACTGTTCAGTAAATCAAACATCATAACACAACTGATGCCTTGTTAAATGTCTTATCTTTATAATAAAGCTTCCAAATTCTTCAAAGCAAAATCTGATATCTTGTCAAAGTCAAAATCTGGAGAAAAATCAGGAGAGAATTGCGTGATAAAAATCAATTATATCTGAACATGTACCTAAACAAACTTTGTGAATATATTTGTACTTTCCTGTTTTCGTTAAATTTAAATTAGAATTTTGAATTAAATAGACATAACAGTTATGTTACAGCATGTGTCAGGTTTGGATGTGTAGTTACATAGTCATGCAATTTGTCTTAGAATTTACCTAAAAATTTGACATCAATTTTATTCTGTGTCATGTTTGGGTGATACTGAAAATTATGAAACTATATGAATAATATGAATAACAAAGCTATATCGCTGGCTTAGAAAGCACAAAATTGATATTTTGAGAAAACAAGAAAAAACTGTTTGAAATTTTCTCTTTACTGATGAAAAAACAAGCTTTTACAACTTCATTTTGGTCAACATGACAAGTTCCAATTTTCATAAAAATATGCTCATTAAGGAAGGGCCTTTGATGCAGATTTCAAATCTGCATTAGTCTAATAAGGTTGTAAGTGGCACTTGCGACCTTCTCATTCTAAGCCAGCAATATATACCTGATACAGCTATTTTCCAATGTTGACAAATTTGCTTCTTGGATTTCATGTGTTTAGTGATGTCTTAGAGTCATGAGATATTATATTTGAAGTATAATATTTATAACAGCTGTAAGATATTTGGATTGCCAAACTCAATCCACCCACCTCTTTGACCATGCTGAAAGATTCACTTGGTTTATATTGTTTGTAAAAGCTGAATGAATATAAGTTTGATTGCTAGTAACTCAATCCACCCACCGCTTTGACCTTGCTGAAAGGGTTATGTGGCACCAAACCAGTACTGGTCTTCATTGTAATATTACTTTGCTTTGCCAATATTTGGGTTATTATATTTATTCAGTGTATATTTACTGGGTTGTGTATCATACAATAGCTAGGGTGAATATTATCTAGCTTATTGCAATCAGGAAAGTATTGGATATAAAGCCAGTGTCTATATGAGATATGATTTTTGTGTCTGAATATGTCAAATGTTTGCTGCTTCCCTCAATAAATAGCAATAATATTTAATCAAAACGTGTCCAGAATGCCTTGATATTACTGACAGTCGGTGGTCTTTATTGCCAGCAGAAGTCATGGAGAAGTAGAGGTGAATTTGGGAGAAGTCGTGGAGAAGTAGAGGTGAATTTGGGGAGAAGTCAAGGTGAACTCGGGGAGAAGTCGGTTGAATTGGGGGAGAAGTTGGAAGAGGTCGGGGTGAAGTCGGTTGAATTGGGGGAGAAGTTGGAAGAGGTCGGGGAGAAGTCCGTTGAATTGGGGGAGAAGTTGGAAGAGGTCAGGGAGAAGTCGTACACTCCCCTATTGTCTATAAACCTTCCGACTGATTCTTTGACATCACTGCCCAAAATTATTGTCTCTAAAAATTGCATATTGGCTGTGTGTACATTCTAGCTCATCACTTATTCGAAGAGTGTAAGGTGAATCAGATGTAAAAGTTTCAGTTGTTATAAATGCTTTGAAAAAGGCCTTGAAAATACAAATTCTACCTTGAAATGAACTTTGGTGTGAGAATTGTTTATGAACCTTTTATCTGCATGCAAGAATGATATAATTAGAAAGGGATTTCCATAAGCTCTTTTTGTAAGAAGTTTAAAGAAAGCATGAAAGGACAAAGTGAAATTTGAGAAAACAGCTGTTTGCCAAAAGGGTCTCTTGTTGACATTCCAGAGATATATTAAGGACTTTGCAAACCTTTAATGTGTTGCTTTCTTGGAGCAAACAAGATTTTCCCTTCCAGACTATACAAAAATCTTAAGAGAAATTCCCTCTTTAGGCAGCACATTTGTTCATATTAAGGCGACTTGTTGAGTCTGATTTTTGTAATTGGATTATCACCTTTTAACTTACCAAGTAGTTGTCAACTTAATAACAAGTATGCCCATTGGAATATCTAGCAATTTTATTGGCAGTTAAATGTCAGTCTGTCTGGTCATTTATCACCCATCATTAGGCCTATTCAACTTGGTAATGTTGGCTATTCTTTTAATTAAGTACTGTTTGTGAGTCTCTCACCTGCTATGATTTAAGCAATTCAATTTGGATTTTATGTTGATGGATAATGTTTGTCTGTCATATAATAATAAGTCAACCAACATATATTAAATAAAGAAGACTGATTAAAGTCAAAACGCTTGAATTCAATTGTAGTTTGTCTTGTTTTCTGTTATACTTTAAGTTGGGAATGAGATATTACAATGACACAAGCTGTCTAAGGGGTAGCTTCAACGTTTCAATGCAGTTCTGAAAACGATGCTTGCGATTAGAATATTATAAGTGCGTTTGTGGGGTTGATGTAGTTCATATGAAAACTGTTGTGGAAAAAAAGAAAAATGATTTCTGAGTTAGGATCGAGGAAATGGGGTGAAACATGTGTAAGTTGTAGCCTTTTTGGCCACATTGAAAACCTATTAAGTACCAGGAAACATTTCCATCAGACACACAGACTATACTATAATCCATCTGTTGGAACACACAGTAGCAGACAGCACCACCAGGGGAGCTTTCCACTATGCTTATAACAAAGTAACGGATAATAACCCGAAATAGCATCAATCCCTTAATGGCATTATTAAGGTGTACAAGATAGGTTTACTCTATTGATAATATATAAGTTGTATGTAGAAAAAAGTTCTTATTGAATATTGAAGTTGGCTGTTTGGGATGCTTAATGTAAAGACATGGTTAATTAGAACCAATTAACTTGGTGGGATTTCCTCCATTCTTTGTGGTATTACTGATAATCATTGTCTTGTGAATTATCAGATACTAAAAACATTATTATGTCTGCCAATGAAAGTACAATACTACGAAATCATTCATTATTAAATTTTGTGGATTTTGTGATGAATCTTCTACCATGAAATTTAATCCCATCAAACAATAATTGTGACCCCTTGTATTTATAACCTTAAATGCAAAATCCACAAATTTAAACTTTATATCGAAAAAGTCTTTTTAACTAAAACCACAAAATTTCGCCCCATCGAAATTAAATGATTTAACAGTACTTATTGTTCTGTCTGCCAATGAAAGTACAACAGTAAACTGTTGATAACTTACTGAATTTAATGAGCAATTAGATAATTACTGAATGCCTCATTTGCAAAATAACCAAAAAGAAATTAATAAAGTATTTTTGAATGTTTATCTATTTCAGAGAGCTCCGGTAGGCTGTTTAATGTAATAAAATGACCCCTCTCCAAAAAAAAAAATCATAACTATTTTGAATGTTTGTCGATTTCAGCGAAATTGCTAGAGGTTGAACGTAATGTTTGTAATAGAATCATCCCCATCACCAAAGATGACCCCAAAAAATGAAAAATAAAAATAACTATTTTGGTATGTTTGTCTATTTCAGAGAATTGCTAGAGGTTGAACATAGTGATGATAAATTATCTTATAAGATACATGGATTTGTTACCAACGCTAACTACAATGTAAAAAAGGGCACATTTCTTCTCTTTATTAATCGTAAGTATTTCTTGTATATATTTTTATGCCCCCATCTTTGATCAGGTCAGTTGACAGATCAAATGGCTCCGTTCAATAACTTAAGGACACTTTGTCTTCGGGTCTTACAACTTTACATAAATGTTGGCCAGCAGTAAATGACACCTATTGTTTTTGAGGTCAAAGGTCAAGGTCACTGGCCTTTATTGTTTCTGACTATGCTGTTATATTTATGAACAGATTGCTCAATTATAGTAAAATATTGTATTATGTTATATTTTCTTCAGAGAAACATTTTCCATTACAATGACAATAAAGATGGTCTGATTGACAAGGAAGTCTATTTCGATTTATTAACTATAATATGCATGGAAGCTTTTATGTACTTCTATAATTGTAGATGACAAAGTAAAGTCAGAATTATATAGAAAGTTTTTTGTACATATATATTTATATATCATATGATATAGCCAATACTTAGAAAAATAGAACAAAGAAAGGAAGGAAGTGATTTCAGATTTAAGACTGCAAGCGCTCTAACCACTGAATTACTGAGGTATAGCCTGCTTTCCTGTGGTTTCGTGAACCTAAGACTTGTATTTGAAGCATAACCAGTATTTTTTTATAAGAACGTAGTTTTTACGATGAAACAAATGCCTTAACCCCTCTCTTTATGTTGAATGCAAAACATTATGAGAAATCTTCGTATTTTCCAAGTATCTTACATAGTGGACTCCACCTCTACAATAATTGACAAGTTTCCAATCATTTCGTGAATTGTGATTGGCTGGTCAATAAATAGCATTCTGGCAATTTAGTTTCTAAATGGTTCATGTCAAAATTATATTGGGGGTTTCATTATCATGTGTGTGTAAAATGGTGGCTTTGTGTTGCTTCTGAGGCAAATCAATGATTAAAGTACAGAAATGTCTACTTTTCAGTCAAGTTGAAATATAGGGGCATTTTATCAAATTTCCATTGAAATATTCTATAAAGAGAAATATGCTAAAAAATTGATGATAAATCATTTTTTTTACTTATTCAATCATTTGTCAATAATTTTGGACTTGCACATTTGGCAGAAATATGTCATAACATGGTTCACGAAACCATAGGAATTCACGAAATCATAGGAAAGAAGGATAATCAGTATTTATCTCTTTTATTATTTCAGATCGGTTGGTGGATTCAAGTACTTTGAAGAAGGCTTTAGATCTGGTGTACCAAGCATATCTTCCAAAACATACTCATCCTTTCCTCTATTTAAGGTATGATTTTCTGTTGTTTGTTACTCTTTTCTGTTGTTTGTAGCTTTTTTTTGCTTTTAATCCCCCAAAATCTACTGATGCGGAGGCATATCGTGAGGCACCTTTCCCTTTCCTCCTGTTTGTCCATTCATTCCAATTTTTCAAGTTGATTGACTTAGCTAGTCATTATGGCCAAGGCTTCCACAAGGGCATAAGCATTTACTGAAAACAGTCTTGTTTTGTGAATATAACATTACTAGGTCTTCAAGTATTACATAGTTTGGTGAAATTCAGAACTACAAGGTATCAGAATTGAGTCCCTGTCTACTTAAGTTACCTAGATAAAGGAAGCAGGTTCCTGGCGAGCGCCTACCACTAATGAAACCATCTATGGCTGGTTGCCACTAAGCAAGGAAAGTAGAAAGTCATTGCCACTTTACTATCCAAGTGTCTTACAGCTGGGCAAGTGGACTGACCAGACATAAAACAATCAGTCTTTCTATTTCAACCTCAATAAAAGAATGATAGGAAATCATACAAGGAAAGCAGCACTCAACTTAACCAGCTGAGAACACAAAACAGTAACAACACAACACAACACAACACAACTACATGGAGCAATGCCCCCTAAGTGTAGGGATACCATGCATTTTGGAGGCTAACAACATAGAGCAATATTATATATACTCTGGCTATCTCTGTTCTTGTAAATGTAATAATTTTGCTGTCTGTTACTTGCAATTGTCTTTTTAAAAAAGCAAAAACTGAGTTACTGAATTTCAGAAATTTTGAGGCTGCTTGAAGACTCTCAAAAGTTTATTTTTGGTTCTGTTAGATATTTCATTTAGCTGTACTTTTATGACTTCCTCGTGTTACTAATTGTGAATATCTTCTGTAAAATGTCAGCCTAGTTACGCATTTATCATTTTTTATGCTCATAGTCAAAAAGCCGAATTTTTAGCACAAATGGTCCAATAGAATCTAGGTCAAGTTTAATACCAAGACAAAGTTATTAGAAGAGAAATCAAAGCGCTGATAGTGCTGAAAGAACAGGACTTGTTCCTGCGGTTAAACAGTAACTTTACCTGGGTCACAAAGTAAATGACAAGAGTCGCACCTGTTGCACGTGCCCAGATTCTGAAAAGGCATTTATAATTAGGTTATATATGATTTTTATCCACCATAGGTGCCTACTATGACAGGCCAGCCACCAAGGGCCCTGGCCCGGTGATTATAAACATCGGAGTACGTAGTTCCATGCTCCAACTCATACTCCATACAGTCGTTTCGGGTAATTCTGCGCATCCGGTAATTCTGCGCACCCTAACTTTCTATTTCCTAGAGACTTTGCTGGGTCGTTTTTCTTCGGTCCTCCAGTGTTTTTGTAGATGTGGGTTACTTATGTAAAGTTTTATAATCATTTCAACAAAATCTGAAAAGTATTTCTACGAAAATTTGACCAAAATGAGTGTCAACGGCGATTTTCGTTAATTTGATATACCATGTGACACATAAATTGAATAAAAGTACTTTTGTAATGGATGATGACTTTTCCTTTTTTGTCAACATTGGCTTAATGACTTATTCTTTCGATACTGTGATAAATTTCTTGTGAAACAAATCTTTGAAACAGACTATACAAAAACACAACTCCACCTGCGCAGAATTAGCCGAAAAAAATTACGTCATGAAAACCGGAAGTCATCTTGTTTTCAGACGACATTTGACCTAGTTTAGCGAAGGTATGATGTTTTGAATTGTTAACATTTGTCAGTGAAGGTTGTTTCTATCCAAACAGCACCATAATCTATTCTAAAAATCAAATAATCTCAAATGTAGAAAGCCAATACCTGTTAGGTGCGCAGAATTACCCGACAGCACTGTACTCCAATTGGAGCATTTCTTGGTTACAAAAAATGCTGTGACTTCTTTATTGCTGAATGGAAACATATGAAATGGGTGCTCATTTTCTTAATTAGATCATTTGCTACAACTTGGTGTTAGTTTCAAAGCAAAATTCTACAAAAAGCTGTTTTTCAAGTTTTTCGAGTATTTGAATGAGAAATCTTTATAATCACCGGGCCTGATATACAATGGTTTGTGATTCTGGCACTTGTTATTAACTTTTCAACCAAAAAACCCCACCAATTTACAAAACACGCTGAAGGGAATTTATTATGTGTGTATGTTACCATAGTAATTAGATTTAATGTATATATGGCACAATTTTTCTTAATTTGCCTAGAAACCAAAATCAAGATAATTGCTAATTTGTGTCTGATTATGATCAAATCATGACTAAACAATGCTAGCATTAAAGCAACATTACTTTTGACCTCTTTGGAATTCTATCAAGTAGATCTAATAATTTTAAATACTTAAAAACTAACCAAGTTAGTGTTTTTGTGCCCCCCCCCCTCACTTATTTTAAGCAGGGCATATAGGGTGTGTATGTCCATACGTACAACATACAACCCAACTATTGAGCTCACAAACCATCGGGGGAAATTTCATCAAACTTTTATAAATTAACCACCTTAAGGTGTAGTTGTCCATAAAGGATGGAATTGTTGCTGCAGCAATTTTTACCAGAGTTACGGCCCTTAGTTACTTTACTGTATACCCAAATGGGGGTACCCGTGTTGATGGACACATTTCTAGTTTGAACTCACTTTCTGCCTCTAAGCTTCTTTTGTTTGAGTGTATAAATATTTTACAAACATTTACTGTTTAGGGATTGGATCGGGAAACTGGGAAATTGAGTTTGAACACACTTTCTGCCTCTATTAGCTTCTTTTGTTTGAATGTATGAATATTTTGCATTTACTGGTCAGGGATTGGAATGGGAAACCAGGAAACTGATTCTCTGTCTTCACACCATGAAATTAGTCGGGAAATCTAATGGTATTAAAATAATTGAACGTCTATGTGTGCATGTTCTTCAATAATGGATCTGACACTTGATATTGACTGTATTATTTAGATAACCAAATTATTACCAGAGTTTTATTAATCTGCTTGGTTGCGAAACAAAATAGATTGACCAGTGCTTGTGTTTGCTGTTTTTATACCCTGGCATCTACTGAAGCAGAAGGCATATAGTGAGTGTCTTGTTTGCCCATTCGTTTATCCGCCAATGAAGACAATCAAGGAATTATATATCAAATTTGGTATACTTGTTAACCATCATAAGCAAAATGCATTAACAAAGTCATGTAAAACTATCAAACATTTCAACAGAGTTATGGCCCCTGATTGATGTAGTTTTCTTGTACAAACCTTCTATGGGCATAAGCATTTTTTACACAGTCTTGTAGATTGCTTTAATATCAAGTGAGAAAGATGATTTGTTTTTAAGGGAATCAAATTAAAGTATTGTTTATAAAGTATTGTTGCTCTCAATAGGGTCACTTGGAAGAATTTTCACTGTGTAACTTATAGATGATGTTGTTAAAGAGAGTTTCTAGAGTGGATCATTGTGCTGAGGTTGTTGCTTAAGTGAAGGCACCTGGGGTGGTTTGTGCTCATGATAGGGTTTGTCTTGTCAGAGAGGGCTGCTTTGGAGAAGTTTGTTGTTAGACGGGCTGGATAACTCTGGAAAAGTTGTTACTTCAGAGATGGCCACTCCAGGAAGGTTTTTGTTTAAAAGAAAGAGGTTTTGTTCATACAAGGGTCAGTCTAGACATGTTGCTCTTTAAGACAGGGCCACTCTGTAGAGTTTTTCACGATATAATTTTACTCTGTCTCAATATAAAATTGGTTCGAAAATTCCTGAAGACATTCTTGACTGTTCTATTTGCTACATGTCCCTCAGATGCAAACTTCTCCGAGAGATAGCAACAATTCATTTCTACTGAATGATGCCTTAATAATTACCATTTGTTATTGAAATGTCCTTATTTTTCTATAGATTGTCAATGCCCCATAGAAATCTTGGCAGACCAGCACTTAGGCTTAATAGATAATACCATTGTATAATACTGCACATAAAATGTAATTTCTGAGACCTGAAAAATATTTCCTGGTGGGAATTCACCATTTATATAGCTTGGCGAATTTGACATGAACCTGACCTGTTGATTAGCATAATTTAAGAGTCAATATTTTGTCTGTATTTATAACCTCGGTTGTATGTTTTCATCGTCGGGTAGTATTACGAAGGCTGTCGAGATGTTATACAAACACAAATTAGAAATACCGAAATTGCTCAATTTGTTGCGGAAATTGATATATTCAAAGCAAGTACCTTGAAATATATTCATGCATAAAGGTTAAGACCAGGTCAAAATCTCCAAGCTATATGTGTTACAGGCATGTGTGGATCATGAAATCTTTCTATAAGATAGTGTGGGTTACAATGTCCATGCAGCATTTTTCTCTAGAAAGGTGCATAACCATCTTACTGAGCTACATTGTGCAGAGGCATCCAAATAGCTATTTTCCTTAAAAAGGTATCTTAATCAGACGCTTAACACTGAAAAAAAACAGTGTTTATATACATTTTGTATAATGCAGCCACATTTTTGCCAAAATTCAAAGGGGTCCTGAGGAACGCTGCACCTAACACCCTCTAGATCTGAGCATGATATATTGTTGTGCAATTTATCCTGATTTTAGATAGAATTGTTGTAGTAATGTTCTAATATTTTCTTCCAATCTATAGTAATGGTTTTAACTCTTAAAAGACATTTCTAAGTAATCTTATGAAATGGGGTAATGTAATGTGATATAACGGTCGTTTGTTTCGACTAGGATTCTCTCCTTCGGTGTCAATTTGCTGAAATTAGGAATGTTATGAATCAGGGAAAATGGTTTGGTATGTAAGGATTCTGTTGTTGAATATATTGTATTATGTTGCTGAATATATGAAGGTTTATGTTGGAAAATATTATTTTTGATTAATACTGTAAAATACTGAAATTTCATGGTTTTGGTAAAAAACCCATTTCAGTGGGATGTTGATTCGTGAATTTTGCATTTGAGGTAGCAAATACAAGGGTAAAATTGATATCCCCCTCGAAAATGAATAATTTTAAGGTGTAGAAATATAAGGAAATGCAGGCATTCAGACAACAATGCATCCTCGTGATCAATACATATAGTCTATTCAATAAGTAATACTAATGAGGGAACTATCCCATTCGAAAGAATAGCAGTGAATACTGTTATCTCATGTATATAGCTTACCTGCCGGACATCATTATATTGAAACGGCTTTTCGATTAACTTTGAAAGAACTGTACAGAGTACATCCAAATTTGTGCAACAATAAAAGTGCAGTTCACATAGAAATGGAACAAGACTATAATTTTGTGAGGGGGTTTCATTGTTGATACACTATAAATTCAGTAATATTAAGTTCACGTTTCATGTTCAGAACGTTTTCACTAGGATCTTCAAACTTTTCAATATGGTTGACCAGCAACAGTAGGTAACCCAAATTGATTTTGAGGTCGGTAGATCAAAGGTTCGGTTTATTTCGACTATTGGACTGCCATTTTGTAATACATGCTTGACAAATATTTGTTTCTTAATTGTTTGTGAAGTTATTGCAGATTTATAGCCGCAGATTTTGTAAGCCTGTCTGAGCATTCTTGTTTAAGCCGATAGTTAATTAATTGCTTGTTCATTGTGCCTGACATATTCAGGAATGAGATGTCGAGAGTGATTTTTAAGAATTATAGAAGTTGTTGCACCATGGAAGGACTATTAAAAAACAAACCAACATTATCCGAACATTTACTGTATAATGCTTTGGTCCCACTGAGCATTTTTGTACCTCAACGATGTCCTCAAGATTTAAATAAACATGTTTCTGGTATGATTGGGAACAGGGAAATCATTATGTTTCTAATAACTACCCCGAGTCTTCCCCTAGACCATGAGGACCCTTTTCCCAATGCTTTCCAATGCCCATTTATTCATTCGAGAGTACAAAGCTGATGCAAAAAAGTCTCAGTGGGACCAGGCGTAGAATGAGAAGGTCGAAACTACAAAATCGATATTTTGAGAAAACGAGAAAATACTGTCCGATAATTACTCTTTACACATGGTAAAACAAGCGGTTTAAACTTTGTTTTTGTCAACATGACAAGTTCGGATTTTTATGACAATGGGCTCATAAGAAGCGCCTTGTGATGCTTATTATAAATATGTATGAATCTTAAAATGTCATAAGTAGTAGTTACGACCTTCTCATTCTAAGCCAGCGAGGGTCTTGTATTAGTTTTGCAGATAAATTTCATACACTTATATGCAGTTGTAAAAGAATAATTATACCAACTTTTAATTTGGATGTATATTTATGATTTCTGTAAGTACATTGATAAAACAGTACCAAGGTTCCCTATCTTGATCAGCACATGAAATGTTTGCTTTTATAAAATCTTATTTGATGATTTTCAGTTTAGAGATTGCTCCACAGAATATAGATGTTAATGTCCATCCAACCAAACATGAAGTGAGATTTCTACATGAAGATGCCATCATAGAAAGTGTTCAAAAAGTTATAGAAACCAAGTTACTTGGTTGCAATGTCAGTCGTACCTACTACACACAAGCTTTACTACCAGGTGCCACTGTCATACAAGAATTATCTAAAGAAGATACTGGCAATCAAAGCATTGGTAAGTCATTTGAAATTACATGTAATTCAACTTCTAGGTTTTAAATTGTAATTTAAAAAAAAATTGGCTGTGGAGCCTTTGGGGGGGGGGGGGGCTCTGGATTGCTCAAAAATATAGCAGTTGAAATACTAGATCCCAAAAATGATTTGGTTTTGTTCTTTTTAGCTCACCTGTCACATAGTACCAAGGTGAGCTTTTGTGATCACTCTTCGTCCGTCGTCCGTCCGTCAACAATTAGTTTGTGTTCACTCTAGGGGCAACAGTTTTGATACAATCATCACGAAACTTGGTCTGAATGTTGTTCTCTGTGAAATTTAGGCCAAGTTCGAAACTAGGTCATGTGGGGTCATAAACTAGGTCAAATCTTAGAAAAAGCTTGTGTTCACTCTAGAGGTCGCTGTTTTGATCCAATCATCATGAAACTTCATCAAAATGTTGTTCTCCATTAAATCTAGGCCAAGCTGAAAATTGGATAATGTGGAGTCAAAAACTAGGTCAATAGGTCAACTCTTAGACAAAGTTCACTCCAGAGGTCGCCATTTCTATTCCAATCTTCATGAAACTTGGTCAGAATGTTGTTCTCCATGAAATCTAGGCCAAGTTTGAAACTGATTAATGTGGGGTCAAAAACTAGGTCACTAAGTAAAACATTAGAAAAAGTTTGTGTTCACTCCACAGGTCACCGTTATGATCCAATCTTCATGAAGCTTGGTCAGAATGTTGTTCTTTGTGCAATCTAGGCCAAGTTAAAAACTGGAAAAACCTTGTACCCAATCTTCATGAAATATGGTCAGAATGTAAGTTGTTAGACAAATGTGCAACAGGTGAGCTACCTAGGGCTCTTCGGGCCCTCTTGTTCATTTTCTCCTTTACTTATTAAAATATTCAAAAACTTGTAAACATAAAAATCAAAGACTGCAGTCAAATGTTGATGTTTTAGATGCACATGCAGTCTGAATGACAATGGATTGTTAATATTATTCTAACACATTATTGACTTGACGCCTCAATTATAAATAATTTTTCATGTTCAGTTTAACTAAAGTATGAAATGTGTGATTGCTTCAAGGCAATGAAACAATTTTATCATCATGTTTACTTGAGCAGAATATATCACTTTATTTAAAGATATCCATCTGCATTCAAAGAATTACATCAGAAGGCTGTCGAGACTTTTTACTGTATGAAACATCTAAAGTGCGAGCATAAATTGAGTTAAAAAGGAAACAGTTTTATAATCATACGGCCCTCATATTTTAACTACATGACCATTGTATAGTAAATGATTTATTATCTATATTCAACTTTTAACCCTTTGTTTTCTAAGAGGAAACATTAGAAATACTGTTAACTAATTTAATTTTGAGAATACTTAATTTTGCATTATGCCGATCCTCGTCATGTTATGCAGATGGTCGACTTGGTTCAAATATTTGCGTTTTAAGTCTTCTGCAATGTCAAAGTTTACTTTATGTTATGAATACTTTCACTGCATAATTTTGCGAATTTTTTTCCATTAGCATAATCCACGAACTTAAATTGCACAAAATAAGTTCTTGGTTTACAGTATTATGTACGTCTACAAAATTATTAAAGAGAGAATTAATATTCGAAACAAGAACCTTAAAATTTAAATAAAAGTAAGAACCAGGATATTATTTGTTCATGTTTACCAATACATATGTAGTTATGTCTAATATATTATTTTTAACTTGATAAAATGATCATGCGATGTCCTAGATATGGACAGTTTTAATTTAAGTTACATGCTTGATGTGGGGAGCGATGGCTTATAGGTAGGGCGTGGGCTTCAGGGTCGGGAGGTTATTGGTACAACCCCCATCTTGACCGCTGGTCAATTTCTCTGAGCAAGACACACATGCTCCACTCCACCATGGTGTAAAATGGTACCTGTGAGGGCAGTGTCTATTCCTGGACGCCGCAGATCGTTGTTGGCTGCCACGCCCATAGAAGAGAAATAGTCTCCCCAGGGAGACACAAGCGTAAGTTTCGGTAGGTAACCCAATGACTAGGTTAAGTTAAAATGTCAAAGGGTGCTTGAGTGGCCTAACAGCTGAAAAGAGCCCTAGAAAATTGTTAACTGAACTTTTTTATGAAAGTTGCCTGTGAATGTTTAGCTCACCTAGGTGAGTTATTGTGACCACTCACCGTTCGTCCGTCTGTCTGTCAACACTTTCAAATAACTTCTCCTCAAACCATTTTGCCAATTTTGATGAAATTTTGCCTGAATGTACGTGGCATTGGGGGATTTAGTAATTGCTCAAATAATGGCCCTGGGGTGACAATTGGCCCCGCCCTGGGGTCACCGATTTTTCATAGACTTATATAGGGAAAACATTACCAAGATTGCTCAAATTATGCCCCTGTGGTCAAAATTTGCCCTGGCAGGTTTAACATAGACTTATATAGGGAAAACATATAAAAAATCCTCTTGTTTAAAACTACAATGCATAGAGCTTTGATATTTGGTATGTAGCATCAATTACTGTGTTAGAGCATTATGTAGGGCATTTCAATTATATACAGTCTCTTAGAAAATCAGTTTATTACAATGGTCTATTTTTGCTCTGCCAAAAAAGCACAGTGATTGATTATGAAAGGTAACTAAGTGTTTACTGTGTAATAAAAATATAAAATAGAAAATTCCACAATCTTAGAAAAAAGAGAATGTTAGGAAATCACATTGGATTATATTTGTGTGCTGAAGGCAAAAAAGCTCAGCATGTAATACGTAATGGGAGCTTATGATTTTGTTGTCTGTTTGACTTCCACTGAGACGATCGTGAGTGCTTGATTAGTTGTTTCTTTCCCTGCCAGATTAGCCAGTCACCTCCCAACTTTCAGAGATATGATAGCTGTCATAATTATACAATAATGGAATCTATGTGCTGTACCTTATACCCTAGCTCTTGGTCCTTTAATATGCCTTGATTGTAACAGCACCAATAAGCACAATAATTACTTTCCTGTTTGATGTCTAGTTTGGTTGAAAATTCTGAAAAGTGTTTCCAAAATGGTCAGTGCCCCAGCTAAGAATTGTTACAGTGACCCCAAGATCCATTGTGTCCACTTGGCCTTCAAGTTTCCCTACAACATTAGATTCAACATTACTGGTTGCCTGTCCCAAGTAGATGTTTATGGTGGTGACAACTAACATAATTTTGTATGACTGAATCCTTTTATGATCTTCAGATACTTCTAACAAGCCATATGCTCATCAGATGGTTCGTACAGACAGCAAAGAACAGAAACTGGATGCTTTCTTTAAACCAAATCTTCAATCTGGAGACTCAGTGGCCAATCAAATTGCGGCATCTAAACCAGCCAATCAGGAAGGCTCTTTCAAACCAAGTTCTGTTGAGACACCAACTGTTCCCTCCTCTAAGATTGAAGAGTGCATGGAAACAGACTGTGAACCATCGACATCTAGGTAACTTTAGTAAAACCAGTCTGTTAGACCATATATAGGAACAAAAAAGGGCGGTGATTGGTTGTTGTGGAAAATTTAAGTATCATCTACGAAACTTTAATAAAAACCTGTCTGTATGACCATATATGGGAACATTAAAGGGTGGTGACAGGTCTTCGTTGACAATTTTTAAATGTAATATGTGGAAAATTATTTGATGTGGTTCAAATTGGTCTTGACATATCAGTATGGCACTTCTATAAAGTGTCAGAGTGCAAACTTTTTAAAATCAGTTTTTGCCAGATATCCAGAAGTCTCTAGAAAATACTTCACATTTATTTTGTTGCCATAGAGTTTAATGATATTTGACCTACAGCTGGTCTTTCGTGTCTTACAAATTAGTTGTGTAGACTTCACTTAGTGGAAAAATTAAAACAACAGTTAATGCCAATGAATACTTTAGTGTACAATTTAGTGCCTTCTTATTCTGTTGTTATTATGCCCCCCCCACCCATCTTTAATGAGGGGGTATGTTGCTTTGCACAAGTATGTTCGTCTGTCTGGTTTCCATTCAATAACTAAAGAAATCTTTACCCTAGGTTCTTCTAACTTTAAATCAAAGTTGGCCAGCAACAGTAGATGGTCCAAATTGATTTTGAGGTCAGTAGGTCCAAGGTCAAAAGAGTCACTATGACCTTTACCAATTTTGACAATTATGCTGCCATGTAGTATGCGTATGTAGTTTACTAACGTCTCTTCTTTAAATAATGTCCCTAGGATTGAAACTACGTAATTATATATAAACGCTTATATGACAGGGATTTCCCTGATGCAGGTTTTCTGCATCCCTGACGCAACTTTGTGGCTTGGTACCCTCATTTCTGCATTACTGTGCATCCTTGGGACCCCCAATAGGATCCCTCAAATAGACATTGTTCTTTCTGCTATTTATTGCACTAAGTCTTGTGATGCATTGAGCAATCTGAATTTGCTGTTTTATTTATTCATAAATTTGAAACTCACTAATAATGAGCTTAAAATGCATTACTGTATAGTGAAGGGACCCCCAAAATTTCTCAGGGACTCCCTAAACATAAACCTTAAGGGTCCTGGGACTCTTGTATGAAAAATCCTAGGGAAAACCCTGTATGAGGTTCTATAGTGTACTTTGATGAGCAGGGGGTCATCTTGCCTTTCTTATCAACATCATGCTCCCTCAATTTCAACAGAATATATTAACTATGTTGTGTTGTTCTTTTATTCCAGTAAAACAAATTTACCACAGTGTGGAAGTCAGCCAAGGAGACGAGAAATACGACTTTCTAGTATACTTGACCTGCAGAAGAGTATTAAAGATAACATGCACACAGGTATTAAACAATATATATTACATTGCAAACAATAAAAAAGAAAATATTTAGCTGACATTATTTTAAATCATGAAGACAAAGCTGATAAGATAGAAACCTAAAAAAATGTTATAATGTAAAATCATTGATTTTCGTGGGGATTAGATTTCATGGTTCACCCGTCCTTCAACCACGAAATTAAATTCTATCAAACGCTAATTTTTACACTTGTATTTATTACCTGAAATGCAAATTCAATGAATTAAGCTCCCAATTAATGGTCTTTTTCACCAAAACCACCAAATTTCGTCCCATCGAAATTAATTGATTTTACAGTACTATGTTACATTTTTGACAATTCAAACAGTAAACACGCTGCTGTAAAGATTATAGGAAGTAAATCATTAAGACAAAGCTGATAAGATAGAAACCAAAGAAAATGTTATAAATGTAATTTAAATGATATGGAAGAAGAAATTCATTTTCTGTTGAGATTCTCAGATTATACCGTTCTTCCACAACAGTTTATATGCCAACATTATACTTCAGAAATCCTAGCATTTGTGTGACCTTAGCACTTGGAGGGATAGTAGGTTTGCTCTTGTCTGAGTTTCAAAAACTGTTCAGAATTTTTTACCAAGCTAAAAACAAATATGTATGATAGGGTCATGTGCCTCATGCTGACACGGGACAATTCATGGTTCACCAGGTTTGAATTATAAAATTTACAATTAAATGGGATTTCCAATAGTATAGAAGGCTAGAAATATTGTCAGTGTGCTATCAGCCTTTCTATCTAGGCCAAGTTCAAAATTGGGTCATGTGGGGTCAAAAACTATGTCACTAGGTCAAATCTTAGTAAAATGCTGTGTACACTCTAGTTGTCATCATTTTCATCCAATCTTCATGAAACTTAGTCAAAATGTTGGTCTCCATGAAAGCTAGACCAAGTTCGAAACTGGGTCATGTGGGGTCAAAAACTAGGCCACTAGATCAAATCTTGGAAAAACATTGTGTTCACCCGAGAGGTCACAGTTTTGATCCAATATTCAGGAAACTTGGTAAGGGTGTTGTTCTCTATAAATCCATACCATATTCAAAACTGGGTTATGTGGGGTCAAAAACTAGGTAAATAGGTAAATTCTTAGAAAAAAATCCAGAGGTTGCAGTTTTTATCCAATCTTAATGAACTATGGTCAGAATGTAAGATGTATTGATACCTACACAAATGTGCTACAGGTGAACGACCTAGGGCCCTTTGGGTCCTCTTCTTGATGTATAGAGGATATTTGTATTTTTTCGTGTACGATCGGCTGATAATTAACCGAGTGAGCAGCTAACTTATATTTTCACTCATGGCTACGCCACGAAGTGAATTATCAGACGATCATACACGGTAAAATACTCATATTCTATTTATTTCATGCTTCAAATAGCTTAAATGATGAAAATACTCCACTATATACCTCAAATGTTTTTGCGTGACGTTGTTTTCCCGCGTCGAGTTGCAATCAAATAGTTCTTCTGCATTGGCTTCAATTTCGTCCATTTGTTTTACATTTATGTATATATAATGTTGTGTTATTTGTTAAAGATTAAGAGAGCAAGTGAAAATGATTATTATTTTATTTTTGACGACAAGGAAATTTGATTTTAAAAAATAGTCTGTTTGCCGTGAAATTATGAACAGTGAAATTATCGGGGAATAATCCACCGTTATGCCGCTGTAAACCACCAGTAAGCATGAAATAAATTCTGTTAATAACCAGAATTCTTGTTTATCACACCCCTCCAACTTTAGTTCTCCCTCTGTCCCCTTAGGAACAACAGACACATGTGTGTATTAAACCTGTGACTACAAGTGACCAGAAGCTTACTAGATTTTATGTTATTTTCCCCATGCAACTATTGATAAGTTAATGAATGCTGTTTGGCCTTAGCTGTCAATGAGTCTTAAATCACCTTCAAATAAATAAATAATTGATTTGTTTCAATTGTTATATAAAACAAACGTTATTTGATCCTTTAAATGTTTGACAATGGCATTTATGAGTTATGTGTTTGTCGTAATATATTTAATTACAGCTCAAAGGTGTGATGTTTATTATATGCTTTTCAGTGAATAATATAAATAATGCCTGAATACTTCATAGAAGTCTCTTACTGTGTATACTCATCCATTAGTCGGATAAAATATCGAATTATGTGCCTCCGTAGCTCAGTGACTAGTGCGCTTGCCGTCTAATCTGGCGACCAGGGTTCAAATCCGGGTGGAGACACATATATATGCCTGCCATATTTCAGCAGAAAGCTGACTGGCAAATTAAGGCTAAGCTCGGCATTTAAAAAAAAAATATCGAATTTCAAAAAGTCAACTAAACCTTGACTCAACTACAGCAAGAATGCAATATAACTTTAACATATTGTGCCAATATAAGACCAATCTAACTAGGCCAGATTTGTTTGTACCTACATGTAAATAAAGGGGAAAGCCACCTTGCACAGAGTTCCCGATATCAACTATTATTCAAGTTGGACACCTCATTTTAGATGGAACCCGTCACGTGAGGATATTACTGTAGAAAGTTAGCCTGTTTTCCATTTTGGATGCTGCGTCTCAAGCAAGTCAATTTTGCTCTACCAGGCTATGAAGGTTTTCTTTGCAACTATCTTCACTGAATCATCATAAAGTTGTGACGTTTTTGGGTCAGAAAATAAATAAAAACAAATAATGCTGTTGTGACGTTTTTGTATCAGACAAAGATATGTCATTCCTTATTGGTCATGTATATATGCTGCTTTTCACTAAGTGCTCTATATTAAGTCATCTTTCAGAGACGGTTTTTCATTATAAGTAGATAAATTGATGTACATTGTAATAGACAGAGGATGTCTTGTGATGTAACATGATAAGGCCATACCAAGGGAATGGTATTTTCGTTTAGTGTCCACCCTAAGTTTGAAAATCTTACTAGCTATCCTGAGACAAAAAACAAAACACTGGAAAAAACAAGTCATTACGACTTCTATCCTCATCATTATATGGCATACAAATATAGCATTGCCAATCATAATAACTTACTGAAATAACTGAATACCTGTTTTTGTGAAAAATGCTGTTGTTTAGGGGTTTGGACATGATGGTGAACTTGTATGAAGGCAATATCTCATGGATATTGAAGATATAAGAGGTTACAGACTTGTGTTATATTCTTTCACAACCTGCTCGAACCTATCTGTCCTTGGACACTGAACAAAGGATCCATTTGGTACGGCCTAATGTAGAAACACTGAGGTCTGTATGTCTGGAAACTTGTACATAAGTATTGGAAATAAGGTGCAAATTATACAGGCTTTATTTTATTGTGACATTGTTTTATTTGATAATGGTGGTCCGTGTACTCTAATATGTCTAGACAAGGTGTTAGTTTGGTCTTGTCTTTGACGTTGATGTGACTGCATTTAGTTCTTAATGTAGAATATAGTCTGTTCAAAGTTAAATGATGACGGTTGTAAATATAAACTCCTCCGTCAGGTAAATTATGTTTATTTAGGTTTAACTGTGTGTACCTGAGTTAACTGTAAACCTAGCTATTCTTTAGAATGGGATTGTTTGTTGCATTTATTTATCCTCACCACTGGATATAAAAGAGTTTAATCATTTTAGGTTTTGGGAGATAGCGCAGCTGCAGGAGGTGTACTTGTGTCAGAGAAACCACTGGTTCTTTTACATGCCAGGTGTATAACACCCATTCATGGGACCTAGGTTTAAAGTCTCATCCAAAAGATTTTTAAGTAAATTTTGTTGGTCAGCAGTTGTTTGAGCCAACAAACTTGAGGTCAGAAGTCTCATGCTATGCCTACTGAGCTAAGCCGGCTGACCAAGTTAAACCTGTTTTGAAATTATATTTATATCGGTATTATTAAGTTATTTGTCATGCGCTACATGAAACCTCAAGTTTGAATTTTATTTTTTTGTCAGAATGTATACTGAATTACCTCTCTTATCAGGGCAATTTTATTGACTGAATAATGTCTTACAATGCAATTAATACTGATTCAGACCAATTTTAGATTTAATGAACTATCTGACTTAAAGGCCGCATGGAATTCAGCCCTTGTCCATATGCACAAACAAGTCTGAAAAGTTTTATCCAAGGTTTTCCTTTGTTTGAATTTGCCTTTCCTTGCCTATTCTTTGCTCCCCTTTGTGAATATAGCTTATTATGTGCTCCCCTTTGTGAATATAGCTTATTATGTGCTCCCCTTTGTGAATATAGCAAATTATGTGCTCCCCTTTGTGGATATAGCTTATTATGTGCTCCCCTTTGAGAATATAGCAAATTATGTGCTCCCCTTTGTGAATATAGCAAATTATGTGCTCCCCTTTGTGAATATAGCTTATTATGTGCTCCCCTTTGTGAATATAGCAAATTATGTGTTCCCCTTTGTGAATATAGCTTATTATGTGCTCCCCTTTGTGAATATAGCAAATTATGTGCTCCCCTTTGTGGATATAGCTTATTATGTGCTCCTCTTTGTGAATATAGCTTATTCTCTGCTTCCCTTTGTGAATATAGCTTATTCTATGCTTCCCTTTGTGAATATAGCTTATTATGTGCTCCCCTTTGCAAATATAGCTTATTATGCGGTCTTCTTTGTGAATATTGCTTTTTTCTATGACTGTCATTTTTCTGATTCGTTATAAGAATGTTTTATTCTCCAGAGTTTGCTAAGTGGTGTGGTAGCACACATTTACAAAAATTCCTGAATTTAATGTTATATGCCGGCAAAGTATCATATCAGCCCTTTGTCATGCGAGTGTTATAATTAAGCCCCCTTGAAAGTTTGGTTGTTAAGATATTTGATATGAAAGTCCCATTATCAATGTTTAGCAAACAACAACATATCCATTGTGTATCTTTATATAACACAATACTGCCATGTGGTAGTGTCTATTTTAATACATACAATTGAATTTGGTATTATTTATTTATAGGTACTTAGTTGTCATCCATATCGTTATATAATAGGCTTTTAACCGTGTAACATTAAACATAATCATTTATACCCATTCATCCATTATTTTCCCAAGTTTGATTACATCACGTTTTGCAAGTCTCATTAATTATTCAAATTATTTCATGCCTGGTTATATTTATCCATTTATGTATCGTATTACCTTTTTCGCAGAAATGTTCACCACCTGCTGTCTTGCCAGTGCTGTTGGTCTTTGTTGCATTCTGTTCATAGGGCATGCATCACTTATGATATGAATACAAAATGCAAAATATGAAGTTTATTCAGTAAACAGCTTTGTTTTTCATTAAACAATTTCAGCTTGAGTTAAATTTGAATTAAATTTGAATAAGATCCATAGATTAATTATGGAAAATCATCCAGTGAACTGTAATGTTTGTTAAAACCTTTCCTGTTGGATTTTTGTAGTGTCATCTTTCTTATCAATTCTGTATCAAAATCTGCATATTCTAAGAGGTTTTTGAATTATAATTAACCTTAATTATGTGTATATATTGTGTGCTAAATTCAAATGTACTTTGTTACCTATAGTATATTCCAAGTTAACAATATCGAGAACTTAATCCCTCCTCTATCACACGTTCACAGCTTTATGGTTCTCTTTTAGCACAAAATGCATAAATTATCATGCCCCCCATGTTGGGGTATAAAGCTTTGCTATCGGTTTGTTGGTAGACCGAATGGTTTCCGAACATTTTGCCATTTGATCGTCAAGGTCACTGTGAACTTTACCATTTTCGACTATTTGACTGCCATGGGGCATATATGTTTTACAAACATTTCTTGTTGCAATATATGCATGTTTCTTTTCACTTAAGACGATGATTCTCTGCTCTGTAGTCTTGTGGTTGGGTATCTGATCTTCCAGTGAATGAGGTCTCAATTTGATCTTGGACCACAACATACCAAATTTGGTCTTTAATAATGGCTTTGTGTAATAGCTGTCGTGATTGACACTTGGCCTAGTAAGTTCTGCCAATTTGCCTGGTTCTGAAAATCTGATGAACAAATTGTTGGCTGCAAGTAGAACAATTGTACATGTTTTAAACATATCTCACTGGAATATCTTTTTCTAATCCCGCCTTGCCATCAAAGATGTAGGGGTATTTTGCTGCATTCAATGCAGATTTCGATAGGGCTGTCTGGCTGGCGTTTAATTGAGCATTGTTACGAAGGTGAAACATGTTATTTAAACTTTTGTGTTGAAAGTGTGGAAATATATGTTTTTTGCTGCAATATAATTAGATTTGTGATTTATTAGTTCCTGTGTTGTATTTGAACCAGGTTTAGACTTTTACTCCCAAAGTTATTTACAGACATTTCAGTTAATGATACTAGCAATCTAGGTCAGTATGAAAACATTATGGAGAATTTCCGCCTCCTTGTAAAGATTAAGCCGAGATTTCTCAAAAATAAATTATAACAATGCTTAATTTTTTATATAATATATGAATTAATTAAATATAGAAAGTCCCCCACCCCCTCCTTTTGATGAAGGGGTATTTTGCTTTGCAAATGTCTGTTGGTCAGTAAATAAACCAAATGGTTCAAGTTCCATAACTCAAGAGCACTTAAAGGTAGGTTCTTCAAATTGTACATAGAGGTTAAAACAGTTGATGACCCCTATGCAGTGATGTCAGTAGGTCAAAGGTCAAGGTCACTGTGACCTTTACCATGTTCAACTATTGGGCTTTCAGTGGGGAATACAAATATCATTATTCTCTTGTTATTTTGAACTTTTTAAGTACTGACATTTTGAATTTTTTCCTGGCTTTAATGGACGTCTGCATCTTGGTAATTTAAATAAAACATAAAAATGCGTCCGATTACAATTAACTCAGGCATGTGATTCTTTCTGCTTTAGTAGACTCAGATTTCCTCCTGTTTGTCTTTGACACAAAATGGTTCTGATTCAGTATCACCTACTTAAAAAATATGTTTTTGTAAGAGTTCATGGTGGAATGGGGTTAGGGTAACATACTGTACCCGTTTTGCTCTTGGAACAATCACTGCCTGATTATTTCGGTTGGTGGCACATAATTATAATAATATGCATGTCATATGCATGTCATATTTCAGCAGTGACTGGTAAATAAAGGCTTAATAATAATGCTCAGCATTTTTGGCATATTAATAAATAATTATATATTTCAGGTTTTTTGTGGAACTCATATTTCAAATAAAGGATATACTCGGCATATTAATAACTCGTTTAAGTTTTCATTTAGTACTATATATTTAAGGTTTACTTGTGGAACTCATTGTGAAGACATTGATTAGCTGTAGATATGGGATTTACCAAGTGGAATATATATGACAGTTTAGTTAGATTCCTGTTGCTACAGTTGTCAGAATTTGAAGTACATGCTATAACTCTGATATCAGCCCAACATTTCAATGTTGTAAAATATCTCAACAAGAGATTACAGTCCAGTTAGGATAAAAATACAGTGACGCAGTGTAACAATACACTAGTACTGTGTAAAAACAAGTATAAAAGCTTATACCAACAGTTCAATATCAAACTAAAATCTACCTGTTTAAGCAGTAGTTTTAATTTTTTTGGTATACATTAACTATGATGTCACTGTCAGAATATCCTAGCTGCAACTATACATCATATGTTTGTTTGTTGGTTGCTTGGTTGGTCTGTTCAAATTTTGTCCACACTATATCTCCAGTGTGTAGAATCACGTGATCAAATGATTCGAAATGAATAACGTTCGCACTCAAAACATTTGTGATTTTGTCCACTAAAGGTGAGTTATTTTCTTGATTATAGCGATCATGTATTTAATATGGTTATATTATATAGCCTAAAGAACATTTCTGATTTACGTAGAAACACTAGAAAATTACCAATTTTGCTCCATCTTTAGCTGTTGTTAACTGATGCTAGAAATAACCAAATTATTACAATCGGTTGAAAACTGCGTTGAGAATGTTTTTGGTTGAGCATCAATTAAAAACTGGTAAAGAATATGAGAGCAAAATCGGTACTTGCCAGATATTCTTACATATAAGGGATATTCTTTAGACTTATTGTATAACCATATTCAATACACAATTGTTATAGTCACGAAAAAAATCACCGTTTGCAGACAAAAAAACGCAATTGTTTTGAGTGCGACGTTTTTCATTTGATCGCATGATTCTCCACACTGATCTCTATAACCACAGGTTGTATTTCGTCCGAAATTGGTAGAGCTAATCAGTACCCATACTTGTCTAGTTGTGCATAACTTCGGCTGGTCCAATAAATTTTTGTAATTAAATTCCTGAAAATTTCGTCATTTCCATGGCGAGTGTTGAATATAATTGGCTTAAAGCAATTTAGATCTACCTCGAAACTTATGTTAAAGAGTGCCAACTCATGCATGGACTGTTGTACTGGGAACTGTTGTAAGAGGCTGTTGTACTGGGAACTGTTGTAAGAGGCTGTTGTACTGGGAACTCTTGTAAGAGGCTGATGTATTGGGAACTCTTGTAAGAGGCTGTTGTATTGGAAACTCTTGTAAGAGGCTGATGTATTGGGAACTCTTGTAAGAGGCTGATGTATTGGGAACTCTTGTAAGAGGCTGTTGTACTGGGAACTCTTGTAAGAGGCTGATGTATTGGGAACTCTTGTAAGAGGCTGTTGTATTGGAAACTCTTGTAAGAGGCTGATGTACTGGGAACTCTTGTAAGAGGCTGTTGTATTGGGAACTCTTGTAAGAGGCTGTTGTACTGGGAACTCTTGTAAGAGGCTGTTGTACTGGGAACTCTTGTAAGAGGCTGATGTATTGGGAACTCTTGTAAGAGACTGTTGTACTGGGAACTCTTGTAAGAGGCTGTTGTACTGGGAACTATTGTAAGAGGCTGTTGTACTAGGAACTCTTGTAAGAGACAGTTGTACTGGGAACTCTTGTAAGAGGCTGTTGTACTGGGAACTCATGTAAGAGGGATGTTGTACTGGGAACTCTTGTAAGAGGCTGTTGTACTGGGAACTCTTGTAAGAGGCTGTTGTACTGGGAACTCTTGTAAGAGGCTGTTGTACTGGGAACTCTTGTAAGAGGCTGATGTATTGGGAACTATTGTAAGCGGCTGTTGTACTAGGAACTCTTGTAAGAGACTGTTGTACTGGGAACTCTTGTAAGAGGCTGTTGTACTGAGAACTATTGTAAGAGGCTGTTGTACTAGGAACTCTTGTAAGAGACAGTTGTACTGGGAACTATTGTAAGAGGCTGTTGTACTGGGAACTCATGTAAGAGGGATGTTGTACTGGGAACTATTGTAAGAGGCAGTTGTACTAGGAACTCTTGTAAGAGGCTGTTGTACTGGGAACTCTTGTAAGAGGCTGTTGTACTAGGAACTCTTGTAAGAGACAGTTGTACTGGGAACTGTTGTAAGAGGCTGTTGTACTGGGAACTCATGTAAGAGGCTGTTGTACTGGGAACTCCGTAAGAGACTGTTGTACTGGGAACTCCTGTAAGAGGCTGTTGTACTGGGAACTCTTACAAGAGTCTGTTGTACTGGAAACTCTTGTAAGAGGCTGATGTACTGGGAACTCTTACAAGAGGCTGATGTACTGGGAACTCTTACAAGAGGCTGTTGTACTTGAACTCTTGTAAGAGGCTGATGTACTGGGAACTCTTGTAAGAGACTGTTGTACTGGGAGCTCTTGTAAGAGGCTGATGTACTGGGAACTCTTGTAAGAGGATGTTGTACTGGGAACTCTTGTAAGAGGCTGATGTACTGGGAACTCTTGTAAAAGGCTGTTGTACTGGGAGCTCTTGTTAATGGCTGTTGAACTGGGAACTCTTGTAAGAGGCTGTTGTACTGGGAACTCCTGTAAGAGGCTGATGTACTGGGAACTCTTACAAGAGGCTGATGTACTGGGAACTCTTACAAGAGGCTGTTGTACTTGAACTCTTGTAAGAGGCTGATGTACTGGGAACTCTTGTAAGAGACTGTTGTACTGGGAGCTCTTGTAAGAGGCTGATGTACTGGGAACTCTTGTAAGAGGATGTTGTACTGGGAACTCTTGTAAGAGGCTGATGTACTGGGAACTCTTGTAAAAGGCTGTTGTACTGGGAGCTCTTGTTAATGGCTGTTGAACTGGGAACTCTTGTAAGAGGCTGTTGTACTGGGAACTCCTGTAAGAGTCTGTTGTACTGGAAACTCTTGTAAGAGGCTGATGTACTGGGAACTCTTACAAGAGGCTGATGTACTGGGAACTCTTACAAGAGGCTGTTGTACTTGAACTCTTGTAAGAGGCTGATGTACTGGGAACTCTTGTAAGAGGCTGTTGTACTGGGAACTCTTGTAAGAGGCTGATGTACTGGGAACTCTTGTAAGAGACTGTTGTACTGGGAACTCTTGTAAGAGACTGTTGTACTGGGAACTCTTGTAAGAGGCTGTTGTACTGGGAACTCTTGTAAGTGGCTGTTGTACTGGGAACTCTTGTAAGAGGCTGATGTACTGGGAACTCTTGTAAGAGACTGTTGTACTGGGAACTCTTGTAAGAGAATGATGTACTGGGAACTCTTGTAAGAGGCTGATGTACTGGGAACTCTTGTAAGAGGCTGTTGTACTGGGAACTCTTGTAAGAGGCTGATGTACTGGGAACTCTTGTAAGAGACTGTTGTACTGGGAACTCTTGTAAGAGACTGTTGTACTGGGAACTCTTGTAAGAGACTGATGTACTGGGAACTCTTGTGAGAGGCTGATGTACTGGGAACTCTTGTAAGAGGCTGTTGTACTGGGAACTCCTGTAAGAGGCTGATGTACTGGGAACTCTTACAAGAGGCTGATGTACTGGGAACTCTTACAAGAGGCTGTTGTACTTGAACTCTTGTAAGAGGCTGATGTACTGGGAACTCTTGTAAGAGACTGTTGTACTGGGAGCTCTTGTAAGAGGCTGATGTACTGGGAACTCTTGTAAGAGGCTGATGTACTGGGAACTCTTGTAAAAGGCTGTTGTACTGGGAGCTCTTGTTAATGGCTGTTGAACTGGGAACTCTTGTAAGAGGCTGTTGTACTGGGAACTCCTGTAAGAGTCTGTTGTACTGGAAACTCTTGTAAGAGGCTGATGTACTGGGAACTCTTACAAGAGGCTGATGTACTGGGAACTCTTACAAGAGGCTGTTGTACTTGAACTCTTGTAAGAGGCTGATGTACTGGGAACTCTTGTAAGAGGCTGTTGTACTGGGAACTCTTGTAAGAGGCTGATGTACTGGGAACTCTTGTAAGAGACTGTTGTACTGGGAACTCTTGTAAGAGACTGTTGTACTGGGAACTCTTGTAAGAGGCTGTTGTACTGGGAACTCTTGTAAGTGGCTGTTGTACTGGGAACTCTTGTAAGAGGCTGATGTACTGGGAACTCTTGTAAGAGACTGTTGTACTGGGAACTCTTGTAAGAGAATGATGTACTGGGAACTCTTGTAAGAGGCTGATGTACTGGGAACTCTTGTAAGAGGCTGTTGTACTGGGAACTCTTGTAAGAGGCTGATGTACTGGGAACTGTTGTAAGAGACTGTTGTACTGGGAACTCTTGTAAGAGGCTGTTGTACTGGGAACTCTTGTAAGATGCTATTGTACTTGGAACTCTTGTAAGAGACTGTTGTACTGGGAACTCTTGTAAGAGGCTGTTGTACTGGGAACTCTTGTAAGAGGCTGTTGTACTGGGAACTGTTGTAAGAGGATGTTGTACTGGGAACTCCTGTAAGAGGCTGTTGTACTGGGAACTCTTGTAAGAGGCTGTTGTACTGGGAACTCTTGTAAGAGGCTGTTGTACTGGGAACTCTTGTAAGAGGCTGTTGTACTGGGAACTCTTGTAAGAGGCTGTTGTACTGGGAACTCCTGTAAGAGGATGTTGTACTGGGAACTCCTGTAAGAGGCTGTTGTACTGGGAACTCTTGTAAGAGGCTGTTGTACTGGGGACTATTGTAAGAGGCTGTTGTACTGGGAACTCCTGTAAGAGGCTGTTGTACTGGGAACTCTTGTAAGAGGCTGATGTACTGGGAACTCTTGTAAGAGGCTGTTGTACTGGAAACTCCTGTAAGAGGCTGTTGTACTGGGAACTCTTGTAAGAGGCTGTTGTACTGGAAACTCCTGTAAGAGGCTGTTGTACTGGGAACTCTGTAAGATGCTATTGTACTGGGAACTCTTGTAAGAGACTGTTGTACTGGGAACTCTTGTAAGAGGCTGATGTACTGGGAACTCTTGTAAGAGGCTGTTGTACTGGGAACTCTTGTAAGAGGCTGTTGTACTGGGAACTCTTGAAAGAGGCTGTTGTACTGGGAGCTCTTGTAAGAGGCTGTTGTACTGGGAACTGTTGTAAGAGGCTGTTGTACTGGGAACTGTTGTAAGAGGCCGTTGTATTTGGAATTCTTGTAAGAGGGCAGTTGTAATGGGAACTCTTGTAACAGGCTGGTGTACTGGGAACTCTTATTACGGACTGTTGTACTGGGAACTCTTGTTACAGGCTAATGTACTGGGAACTCTTGTAAGAGGCTGTTGTACTGGGAACTCTTGTAAGAGACTGTTGTACTGGGAACTGTTGTAAGAGACTGTTGTACTGGGAACTCTTGTAAGAGGCTGTTGTACTGGGAACTCTTGTAAGAGGCTGTTGTACTGGGAATTCTTGTAAGAGACTGTTGTACTGGGAATTGTTGTAAGAGGCTGTTGTACTGGGAACATTTGTATGAGACTGTTGTACTGGGAACATTTGTATGAGACTGTTGTACTGGGAACTCTTGTAAGAGGCTGATGTACTGGGAACATTTGAAGAGGGCTGTTGTACTGGGAACTCTTGTAAGAGGCTGTTGTACTGGGAACATTTGTATGAGTCTGTTGTACTGGGAACATTTGTATGAGACTGTTGTACTGGAAACTCTTGTAAGAGGGCAGTTGTACTGGGAACTGTTGTAAGAGGCTGTTTTACTGGGAACTCTTGTAAGAGGGTTGTTGTACTGGGAACTCTTGTTAGAGGCTGTTGTACTTGGAACTGTTGTAAGATATTGTTGTACTGGGAACTCTTGTAAGAGACTGTTGTACTGGGAACTCTTGTTAGAGGCTGTTGTACTGGGAACTGTTGTAAGTGGCCGTTGTACTTGGAACTCTTGTAAGAGGCCGTTGTACTTGGAACTCTTGTAAGAGGCTGTTGTACTGGGAACTCTTGTAAGAGGGCTGTTGTACTGGGAACTCTTGTAAGAGGCTGATGTACTGGGAACTCTTGTAGTGGCCGTTGTACTTGGAACTCTTGTAAGAGGCTGTTGTGCTTGAACTCTTGTAAGAGGCTGTTGTACTGGGAACTCTTGTAAGAGGCTGTTGTACTTGGAACTATTGTAAGAGACTGTTGTACTGGGAACTCTTGTTAGAGGCTGTTGTACTGGGAACTCTTGTAGTGGCCGTTGTACTTGGAACTCTTGTAAGAGACTGTTGTACTGGGAACTCTTGTAAGAGGCTGTTTTACTAGGAACTCTTTTAAGAGGGCTGTTGTACTGGGAACTCTTGTAAGAGGCTGATGTACTGGGAACTATTGTAAGTGGCTGTTGTACTGGGAACTCTTGTAAGAGGGCTGTTGTACTGGGAACTCTTGTAAGAGGCTGTTTTACTGGGAACTCTTGTAAAAGGCTGTTGTACTGGGAACTCTTGTAACAGGCTGTTTTACTGGGAACACTTGTAAGAGGCTGTTGTACCGGGAACTGTTGTAAGAGGCTGTTGTACTGGGAACTCTTGTAAGAGGCTGTTGTACTGGGAACTCTTGTAAGAGGCTGTTGTACTGGGAACTCTTGTAAGAGGTTGTTGTACTGGGAACACTTGTAAGAGACTGTTGTACTGGGAACTCTTGTAAGAGGATGTTGTACTGGGAACTCTTGTAAGAGGTTGTTGTACTGGGAACGCTTGTAAGAGGCTGTTGTTCTGGGAACTATTGTAAGAGGGCAGTTTACTCTGGAACTGTTGTAAGAGTGCGCACTCATGCAAAAACTGTTGTAGGTCTTCCCTGAAACTCTCGTCTCTTAGAGCTAACACTGGAGCTGTTTCAAGAGTACACACTCTTAACAAGTCTCTGAATGATCCGATATAAATATAGATGCTATATTACTGTACAACTTGATGCCTGCATGTTGTCTATTGGGATAACAGGTTTACAATATTAAACAGAATAATTGATCTAGATCTCCTGTTATTAGTGCAAGCTTTCATCACATACAATCTTATATTACCCTGTTATTGTATTATGTTCTATCCTACAACAAATTCATTATAAATAAATGTGTAATCTAATCTTAATTTGAACGCATGAACTGCATTAATGCAATGTTTGTTTGTTTAAGTGTGCTTAGTTAAGCATTTCCAATGCACTTTCGATTTTCAATGCATTTTCACAATGCAATTATTTGAATAATTAATTTCTAATGATGGTATAATGTTCGGTGTTATTTCTAGTGTAGTTTGATGTCTATTTCATATACTATGTAGGATCCGTCGTGAGTTGTCTTAGGGCAAGCTAAATATGTTAGTTTGGATACACTATACAGACAAAATTCCCACTGGACATAATCCCCGCTGCTCAATTTTGTCAAGGTGGATAAAATCCTCATAATTGATTTTGCAAGGTGGACAAAATTCCCAGAATTGGGCGGACAAAATCCCCACCATTCATTTTCCTTGAATCTTAATAAAATTGATTTATGTTCATGTTACTACTACTAAAAGGTTGATATCAAAGACAAAATATGTCAGGTTCTTTTTATCAAATTACCATTTATTATATGCCCGAAGGGCCGTATTATGTTATCGCCTCTGTGTCCGTCTGTCTGTCTGTCCGTCTGTCTGTCTTTCCGTCTGTCTGTCTGTCTGTCCGTCCGTCCGTCTGTCTGTCTGTCCGTCTGTCATTAGCATTTTCCATTCCACCCTGTAACTCTTGAACCTCTAGAAGGATTTTAAAGAAACCTGACACAAATGTTCACCACATCAAGATGACGTGCAGAGCACATGTTCTGGAGTGGTCGCTTTAAGGTCAAGGTCACACTTATGGGTTAAAGGTCATAGGACTTTGTTTCCCTTCCGCTCTGTAACTCTTGAACCTCTTGAAGGATTTTAAAGAAACCTGACACAAATGTCACCACATCAAGACAACGTGCATAGCGCATGTTCTGGAGGGGTCGCTTTAAGGTCAAGATCACACTTATGGGTTAAAGTGTGCTTAGTTAAGCATTTCCAATGCACTTTCGATTTTCAATGCATTTTCACAATGCAATTATTTGAATAATTAATTTCTAATGATGGTATAATGTTCGGTGTTATTTCTAGTGTAGTTTGATGTCTATTTCATATACTATGTAGGATCCGTCGTGAGTTGTCTTAGGGCAAGCTAAATATGTTAGTTTGGATACACTATACAGACAAAATTCCCACTGGACATAATCCCCGCTGCTCAATTTTGTCAAGGTGGATAAAATCCTCATAATTGATTTTGCAAGGTGGACAAAATTCCCAGAATTGGGCGGACAAAATCCCCACCATTCATTTTCCTTGAATCTTAATAAAATTGATTTATGTTCATGTTACTACTACTAAAAGGTTGATATCAAAGACAAAATATGTCAGGTTCTTTTTATCAAATTACCATTTATTATATGCCCGAAGGGCCGTATTATGTTATCGCCTCTGTGTCCGTCTGTCTGTCTGTCCGTCTGTCTGTCTTTCCGTCTGTCTGTCTGTCTGTCCGTCCGTCCGTCTGTCTGTCTGTCCGTCTGTCATTAGCATTTTCCATTCCACCCTGTAACTCTTGAACCTCTAGAAGGATTTTAAAGAAACCTGACACAAATGTTCACCACATCAAGATGACGTGCAGAGCACATGTTCTGGAGTGGTCGCTTTAAGGTCAAGGTCACACTTATGGGTTAAAGGTCATAGGACTTTGTTTCCCTTCCGCTCTGTAACTCTTGAACCTCTTGAAGGATTTTAAAGAAACCTGACACAAATGTCACCACATCAAGACAACGTGCATAGCGCATGTTCTGGAGGGGTCGCTTTAAGGTCAAGATCACACTTATGGGTTAAAGTGTGCTTAGTTAAGCATTTCCAATGCACTTTCGATTTTCAATGCATTTTCACAATGCAATTATTTGAATAATTAATTTCTAATGATGGTATAATGTTCGGTGTTATTTCTAGTGTAGTTTGATGTCTATTTCATATACTATGTAGGATCCGTCGTGAGTTGTCTTAGGGCAAGCTAAATATGTTAGTTTGGATACACTATACAGACAAAATTCCCACTGGACATAATCCCCGCTGCTCAATTTTGTCAAGGTGGATAAAATCCTCATAATTGATTTTGCAAGGTGGACAAAATTCCCAGAATTGGGCGGACAAAATCCCCACCATTCATTTTCCTTGAATCTTAATAAAATTGATTTATGTTCATGTTACTACTACTAAAAGGTTGATATCAAAGACAAAATATGTCAGGTTCTTTTTATCAAATTACCATTTATTATATGCCCGAAGGGCCGTATTATGTTATCGCCTCTGTGTCCGTCTGTCTGTCTGTCCGTCTGTCTGTCTTTCCGTCTGTCTGTCTGTCTGTCCGTCCGTCCGTCTGTCTGTCTGTCCGTCTGTCATTAGCATTTTCCATTCCACCCTGTAACTCTTGAACCTCTAGAAGGATTTTAAAGAAACCTGACACAAATGTTCACCACATCAAGATGACGTGCAGAGCACATGTTCTGGAGTGGTCGCTTTAAGGTCAAGGTCACACTTATGGGTTAAAGGTCATAGGACTTTGTTTCCCTTCCGCTCTGTAACTCTTGAACCTCTTGAAGGATTTTAAAGAAACCTGACACAAATGTCACCACATCAAGACAACGTGCATAGCGCATGTTCTGGAGGGGTCGCTTTAAGGTCAAGATCACACTTATGGGTTAAAGGTCATAGGACTTTGTTTCCCTTCCGCTCTGTAACTCTTGAACCTCTTGAAGGATTTTAAAGAAACCTGACACAAATGTCACCACATCCAGACAACGTGCATAGCGCATGTTCTGGAGGGGTCCCTTTAAGGTCAAGGTCACACTAAGGGGTTAAAGGTCATATGAGTTTGTTTCCCTTCCGCTCTGTCACTCTTTAACCTCTTGAAGGATTTTAAAGAAACCTGACACAAATATTCACCACATCAAGATGATGTGCGAAGCACATGTTCTGGAGGGGTTGCTTTAAGGTCAAGGTTACACTTAGGGGTTAATTGTCATATGGCTTTGTTTCCCTTCCGCTCTGTCACTCTTGAACCTCTTGAAGGATTTAAAAGTAACCCGACACAAATGTTCACCACATCAAGATGACATGCACAGCGCATATTCTGGAGGGGTCGCTTTAAGGTCAAGGTCACACTTAGGGGTTAAAGGTCATATGTCTTTGTTTCCCTTCCGCTCTGTCACTCTTGAACCTCTTGAAGGATTTTAAAGAAATCTGACACAAATGTTCACCACATCAAGACGACGTGCAGAGCGCATGTTCAGGAGGGGTCGCTTTAAGGTCAAGGTCACACTTAGGGGTTAAAGGTCATATGACTTTGTTTCCCTTCCGCTCTGTCACTCTTTAACCTCTTGAAGGATTTTAAAGAAACCTCACACAAATATTCACCACATCAAGATGATGTGCGAAGCACATGTTCTGGAGGGGTTGCTTTAAGGTCAAGGTTACACTTAGGGGTTAAAGGTCATATGACTTTGTTTCCCTTCCGCTCTGTCACTCTTGAACTCCTTAAAAAAGGATTTTAAAGAAACCTGACACAAATGTTCACCACATCAAGACGACGTGTAGAGCGCATGTTCTGGAGGGGTCGCTTTAAGGTCAAGGTCACACTTAGGGGTTAAAAGGTCATATGAGTTTGTTTCCCTTTCGGTCTGTTGCAGGATTTTAAAGAAACTTGACATACATGTTCACCACATGTAATATCTAGGCCAAGATTGATAATAGGCCAAATATGTGCAGGCCTTCTTGTGTTATGGTCCTTCTTTTACCAAAAAATGTGAAATTGGCCTTGTCTGTACTCTAACTTAAACAGTTTTTGTCAGATCATCTTCAAACTTGGTGACAATGCTTATGGGTGTAATATCTAGGTCAAGTTTGATTATAGGCCAAATATGTACAGGCCTTCTTTGGTTATGATCCTTCTTTTACCAAAAAAATGTGAAACTGGCCTTGTCTGTACTCTAACTTTAAAAGTTTTTGTCTGAGCGTCTTCAAACTTGGTGACAACACTTATTAGCATAATATCTTGGCCAAGGTTGATTTTGGCCAAGGTTGATTTTAGGCCAAATCAGTGCAGGCCTTCTTGGGTTATGGTCCTTCTTTTACTAAAAAAAGGGTTTTGACTTAATATGGGCTTTTATTTCATAATCAATATTTTTTGTCACTAGCACTCCCAAGACGGGCGTATTTTGTGACATTTTGGCACTCTTGTTGTCACCATGTAAAACCCAAAGTCACAAAAACTGGTAAAGTCGAACATTTGTTTTCATACATGTTGGAGAACATTATTCCTAGATTTATTCTCACAATGTCATTGAAGACCAGGGTAATTATGTGATGTCAGTGTCAGTCATGAGTTGTCTTTTGAGATCAAACATTTCTTAACAAGTCAAACGAAAACACTGGTTATTTTCTTAGCCTTGGGTTTTTGTGACAAATTTAAGAAATGTTAATCCCAAATGCAATAATTGCGCAAATCGTTTTTATCACATTAATTATTATAGAATCAAAACAACGTCAGAAATAACAAATATTAGCCGAGGACATTAGGTTTATGCGTAGAAATGTTAGCTCAGGTGATGTCATGCATTTTTTCTCCCATCAGGTTGAATAACATTGTTCAGTCATTTATGATGCTAAACAATTCAGTACAGTCTAGTTAGGTGACATGTAGGGCATCGTAAAAATCCTAGTAATGAGGATGAATTAGAAAATTGGAACTGACCAAATTAAAGGGTGGTTTAAAGGAAGTCGTGATCTAATTAGTTTATTAGTAGCAGTGTGAAACTTATGGTTCTTGTCATGAATTGATCAAGTGTCGGAAAACTGAGCTCTAAGTTGTGCTCCTTCAGTTAAGATGGATCTTCTATTAGTTAACTTAAAAAATGTGGCCTTTGGTCTAGGTGGATATAGTTTGTAACATCACTACAAAGTTTTCTGTTGTAAGTTACAAAATTCTATCGAGTTCATGCACAAGCAGTTCTGTCTTAACAGTGTTTACTGTTTTCATTTCAAAGACATATTTGTACTTTTTCCCAAACTTTATGGTTTTTGTGAAGCCCCCTTGCGGTGAGCAAGACTTAGTTGCCACTTTTGGTTGCATCCATCCAATTTTGTCTGGACCATTACTTTGTCCTTCTTTGACCAATCTTGCTTATATTTGACATGAATGTTCCCTTTCGCGATGAAGCGTGCCATATCCTGTCCCAGGTTCCTATCTGAAAGGTCAAAGTTGAAGTTTGTCGGGACCATAAGTTTGTCATGTATTGACCAATCTTTCTTATATTGGCATGAATTTTACCTCCACAAGGCGAACCAGCTATGTCCTGACATTTGGGTGCCACATAATATTTTTTTTTTTTATTCATGCCTAGATATTAGGGTAGACATATTTACTATATAATCGGTAAATCAGGTTCAAGCATAGTAGAGTTATATGTGATTTTCTGTTCTCCGAAGATATATAAGCACACTGATACAGGATCATTTCCTGTTTGTGTCTATAGGATGAATTATGACAGGAAGTCATGGTTGACTGAATTTCATGAACACAAAGCCATCATTCTGAGTACAGTTCCTTCAAAGTTATATGATTGCAGTTATAAATATAACCTCGTCCAGAATACTTCCATAAACATTCACAGCAAGATCCAAATGAGAGAGCACAAAATGTTGAAGCCTACACTTGACGCATTCACACATTTAAAAAAAAATATTTATCTAGGTTTAACTGGATGACACTGAGTTAACTGTAATCCATCCTATTATTTTATATGCGATTATAAGTTCCCTCATTAGTATTACTTATTGAATCGACAGTAGGATTGTGTTAACCACTAGTCTACTGGTGATAAGATTGTTTGTTTTTAAGAGAACCTTAGATTACATCCAAGAGGGCCTCATGAGTAACATTTGCATTCTTACCTATAATTGCATTTTGATTCCCTGGCATCTACTGACGCGTAGGCAAATAGTGATTTTCCAGTCCATCAGTAAGGTTTTCTGTCTGTCCCGCTTTCTGTCCATTTCAAAACTTTCAAGTTGATTCACTTAGCTTAGAGTATATTATTATGGACAAAGCTACCATCTGGACATAAGCTTTTACTGATCGCAGTCTTATTTTTTGTGAACCTAAAGATAAAAAACATGTTGTTGTTTTTTTGTTGTACATCAGACATGCATGTCACTCAGCAGTGATTGGACTGCAAATCTACAGAATGTCTAAAATAATACGGTCAGATGTTTCTGATTGCCAAATATGGTATATTACACCACCTCTGATGCCAGCAATGTCTGATAGTCTTGGACTGTATCTCTATTAGGCCGAAACACATTATTATTGGGTTTATGGCAACCTGCTGAAATATGAAAGTATATGGAGGAAAAATTACTTTTCAAATGCTTTGAGTCCTTTTATGCATGGTGGATAATCAACAATGTTGGGCACTGTGACCTAGAGGTAGGGTGCGGGTTTCCCTCTGGTTAGTTTGTCTGAGTAAGAATAACCATCATGCTTCACAGCGCAGTAATTTGGTTTCTGTGAGGGCCCGCCTATTCTTGGGTGCTACAGATCAATGTTGGCTGTTACACCAACAGGAGAGAAGTAGTCCCCCCAGGGAGACACAAACATTGGTTTCCATAGGTAGCCCAATGACCAGGGGAAGTTAAAATGTCCAAAAGGTGGTTGAGCGACTAAACTGCTGAAAACAGCCATAGAAATTTATTAACTTAAGTTTTTTAAACAATTTGTGGTGACAAATCTAGCAAACCTAGGGACGGTCTGGTTACTAGAACCACAATATTAATTTATTATGCCTACGGTAATTGGCTACTGATAGGATAGCTCAACTTTTTGACAACACAGGATTAGGAAAACCTGATTGATGCTTAGACTTTAAGACTGTGTTTGATATAAAAGTAAAACTATTTCTTTGAAAAAAGTATGCAGCCAAGTTGCCAGTTTTATCTATGATATATGAAGCCTAAATCTTGATATACACCTGGAAATGAGGTTGAAAGGATTGTATATTAACAAGGCCTTCGTACACAATTGGCTAGTTAAGTTTGGTGCTGTCCTTCCTTGTCCAATTTCCTCATGCCTTTTTCATATAATTGACATCATGCCAGTTGTCAATCCTAAGATCTTTAGATAATATTAAAACAATAAATCATCATGTGGCTTGAAGTTACATGGACTTTTTAAGCACATACAGATCTTGTAGCTTATAAGCCTTCACCAACACCTTCAAAAAAATACGAGGAAATTAGACTGGGAAGGCGTCAATTAACACATAAACAATAAGGTCAAAATTAATGATCACTGCTCTTGGATAATGTCAATTGGTCAAATTGTTGATCAAACTTTCATGGCTACTTTTTCAAACAGCTTTTTTGTAGCATTAAATCACTACAGCTAAAAAGAAACGAGGAAATCAGACAGGGAAGGCAGCACTCAACTTTACCAACCATGCTCCGGAGAAAACACAAACAACACCACATAAGACAAATAAATTTAACTGCAAATGCACCAATACTTTCATTGTGAGGTCCTTGGTACAGACTGACGAAAAATATTTCCTCATATTTTTATCGAAAACACTTGCCTGCTAAAGAATATTTATACAGCAACCCATGCATATTGATAATTATATGAGGGACGTTCAAAAAGTACTAGGACTGGAGCCCTCACGGTTACAGTTTTAAAAATTATACAAATATTAAATCGGAATTCAGTTGCGAAAAAGGGATATCACTTTTTCGCAACTGAATTCCGATTAATCGCGTAATTCTGTCATGTCCGTCCGTAATCGTCCATTTTGAAACCATAGTAACGCTCACCCGGCGCAGCCCATCAATAACCACTGATGTGGACTACGTAATGAGCTATATCTTCACTACTATCCTATCGTTAGATGTGAAATATCACCAAAACATAACTTGTTGTATGTTGGACTTTGTCTGCAAAAATGACGATAATTGAACTATAGATGCTGAAATAAATAGAAAATGAACTCTATGAGGTACAACTTCGGAATGCAAAATGGACGTCATCGGAACGTAACAAAAACCTGACAAATAACAGGTTCCGTCAACAGTAAAATTATATGCTTTCGAAATAGTATGCAAAGTATCGTTACTACAATAGGACATATTTCAGCAGTTATTTCTACAGTTTTAGAATGTCACATAGGTATTATGGATGGTTGTTTTAGCATGAAAGACATGTGTTAAATAGGAAATTTAAAAAAATGATGACGTCAGTTACCGCGACATTTTCAATATAGCAACATTTTATAGTGCGGATTCTCGCCCCGATATTCGATATAAAATTAGGAAAAATACGAGGGTTGTCCCAGTAAATCGTGTACTTTGCAAATAATTTTCTTATTCGACGTCACATGATTATGATTTTTTGTAGTTACCTTTATGAATTCATTGTTGAACTAAAACAAATGAAAACAGTGAACGGATATGTACATGATGCACATTATCAGTGATTTACCAACACCATGTACGCAAATGCGGCGCAACCCATAAAACGCGCCGTTATTCATTAAATGTATGTTAAATAAAGTTGTAATTCTCATATTTTCAATACGATATTGCGCATAATTTTCACGTCGATATTTAGGACTGTTTGTTTAATGTCATCACAGTAAACTTCAAATCGATTTCATTATATGTGCGAGAAATACGCATGTTTGAATAACCACACTAAAAATAAAAACGTACGAGAATTGTGACGTCAGAAGAGAAAACACCCGTAGAATTCATAGTTTTGGTTGGTATGCCGTCGAAAAATAGTTTAAGACTCTAAACTGTACTGGCAGATCTGCAGTAATGTTTCTAGAACACGATACATAAATGACGACGAATATGTAATGATATTTGTGACATCGGTGCGTTGTACACCCACGCTATATATTGTGCCACGCACCACAGGGCTTTAACTCTTCTCGCAGTAGAAAGGATATGTCCGTGCTAGTTTTTATCCCACCACGAGGGTTGGTTGTATCGAACAGAAAGCTTTTCTATGGTGCATTTGATTGCGATTGATTCGCAAATTCGTATCAGAAAAAAGTGTAAATGCCATCGTAAGCATATTTAATAAAAGAAAACTTAAGATGGAGAGAAAAATGTTCCGCGGCATGACGTTCTTACTTTGACGTCACTATGCGCCGCACTTGCATACCATGGGCATTAGTAATGTAAACTGACAAATTATTTATTGATTTATTTTCATGAAATTCCGTATACCTTTTAAGAACATATTCATTGATCATCAGTAAAAATTTGAAACGGATGTATTGGCTACTTTTTGTGCAATGGGCAAAGTACACGATTTACTGGGACAACCCTCGTACATGCGATTCTCACAAACGATATACGTGTATATAGCTCTGTGTGGTACAAGCATGTATTCATCACCATTATCATTAAAACAGCGTTTTTCATAGCCCTATGAGTATCACTTACGGCATATAAAATAGCGCGACGTCATTTTGTGCGCCGGGTAGGAGTATGTGTCTAAGTTTAAACACCTGCAACTATCTAACCGCGTATTCATTTACCTTCAAAATTGCATTGTTTGTAGAATAAGGTTTGAAATTTCATATGATATAAAATTAGATTTTTTTTATAAATAGTGCAGGTTTTATGACAATAATCCTAGTACTTTTTGAACGTCCCACGTATATGATGGCGTTATCAGGTTGTTTCCAGCCTGACAGTATTGGTTCACTGATGTAGATACTATTGCTGCTTGAATGGTAGTCTATGGACGCATCTGTCTGCCTGCCAATGATGAGTTATTGGCTTTTATTGGCTTTGGAAATAAAAACGAAATCAGTAAGAATTTTGGCATTGTGTGCTTATGAGCATGCATCAGATAAATGTTGGGGTGCTTGCAGGGTCACCTGAGCTCAATGCACTTGCACTTATTATGTCCCCCATACATAGTTGGGGAGACGGATTGATTTTGTGTAGAACTTGTGAGAAGATTTTTTGTGGATGTCACAGAGTTTCATGTCATTGCTTGTTTACCTTTAACTATTTGTTTGATTTCAATGTAACGTTCTGTGTCAAAGTCCATCTCTTGGAATTGGTGGTGAGCTTAGAATTTTATGGTGGTCATTTTCTGTTGATCATTGGCAAACAAATAACGAAACACGACCATGACTGGTTATTTTAGATCTTCCACCTTGGAAGCAGGAGATCAAGATTGAAGCTAGGTTAGGACTGAAGGGGTCAGTTGGTTAGCCACCAGCTTGTTAAAGATGAGCATTTGTGATCATTCGTGGACGTACAATAATTTGCATGTGTTCACTTTAGAGGCAACAGTGTTAATACAATCTTCATCAAACTTGGTCAAAATCTTGTTCTCCGTGAAATCTAGGCAAAGTTCGAAACTTGGTCATGTGTGGTAAACACTAAGTCTAATCTTTGAAAAACCTTGTGTTCACTCTCTAGGTCACATTTTCGATCTTATCTTCATGACACTTGGCCTGACTGTTTCAGTTATTTATAAAATCTTGGCCAAGGTCGAAACTGGGTCACATTGGTAAAAAGCTAAGAATGAAAAACCCTTCTGTTTACCCTAAAGGTCACAGTTTTGATACAATCTTCATGAAACTTGGTCAAAATGTTGTTCTCAATGACATCTAGGCTAAGTTCAAAATAAGGTCACTAGGTCAAATCTTAGAAAAAAGAATATATGACTTTATAGGCCACATTGAGTTTAGATCCAATCTTTATGAAACTTTTCTTTAAGAATTTGTAAATTATTTCTTATATCACCATAGGTGCAGTCAATGACAGGTGAGGGACCAATGGTCCTTTGGACCCCCTTGTTGCTTATATTAAATGTTGAAACATTAAGTGACATTCAGGGAGGCTATTTATCACCTTCAATGTATTAAAAGCGCTATGTTCGTCTTGCTTTGAGTGTTATATTAAGAGTTTATGAAATATTAATTCAGTGTTGATATAATATTGAATTTACAAAACTTGTTCATAGGATTGAAGCCTGGTATAAGGTATGACTTAATTCAACCAATTCCAATTAATTTCAATATTAAATCAACACTTGTCAATTTGTTATACCCGAGGGTACATCATGCATCTAAGTCACACTTCAATGGGTGCATTTCTCGGAAACCTCAGAATATGCTGACTGTTTGGAATTCTTCGCAAACTTTACCTGACTCATTAAATTAGTACCAAGCCTTACTATTGCATGTATCAGCTGCATTTTTGCGCCAATCAATTTTCACTAAATTATTTCTCGATGCGTTATATATAAATTCCCTTTTTGTGACAATAATTACAACGTTATAATACGGAGATATGTCGCCATTGACAACATCAACAACATTGAAAATCTCCCCAATGACAGTGATGTCAGAAAATGCTTCTTCAGCTGTCAGTATAAATATTCTACAAATATCAATTGTACAGAAATTTGAATAATTCAGTTCTCTTTTAATGTGGCAAATTACACAAGTTTTACTAGCACTGTGTGTGTCAAACAGAAAAACAACTTGTCATGGAAAATGCTTTCAGTTTTTCAAATGATGAATTTTTCATTATTGCCTGATTTATATTGACTTCAATGTGTGGAATTAATTCTTTTGTTTAATATTTGCTTAATATTGTCATTATTTCGTATTGGTGTTGATTGATGGTTATTAGTTATTCATATGAACGACTATTTAAAGCAGTTTCAAACAAAACAAGTTTTTTACACAAACAAATACATTATTTCTGGGTCAATGGTATCATACAACTTGCACTTTCTGCTCGATCATGCGTGAGGCCAGTTATTTGTATTGAGCTTGATCATGGATGCGTTTCACTAATATATTGATAAGGTTAGCTTTTGTGATTGGTCGGTTTCGTCAAAGACGTTCATACACTGGATTTGAAAGTCATCGATTTTACCGAAAATCGTGGATGATCCACAATGCAATGCGCACGCTTCGGTAATTATCGACCGTTTCCGCTAAACATTGATTTTACCGCGTTCGGTTAACTCCGTTAATTTCCGCCGATATTGTTTACGAAAACGGCCATCTTTATTGGAGTTGACAGGTGGTTTAAATGTCTGATAATCGACTTTAATTGAAACAAATTGGCTATTTGATAGAGTATTAACATGTTTATTGTCATTTGAAATGTTTTATACGCCGAAACTTCAATTAAAATAGGAAATTATTATGTTTTTCACACATTGATCATGAGCAGACATACGAACGAAATTTGGATTTTGACGATTTGTAAGAATTCAATTTTACCCCCATCAAATAGAAAAACGAAGTTTCATTACCACAAGTATTATCAAGACAGTCCAAAGATTACAAAAAATAGTATTCCATAAAAATAGCGAGTATATATAGCTCTAAAAGAATAAAAAAAAACGCATAATTTGTTGCGGGCCGATTTGTCGGTTCGAAAACTCCATTTCGATAACTCGCACAAATCTGAGGTTTATTTTAATATAGTGGACGTATCATACAAAATATTGAAACTTAAACATAGAATACATGTTTAAGAGTCAGTAAATGCATACATTTGTTCAATTCGACGGAGGATTAAACATTAAAACCTCTTATCTAAAACGAACAAAAATCTTCTTTCATTCGAAAAATCCAAGATGGCGGATAGCGTCTTCTTTAATCGTGTGACGTAGGTGGATCACGTGACTGATAATCTCGGCTCAGCTAATCAGAAATGCTCTAAGAAATACTCTACTTTCATATCCAGTGTATGAACGTCTTTGGTTTCGTCCAAAATATTTGACCTGCTTCTCATTGATATAATGTTGCATGAGTAAAGCTCGAACATGTCTCATTAAAATGTGTCGAAGATTAAAACTTGTTTTTAGTTTCTTGTTGAAAGATTTTTACTTGCTGTGTTAGTCAAAATGTCACATGGCATGTCCACCCTGCCTCTCTTTGCCAAATTGTACGAAACGTTTGCTTTAGATAAGATTGATACTTGTTTACCTTCAGATTCCTTCACGCTAATGTAATTCCTTGAATAATATGGCCTCCAATTAGGCCGGGACTCATACTCATATTGACTTATTTGGTACTCTTATGTTTATAGATTGTAGAAGGTGTTCTATATGCAATTCTGTTATTGATAAAATGCATAACATGCAAATATCAGAGTCTGCAATCAGCTAGCCAAACTATGCCTTATCGTATAGTGTTCATATTATACTGTAAAATTATTAATATTCTAGGGGGATTTAATTTCCCTTGGATTTCGTTGGTGGTCTCAATTCAAATTATATCTCCATGTATATTGATAATTTCTGTTGTATATGACTTAGTTGATAAGATATCATTAAAATTATGTCCCATCAAAATGGTCTTCATTTCCAAAATCACGAAATTTCGTCCCATAGAAATTAAATGATTTTACAGTATCATATATTGTTCATATATTTTTAAAGGCAGTATGTATTTTGTGGTATCAGCAAAATGCGTAAACCACCATAAACTAGAAACTGATGATGAACCAGATCTGAAACTGTAAAATCCTTTATTTTCGTGGTGGGTGAAATTTCGCAGATTTCATGGTTTCACCTTCAACTACGAAATCAAATCCCATCAAACAATGAGTTGACACTAATTTTTTTTATCAATTTTTTACCTGAAATGCAAAATGCATGAAGTGTCATCCTATCAAAATAGTCTTTATTACCAAATCTACGCAATTTCATCCCATCGAAATTAAATGATTTTACAGTAAGACATGCATTTATACCACTGTACTGATTTAGCCTATACTAAAATCCAACCAGATTTGATATATTAAATACTGGAGACTTCAAATGAAACACTGGTCCAACTTTGAAAGCTCTCAGTTTAATATAACACATTTTGATTAAACACTGTACAGTTTGTTTGTACAATTATGTCGGCAAGATGATGAAAATGTTCACTCCAGATTGAAAACTGGTAGTTATGATGTAAGATGTTTACCCTAGCCTGCTGTAATATTACAGGATGGTGTTTAATATGGTACAGGAATTTGTTGGATTGATTGTTCAACGTAAGAACTGGAGCCTGAGAATTTGGTCTTTTTAATAAATTAATAATAAAACAATGTAACTACTAACCGTCCATATTAGCTTTTACCCAGGGGGTTATTGTTTAGACATTGTCTGCACATTGTTATTGTGATAAATTGTGATAAACGATGGTTGGATAATATTAGTTTTTTCTTCTGATCAAAATATGTTTTTATGAGCCAATTAATGCATTAAGGAAATGTTGTTGAAAGAATGGGTTTGTAGACACTGCATGTGGTCATAGATTGCAACGAGTACTAAATCCGGTACTCGAGTACTCGTTCATTCTTCCGATCAAGTACTCGGGTACTCGGAAAACAATAAATGTCCACGATATTTGGGAATAGAAATGTTGTTCTGCAAACGTGCGTGCTCAACTTCAAATAAAACAGCACGTTTGCCTGTCCGTTCGGTTCAGTTGTTGATCAAATCTAGATTGGTAGAAGAACTATGAAACAATAACAATAATAAAAACGTATAACAAAAACCAATACAGTGTAAAATCAATAGAAGTTTTAATCAAAAACGCTAGAAAATCAAATAAAAACGAATCAACAACGAAGGGGAACTACTTTTATCAACCGGTGACATAATATTCACAAAGCGTGACCAATTCACAGAGTAATCGCTCGTTCATAAACGCGCGAGAACGATTTAAATTTAAAGTAATTTTTTTTATTTCTTAATCGATTCATTGGATTGTCACCCCCAATAAACAATAACCACCGATTAAAAATTGATGACAATTACTCTGGTCGATGGAATGGAAAATACACTTAGCTACATGTCATAAACTACATTTGTATTACATGATTGACAGGTCTGTGTTTTGGTAACACTTGCAATTAGCGACCTCGTGGTGGCCATTAAGGATTGATGACACGTTGTTAATTGTAATGTTCAGATAACAATTGGACACCTTCTGTATTACACAGGATTTACAGTTTTTTGGAATACTCGAATACTGATATTACTATTCGATAATCGGACGTTTGAACGAGTCCTCGAGTATTCTGGTACTCGTTGCCATCCCTAGTAAATACCCTAAGATTACGGCTCTTAGTAAAAGCTTTGATGTACATTATTGTCAGGTATGTTAAGTGGTCAGGAGCCTGTTACATAGCCAAGTCGCCTGTTACATAGCCAACGTGCCTGTTACATAGCCAAGGAGCCTGTTACATAGCCAACGTGCCTGTTACATAGCCAAGGTGCCTGTTACATAGCCAAGGAGCCTGTTACATAGCCAAGTCGCCTGTTACATTGCCAAGGCGCCTGTTACATAGCCAAGGCGCCTGTTACATAGCCATTAGGCGCCTGTTACATAGCCAAGGTGCCTGTAACATAGCCAAGTCGCCTGTTACATAGTCAAGTTGCCTGTTACATAGCCAAGTCGCCTGTTACATAGTCAAGGTGCCTGTTACATTGCCAAGTCGCCTGTTACATAGTCAAGTCGCCTGTTACATAGCCAAGGAGCCTGTTACGTAGCCAAGGCGCCTGTTACGTAGCCAAGTCGCCTGTTACGTAGCCAAGTCGCCTGTTACGTAGCCAAGTCGCCTGTTACATAGCCAAGTCGCCTGTTACATAGCCAAGGCGCCTGTTACATAGCCAAGGAGCCTGTTACATAGCCAAGGCGCCTGTTACATAGCCAAGGAGCCTGTTACATAGCCAAGGCGCCTGGTACATAGCCAAGGAGCCTGTTACATAGCCAAGGCGCCTGTTACATAGCCAAGTCGCCTGTTACATAGCCAAGGCGCCTGTTACATAGCCAAGTCGCCTGTTACATAGCCAAGGCGCCTGTTATATAGCCAAGTCGCCTGTTATATAGCCAAGTCGCCTGTTACATAGCCAAGGCGCTATCAAACACTTTTTGGTAGCGCTTTTCTACGTCTATGCAACAACATGCTTCCAGCTAGCAGTGTTTGCTGATAGCATAATGTTTCTTTGGTGCGCAATGGTCTGCTAGCAGCAAGCACTCCCGGTAGCATAAAAATTGTATTGTATTTGCAGGTGTACGTGACATGTTACAGAACCATGTGTTTGTTGGATGTGTGGATCAGGAATTCTCATTGATGCAACATCAGACCAAACTTATGTTAGTGAACACTACAAAGTTGAGGTAAATACTAGTGATGTTAATCATAATCGATTATCGGTTGTATATGGTTTGTAGTTCTGATGCAACGTTACCAATTATTATCAGTTCTAGGACTATATACAGTTTACATATAGGCCAAATTTTTAAGGAACATATATACATGTATACCGTACTGTTTATTGCTGACTTAGAATGCGAAGTAAGTACAAATCGATATTTGGAGAAAACAAGAAAAAATGTCCAGTAATAGCCCCTTTTTCTGGACCGAAATTCAGCAATCCATTGAAGGCATTTACACTTTCAGTACAAGAAAGATTTTCTGTAAAACAAGTTGTATGTAAGTTTTAAGTTAAATTCCAACAATAAATAAAATTACTATTGTACAGACAGGAATGCATGGGAAAACTTTGCAGCAATGCATGTTTAATGAGGCTAGTTGGACCTTCAATTGTCGTTGTCCCGTAACCTCACTAATTCAATGTGAACAGTGTAGCAGTGTACACTAACTGTTCCGGTGCTTTCCAGTGTATCGTGTGTCGTTGCTGGACTTTAACTTTACGTCAGCAGTTGTAAGTACAATAAATGTTCCAAGTACAATAAATGTTCCAAGATCACAAAGCCGACTGCAGTTTACTAATTTTAATGAGTTGCAGCAATAATAATTAATCACAAAGTTTATAGTCACAGAGTTCAAATATATATATCACAAAGTTCACAAAGTATAATTAAATGAAATGCACAAAGTCTGTAATTCACAAAGATACTGACACAAAGTCAAGATTCTATATTCCTAGTCTTAGTCTCTATATTATATTCTAAAGTCTTATAAATTCTATTCTCATAATTTCTGATCTAATGATAAAAATAGTTAAGTTCATTTATATAGACTCCCTTAATTCTAGTAGATTTACTCAATCTAAGTAGCTAATCAAGTACTGAAACCAAACACATTAGACTGGACATGATAGGTATTTCACACCTATGATAATTCAATTAAACTTCAAAGCAAAGTATGATAACTATTTAAGAAATAGTCACAAACAACAACAAACAGGATTAACCTAATCAACTGATTTACATAGAACAATGCAAGGTAAACATACTTTGAAAGAAGTCATATATAATGCATGAAGACATAATGAAGACACACATGAGGTTAAATTACTAAAATAACTTAATAATCAGTTTTGAGATGTTGTAATAGCAGAATAATGATTGGCAATCTGAAATGGATAGATGACTCAACATTTTTCAAAGCCATGCAAAATAATAACAAATAACAACAGAAGTGTAGCAAAATACCAATATTCATTGATAAGCCTTTAGGAGGAAAATTGTCAGATTTTCCCTCATAAAACATGTAAGCCATTTATTGACCTTGATACTGTGTCAAAATTTTCATTACAGACCCCTTTCAGTTCTTAGATTCTTTCGATATTTCACTTAACACAAACTAAAATATTTTAGAGGAGAGCTTTAACTAAGTTTTGGAACTTGCGACTCAACATTTTACCCATGTGTATAATATATATATTTGTATGAAAGAAATTGTATATATGAATTGGGTAATAAATATGTTTAAACTAACTATATAATATTTCAGGGATATGGAATCGTTGTTCTTAAACAAGCTTGCACATGCATGCACTGCATTAATCCCTGATTAATCACTTATGAAAACTCATAATTGACTATCGAATCAGTATCTTCAACTAGTTGATTAATCATGCAATGATTTCGGGAATTAAACCCGGTCCCCTTCGCTTAAAGAGGGGATACTCTCCCGGCTGAGCTATCAGGCTGCCTGCAGACTACCTCACCTATCTGGTGAACAGGTTCAGACTGTGACACCTATAGACTGATAAATAGAATCTGAGCTGAAGATCTTTCTGTATATACTGTAAGGGTCAACCCCCCCCCTTTACATTAAAATCATCTAGATCAACATAATTAACCCAGTGAATACAAGGACAGCAACATGAATGTGTTATACAACATGTGTACATTATCATCCTTTTGTGCTATCAAGCTCATCTGAGGATTAGAATCTACAAATTGACAATCTTCAATGACAGGAAATCAAGGTCGCGAAAACTAGTGACAATTGTGATTCTCCGTCAAAATCGCGCTACAGAACAATGTGAACGTCAGTAAGTAGTTTGAACATGATAAATTTGTGAATAGCTCACCATTCAGTGCTTAATTACAACCAACAAACCGGATTTTCAGTGTTTTACTCAATGTTTGTTTTTCGTCTGTCACGGAATATTCATAGGATTATCGGGCGTCATACCACTAAATCAGACTGTGATTAGAATTAAGGAAGTGACTTACTGTGTATTCAAATCTTTTCTGAGTCTAGTGAAACATTCTGTGTGAACATTAATCTACAGATCTTCCAGATATATGAACTTTTATGACAGTGGTATCAGCATTCATTTTGTCAATATTTTGCAAATGGCGGCGTTTGTACTTTAGTGTTACGGGACTATTTTCAAACTGTAAATTCGTGGCTTTTGGTGTATGTTTCTTTTTCAGCCTTGAAACTTTACAGATACTTTATTTATGTAAAATTGAATGTTATGCACGTCTGAGCCAGTCACATGAAGTCTTTTGTTACATTGTTGATAATTTTGGGACTACTTTTTCAGTATGCGTAGCCCTACACTTTAGCCTGTATCATTGCGAACCGCTAATTTTACTGTGGCTTTTATTTGTTACATGCAGTTTCATTGTTGTTTGATATTTATATTATGGCTTTTTGTATTTTATTGTGAAGCCATCCTTGAGCCACACTCATACATGTCATATTGTTTTTATATAAGCGGACTTTGGTGGAGGCTGATCACAGTACTCACTTAGAGCCAGCTTCCTGATTGGTTAGTGTGGTCATGTGACCATTTTGTGAAGTGTATATAAATGACGCCAGAGCCATAGTTCAGTATCTACTTCGTCACCGAAGACGTCACACCTAATTTTCTTGACTATTGCTAAACAATACCACCTTCTTCAAAATACTTGACTGTCTACAAGTTACTAGAACTAACTAACCTGTCTATACCTAGAAAGTGGATTTAAATCCAATACTTACAAGTGAAATGTTGATGCTGGGCATCAAAGATGCCGCTAGTTCTTTTTAAGTAAATCTTTTTATTTAGTAAAAGGTATTGGTAGAAACTTGTAAACAAACTAAAATTCCGGCGTGATGTGTGATGCACAAGGGAAGTTATTCTCATGTGTTGAGTGTACGCTGCAAAAACTTAAGATTGCTGAAAATGGGTATTTTTCACTAATTCAAGGGCAATAACTCTGGTTGTACTAAATTGAAAGGGGAGTGAAACCCCAGGTGCACTAGAGTACATGCTGTCAAACATTTCTATAAAGGTTTCATGATCCTAGGTCAAATACTTTTTGAGTAGCATGTGAAACAAGTCAAAAATGGCTATTTTACACCATTTCAATGGCTAATAACTCTGGATGTACTAAACTGAAAGGGGAGTGAAACCCCAGGTGTAGAGAAAACATCCTGACCATTTCTGTGAAGGTTTCATGACTCTATGTCGTGTACTTTGAGTACCGTGCGACATAAGGAAAGCGGCCAATTTTTTCTGTTTCAAGGGCCATAACTCCGTCAAAATTGGTTGAATCATAAAACCCTGATAATATGCACCAGGTCACATGATGACAATCATTCTCTGAAAGTTTGGTTGAAATTTATGAAGAAATGTAGGAGGAGTTGCGCACAGAAGAAATTGTTAAGGCCCGCCGACATTCAGCAATCTAATAACCAGAGTTTTCCTTTGGAAAACCTGGTTAAAAACTTGAAGGCAGTGAAACACCAGGAAAGAATAGAAAACATGAAAACATTCTATTTTCTATTGAAATATTTATTCAAATGAACATAACATGTTTTAGAAATATGAGCACCATTATAATATTGATTAATGCTTCACAGATGGCATTTAGCATGTTTCATAAAATAACAAAGTGTATTCCAATAACGTGGTATAGCCTGACAACGTGAAACTGACACTAAAGGACATTGTTATTTCGTGGTTTGTGAGCTTGATAAGTAAATTTATTGCGAATTAATACGTTCAACATAGTTTAAAATATGCATAGAACTAGTTCCATTTGGCAGGAGTATAGGAGCGCATATGAATATTTTGTAAATAAGAAGTGTCAGTTCAATGTTGGCAAGCTATATTTACCCGTTTAAATTTTGGCAAAACAAACTATTCTGACATACATAAATAAAGAAACATAGAGATTAAAAAAACACTTGCATTTATCAAATTTAGATTAAGACAAAACCTAAGAACTGGAAAAAATCGAAAATCATAACTAAAAAATATCTGACAGACATGAAAGTATTTAACATGTTCCATAAAAGTTCGAAAGGAAAATCGCCGCTCCGCGCAAATAGTTTTTTTTTACTTTTTAATAGCCCCTGCTAAGACCCGCAAATTGCAACATATGTAGCCGTTATATAAACACCCGTTCCGAACTGATTTGGACTTTAGTACCTACCGAACATTTATCATCCTATTTTACCCCTGACGGGCGAGTCCAACAGCGTTATAACCAATCAAATCTTGTATCCTCCTGGGACTTGGACTTTAGTACCTACCGAACATTTATCATCCTATTTTACCCCTGACGGGCGAGTCCAACAGCGTTATAACCAATCAAATCTTGTATCCTCCTGGGACATCTGCTTGCACCCTTTCATACTCGATGCCGCCTCCTGGCGGCATCGAATTATTATTTGGCTATGAGAAGTTTCTAAACTATGGAAAGCCAATGTTGTCTAATGATGTCAGATGTTGCCTACAGCATTGGTTTATGTAGATCTACATGTACGAGACGTTTCTACCAAGTACGGATGAGCCAAAGATGTCGTTTATTTACCAGCCATTGTAGATCTACATATACATTAAGTAGAATGTAATATTAAGTCAAGCGAAGTACATCCTTTTATACAGTCTAAGTCCCTCGTTGTTAGGTCAATGGGTTTATAGCGATTTGTGTTTGATGTATGTCACCAATCCGATGTATTTTATGATGTTATGATGTCACTTTTATGAATACAGTTGCGTATCCAGTTAATTTATCGTTGTGTTCACTGTTGTCCTATTCATAGCTACACCCTTGTATGTGTGACCACTGATCTATTTTGATCTCGGAAGCAATACGGCAACCGCCATTATAGTATGATGTAGATGAAACCAGACATTGTCATTCCTGTCATAGGGACATGTACTTAGCGACATAAGTATCTGTTCTTGCCTGCTTGGGTGGAGTTCCACAGGTGTGGATATACACCCAAGCAAGTTATCATGGAGACCGTAGACGTTATATAGAAAGCCAGCATCCTCGACTACTAGGGTTACCTCGAGAAGTGAACCTGAGGAGGTACCTTACAATACTATGGATACAGAGTATAATTGATAGTGCAGTCATGGCTCAATACTCGTTTTCAATCTATTATAATCACATCCTGATATGAAGCACTGTCTAGTGTTACTGTTACTTGTCAAGCTGGATCTATATCAAATTACGTGGGCATTTTTATATTGAATATTTCTTATCCAGAAACTTGATTAATGAATTGTGTCTTTGTAATGGTCATTAGAGGAAATATGTTTGATTTGTGTCGACTTTTCCATCTGTTTGTTGGTTCATCCCGGCTGTTTGTCTGTCCCCAAAAGTTTGCCAGACTCATAAATCTTATAATTTGGTTTTTTACAAAAAAAAGTAGAAAAAAATGTGTGCATTATGTGCAGTCATAATTATGCTATGTCTGATCATTATTAACGTCAAGTGAACAAGTATCTTAGCCATAAAACGTTAGAAAAGCTTGAAAGCGAGTGCATTAAAAAAGAAACATTTTTAAATCACTGCCATCTAATGTAGTGACATTTGAAGTCTCTATAGTGTATTCTTGGATTTCGATGTTGCTTCTTTAAGTACTCGCAAGCTACAGGCAGATCTCCTTTTACTGTTAAATCAGAAATTTCTGTGAGGTTGAAATTTTGCAAACAAATGTTTTAGATCAACTTTTCATAGAAAACAGTCGCCTATTGTCGTCAAGGGATTATTTCTGTATTTGATGTCAGTGTTTGCGTTGATTAAGTTTTTTTTATCAGGGTATTGTTCTCAATGATGAAGAACAATATCCGCTTGAAAATCAACATACCTGGTTACCACAAGGGGAGGTCATACTGACCAGGACCTATATTCATGAGTTATCTGCCCTTGTTACTCTTAGAATTTTCTCTCACTCATGAGTTGGGGTTGCTATCGAATACTAGACAGTTGACCATTAGGGTGCAGTACTTTTGTTTACAAACAACAAAATAATAAAAAGAAATAAACTAAAAATTTCAAACCTGGTGAATATATTGATTCCGTCAATCAGGTCTCAGACCACATTTTATTTGCGAAAGATGTGTTCTTCTGATCCTGTTCATAAAATCTGTTTCCATGACAACATGTTTATAATATTATGCACTTTTCCATCTTTTTTAGTGAAGAGCTCTTTTATCAGCTATTTATATTTGACTTTGGAAATTTTGGACTTCTAAGATTATCGGTATGTATGATTTGTGTTTGCAAACTTTCTGAACTCTCTGTACTTAATATTTCTGGTCCCTCGATACTGTTCAGGATAATATTCAAAATATTATCAATTTCATTTTTTTTATTGAAGAGTGAGTTGTCATTTCTATGAGCTTGGAATCAGTGCATTCCCTGATGGATGAGTTTATTATCCTAGATTTACATGCCCTCTCTAGAGTAATTAAACTGACTGCTCAGATTCTCAATTCACACAAAAATGATTTAAATTCATCCTTATAGAAATTAACAGATACTTCATTGTAACAAATATCTCAAACCAGTGGTATTTCTAATTGGACAGCTTTAGGAATTTGACTCGAACCTGACCTTTTAATTAACATAATTAAACAGTCAATATCTTGCTGGTTTTTATGTTTTCATAAACGGGGAGTATCACAAAAAAGCTCGAGATGTAATACAAACACAAATTTGAAATACCGATATAGCACGATTTGCTTGCGAAAATTCATATATTCAAATCAAGAACCTTGTAATATAGTTACTCATGCATAAAGGTCAGGTTTGTGTCAAATTTGCCAAGCTATACTTTAACATTGTAAACCCCTATCCGAAATTTCATTGAAATACATTTACTTATAGAATCTTAGCTTGAATTTCTAGTGACAGTTAGAAACTGGAAATCTGAAAACTCGTTCAGACAGACCAAATAAATTTGGATTCAAGAAGATATTTTCCATTCTGCTAACATTATTTCTTTTGAGAAAACCAAAATAACTGCTGTGGTTCTTTTTGCCTATGATAATGGTTGAAAGTCTGTGTATTAAAGCTCTTTGGAGGATTCTGCCTTTTCCATTTAGTGTCTGTAGTAAACTCTTTAATGCACATGCATTAATAAATTCTACTGATGTAATGAACTTGTTTCACATTCACTCATCCACCAGGATAATACTCAGTATGCGCCAGTGAGTTATTTTTCAAAATAACAAGAAACTGTCTACTACAATAATTGGTCATTGGACTACTGTTCCACAGAGAAATTAAAACACTGCATTATCCAATGTTCCCTTATTACTTGTCTGTGCTGGTAGAGTTTCAAGTGTATTTGATATTATATGTGTCTATGATGCATGCATTTATTGGCAGGCATGCGTCAGATTTAACGGTTTGTGTCAATAACATGGTCAGTTTGTCTTTTCATGCTTTAAGATATATAATACACACTTAAGATTATCTATTTTGTGTATCTGAACAAAAACCTATTATTTATGCCCCAGCATCTACTGAAACTGGAGGCATATAATAATTGCCTTGTCCATTTGTTTTTTTCGTCAGTCCATCACTTGATCTCTGTTGGATAACATAAGCTTGGAATGTGATACCATGATGAATTTGCTTTGTAGGTAACTTATGTGCAAAGGCCCCTTAGAATTCAAAGCGGGACAATTGGGGTCAAAGACTAATGCACTGTTACTAAAATAAGATAATAAAAATTGAAATTGACAAGACTTGACATAAGCGTTTACTGAGCGCAAAATACAAATGTATTTTGGTTATTATGTGATGTTCATCCTCCTGGCCAATCGCACCTACATTGATTTCGCATACAAACAACATCCAATACTGTTAAACTGCTTAATTTCAATGGGACGAAATTTCTTGGTTTTGGTAAAAAAAATCATTTCGATGGAATGTTAATTTGTGCATTAGCATTTGAGATAATAAATAAAAGGATCAACATTATTTTTCGACGGGACTTTATTTCGTGGTTGATGGTGAACCATGAAAATTAATTATTTTACAGTATACTATCTGTTTTATCTAATCAGGAGCCGGCACCAATATTTGACCTTGCAATGATGGCACTTGACCTTGAAGAGTCAGGTTGGAGAGAAGCAGACGGACCAAAAGAAGACTTGGCAAATTATATAGTAAACTTTCTGAAGTCCAAAGCAGATATGTTACTGGATTATTTCTCTATAGAGATAGATCAGGTTGGTGGACTCTCTTAGCAAATCCTTTCTGATTGGCTAATCTAAAAATAACTATCAGGGAATCACCTTTCTGATTGGTTAGCTAAGAAATAAGATCCAGGGATGCACCTTTCTGATTAGCTAGTCTATAAATAACATTCAGAGAAGCACCTTTTTGATTGGCTAGTCTATAAATAACATAAAGAGAAGCACCTTTCTGATTGGCTAGTCTATAAATAACATAAAGAGAAGCACCTTTCTGATTGGCTAATCTATAAATTACATTCATTTGATAGGCCAGTCCATGGAATGTTCATCAGCATGTAAAGTGCATGAGTGCCTCGGATATGTTAAGACAAAGATTCTGTTGAGTTGTGTCCCTTGTCGAAAATCATGGTTTGCATTGAATTTAAATATTCCTTGTTTTAAATATTTGAACGGTCTACCATGGATTTGGAAATGAGATTTTATGGTGCAAAGACATTAACCAGATTATCTTTCGATTAGGATATATTAGTATTTTAATTTAACTTCCAATTTAATGTCTATTTTTAAACTCTGTTGTATACTTTCAGTAGAGGATTTTTTCGAATACACCCAAAGTTAAATAAAAACACACATTTAAAGGCCCAATAAGGCTCAACAAGTTACTCATGAGAAGAACCTTGTTATATATTAATAAAATAAATGTTGAGCATAGCCTTTATTTGTCAGCTTTCTGCTGAAATATGCCACCCGGATTTGAACCCATGTCGCCGTGTTTGCAGCATGCATGCTAACCACTGAGCTTTCGAGAAACATGGTCTGGATCAGGTTACTATCTCTGCATTTTACTCAATAAAGTGTATGTATAATTTCAGGATGGCAAGCTGGATACATTACCACTGGTTCTAGACAATTACATACCAGATCTGGATGGACTGCCCATGTTGATGTTACGTCTTGCTACAGAGGTAGAGTTACTTGATTATTTATAGAAATATATTGAGAATCATGAGTTGTCAATTAATTTATTTAAACTTATGTCAAAAGAACCCTGAAAATTGTATTAAATTTTATGCATACCAGACACGATCCTCAAAAATGTCAGTTGGCTTTAATAGAACTATTTTTACCCCACCCACTTATTTTGTAATGTAATATTTCTTCAGATCGTACATTTTTTACGAGTTTGTTTCTCTACAGAAAGCAGCTCTGGAGTGGTTATAGTGTAAATCATATTGTGATGTTAGCGTATCCTTACAACCCCAAAAAAGTATCAAATTAAAGAATATCCTAGCAGGGAAATATAAAAAAACAGATAATGCCACACTGTGATTTTCCATACTGTGATTTGCCATTCTATGATTCCACACTTCTAACTTCAAGATGCTGTGTGTATCTTGTGTCCTCTTTCATAGCGCTTGATATTATTTATTGCAGACAGACTTATTGTCTATTGGGGGAATTCATTTGTTTAACGGCATCAATTACTTGGGTCAATTTTACTGTTATGGCGCAGATTGTATGGAAATGAATTTGTTTGATTAGTCTTCTCAATAAATCATGCTTAAAGACAGGAGGGCCAATATTAGTGAGACCTTGTCTGTCTACATCTTATAATATAAGGACCTGATATATATATTGTGCATGCATCAACCTCCAGTCACCCAAATCATATCTGCCAAGCTAATTAAATCTAAAACATGAGTGATGAACAAAACATGTCACAAGATGTACTTAAATGTAATTTAAAGGGGATTTTGATACATGATCAAGGAATGTATTCATTCTAGTGGTTATAAATATGGGACAGAAGGTCATAAAATGTATCTTTGTTCATAGTTAGGTGAACTTGGAAAACCAGAAATTAACAAGCAAATAGGAGTTACTTTTCTTTAATAGGAGTACTTGGCAGGTAAGTGAGTAGAGACTGTTAAGGTTATATAGGAACATATCAAATGGTCAAAGATTCCATAATAGGTTTTGTTTGTTTTGTTGATATTTTACATATACAGTCATGATTTCAGGTGAACTGGGATGAAGAACAAACATGCTTTCAAACATTCTCACAAGAACTGAGTAGTTTCTATGCCGTCAAGAAAAGATTATTTCTGCAATCAGAAGCTGATGATAAGGTAAGAGCAGTGGCCAATGTATAATGGATAAAGTACGCTGGATTATACCCTTTCTTGAAAATTTGGCAAAAATGTTGATTTTCCTCCACATGTGCAGAAGCTGCGGTTTCTTAGCAAAAAATACACCCTTTGTCCTTTAGCAAATTAGCATTGATGATTTTCTAATAAGCAATTTAAAATCATAATCCAGGATACATGTATTTTAAATTGGCCTCACTATGAAGCAAAACTAAATCCAAATTTTAAATGTTGACACTATTATGTTCATGTTTATTTACCACCAAGAGACAAAATCATACAAATTTCAACTTGGTAAATGTTTGGAAGAAATGCCTTGAAAATACCAATGCTACCTTGAAAAAACCTTGAATAGCCCTTGAATTCAGTTATGAGAATTGTGTATGAACCATGCACCGACTACTTTTTCGCATTCACTGGCAATATTAAAATTGATGCAGAGCATAGATTATGCTAGCATGAAGTATGACACTTTGATATGTTTTCATCAAATGGACGCCTGCTTGAAATTGCTAGCTATTAAAAACCTATCAACATTTTTTTTTATAAATGAGACCTGTTTGCTAGCATTTGAAAAATCTATCATTTACAAATGCATATTACACAAATAATAGTAAATTGCCTGCATGGCTGAAAATGACGGTACCTTAATGAAAACTACAATGCCCATTGTATTAATATGGTATTGCATAATTCATTCTGTAAAACAATTATTTTTTATGGGTATTAAATTTCGTGGATAACGTTAAAATGCTTAAATTTAGATGTGTTTCTTTTGCTTAAAATTTGATGGTTTCTTCCATTTGTGGATTTCCAATATTGATAGAAAAATATTTTGTTTACATATTTTTGATGTCCAGCATTTTTTGGGGTTCAATTTTGGCAAACTGTTACATCAGAAAAAGTAATGAAAATTTATCCATTTCAAATGTTGATACTTTTATACTATATGATTTCAGGTGGACGCCAAGGATAAATCGTCATGGAGATGGATAGTAGAGCACGTCATATTTCCAGCTTTACGTAATTACTTATATCCACCCAAAGCAATGGCTGAAGATTCCAGTGTTTTACAAATTGCAAACCTACCAGATTTGTATAAAGTATTTGAAAGATGCTGACGAAATTTTGTTATACCCCCCCTCCACAAAACAAATTTTAAGCGTGTACAGTATACCCTCGAATAATCACCCCCGGTGGTTATGCTATGGGGAGCGTTAATTCGGCGAATTACGGTATAAAGGAGATATAGTGAGCTTGTTTAATTTTGTTATATGTTTGTGAATTTGTCTGTCATTTGAAAGATGTTGAAAACTTCTACATTTTTATTTGTTATATGCTGTTGAATGAGTCAGTTATTGGCTGAAATTTTGAGAATGAAAAACTGTTAATACATATTAAAAGATACTTGTTGCTTGTTCTTATTCACCCTATACAATGAAAGCCTCATGTTTGGATTTGTTAGGAAATAAAGAATACAAAAAGGATTTCAATAAAACTTCACATAAAGAGTATGTAACAAAAAGAGGACAGGGAAGGCATCAATCTAACTTAACACAGTCCAGAACAGAAAACATAAATTTTATAAAAGTATCACAAAACACCATTGTACAGCACAATGCCTAGATAATAAACCTGACCGCTGATATTCAAAGTCCCAGCTTTTAAAAGACAGAAATACATGGTTTCAGCTATAAAAAAGCTTAATGACCTACTTTCAGCTCTAAAATGGTGAATAACCAAGCCTAGTTGTACATATTTTCAGAAAGTTTTGGTTGGATGATTGTCTAGTCCTATGTGGGAGACCATTTTGTTTTAGTTAAATAAAGTAAACAAATAAATATTTAACTTTAATTGCAATGAGCTGCATTAAAAATCTAAAGTCCTTTGATGTCATTCTTGAGCAATACATCCACACTTGTGTGTTTTAAGTTTAATTATATATGCATATCTATTAACATGACATTGGTTTTGTTCTGAGGTCAGTGAAGTTTTTGATATTCAATTATTTACGTCTTGAAACATTAACTGGCATAAATCTTTTCTTTATGCTGTACTGAACATAGTGTTGTCTGGCTGGTTTTTGTGCAGTGTTTATGCCACGTTTGGAAAATTGTGTCGTTTAGAAGTATTGCGTTTATCATGTTTGTATGAGGAAAACGCAAAAATACGACATAATTTATAGTTTATTTGCATGGAATGCAGCACAGTAAATACAACCAAACAAACAAAACGAACAGAATTAGAAATAAGTGGTGAAAACATATACGAAAATAGCAGATAAAAATAATTGAGTTTTGAGATTTCTGTAATTTGAACCATTTTCCATGGTCTTCAATTGAGCCAGGTTAGTCAGAAACAGATTACATTACTTCCCAATGCTTTTTACATGACAAATTTTGTACGTAATCAATTGCTGTATTTCGTATTGGAAGACTAAACAGTTAATATAAGATTACAGCAGAACGCAGTAGACATCTATGTTTTCACAGTGGAATATGGTGTGATTAGTTAAAAGCATATCTCTAAGACGTTGTCAATCATCTGCTCCAAGTCTGGTCTCATGGTTGTAATATGTTCGAGATCTAGTACTTACCTGACACATGCTCTCACTTGGTTAGCTCAATAACTTGAGCACTAGTAAGTAAGTACTAGTAAGTAAGTTAGTAAGTAAGAAAATACTTTATTTAAAGGGGCTACACATTTGGTTACCCAATCTTCCATGTGGGCCTCAATGACTACCTTACTGTCTTGTCACACCAGGAGTAACAACATGTAGAGGCTGACACCACCTTAGCTCGGATTACTGCTGCAAAGACGAATTATCAAGAGCTAAGCAATGACAGTTACTGCATATTTTCCAACAGTCCCGTTTGAATCGAGAGTCTCACGTTTAAAAACCATAATCCCGTTCCTAACGATTGGGTTTCCGGTCCTTATTAAAGAGTCATTGCCAGAGCAATTTGAATTCGAAGGTCAGAGAAGAAGTCACTACCATTTCACCTCTAAGTCAATAGGGAATCAAAGGAAGTAAAATTCGATACTTGCCAAACTTCCCCATGAAGCATAGACTCGAAGCCCATACCAGAATCGTCCCAAAAGGTAAGATTTATGCATGAAACATTGTTTTCGATGACATCTAGGCTGAGTTCAAAATTGGGTCACTAGGACAAATCTTAGAAAAATAATTTGATCACTATAGGGTCCACTGTGAGTTTAGATCTTTATGTAAGAAGTTGTAAATGAATTTTCACCATAGGTGCATTCAATGGCACGGGAGCGACCAAGGTTCCTTTGGACCCTCTTGTTGTTAAGATTGATTAATTGAAACATTAAGTGACATCCATGGGAGTATTTATCACGTTCAATGTACTTTTAAGTGCTATTTTTGTCCTTTTTGTGTTAATTGTTATGAATTTATGAAACATTAATTAAGTGTTGATTTAATATTGAATTGATTGATAAAACTTGTTCATAGGATTGAAGCCTGGTATAATGTATGACTTAATTCAACCAATTTAATTAAAAATTATATATTAAATCAACACTTCTAAATTTGTTGTTCATGCATCAATGTATAAGCATGTATATTGAGTCATAGTTGGGTAAATTTCCCAGAATACGCTGACTGTTTGAGTTCTGTAAAACTTTACCTGACTCATTGAATTGGTACGAAGCCTTACTATTGCATGTATCAGCTGCATTTTTGCACCAATCAATGTTCACTAAATTATTTCTCTATGCGTTATATATAAATTCCCTTTTTGTGACAATAATTACAACGTTATAATACGGAGATATGTCGCCATTGACAACATCAACAACATTGAAAATCTCCCCAATGACAGTGATGTCAGAAAATGCTTCATCAGCTGTCAGTATAAATATTCTACAAATATCAATTGTACAGAAATTTGAATAATTCAGTTCTCTTATAATGTGGCAAATTAAAACACAAGTTTTACTAGCACTGTGTGTGTCAAACAGAAAAACAACTTGTCATGGAAAATACTTTCAGTTTTTCAAATCATGAATTTTTCATTATTGCCTGATTTATATTGACTTCAATGTGTGGAATTAATTCTTTTGTTGAATATTTGCTTAATATTTTCATTATTTCGTATTGGTGTTGATTGATGGTTATTACTTATTCATATGAACGACTATTTAAAGCAGTTTCAAACAAAACAAGTTTTTTACACAAACAGATACATTATTTCTGGGTCAACGGTGTCATACGACTTGCACTTTCTGCTGGATCATGTGTGAGGCCAGATATTTGTATTGAGCTTGATCATGGATACGTTGCACAAATATATTGACAAGGTTAGCTTTTGTGATTGGTCGTTTCGTCCAAAATGTTTGACCAGTTTCCCAATGATATAATGTTGCATGAGTAAAGCTCGAACATGTCTCATTAAAATGTGTCAAAGATTAAAACTTGTTTTTAGTTTCTTGTTGACATATTTTTACTTGCTGTTTTAGTCAAAATATCACATGGCATGTCCAACCTGCCTCTCTTTGCCAAATTGTACGAAACTTTTGCTTTAGATAAGATTGATACTTGTTTACCTTCCGATTCCTTCACGCTAAAGTAATTCCTTGAATAATATGGCCTCCAATTAGGCCGGGGCTTTACATTGACTTCATTTGGTACTCTTATGTTTATAGATTGGCAAAGGTGTTTTGTATGCAATCAGTAATTGATAAAATGCATAACATGCAAATATCAGAGTCTGCAATCAGCTAGCCAAACTATGGCTTATCATATATTGTTCATGTACTGTAAAATCATTATATTCTTGGGGGATTTAATTTCCCTTGGCTTGCGTTGGTAGTCTCAATTCAAATTAAATCCCCATGCATATTGATAATTTCTATTGTATATGACTTAGTAGATAAGAAATCCTTGAAGTTATGTCACATAAAAATGGTACTTTTCCAAAATCACGAAATTTCGTCCCATAGAAATTAAATGATTTTACAGTATCGTATATTGTTCATATATTTTTTAAAGGCAGTATGTATTTTGTGGTATCAGCAAAATGTCCTAAATCTGCATGAACTAGAAACTGATAATAAACCAGATTTGATACTGTAAAATCATTAATTTTTGTGGTGGATGAACTTTCATGGTTCACCGACAATCAAGAGAACAAATCCCATCAAACAATAAGATGACACTGATTTTTTTTACCAATTTATTACCTGAAATGCAAAATCCATTAAGTGACATTCTATCAAAATGGTCTTATTTCCAGAACCACGAAATTTGATCCCATGGAAATAAAATGATTTTACAGTAAGCCATGCATAAACACTACTGTGCTGATTTAGCATATACTTGAACCCAACCAGATTTGATATATTGAATATTGGAGACTTCAAATGAAACACTGGTCCAACTTGAAAGCTCTCAGTTTAATATTAAACATTTTGATTAAATACTGTACAGTTTGTTTGTACAATTATATGTCGGCAAGCTGATGAAAATCTTCACTTCGGGATTGAAAACTGCGTAGTTATGATGTAAGATGTTTACCCTTGTCTGCTGTAATATTATAGGAAGGTGTTTAATATGGTACAGGAATTTTTTGGATTGTTTGTATAACGTAAGAACTGGAGCCTGATAATTTGGTCTTCTTAATAAATTAATCATAAAACAATGCAACTACTAACCCTCCATATTAGCTTTTACCCAGGGGTTTATTGTTTAGACAATGTCTGCACATTGTTATTGTGATAAATTGTGATAAACGATGGTTGGATAATATTAGTTTTTTCTTCTGATCAAAATATGTTTTTATGAGCCAATTAATGCATTAAGGAAATGTTGTTGAAAGAATGGGTTTGTAGACACTGCATGTGGTCATAGATTGCAACGAGTACTAAATCTGGTACTCGAGTACTCGTTCATTCTTTCGATCAAGTACTCGGGTACTCGGAAAACAATAAATGTCCACGATATTTGGGAATAGAAATGTTGTTCTGCAAACGTGCGTGTTCAACTTGAAATAAAACAGCACGTTTGCCTGTCCGTTCGGTTCAGTTGTTGATCAAATCTAGATTGGTAGAAGAACTATGAAACAATAACAATAATAAAAACGTATAACAAAAACCAATACAGTGTAAAATCAATAGAAGTTTTAATCAAAAACGCTAGAAAATCAAATAAAAACGAATAAACAACGAAGGGGAACTACTTTTATCAACCGGTGACATAATATTCACAAAGCGTGACCAATTCACAGAGTAATCGCTCGTTCATATACGCGCGAGAACGATTTAAATTTAAAGTAATTTTTTTTTTTATTTCTTAATCGATTCATTGGATTGTCACCCCCAATAAACAATAACCACCGATTAAAAATTGATGACAATTACTCGGGTCGATGGAATGGAAAGAACACTTAGCTACATGTCATAAACTACATTTGTATTACATGATTGACAGGTCTGTGTTTTGGTAACACTTGCAATAAGCGACCTCGTGGTGGCCATTAAGGATTGATGACACGTTGTTAATTGTAATGTTCAGATAACAATTGGACACCTTCTGTATTACACAGGATTTACAGTTTTTTGGAATACTCGAATACTGACATTACTATTCGATAATCGGACGTTTGAACGAGTCCTCGAGTATTCTGGTACTCGTTGCAATCCCTAGTAAATACCCTAAGATTACGGCTCTGAGTAAAAGTTTTGATGTACATTATTGTCAGGTATGTTAAGTGGTCAGGAGCCTGTTACATAGCCATTAGGCGCCTGTTACATAGCCATTAGGCGCCTGTTACAAAGCCATTAGGCGCCTGTTACATAGCCAAGGCGCCTGTTACATAGCCAAGGTGCCTGTTACATAGCCATTCACCTGTTACATAGCCAAGGTGCCTGTTACATAGCCAAGTCACCTGTTACATTGCCAAGTCGCCTGTTACATAGCCATTAGGCGCCTGTTACATAGCCATTAGGCGCCTGTTACATAGCCAAGTGGCCTGTTACATAGCCAAGTCGCCTGTTACATAGCCATTAGGCGCCTGTTACATAGCCATTAGGCGCCTGTTACATAGCCAAGGTGCCTGTTACATAGCCAAGTCACCTGTTACATTGCCAAGTCGCCTGTTACATAGCCAAGTCGCCTGTTACATAGCCAAGGTGCCTGTTACATAGCCAAGGTGCCTGTTACATAGCCAAGGCGCCTGTTACATAGCCAAGGCGCCTGTTACATAGCCAAGGTGCCTGTTACATAGCCAAGGTGCCTGTTACATAGCCAAGGAGCCTGTTACATAGCCAAGGAGCCTGTTACATAGCCAAGGAGCCTGTTACATAGCCAAGGAGCCTGTTACATAGCCAAGTCGCCTGTTACATAGCCAAGTCGCCTGTTACATAGCCAATGCGCTATCAAGCACTTTTTGGTTGCACTTTTCTACGTCTATGCAACAGCATGCTTCCAGCTAGCAGTGTTTGCTGATAGCATAATGTTTCTTTGGTACGCAATGGTCTGCTAGCAGCAAGCACTCCCGGTAGCATACAAATTGTATTGTATTTGCAGGTGTACGTGAGATGTTACAGAACCATGTGTTTGTTGGTTGTGTTGACCAAGAATTCTCATTGATGCAACATCAGACCAAACTTATGTTAGTGAACACTACAAAGTTGAGGTAAATACTAGTGATGTTACATCGCTTATCGGTTGTATTATACATGTATGGTTGGTAGTTCTGATGCAATGTTACCGATTATTATCAGTTCTAGGATTATATACATGTACATGTATACCGTACTGTTTATCGCAGGCTTAGAATGCGAAGCAAGTACAAATTGATATTTGGAGAAAACAAGAAAAAATGTCCAGTAATAGCCCCATTTTCTGGACCGGAATTCAGCAATCCATTGAAGGCATCTATTACACTTTCAGTAAAAGAAAGATTTTCTGCAAAAACATGTTGTATGTAAGTTTTAAGTTAAATTCAAACAATAAATGAAATTACTATTGTACAGACAGGAATGCATGTAAGCCAATCATTGACCTTTATTCTGTGTCAAAATTTCCATTACAGACACCTTACATTGCCTTTCAGTTCTTAGATTCTTTCGATTTTTCACTTAACAACAACTACATTATTTTAGGGATAAGGAATAGTTGTTCTTAAACAAGCATGCACATGCATCGCAACATGTAGTTCATAACTGATTAATCGATGATGAAAACTTATAATTGACTATAGAATCGGTATCTTCATCTAGTTGATTAATCATGCAATGTTTTCGGGAATTGAACCTGGTCCCCTTCGCTTACAATGGGTGAATACTCTCATGGCTGAGGTATCAGGCTGCCTGCACACTCTCTCACCCATTCTGTAAACAGGTTCAGGTTGTGACACCTATAGACAGATAAATAGAATCTGAGCTGAAGATCTATCTGTATATACTATTGATACAGAGTATAATTGATAGTGCAGTCATGGCTCAATACTCGTTTTTCAATCTATTATATCACATCCTGGTATGAAGCACTGTCTAGTGTTACTGTTTCTTGTCAGCTGGATATATATCAAATTACGAGGGCATTTTAATATTGAATATTTCTTATCCAGAAACTTGATTAATGAATTGTGTCTTTGTAATAGCCATTAGAGGGGAATATGTTTGATTTGTGTCGACTTTTCAATCTGTTTGTTGGTTCATCCCGGCTGTTTGTCTGTCCCAAAAAGTTTGCCAGACTCATAAATCTGATAATTTGTTTTTTTTTACAAAAAAAAATGTAGAAAAAATGTGTGCATTATGTGCAGTCATAATTATGCTATGTCTGATCATTATTAACGTCAAGTGAACAAGTATCTTAGCCATAAAACGTTAGAAAAGCTTGAAAGCGAGTGCATTAAAAAAGAAACATTTTTAAATCACTGCCATCTAATGTAGTGACATTTGAAGTCTCTATAGTGTATTCTTGGATTTCCATGTTGCTTCTTTAAGTACTCGCAAGCTACAGGCAGATCTCCTTTTACTGTTAAATCAGAAATTTCTGAGGTTGAAATTTTGCAAACAAATGTTTTAGCTCAACTTTTAATAGAAAAAAGTCGTCTATTGTCGTCAAGGGATTATTTCTGTATTTGATGTCCGTGTTTGCGTTGATTAAGTTTTTTATCAGGGTATTGTACTCAATGACGAAGAACAATATCCACTTGAAAATCAACATAGTTATTCACCATGACAAGGGGAGGCCATACTGACCAGGACCCTTGTTACTCTTAGAACTTTCTCTCACACATGAGTTGGGGTTGCTATCGAATACTAGAAAGTTGACCATTAGGGTGCTGTGCTTTTGTTTACAAACAAAGATAAAATAAAATTAAAATTTCGAGCCTGGTGAATTTAATAAATCCGTCAGTCAGGTCTCAGACGACAATTTATTTGAGAAAGATTTGTTCTTCTGATCCTGTTCGAAAAATCTGTTTCCATGACAACATGTTTATAATATTATGCATGTTGAAGCCCACACATGGAAGATTGGGTAACCAAATGTGTATCCTCGTTAAATAAAGTCTTTACTTACTTACCTTCTTACTATGTACTTTTCTATCTTTTTCAGTGAAGAGCTCTTTTATCAGCTATTTATATTTGACTTCGGAAATTTTGGACTTCTAAGATTATCGGTATGTATGATTTTTGTTTGCAAACTTTCTGAACTCTCTGTACTTAATATTTCTGGTCCCTCGATACTGCTCAGGACAATATTCAAAATATTATCAATTTTAAAAAGTTATATTGAAGATGGAGTATATCTCTGTCATTTCAATAAACTTGTAATCATCGTGTGTTCCTGATTAGGCTATTATCCTAGATTTACATGCCCTCTCTAGAGTAATTTAGCTTACTGCGAAGATTCCTAATTCACACAAAAATACTATAAATTCATTATTATACAGATGAACATATATAGCTTGTCATATTTGACCTGAACCTGACCTTTATGCATGAATATATTACAAGTTTCTTGAATTAAATATATCAATTTCCACAAGATATATCAATTTTGTGTTTGTTTTACATCTTGAGCGGCCTTGTGATATTCTCCGATTGTGAAAACATACAACCGGCGTTATAAATATAGATGAGGTATTGACTGTTAAATTATGCTAATTTTTAATGAAAGACCAGGTTAGTGTCAAAGTCGTCAAACTGGACTACTTTGTAACAAGTACTAGTAGCTCAAACCAGCAGTATTATCAATGGTATTATAACATTGTAAATTTTTCTCTGGAATTCCATTGGAAATGCGTTTACCAACAGAATCTTAGCTTGAATTCCTAGTGACACTAAGAAAACTAAAATCTGAAAACTCGTTCAGACGAAACAAATAAATTTGGATTCAAGAAGATATTTCCCATTTTGCTAACATTATGTCTTTTGAGACAAAGAAAATAACTGCTGTGGTTCTTGATGCCTTTCATAATGGTTCAAACTCTGTAATGGAAACTCTTTTCATTCTGACAAAAAGTTCTGATTCCAGAGGATTCTGAATTTTCCATTTAGTGTCTGTAGCAAGCCCTTTAATGCACTTACATTAATAAATTCTACTGAAGTGAACTTGTTTCACATTCACTCATCCACCAGGATAATACTCTGTATGCGCCAGTGAGTTATACTACAAAATAAAACAAGACACTGTCTACTACAATAATTGGTCATTGGACTACTGTTCCATAGAGAAATTAAAACACTGCATTATCCAATGTTCCCTTATTATTTGTCTGTGCCGATAGAGTTTCCAGTGTATTTTATATTATATGTGTGTATGATGCATGCATTTATTGGCAGGCATGCGTCTAATTTAACGGTTGGTGTCAATAACACTGTCAGTTTGTCGTTCATGCTTTAAGATATATAATACATATTTAAGATTATCTATTTTGTGGAGCTTAACAAAAACCCATTTTTATGCCCTGGCATCTACTGAAGCTGAAGGCATATATTAATTGTCCTGTCCGTTTGTTTTTTTGTCCGTCCGTCACTTGATCTCTGTCGGATAACATAAGTTAGGGATGTGAAACCATGATGAAATTTGCTTAGTAGGTAACTTATGTGAAAGGGCCCCTTAGAATTCAAAGCGGGACAATTGGGGCCAAAGGCTGATGTACTGTTACTAAAACTAGATACTAAAAATTGAAACTAACAAGACTTCCACCATTGCATAAGCGTTTACTGAGCGCAAAATGCAAATGTTTTTGGATTATTATGTGGTTTTTGTGGTTTTGGTAGATAAATCATTTCGATGGAACCTTAATTTGTGCATTTGCATTTGAGATAATAAATAAAAGGGTCAAAATTATTGTTCGATGGGATTTGATTTAGTTATTGATGGTGAACCACGAAATCCACGAAATTTTATCTGCCACAAAAATTAATAATTTTACACTATATAATATATTTTATCCAATCAGAAGCCAGCACCAATATTTGACCTTGCCATGATGGCACTTGACCTTGAAGAGTCAGGTTGGAGAGCAGCAGACGGACCAAAAGAAGACTTGGCAAACTATATAGTAAACTTTCTGAAGTCCAAAGCAGATATGTTACTGGATTATTTCTCTATAGAGATAGATCAGGTAGGTGGACTCTCTCAGTTAATCCTTTCTGATTGGTATGTCTATAATTAGCATTCTGGGAAGCACCTTTCTGATTGGCTAGTCTATAAATAACATTAAGGGAAGCACCTTTCTGATTAGCTTGTCTATAAATAACATCCAGGGATGTACCTTTCTGATTCATTGGTTAATTAATATCATTCAGAGTCACCTTTCTGATTAGCTAATCTATAAATTATTTTCAGCGAAGCACCTTTCTGAATGGTTAATCCTTAAAAAACATCCAAGGAGGCCACTTTCTGATTGGCTCTCGTCTATAAATAACATTCAGAGAAGAACCTTTCTGATTGGCTAATCTATAAATAACATCCAGAGCAGCACCTTTCTGATTGGCTAGTTTATAAATAACATCCAGTGAAGCACCTTTCTGATTGGTTGGTTATGAACTAGCATTCAGGGAAGCACCTTTCTGATAGGCTATTATTTAAATAATATTCTGGAAGCACCTTTCTGATTTGTTAGTTTTTCAATAACATTTCGAGAATCACCTTTCTGATTGGCTAATCTATAACTTACATTCAGGGAAACACCTTTTTGAAAGTCCAGTCCATGGAATGTTCATCAGCATGTAAAGTGCATGGATTCCATTGAGTTGTGTCCCTTGTCGAAAATCATGGTTTGCATTGAATTTGAATATTCCTTGTTTTAAATATTTGAAACGGTCTGCCATGGATTTGTAAATGAGATTTTATGGTACAAGGATATTAACCAGATTATCATTCGATTTGCATACATTAATATCTTAATTTAACTTACGATGTCTTGTCTATTTTAAAACTCTGTTGTATATACTTTCAGCAGAAGACTTTATCGAATACACCCAAAGTTAAATGAAAACACATATTTAAAGGCCCAATAAGGCTCAACAAGTTACTCATGAGAAGAACCTTGTTATATATTAATAAAATAAATGTTGAGCATAGCCTTTATTTGTCAGCTTTCTGCTGAAACATGCCACCCGGATTTGAACCCATGTCGCCGTGTTTGCAGCATGCATGCTAACCACTGAGCTTTGGAGAAACATGGTCTGGGTCAGGTTACTATCTCTGCATTTTAATCAATAAAGTTTATGTATAATTTCAGGATGGCAAGTTGCATACATTACCCCTCGTTCTAGACAACTATATACCAGATATGGATGGACTGCCAATGTTGATGTTGCGTCTTGCTACAGAGGTAGAGTTACTTGATTATTTATAGAAATATAAGATTATTTAATAGAAATATGTAGAGGATCATGAGTTGTCAATTGATGTATTAAAACTTTGTCAAAAGAACCCTGAAAATTGTATTAAATTTTATATGAAACAGACACGATCCCTAAAAATGTCATTTGGCTTAGTGTGAAACATTTTTTACCCACCCACTTATTTTGTAATATAATATTTCTTCAGATCGTAAACTGTGATTTCTTATATCTTAGTATTTATTACTTTATGTTTTTTTTTCCTAACACCTTTTGTACATGATCAAAACTGTTATATTGGACATAATTTGATACAATTATTGTTTATGTTTTTAAGACACATAATGCACTATGGCAGAGAATATGGTTATCATAGTACTAGTACAAGGACATGTTTTATCTGCTGCCAAACTGTTGCCATGTGCAGCATAATTTGTTCAAATTCATTCAATAAAGTTTGAAAGAAATATCATGGTTTTCAAAACATGGTGGTAATATGGCTACAAGTTAAGGCTATGTCTATGATGTCTACCATCTTTCATTTAAAAATTGAAGACCTATATATGAATTGCTGTTGGAGAATATCATATCGTTTTGAAATATGACGATCCACAAAATAGTTGCATGTTAAACAGAACAACCTTTGTAGAGCCAGACCTTTTGTGAGCTGGTATATTAGGTGTTGTTTATAGGTTGGTGCCCTATAAAGGTTAAATTTATAGTAAAATAAGCTTATGGAAATTTTGTCAATGTTGTTATCTACAAAAGGCCGCTCTGGAGTGGTTATACTGTAAATCATATTGTTAGGTTAGCGAATCAGTATAACACAAATATAGTATCGAATAGAAGAACAATATTCTATAAACAGAGAAATATCTATAAGCAGATTTACCATACAGTGATTTGCCAGTCTTTGATTCCACACTTCAAATATCAAGATGCTGTGTGTAGCTTGTGTCCTCTTTCATAGCGCTAGATATTATTTATTGCAGGCAGACTTATTGTCTATTGGGGAAATTCATTTGTTTAACGGCATCAATTGCTTGGGTCAATTTTACTGTTATGGCGCAGATTGTATGGAAATGTATTTGTTTGCTTAGTCTTCTTAATAAGTCATTCTTAGAAACAAGAGGGGCAATACTAGCGAGACCTTGTCTTATTAAAGACAAGAGGGCCAATATTGGTGAGACATTGTCTGTCTACATCTTATAATTTAAGGACCTGATAGACATACTGTGCATGCATCATCCTCCAGTCACATATTTCATACCTGCCAAGCTAGTTGAATCTAAAACATGAGTGATAAAGCAAAACATGTCACAAGATGCACTTAAATGTGATTTAAAGGGGATTTAGATGCATGACAAGGAATGTATTCATTCTAGTGGTTATAAATATGGGACAGAATGTCATAAAATGTATCGTTGATCATAGTTAAGTGAACTTGGAAAACCAGAAATTAAGAAGCAAATAGGAATAACTCCACTTTAATAGGAGTACTTGGCAGGTAAGTAAGTTCAGACTGTTTAGGTCATATAGGAACATATCAAATGGTCAAAGATTCCATAATAGGTTTTGTTTGTATGATATTTTACATATTCAGTCATGATTTCAGGTGAACTGGGATGAAGAACAAACATGTTTTCAAACATTCTCACAAGAACTGAGTAGTTTCTATGCTGTCAAGAAAAGATTATTTCTACAATCAGAAGCTGATGATAAGGTAATAGCTGCAACCAATGTATAATGGTCATAGTACACTGGATCATACTCTTTCTTGAAAATTTAGCAAAAATGTTGATTTTCCTCCACATGTGCAGCAGTTGCGGTTTCTTAGCAAAATATACACCCTTAGTCATTTAGCAAATTAGCATTGATGATTTTCTAATAAGCAATTTAAAATCATAGTCTAGCATACATGTATTTTAAAATGGCCTCACTATGAAGCAAAACTAAATCCAAATTTTAAATGTTGACACTATTATGTTCATGTTTATTTACCACAAAGAGACAAAATCATACAAATTTTAACTTGGTAAATGTTTGGAAGAAATGCCTTGAAAATACCAATTCAACCTTGAAAAAACCTTGAATAGCCCTTGAATTCAGTTATGAGAATTGTGTATGAACCATGCACAGACTACTTTTTCGCATTCACTAGCTATATTAAAATTGATACAGAGCCTGGGTCATGCTGGCATGAAGTATAACCCTTTGATATGTTTTCATTAAATGGACGCCTGCTTGAACTTGTTAGCTATTAAAAACCTATTACATTTATAAATGAGACCAGCTTGCTAGTAGTTTAAAATAATCTATCATTTACAAATGCATATTACACAAATAATAGTAAATTGCCTGCATTGCTGAAAATGGCGGTACCTTAATGAAAACTTCATTCCCCATAATATTAATATGTTCCTGCATAATTCATGATACTGTGAAAAAAAAATTTGTATGGGTATTAAATTTCGTTGAATATGTTAAAATGCTTGAAATTTGATGGTTTATTGCTTAAAATTTGATGGTTTCTTCAATTTGTGGATTTCAAATATTGATAGAAAATTATCTAGTTTACATATGCTTGAGGTCCATTATTTGATGGGGTTTGATTAAGGCAGTCAGTTACATCCGCAAAATTAATGAAAATGAATCCACTGCAATATTGATTCTTTTATACTATAAAATTTCAGATGGACCCCAAGGATAAATCGTCATGGAGATGGACTGTGGAGCATGTCATATTTCCAGCTTTACGCAATTACCTATATCCACCCAAACCTATGGCTGAAGATTCCAGTGTTTTACAGATTGCAAACCTACCAGATTTGTATAAAGTATTTGAAAGATGCTGACAAAACTTTGTTTTACCCCCTCCACAAAACAAATTTTGAACGAGTACCCTCGAATAACCATCCCGGGGGCATGTATGGGAGTGTTAATTCGGGTAATTACAGTATATAGAAGATATAGTGAGGTTTTTTACGTTTGTTAAACATGTTTGTGAATTTGTCTGTCATTTGAAAGATGTTGAAAACTTCTACATTTACATTTGTTATATGTTTATGAATGTGTCAGTTATTGGTTAATATTATGCTTATGAAAAACTGTTACTACATATTAAAAGATACTTGTTGCTTGTTCTTATTCACCCTGTACACTGAAAAGCAACCAGTCAAACATTTGTTTGGATATAAAGAATACAAAAAGGATTTCAATAAAACTTCACATGAAGAGTATGTAACAAAAAGATGACAGGGAAGGCATGAACCTAACTTAACACAGTCAAGAACCGAAATTTTTTTTTATAAAAGCATCACAAAACACCATTGCACAGCACAATGCCTAGAAAATAAACCTGGCCGCTGAAAGTCCATGTCCCAGCTTTTGAAAGACAGAAATACATGGTTTCAGCTATAAAAAGCTTAATGAACTACTTTCAGCTCAAAACTGTCAAATAACGAAGCCTAATTGTACATATTTTCAGGACTTTTTGGTTGGATGATTATTTTCCAATTATATAATGGTCCGTTGTGGGAGACATATAATGGCCCTTTGAGGGAGATCATTTTGTTTTAGTTAAATAAAGTAAACAAATAAATATCTAACTTTAATTGCAATGAGCTGCATTAAAAATCTAGAGTCCTTAGTTGCCATTCTTTAGTAATACATCAACACTTGTGTGTTTTAAGTTTAATTATATATGCATAGCTATTAACTATGATACTGGTTTTGTTCTGAGGTCAGTGAAGTTTATAAATTAATATTTAATTATTTATGATTTGAAACTTTACCTGACATAAATCTTTTCTTTATGCTGCACTGAACATATTATTGTCTGGCTGGTTTTTGTGCAGTGTTTATGCCACGTTTGGGAAATTGTGTCATTTAGAAGTATTGCTTTTATTATGTTTGTATGAGGAAAACGCAAAAACATAACATAATTTATAGTTTATTTGCATGGACTGCAGCACAGTAAATAAAACCAAACAAATAAAACGAACAGAATAAGCAATTAGTGGTGAAAACATATACGAAAATAGCAGATAAAAATAATCGAGTTTTGAGATTTCTGTAATTTGAACCATTTTCCATGATCTTTAATTGAGCCAGGGTAATCAGAAACTGATAAATTACTTTCCAATGCTTTTACATGACATATTTTGTATGTAATCAATTGCTGTCTTTCGTATTGGAAGACTAAACAGTTAATATAAGATTACAGCAGAACGCAGAAGACATCTATATTTTCACTGTGGAATATGGTGTGATTAGTTAAAAGTATATCTGTAAGATATTGTCAATCATTAAATTTTGCTCCCTGTCTGGTCTCGTGGATGTAACATGTTCGAGATCTAGAACTTACCTGACACATGTTCTCACTTGATAAACTCTGTAAATTGAGCACTAGTAAGTAAGTAAAGACTTTATTTAACGAGGCTATAAATATGGTTACCCAATCTTCCATGTGGGACTCAATGACTACCTTACTTGTCACACCAGGAGTAACAACATGAAGAGGCTAACACCGCCTTAGCTCGGATTACTGCTGCAAAGACGAATTATCGAGAGCTAGGCAATGACCGGTATTAGGGGATCAAAGGTAGTAAAATTCGATTCTTACCAGACTACCCTATAAAACATAGCCCTTACCAAAATCGTCTCAAAAAGGTAAGATTTGTGCATGAGAACATGTTGTCATTAGAACTGTCAATGTACGACCTGTACAATATAAATTTCCGAAATAAGCTTTTGATGTCATGGAACACGTGAGAATATAATATTGGGGTGCTGGAATTTTCATCTTGTGCTCATCGGGTGAAGCATACAAACAAGGAAGCATATACTGTATCAACTACAAGGCAGTTCTTAGTCCATGACATGATCATGCAGACAACCAAATATGTAGATGAGTCACAAGAGAATGAGTGTGTACATACATGTACTTCAATATTTGACTCGGGTATCGGACACCTGCAATAGCAATAGCCAATGCTCGATATGTATCACTATATATCGCTGGCTTATAATGTGAAAGTCGTAACTTAAAAATCAATATTTTGAGATAGTAAGACACCTGTCTGACAATCAATTCACTCTTTACGTAAGTAAAACAAGCTTTTTCAACTTCAGTTAGGTCAACATAACAAGCACCGATTTTCATGAAGCTCACAATAAGCGCCTTATAATGTCGAATTCAAATATGCACTGTTGTTGTAAATAGCACATTTTCATTCTAAGTCAGCGATACGTAACCTGATCCATGTATTCAATAATAAACCAACACTCATTCGATATCCTCTGAACTGTATATATGACCCGTTTGCCTGATTTCGGAAGATTTGTTCTGTGTAATGAATTCCATCACGACTTTGCACCGTACCAAGCAGACAGATAAATTGGTGTATTTAATTAACCAGATGTAGTACGAGGGGTGTTCGAAAAGTAATGCAAACAGCTATTGCCTTGAAAAAGTCTCCAGCCAAGTTGAAATGCTGCCTTTTTCTTGTCCGATTTCCTCATACCTTTTTTTGCCAGTTGTCAATCCTAACATCTTAAGATATATTAAAAGTATAAATCATCATGTGGCTTTAAGTCAAGTGGAAATTCAAGCTCATGCAGATCTTGTTGTTTATAAGCCTTCACCAACACCTTAAAACGATATAAACAAATCGGACAGAGATCGCATTACTTAACACACAAACAATTCGGCCAAGTGATCACTGCTCTTGGATAATGTCAATTGGTCAAGTTGTTGATCAAACTTTCATGGCTACTTGTTCAAACAGCTTTTTTGTAGCAACAAATCACTAAAAAGCTAAAAAGATAGGAAGAAATCAGACAGGGAAGGCAGCACTCAACTTTACCAGCCATGCTCCGGAGAAAACACAAACAACACCACATAACACAAGTAAATAAACTGCATAATGCACAAAGACTTTCATTGTGAGGTTTTTGGTACAGACTGACGAAAATTATTTCCTCATATTTTTATCGAAAACACTTGCCTGCTAAAGAATATTTATACAACGAGCCATGCATATTGATAATAATATATGATGGCCTTATCAGGATGTTTCCAGCCTGACAGTATTGGTTCACTGATTGCTGCTTGAATGGTAGTCTATGGACGCATCTGTCTGACTGCCAATGGTGAGTGATTGGCTTTTATTGGCTTTGGAAATAAAAACAAAATCTGTAATAATTTTGGCATTGTGTGCTGATGAGCATGCATCAGATAAATGTTGGGGTTCCTGCAGGTTCAACCGAGCTCAATGCACTTGCACTTATTATTTCCCCCATAAAAAGTAGGGGAGACAGATTTATTTTGTGTAAATGCCTGGATGAATGGCTCGTTTCTTTGTTTGTTTTCCTTAAATATTTGGTCTGACTTCAATGGGTCAAAAGCCCATCTAGTGGAATTGGTGGTTAGCTTTTTAATAAATGTGGGTCATTTTATATAGATCAGTGGTGAGTGATTGGCTTTTATTGGCTTTGGAAATAAAAACGAAATCTGTAAGACTTTTGGCATTGTGTGCTTATAAGCATTGGCTTTTATTGGCTAGGAAATAAAAACGAAACAGTAGGCCAGCAACCAGCTTGTTAAAGGGTGTACTTTTGTGATCATCCGTCATTAATTTGCTTGCATGCACTCTAGAGACAACAGTGTTGATTCAATATTCGTGAAATTTAGCAAAATGTTGTTCTCTGTGAAATTTAGACAAAGTTCAAAACTTGGCCATGTTGGGTCATAAACTAGGTCATTAGGTCAAATCTTTGAAACACCTTGTGTTTTGATCCAATATTTATGAAGCTAGGTCAAAATGTTGTTCTCTATGAAATCCATAAGTTCACAATTGTGTCACTAGGTCAAATCTTAGAACAAAACATTGATCACTATAGAGGCCAGTGAGTTTAGATCCAATCTTTATGAAACTTGTCTTTAAGAAGTTGTTAATGATTTCTTATGTCACCATAGGTGCAGTCAATGACAGGTGAGCGACCAAGAACCCTTTGGACCCTCTTGTTGTTTAGATTGAATAATATAAACATTAAGTGACATCCAGAGGAGTATTTATCATGTTCAATGTACTTTTAAGGGCATTTTTTGTCTTTTATGTATGTTATATTATGAATTTATGATATATTAATTGAGTGTTGATATAATATTGAACTTATAAAACTGATATAATTTATGACTTAATTCAACCAATTTAATTAAAAATTATATATTAAATCAACACTTCTAAATTTGTTGTACCCAAGGGTACATCGTGCGTCAATGTATAATCGTGTATTCTGAGTCATAGTTGGGTAAATTTCTAGGAAACATCATAATACGCTGACTGTTTTGAATTCTGCGAAACTTTACCTGACTCATTAAATTGGTACCAAGCCTTACTATTGCATGTATCAGCTGCATTTTTGCGCCGATCAATTTTCACTAAATTATTTCTCTATGCGTTATATATAAATTCCCTTTTTGTGACAATAATTACAACGTTATAATACGGAGATATGTCGCCATTGACAACATCAACAACATTGAAAATCTCCCCAATGACAGTGATGTCAGAAAATGCTTCATCAGCTGTCAGTATAAATATTCTACAAATATCAATTGTATAGAAATTTGAATAATTCAGTTCTCTTTTAATGTGGCAAATTAAAACACAAGTTTTACTAGCACTGTGTGTGTCAAACAGAAAAACAACTTGTCATGGAAAATGCTTTCAGTTTTTCAAATCATGAATTTTTCATTATTGCCTGATTTATATTGACTTCAATGTGTGGAATTAATTCTTTTGTTTAATATTTGCTTAATATTGCCATTATTTCGTATTGGTGTTGATTGATGGTTATTAGTTATTCATATGAAAGACTATTTAAAGCAGTTTCAAACAAAACAAGTTTTTTTACACAAATAAATACATTATTTCTGGGTCAATGGTGTCGTACAACTTGCACTTTCTGCTCGATCATGTGTGAGGCCAGTTATTTGTATTGAGTTTGATCATGGATGTGTTTCACAAATATATTGACAAGGTTAGCTTTTGGTGATTGGTCGGTTTCGTCCAAACATTTTGACCTGTATCTCAATGATATTATGTTGCATGAGTAAAGCCCGAACATGTCTCATTAAAATGTGTCAAAGATTAAAACTTGTTTTTAGTTTTTTGTTGATATATTTTTACTTGCTGTTAGTCAAAATGTCACATGACATGTCAACCCTGCCTCTCTTTGCCAAATTGTAAGAAACTTTGGCTGTAGATAAGATTGATACTTGTTTACCTTCAGATTCCTTCACGCTAAAGTAATTCCTTGAATAATATGGCCTCCAATTAGGCCGGGACTTTATATTGACTTTATTTGGTAGTCTTATGTATATAGATTGGCGGAGGTATTCTATATGCAATTCTGTTATTGATAAAATGCATAACATGCAAATATCAGAGTCTGCAATCAGCTAGCCAAACTATGGCTTATCGTATATTGTTCATATACTGTAAAATCATTAATATTCTAGGATTTAATTTCCCTTGGCTTTCGTTGGTGGTCTCAATTCAAATTAAATCCCCATGCATATTGATAATTTCTATTGTATATGACTTAGTGGATAAGAAATCATTGTAGTTATGTCCCATCAAAATGGTATTTTTTTCAAAATCACAAAATTTCGTCCCATAGAAATTAAATGATTTTACAGTATCATATATTGTCCATATATTTTTTAAAGGCAGTATGTATTTGTGGTATCGGCAAAATGTCCTAAATCAGCATAAACTAGAAACGGATGACAAACCAGATCTAATACTGTAAAATCATTAAATAGCATCCTATCAAAATAGTATTTTTTACCAAATCCACCGAATTTCATCCCATCGAAATTAGATGATTTTACAGTAAGACATGCATTTACACCACTATGCTGATTTAGCGTATACTGGAATCCAACCAGATTTGATATATTAGATACTGGAGGCTACAAATGAAACACTGGTCTAACTTGAAAGCTCAGAGTTTGATATTACACATTTTGATTAAATACTGTACGCAGTTTGTTTGTACAATTATGTCGGCAAGCTGATGAAAATGTTCACTCCAGATCGAAAACTGGTAGTTATGATGTAAGATGTTTACCCTTGCCTGCTGTAATATTATAGGAAGGTGTTTAATATGGTACAGGAATTTGTTGGATTGTTTGTATAACTTTAGAACTGGAGCCTGAGAATTTGGTCTCGTTAATAAATTAATCATAAAATAATGTAACTACTAACCCTCCGTATTAGCTTTTACCCAGGGGTTTATTGTTTAGACATTGTCTGCATGATGTTATTGTGATAAATTGTGATAAACGATGGTTGGATAGAATCAGTTTTTTCTTCAGATCAAAATATGTTTTTATAAGCTAATTAATGCATGAAGGAAATGTTGTTGAAAGAATGGATTTGTAGACACTGCGTGAGGTCATAGATTGCCCTCTAGAGAGCTGCTGACTGTCGGTGCTAATCTTTAGTAAATACAAGGGATGGCAACGAGTACTAAACCCGGTACTCGAGTACTCGTTCATTCTTCCGATCGAGTACTCGGGTACTCGGAAAACAATAAATGTCCATGATATTTGGGAATAGAAATGTTGTTCTGCAAACGTGCGTGTTCAACTTCAAATAAAACAGCACGTTTGCCTGTCCGTTCGGTTCAGTTGTTGATCAAATCTAGATCGGTAGAAGAACTATGAAACAATAACAATAATAAAAAGGTATAACAAAAACCAATACAGTGTAAAATCAATAGAAGTTTTAATAAAAAACGCTAGAAAATCAAACAACGAAGGGGAACTACTCTTATCAACCGGTGACATAATATTCACAAAGCGTGACCAATTCACAGAGTAATCGCTCGTTCATATACGCGCGAGAACGATTTAAATTTAAAGTAATACTATTTTTTATTTCTTAATCGATTCATTGGATTGTCACTCCCAATAAACAATAACTACCAATTAAAAATTGATGACATTAAAAATTGATGACAATTACTCGGGTTGATGGAATGGAAAGAACACTTAGCTACATGTCATAAACTACATTTGTAACTAACAGACGATGATTGACAGGTCTGTGTTTTGATAACACTTGCAATTAGCAACCACATGGTGGTCATTAAGGATTGATGACACGTTGTTAATTGTAATTTTACTTGACCAGATAACAATTGGACACCTTCTGTATTACACAGGATTAACAGTTTTTTTGGAATACTCGAATACTGATTTTGCTATTCGATAATCAGACGTTTGAAGGAGTACTCGAGTATTCGGGTACTCGTTGCCATCCCTAGTAAATACTAGGGGTGTAACGGTACGCTCACCTCACGATATGATACATACCGTCATAAATTTCTAACGGTTCGGTATATTTGGGTATGATACAATATTCTCTAACAGCCGCTTTGATACTTCAATTTTTAAGTAATAATAAATTTGTTGCTTCTATAACAGCAATTATTACGTGCCTATCAACTATTGAAGTGAATTAAGACAATATGAAGCATATCTCAATACAATTAAAACGAGTGATACATGGTAATTATACATACTCAGAAGGCTGTCAGGTGTTTTCATTGTCTAAATATTACTTTGCTCATAAAAAAGGTTATACCGAACCGTACCGAAATTTAGAAGTCCTGTATCCTAAACCGTGTGGGACTGAAGTCCGCGGTTTTTTGCCTATACCGCGGTATACCGTTACAGCCCTAGCAAATACCCTAAGATTACGGCTCTGAATAAAAGCTTTGATGTACATTATTGTCAGGTATGTTAAGCGGTCAGGAGCCTGTTACATAGCCAAGTCGCCTGTTACATAGCCAAGTCGCCTATTACATAGCCAAGTCGCCTGTTACATAGCCAAGTCGCCTGTTACATAGCCAATGTGCCTGTTACATAGCCTAGGCGCCTGTTACATAGCCAAGGTGCCTGTTACATAGCCAAGGTGCCTGTTACATAGCCTAGGCGCCTGTTACATAGCCAAGGCGCCTGTTACATAGCCAAGGTGCCTGTTACATAGCCAAGGTGCCTGTTACATAGCCAAGGCGCCTGTTACATAGCCAAGGAGCCTGTTACATAGCCAAGGCGCCTGTTACATAGCCAAGGTGCCTGTTACATAGCCAAGGTGCCTGTTACATAGCCAAGGTGCCTGTTACATAGCCAAGGCGCTATCAAACACTTTTCGGTAGAGCCTTTCCACGTCTATGCAACAACATGCTTCCAGCTAGCAGTGTTTGCTGATAGCATAATGTTTCTTTGGTACGCAATGGTCTGCTAACAGCAAGCACTCCCGGTAGCATATACATTGTATTGTATTTGCAGGTGTACGTGAGATGTTACAGAACCATGTGTTTGTTGGTTGTGTGGACCAAGAATTCTCATTGATGCAACATCAGACCAAACTTATGTTAGTGAACACTACAAAGTTGAGGTAAATACTAGTGATGTTACATTGGTTGGAAATCATAATCGATTATCGCTTGTATATGGTTGGTAGTTCTGATGCTATGTTACCAATTATTATCAGTTCTAGGATTATATACAGTTTACATATAGGCCAATTTTTTAAGGAACATATATACATGTATACCGTACTGTTTATCGCTGGCTTAGAATGCGAAGTAAGTACAAATCGATATTTGGAGAAAACAAGAAACAATGTCCTGAACCAGTAATATCCCAATTTTCTGGACCGGAATTCAGCAATCCATTGAAGGCATTTACACTTTCAGTACAAGAAAAATGTTCAGTAAAACCAAGTTGTATGCAAGTTTTAAGTTAAATTCAAACAATAAATGAAATAACTATTGTACAGACAGGAATGCATGGAAAACCTTTGCAGCAATGCATGTAACCCATTTATTGACCTTTATACTGTGTCAATATTTCCATTACAGACACCTTACATTGCCTTTCAGTTCGTTGATTCTTTCGATATTTCACTTAACACATACTATAATATTTATGGATATGGAATGAGTGTTTTTAAACTAGCATGCACATGCATGCTGTTCATAACATATTACCGTAACCGATTATGAAAACTTATAATTGATTATCGAATCATTATCTTCTACCAGTTGATTAATCATGCAATTTTTCCGGGACTTGAACCTGGTCCCTTTGCTTGCAGACTATAGCTCTCTCGACTGAGCTATCCAGGGGCCTGCACACTACCTCACCCATTCTGTGAACAGGTTCAGACTGTGACACCTATAGACAGATAAATAGAATATGTGCTGAAGATCTTTCTGTATATACTATGGATACAGAGTATAATTGATAGTGCAGTCACGGCTCAATACTGGTTTTCAATCTATTATATCACATCCTGATATGAAGCACTGTCTAGTGTTACTGTTACTTGTCACGCTGGATATATATCAAATTACGAGGGCATTTTTATATTGAATATTTCTTATCCAGAAACTTGATTAATGAATTGTGTCTTTGTAATAGCCATTAAAGGAGATATGGCCGATTTGTGTCGACTTTTCAATCTGTTTATTGGTTCATTACGTCTGTTTGTCTGTCCCCAAAATTTGCCACATTCATAAATCTAATAATTTAGATTTTTACCACAAAATGTAGAAAAATATGTGTGCATTGTGTGCAGTCATAATTATGCTATGTCTGATCAGTATTGACATCAAGTGAACAAGTATCTTAGCCATTAAATGTTAGAAAAGTTTGTAAGCAAATGCATTAAAAACATATTTAAAGCACTGACATCTAATATAGTGACATTTGAAGTATTTATAGTGTACTCTTGGATTTAGATGTTGCTTCTTTAAGTACTTTGTTTACTGTTAAATCAGAAATTTCTGCGAGTTTAAATATTACAACTTTTCAAAGAATAAAGTCAAGCTATTTTCATGAAGGGATTGTGTATTTAGTTTTTTGTCAGGATATCCACTTGAAAATCAACATAGTTAGTCACCATTACAAGGGGAGGCCATTCTGACCAGGTCCTATATTTATGAGTTATCTGCCCTTGTTACCCTTAGAATTTTCACTCACTCAGGAGTAAGGGTGCTATCAAGTATCCAAAAAGTTGAGTGCCAAAGGCAGTGCTGTTGTTTACAAACAACAAAATAATAAAAATAGATAAAATAATAATGTCAAACCTGTTGAATATATTGATTCCGTCAGTCAGAACTCAGACCATATTTTATTTGCGAAAGATGTGTTCTTCTGATCCTGTTCATAAAATCTGTTTCCATGACAACATGTTTATAATATATTATGCACTTTTCCATCTTTTTCAGTGAAGAGCTCTTTTATCAGCTATTTATATTTGACTTTGGAAATTTTGGACTTCTAAGATTATCGGTATGTATGATTTGTACATGCAAACTTTCTTAACTCTCTGTATTAATTATTTTCAGTCACTCGTTACTTTTCAGGATAAGATTCCAAATATTATCAATTTTAAAAAGTTATATTGAAGATGGAGTATATGTCTGTCATTTCTATAAGCTTGTAATCATCGTGTGTTCCTGATTAGGCTATTATCTGAGATTTACATGCCCTCTCTAGAGTAATTAGACTTACTGCTCAGATTCCTAATTTACACAAAAATACTTTAACTTCATTATTATACAGATGAACATAAATAGTTCGGTACATTTGACCTGATCCTGACCTTTATGCATGAATAATATTACAAGTTTCTTGCATTGAATATATCAATTTCCACAAGATATATCAATTTTGTGTTTGTTTTACATCTTGAGCGGCCTTGTGATACTCTCCGATTGTGAAAACATGCAACTGGCGTTATAAATATCTATAGAAGAGGTATTGACTGTTAAAGTATGCTTATTTTAAATGAAAGATCAGGTTAGTGTCAAAGTCGTCAAGCAATACTACTTTGAAACAAGTACTAGTAGCCCAAAGCAGTGGTATTACTTTTCTCTGGAACTCCATTGGAAATGCGTTTACCAATAGAATCTTAGCTTGAATTCCAAGTGACACTAAGAATACTAAAATCTGAAAACTCGTTCAGACGAAACAAATAAATTTGGATTCAAGAAGATATTTTCCATTTTGCTAACATTATTTCTTTTGAGACAAAGAAAATAACTGCTTATTAAAATAACTGGTTCTTTATGCCTTTCATAATGGTTGAAACTCTGTAATGGAAACTGTTTTCATACTGACAAAAAGTTCTGATTCCAGAGGATTCTGAATTTTCCATTTAGTGTCTGTAGCAAGCCCTTTAATGCACTTACATTAGTAAATTCTACTGAAGTGAACTTTTTTCACATTCACTCAACCACCAGGATAATACTCTGTATGCACCAGTGAGTTATACTTCAAAATAAAACAAGAAACTGTCTACTTCAATAATTGGTCATTGGACTACTGTTCCATAGAGAAATTAAAACAATGTATCATCCAATGTTCCCTTATTACTTGTCTGTGCCCGTAGATATTCAAATGTATTTTATATTATTTGTGTCTATGATGCCTGCATTTATTGGCAGGCATGCGTCTAATTTAACGATTGGTGACAATAACACTGTCAGTTTGTCTCTTCATGCTTTAAGATATATAATACATATTTAAGATTATCTATTTTGTGGAGCTGAACAAAAACCTATCTTTTATGCCCGGCATCTACTGAAGCTGGAGGCATATAATGATTGCCCTGTCATTTGTTTTTTTCGTCCATCCGTCACTTGATCTGGTTGGATAACATAAGTTAGGAATGTGATGCCATGATGAAATTTGCTGTGTAGGTAACTCAGGTGCAAGGGCCCCTTAAAGCAGGGCGATTGGGGTCAAATGCAGGCTAATGCACTGTTACTAAAACTAGTTTCTAAATATTGAAATTGACAAGACTTCCACCATGGCATAAGCGTTTACTGAGCGCAAAATGCAAATGTATTTGGATTATTTTGTGATGTTCGTCCTCCTGGCCAATTGCATTTTTTATTTCGCATACAAACAACATCCAATACTGTTTTTAAAACTACTTAACTTGATGTGTTGAAATGTGGTTTTGGTAAAAAATATCATTTTGATTGAACATTAATTTGTGCATTTGCATTTGAGATAATCAATAAAAGGGTCAAAATTATTGTTCGATGGGATTGGATTTAGTTGTTGATGGTGAATCACGAAATCCACAAATTTTTATCTCCGACAAAAATAAATGTTTTTACAGTATTTCATCGATTTTATCTAATCAGGAGCCTGCACCAATATTTGACCTTGCCATGATGGCACTTGACCTTGAAGAGTCAGGTTGGAGAGCAGCAGACGGACCAAAAGAAGACTTGGCAAACTATATAGTAAACTTTCTGAAGTCCAAAGCAGATATGTTACTGGATTATTTCTCTATAGAGATAGATCAGGTAGGTGGACTCTCTCAGGTAATCCTTTCTGATTGGTTAGTCTATACATAACATCCAGGGAAGCACCTTTCTGATTGGCTAGTCTATAAATAGCATTCAGGGAAGCCCCTTTCTGATTGGCCAGTCTATAAATAGCATTCAGGGAAGCCCCTTTCTGATTGGCTATTCTTTAAATAACATTCTGGAAGCACCTTTAGGATTGGTTAGTTTTTCAAAAACATTTAGTGAAGCATTTTTCTGATTGGTTGGTTATTAAACAGCATTTAGAGAATCACCTTTCTGATTAGTTAATCTATAAATACCATTCAGGGAAGCACATTTCTGAGTGATAAGTCTATAAATAACATCCAGAGAAGTACCTTTCTGATTGGCTTATCTATTATAAATAACTTTCAGGGTATCACCTTTTTGATAGGCCAGTCCAATTGAAAAGAATAAATGGAATATCTAATCTCTTAACATTTTGTGTTATACGAGGGTTGTTCATTTAATTCCCGGACGATCGCCATAGCGCTTGATTAGAACATGCGATTGTCGTAAAATTTCGTTTCATAAGACTTAGTCACCAACTTGATTATTTGACAAAACATGAAATAATTTTATCCAATCGAACACAAACTATGGTTACTATAGTAACCACACAAACGACTACCCGGCCCAACCCAATTTTGTAGTGGTGTGTAGTTTGTTAATTAGGTAGAGGTAGTGGTATCATCGCATATTTTAAGCAGAAAACATCAGCCAACAATATGTATGTATCTATGTCGTGTAATACAACATTTGATGTCAATTCCGTGTAGCCATTTGCGTTCTAATGACGAAGATCAAAATCTGTCTAAAATCAAGATGTTTTACATTGAATTTAAATATTGTATGCTTTTTAAAAATATTTGAAATAGTTTTGGATTAGTGCATGAGATGTTTTGGTGCAAAGATATTAACCTGATCCTCCAAATCTCCGTAATTTACTCCATGTACATGTTTATTAAAGTTTATGTATAACTTCAGGATGGCAAGCTGCATACATTACCCCTCGTTCTAGACAACTATATACCAGATCTGGATGGACTACCAATGTTGATGTTGCGTCTTGCTACAGAGGTACAGTTAATTGATTATTTATAGAAATATATTGAGGATCATGAGTTGTAAATTGATATATTTAAAACTTATGTCAAAAGAACCCTGAAAACTTTATTAAATTTTATACAAAACAAACGCGATCCCAAAAACGGTCATTTGGCTTAAATAAAAATGTTTTTTCCCCATCAACTTATTTTGTAATGTGATATTTCTTCAGATCGTAAACTGGGATTTTGATTAGTATTTTTTACTTTACATGCATCAAAATGATCAAAACATAATTCAGATAATTTGATACAATTATTGTTCATGTTTTTAAGACACATAATGTATGGCAGAGAATATGTTTATCATAGTACTAGTACAGGGACATGTTTTATTTGCTGCCAAACTGTTGCCGAGTGCAGCCTAATTTGTTAAAATTCATATAATAAAGTTTGAAAGAAACACCATGGTTTGCAAAACTTGGTAGTAATATGGAAAGAAATTAAGTCAACGTCTATGATGTCTACCATCTTTTGTTTAAAAATTGATGACCTATTAATATAATATATGAATTGCTGTTGGAGAATATTATATTGTTTTGAAATATGACGATCCGCAAAATAATCTCTTGGTTAGCAGTCCAACCTCTGTTGAGCCAGACCTTTTGGGAGCTGGTATATTAGGTGTTGTTTAGAGGTTGGTGCCCTACATACAGAGGTAAAATTAATTATACAAATAGGATTGGGAAATTTTTACAAGGTTTTATGGGGAAAAAATTACGCGTTTGTGCTCTACAGAAAGCAGCTCTGGGTGGTTATACTGTAAATCATATTGTGAGGTTAGCGTATCAATATAACTCAAATATAGTATCGAATAGAAGAATATCCTAGCAGAGAAATATCTATAAGCAGATAATGCCTTACAGTGATTTGCCATTCTGTGATTCCACACTTCTAACTTCAAGATGCTGTGTGTATATTTTGTCCTCTTTCATAGCGCTTGATATTATTTATTGCAGACAGACTTATTGTCTATTGGGAAAATTCATTTGTTTAACGGCATCAATTACGTGGGTCAATTTTACTGTTATGGCGCAGATTGTGTGGAAATGTATTTGTTTGATTAGACGTCTCAATAAATCATACTTAAAGACAAGAGGGCCAATATTAGTGAGACCTTGTCTGTCTACATCTAATAATTTAAGGACTTAATAGACATAATGTGTATGCATCATGCTCTAGTCATTCATATCACACCTGCCATGCTAATTAATTCTAAAATAGGGGTGATAAAGCAAAACATGTCACAAGACGCACTTAAATGTGATTTAAAGGGGATTAAGATGCATGAACAAGGAATGTATTCATTCTAGTGGTTATAAATATGGGACAGAAGATCAAGAAATGTATCTTTGTTCATAGTTAAGTGAACTTGGAAAACCAGAAATTAAGAAGCTAATAGGAATAACTCCACTTTAATAGGAGTACTTGGCAGGTAAGTAAGTACAGACTGTTTAGGTCATATAGGAACATATCAAATGGTCAAAGATTCCATAATAGGTTTTGTTTGTATGATATTTTACATGTACAGTCATAATTTCAGGTGAACTGGGATGAAGAACAAACATGTTTTCAAACATTCTCACAAGAACTGAGTAGTTTCTATGCTGTCAAGAAAAGATTATTTCTGCAATCAGGAGCTGATGATAAGGTAAAAGCTTCAATCAATGTAAAATGGTTATAGTACACTGGATTATACCTTCATTCCTTTGGCAAAAATGTTGATTTTCCTCCACATGTGTGGAAGTTGCGGTTTCTTAGCAAAAAGTACACCCTTTGTCATTTGGCAAATTAGCATTGATGATTTTCTAATAAGCAATTTAAAATCGTAATCTAGCATACATGTATTTTAAAATGGCCTCACTATGAAGCAAAACTGAATCCTAATTTTAAAAGTTGACACACTATTATTTTCATGTTTATTTACCACAAAGAGACAAAATCATACAAATTTTAACTTGGTAAATGTTTGGAAGAAATGCCTTGAAAATACCAATTCTACCTTGAAGAAACCTTGAATAGCCCTTGAATTCAGTTTTGAGAGTTGTGTATGAACCATGCACCGACTACTTTTTCGCATTCAAGGGCAATGTTAAACTTGATGCAGAGCCTAGATCATGCTGACATGAAATATGACACTTTGGCATGTTTTCATGGAATGGACGCCTGCTTGAAATTGCTAGCTATTAAAAACCCATCAACATTTATTTATAAATGAGACCTGTTTGCTAGCAATTTAAAAAATCTATCATTTACAAATGTATATTATACAAATGATAGTAAATTGCCTGCATGGCTGAAAATGACGGTACCTTAATGAAAACTACAATGCCCATTATATTAATATGGTATTGCATAATTCATTCTGTAAAACAATTATTTTTTATGGGTATTAAATTTCGTAGATAACGTTAAAATGCTTAAATTTAGATGTGTTTCTTTTGTGCTTAAAATGTGATGGTTTCTTCCATTTGTGGATTTCCAATTTTGATAGAAAAATATTTTGTTTACATATTTTTGATGTCCAGCATTTTTTGGGGTTCGATTTTGGCAAACTGTTACATCAGAAAAAGTTATGAAAATTAATCCATTTCAAATATTGATACTATATGATTTCAGGTTGACCCCAAGGATAAATCGTCATGGAGATGGACAGTAGAGCACGTCATATTTCCAGCTTTACGTAATTACTTATATCCACCCAAAGCAATGGCTGAAGATTCCAGTGTTTTACAAATTGCAAACCTACCAGATTTGTATAAAGTATTTGAAAGATGCTGAAAAATCTTCGTTATATCCCCCTCCCTCACACACACATAATAAATTTTCAAGGGTACCGTATACTCCCGAATAAACACCCCCGGTGGCCATGTAAGCACAAGAAGCACAACTACGTATGTGATCTAGAATTTTCTTACAAATATTAAATAAACTATAATAACCATCCGGTTTCTTTAGTGGCGATTTTGTTAACACATCATGCTAATCTATTTGTTTCGTTTCGAAATAGATAAGCATCCTTCCAACGATGTGACTACATCATCACCTTGAAACCACAAAATCGCACATCTCTATCACTACATAAGCGTTCCACCCCATATAGATTCTTAATTCAGTAAGCACATCAGCTATGTCTATTTTTCATATTCAAATAGACAAGTATATTTCAAAGATGTGATAACATTATCTCATTAAACATACTTTAGTTTCTATATGCACATTTCCATCCCACCACTGCATCAACCACATAAAACAAATTATAATAGTTTCCTCGAAACTCAGTCTATGTTGAAAAAATATACTTAGACAATGTTGATATTTTAATGAATGTATTGTATTGTATTTGTTGACATACTTTTGTTCTATGTTTTTGTAAATATTGTTTATTTTATTGAATAAACGGACCACATTATATGGTTCAAAAAGACAAAAAAAAAAAGAAAAAAAGGGGAGTGTTCATTCGGGGAATTACGGTATACAGGAGATATAGTGAGCTTGTTTACGTTTGTTATATATGTTTGTGAATTTGTCCGTCATTTGAAAGATGTTGAAAACTTCTACATTTACATATGTTATATGTTTATAAATGTGTCAGTTATTGGTTATAATTATGCAAATGAAAAACTGTTAATACATATTAAAAGATACTTGTTGCTTGTTCTTATTCTCCCTATACCCTGAAAGCGACACATTTGGATTTGTTTGGATATAAAGAATACAAAATGGATTTCAATATAACTTCACATGAAGAGTATGTAACAAAAAGATGACAGGGAATAAATCTACCTAACTTAACATAGTCAAGAACATGACACATAAATTTTATAAAAGCATCACAAAACACTATTGCACAGCACAATGCCTCGAAAATAAACCTGACCGCTGAAAGTCCAAGTCCCAGCTTTTGAAAGACAGAAATACATGGTTTCAGCTCTAAAAAAGCTTAGTGACCTACTTTCAGCTATAAAATGTTGAATAACCAAGCCTAGTTGTACATATTTTCAGGGAGTTTTGGTTGGATGATTATTTTCCAAGTTATATAATGGTCCTTTGTGGGAGACCAGTTTGTTTAAGTTAAATGAAGAAACCAAATAAATATTTAACTTTAATTGCAATTAGCTGCATTAAAAATCTTAAGTCCTTAGTTGCCATTCTTGTGTGTTTTAAGTTTAATTATATATGCACATCTATTAACCATGATACTGGTTTTGTTCTGAGGTCAGTGAAGTTTATAATATTCAATTATTTACGTCTTGAAACTTTACCTGACATAAATCTTTTCTTTATGCTGCACTGAACATATTGTTGTCTGGCTGGTTTTTGTGCAGTGTTTATGCCACGTTTGGGAAATGGTGTCTTTTAGAAGTATTGCTTTTATCATGTTAGTATGAGGAAAACGCAAAAACGTAACATAATACATAGTTTATTTGCATGGAATGCAGCACAGTAAATAAAACCAAACAAACAAAACGAACAGAATAAGCAATTAGTGGTGAAAACATATACGAAAATAGCAATTAAAAATAATCGAGTTTAGAGATTTCTGTAATTTGAACCATTTTCCATGGTCTTTAATTGAGCCAGGGTAACCAGAAACAGATAAGTTACTTCCCAATGTTTTTTTACATGACAAATTTTGTATGTAATCAATTGCTGTCTTTCGTATTGGAAGACTAAACAGTTAATATAAGATTACAGCAGAACGCAGTAGACATCTTATAATTTTCACATTGGACTATGGTGTGATTAGTTAGAAGTAGATCTATAAGACATTGTCAATCATTTGCTCCCAGTCTGGTCTCGTGGATGTAAGATGTTCGAGATCTAGTACTTACCTGACACATGCTCTCACTTGGTTAGCTCAATAACTTGAGCACTACATTACAAAAAATTACAGCATGAAGAGACTGGCACCACCTTACTGCTGCGAAGACGAATTATCAATAGCTAGACAATGACAGTTACTGCATATTTTCCAACAGTCCCGTTTGAATCGAGAGTCTCGCGTTTAAAAACCATAATCCTGTTCCTAACGATTGGGTTTCCGGTCCTTATTAAAGAGTCATTGCCAGAGCAATTTGAATTCGAAGGTCAGAGAAGAAGTCACTACCATTTCACCTCTAAGTCAATAGGGAATCAAAGGAAGTAAAATTCGATACTTGCCAAACTTCCCCATGAAGCATAGACTCGAAGCCCATACCAGAATCGTCTCAAAAGGTAAGATTTATGCATGAAACATTGTTTTCGATGACATCTAGGCTGAGTTCAAAATTGGGTCACTAGGTCAAAGCTTAGAAAAACAATTTGATCACTATATGGTCCACTGTGAGTTTAGATCTTTATGTAAGAAGTTGTAAATGATTTTTCACCATAGGTGCATTCAATGGCACGGGAGCGACCAAGGTTCCTTTGGACCCTCTTGTTGTTAAGATTGATTAATTGAAACATTAAGTGACATCCATGGGAGTATTTATCATGTTCAATGTACTTTTAAGCGCCATTTTTGTCTTTTTGTGTGTTATATTATGAATTTATGAAATATTAATTGAGTGTTGATATAATATTGAATTTATAAAACTTGTTCTGATATAATGTATGATTTAATTCAACCAATTCCAATTAATTTCAATATTAAATCAACACTTCTAAATTTGTTATACCCCAGGGTACACCATGCATCTGAGTCACACTTCAATGGGTACATTTTCGGAAACATCAGAATGCGCTGACTGTTTGGAATTCTGCGAAACTTTACCTGACTCATTAAATTGGTACCAAGCCTTACTATTGCATGTATCAGCTGCATTTTTGCGCCAATCAATGTTCACTAAATTATTTCTCTATGCGTTATATATAAATTCCCTTTTTGTGACAATAATTACAACGTTATAATACGGAGATATGTCGCCATTGACAACATCAACAACATTGAAAATCTCCCCAATGACAGTGATGTCAGAAAATGCTTCATCAGCTGTCAGTATAAATATTCTACAAATATCAATTGTACAGAAATTTTAATAATTCAGTTCTCTTTTAATGTGGCAAATTAAAACACAAGTTTTACTAGCACTGTGTGTGTCAAACAGAAAAACAACTTGTCATGGAAAATGCTTTCAGTTTTTCAAATCATGAATTTTTCATTATTGCCTGATTTATATTGACTTCAATGTGTGGAATTAATTCTTTTGTTGAATATTTGCTTAATATTTTCATTATTTCGTATTGGTGTTGATTGATGGTTATTAGTTATTCATATGAACGACTATTTAAAGCAGTTTCAAACAAAACAAGTTTTTTACACAAATAAATATGTTATTTCTGGGTCAATGGTGTCGTACAACTTGCACTTTCTGCTCGATCAGGTGTGAGGCCAGTTATTTGTATTGAGCTTGATCATGGATGCATTTCGCAAATATATTGACAAGGTTAGTTTTTGTCATTGGTCGTTTCGGGCAAAATATTTGACCAGTTTATCAAAGATATTATGTTGCATGAGTAAAGCTCGAACATGTCTCATTAAAATGTGTCAAAGATTAAAACTTGTTTTTAATTTTTGTTGATATAATTTTACTTGCTGTGTTAGTCAAAATGTCACATGACATGTCCAACCTGCCTCTCTTTGTCAAATTGTAACAAACTTTTGCTGAAGATAAGATTGATACTTGTTTACCTTCAGATTCCTTCATGCTAAAGTAATTCCTTGAATAATATGGCCTCCAATTAGGCCGGGACGTTATATTGACTTTATTTGGTACTCTTATGTTTATAGATTGGCGGCAATCAGTAATTGATAAAATGCATAACATGCAAATATTTGAATCTGCAATCAGCTAGCCAAACTATGGCTTACGGTATATTGTTCATATACTGTAAAATCATTATTTTTCTACGAGGATCTAATTTCCCTTGGATTTCGTTGGTGGTCTCAATTCAAATTAAATCCCCTTGCAAATTGATCATTTCTATTCTACACTTAAACGAATTTCTAATTGGCCACCCTAAAAAATATTATATCATCTGATAAATTATATCAATAAATCTTAGGCTGTGTTATTTGTTCATTACACGCACTTACTTATCTATTTCTGGAAAGAAATGGCGTATTTATATACAAAATCATCCATGCGTAACGGTTGGTGCGAAATTGCTTTTTTGCACATTGGCCTCGTGCGCAGCTTGGAATAGTATCGTATTTGGTATGCATTTGTTCCCTGTATATCGACTTTTTTTTAAACACTATAACTTGTGAAAATGAGCCATGTGGAACGCGCCCATGACGTCAGATGCATGCATACATTGAACGAATTTCTGATTTGCCACGTGTTTTTATAAATTAGTTTTAAAAAACTGCTTTTAGAAGAATATAAATAATCGAAACCCCGATACTGTCCAATTGTATTGATAGAAAATATGTTTCTCGCAGTAATTCGAGCTAAACCCCACGTTATTATAAATATCGCTTTTTACAAAAAGACGTTTTGACGTACATGTCTGGATTTTGGTGCTGGTACTCCTCATTCTAACGAACTCAGCGCGCCCCGTATTACTTATTCTCGCCAGTATTAACACCTTTCATTAAGTCAATCAACAGAGAATACATTTTGGCTGAATTCAAAAATCAAACATGTCGGGCATGTGAACCACGTGTACGTAAGCCATTTTGCACTAACAGTTCCGCATGGATGATTTCATACATGCCTGTGTAATTTATTTCTTGAAATCGATAGATAAGTGCATGGAATGAAAATAACCACAATTTTAGAAATATTGGCTGAATATATCGCATAATATAATATTTCATTGGGTGGCCAATTAGAAATTCGTTTAAGTGTATATGAATTAGTGGGTAAGAAATCCTTGAAATTATGTCCCATCAAAATGGTATTTTTTCAAAAATCACGAATTTCGTCCTATAGAAATTAAATGATTTTACAGTATCGTATATTGTTCGTATATATTATTAAAGGCAGTATGTATTTAGTGGTATCAACAAAATGTCCTAAATCTTCAGAAACTAGAAACTGATGATAAAACAAATCTGATACTGTAAAATATTTTATTTTCGTGGGGGGTGAAATTTCACGGATTTCATGGTTTCACCTTCAACCAAGAGATCAAATCCCATCAAAAAATAAGTTGACACTGATTTTTTTATCAATTTATTACCTGAAATGCAAAATCCATGAAGTAACATCCTATCAAAATGGTCTTTTTTACCAAATCTACGCAATTTCATCACATCGAAATTAGATGATTTTACAGTAAGACATGCATTTATACCACTGTGCTGATTTAGGTATACTAGAATCCAACCAAATTTGATATATTGAATATCGGAGCCTTCAAATGAAACACTGTTCCAACTTTGAAAGCTCTCAGTTTAATATTACACATTTTGATTAAATACTGTACAGTTTGTTTGTACAATTATGTCGGCAAACTGATGAAAATGTTCACTTCGGGATTGAAAAATGCGTAGTTATGATGTAATATGTTACCCCTTGCCTGCTGTAATATTGTAGGATGGTGGTAATATTGTACAGTTATATGTTGAATTGTTTGTATAACGTAAGAACTGGAGCCTGAGAATTTGGTCTCGTTAATAAATTAATCATAAAACAATGTAACTACTTACCCTCCATATTAGCTTTTACCCAGGGGTTTATTATTCAGACATTGTCTACTTGATGTTAAACTACCAAACCGAATTGTGATAAATGATGTTGCACAATATTAGTTTTTTCTTCAGATCAAAATGTGTTTTTATGTACATATTAATGTATTAAGGAAATGTTGTTGAAAAAATATGTTTGTAGACATTTATATGCCCAGTGTTCACACCACTTAGTATAAACAATTCTGCCAATTTTTCCAGTACTGTTTAAATTATTATGTCTACTTGTTCCCAGGTATCTCTGCATTAATTCTTAAACTGTATTCACTTGTGACTCTTAATTGAAGGTTTAAGCAATTTCTTCCTAGAATTCTTGGCTGAAAAGGTTTAGCGGTGAAACAGTATAACTGCCAAAGCAACATTAGGTATTAACAATCACAACAAACCAACCTCATTGGTCAGCATGACCTTTGAAAAAGCAATATACTAACACGTACCCCTATCAGGGTCATTCAAACAATGCTGTTGACTATAGTCTAAAAAACCTTGTACATGCAATAGAGGGTGCCTTTTTAACCTGCGGCCTTGAGCCGCAGGTTATATTTGTATGCAACAAGAAAAATTTCCATGTAGGGGCACGTGACCTGTTCTGGATGGTTTACCATTTCAAAAAAAAATCCAAAAAAATAAGCATTTTTTAAGAATGTCGTGAACCAGACTAAGGAGGGGCACGTGACCTGTTCTGGATGGTTTACCATTTCAAAAAAAAAATACGAAAAAATAAGCATTTTTTAAGAATGTCGTGAACCAGACTAACACCATTATTTATTTTTTTTTCTATTTGTATATTTTAAAATAAAGTAATGTACGTTAATAACCATAATTATTTCTTTTACCCCTTTAAGAAATTAAAAATAAGAAAAAAATGTATTTCGATTTGTGTTTTGCCGTGCACCTGTAGTCTGGATTACCTCCCCTAGGTCATTACGTTAACTAGGTCAGTCAGGCCGACGCGGCAGCACGAAACAGCCAAATATACCCAAATCTTACCCAAATAGTAACGTTTTTACCCAAATACTTATATTTAACTAACAATATGGGGTTGATTAACTATATTACGCATTTTAATGACCAGTGATGACGAAATTAACGTAAACTAGCAAGCTTTTCGGCAAGACTCAGCCCAGTATCATTTCGAACCGGCGTTGCCATACTATTTGCACGTCGTGAGAATCGCTTTATTTACATTCTTCCGCTCTGCGTGCACCCATACCCAAATGTACACAAGTATGAACGTTTTTTACACAAATACTTGTATTTAATAAACTATTTGTCGTAAATAAACTATATTACTCATTTGAATTACTAATAATGAAAATAACGCCAACTTTAGGTAAATTATAGGCCTACTAAATAAATATACCCAAACACACATAAGCCCACTAAATCAGAGAGGTTTGTAAAATTCCGCATTTTTCGGCGGGGACTTGGACTTTTTAATTGTTTCTTTGACTTACGTGAAGGCATTGCTCATTGTACATGTGTTGTGATGTTACTGATGCGAGTCTTTGCTCAGCTGGTAAAGTGTGCTGCCTCCCCTGTCCGATTTCCTCATACCTTTTTATCAAGCCTTATTAACACTTTAAAAAGTTCTAGTTTCTAAAATTATAAAAAAAAATGTCTCTCACAAGACTGCTCTGTAAAACAATTGGCCGCAGGAACTATTTAACTTGTCTTATATTTATGAGTAGTTATAAATGATATCTTAGGTCGCCATAGGTGCTTTCTATGACAGGTGAGGTACCTATTGTGTCATTTAAACAGTTTGTTTGATAATGAAGTGTACAAAGTATATGTACTATTTGCAGGTGTACGTGAGATGTTACAGAACCATGTATTTGTTGGATGTGTGGACCAAGAGTTCTCGTTGATGCAACATCAGACTAAACTCATGTTAGTGAACACCACAAAGTTGAGGTAAATACTAGTGATATCTTTCTTCGGTGGAAATCATAATTGATTTTAGGTTGGATTTGGTAGTTCAGATTTTACTTTTCCGATTATAATCTAATCTCAAATAATGAACAGTTTGCATATCATACTGTATAAAAGTATATTCTTTTTTCTAAAAAGCGCTATTTTCATAGCCTGGTCGTTAGCGTCGGCATTGGTGTTGGTGTCCGCTTTAGAAGTTTATTGTTCAGGTCAATTTCCTGAAAACTTCACGAGGTATCAACTTTAAACATAATAATAGTTATTACTCATCACAACAGGAGTCCATACTGGCAAGGCTTATAACACTGTGACCTTTATTTATTCATTGATCCGCCCTTGTTATCATATAAAAAACAAGAAAGTCAAGTATCCATCGCACATAGGTGATGCTCTTGTTGTAATATATATCTCCCTACCAATTGAAGTGTGCATTTGCAGGTTCAGAAAGATTTTCAGTAAAACAAGTTGTATTCAACTTTAGTTATATCCAAACCATAAATGAAATCGCATGCAATATCGTTCAGACAAAAAAGGGTATGGATTAATATTGCATGAAAAAACTTGGCAGCCAAGCATTGCCCTTTATACTGTGTCGCAATATCCATTACAAACACCTTACGCTGTCATTCCGAAAGCAGGTTCTTTCAATATTCCACTTTACACATTCTATGATATTTAGGGATATGGAATAGTGCATTAATTCCTGATTAATTGATTATGAAAACTCATAATTGATTATCGAATCGTTATCTTCAACTAGTTGATCAATCATGCAATGATTTCGGGACTTGAACCCGGTCCCTTCGCTTGCAGAGTAAAGCTCTCTCGACTGAGCTATCTGGCTGCCTGCAATTTACCTCACCTATCTGGTGAACAGGTTCAGACTGTGACACCTACAGACAGATAAATAGAATCTGAGCTGAAGATCTATCCGTATATACTATGGATACAGGGTATAATTGATAGTGCAGTCATGGCTCAATACTCGTTTTTCAATATATTATATTGCATCCTGATATGAAGGACTGTCTAGTGTTACTGTTGCTTGTCAAGCTGGATCTATATCAAATTACGAGAGCATTTTTATATTGAATATTTCTTATCCAGAAACTTGATTAATGAATTGTGTCTTTGTAATGGCCATTAGAGGAGATATGTTTGATTTGTGTCGACTTTTCCATCTGTTTGTTGGTTCACCAGTCTGGTTGTCTGTCCCCAAAAGCTGGGCAGACTAATAAATCTGATAATGTGGATTTTTACCAAAAAATGCAGAAAAAGTGTGTCTGATCAGTATTGACGTCACGTGAACAAGTATCTTAGCCTTAAAACGTTAGAAAAGCTTGTGAGTGCATTAAAAAAGAAACATTTTTAATCACTACCATTTAATATACTGGTAGTGACATTTGAAGTCTGTATAGTGTACTCTTGGATTTCAATGTTGCTTCTTTAAGTACTTTGTTTACTGTTAAATCAGAAATTTCTGCGAGGTCTAAATATTACAACTTTTCTTCAAAGAATAAAGTCAAGCTATTTTTGTGAAGGGATTGTGTATTTAGTTTTATGTCAGGATATCCACTTGAAAATCATCATAGTTAGTTACCATTACAAGGGGAGGCAATTCTGACCAGGACCTATATTTATGAGTTATCTGTCCTTGTTACTCTTAGAATTTTCACTCACGCATGAGTAAGGGTGCTATCAAGTATCCAAAAAGTTGAGTGCCAAAGGCAGTGCTGTTGTTTACAAACAACAAAATAATAAAAATAAATAAAATAAAAATGTCAAACCTGTTGAATATATTGATTCCGTCAGTCAGGACTCAGACCACATTTTATTTGCGAAAGATGTGTTCTTCTGATCCTGTTCATAAAATCTGTTTCCATGACAACATGTTTATATGCACTTTTCCATCTTTTTCAGTGAAGAACTCTTTTATCAGCTATTTATATTTGACTTTGGAAATTTTGGACTTCTCAGATTATCGGTATGTATGATTTTTGTTTGCAAATTTTCTGAACTCTCTGTACTTAATATTTCTGGTCCATCTATACTGTTCAGGATAATATTCAAAATATTATCAATTTTAAAAATTTATATTGAAGATGGAGTATATCTCTGTCATTTCTATAAGCTTGTAATCATCGTGTGTTCCTGATAAGGCTATTATCCGAGATTTACATGCCCTCTCTAGAGTAATTTAACTTACTGCTTAGATTCTTAATTCACACAAAAATACTTTAAGTTCATAATTATAGAGATGAACATATATAGCTTGGCATATTTGACCTGAACCTGACTTTTATGCATGAATATATTACAATGCTCTTGCATTGAATATATCAATTTCCTCAAGATATATCAATTTTGTGTTTGTTTTACATCTTGAGGGGCCTTGTGATGCTCTCCGATGTGAAAACATACAACCGGCGTTATAAATATAGATGAGGTATTGACTGTTAAATTATGCTAATTTTTAATGAAAGATCGGGTTAGTGTCAAAGTCGTCAAGCTGTACTACTTTGTAACAAGTACTAGTAGCTCAAACCAGCGGTATTACTTTTCTTTGGAATTCCATTGGAAATGCATTTACCAATAGAATCTTAGCTTGAATTCCTAGCGACACTAAGAATACTAAAATCTGAAAACTCTTTCAGACGAAACAAATAAATTTGGATTCAAGAAGATATTTCCCATTTGAGACAAAGAAAATAACTGCTTATTAAAATAACTGGTTCTTTTTGCCTTTCATAATGGTTGAAACTCTGTAATGGAAACTCTTTTCATACTGACAAAAAGTTCTGATTCCAGAGGATTCTGGATTTTCCATTTAGTGTCTGTAGCAAGCTCTTAATGCACTTACATTAATAAATTCTACTGAAGTGAACTTGTTTCATTTCACTCATCCACCAGGATAATACTCTGTATGCACCACTGAGTTATATTTCAAAATAAAACAAGAAACTGTCTACTTCAATAATTGGTCATTGGACTACTGTTCCATAGAGAAATTAAAACACTGCATTATCCAATGTTCCCTTATTACTTGTCTGTGCCGATAGATTTTCAAGCGTATTTATATTATATGTGTCTATGATGCATGCATTTATTGGCAGGCATGCGTCTAATTTAACGGTTAGTGTCAATAACATTGTCAGTTTGTCTCTTCATGCTTAAAGATATATAATACATATTTAAGATTATCTATTTTGTGGAGCTGAACAAAAACCTATTTTTTATGCCCTGGCATCTACTGAAGCTGGATATGAGGCATATAAAAATTGTCCTATCCATTTGTTTTGTTGTACTTCACTTGATCTCTGCTGGATAACATAAGCTAGGAATGTGATACCATGACGAAATTTGCTTTGTAGCTAACTTATGTGTAAGGGCCCCTAAGAATTCAAAGCGGGACAATTGGGGTCAAAGGCTAATGCACTGTTACTAAAACTAGATACTAAAAATTGAATTTGACAAGATTTCCACCATGGCATAAGCGTTTACTCAGAGCAAATACAAATGTATTTGGATTATTATGTGATGTTCGTCCTCCTGGCCAATCGCAGCTCATTTGATTTCGCATACAAACAACATCAAATACTGTTAAACTGCTTAATTTCGTGGTTTTGGTAAAAAATATCATTTCGATTGAACGTTAATTAGTGGATTTGCATTTCCGATAATAAATAAAAGGGTCAAAATTATTTTCCGATGTGAATTTATTTCGTGGTTGATGTTAAACCATGAAATCCATGATATTTAACCCCCCACGAAAATTCATGATTTTACACTATATAATCTTAACTATGTTATCCAATCAGGAGCCGGCACCAATATTTGACCTTGCAATGATGGCACTTGACCTTGAAGAGTCAGGTTGGAGAGCAGCAGACGGACCAAAAGAAGACTTGGCAAACTATATAGTAAACTTTTTAAAGTCTAAAGCAGATATGTTACTGGATTATTTCTCTATAGAGATAGATCAGGTAGGTGGACTCTCTCAGTTAATCCTTTCTGATTGGTTAGTCTATAAAAAGCATTCAGGGAAGCCCCTTTCTATAAATAATATCCAGGGAAACACCTTTCTGATTGGCTAGTCTATAAATAGCATTCAGGGAAGCCCCTTTCTGATTGGCTATTCTTTAAATGACATTCTGGAAGCACCTTTAGGATTGGTTAGTTTTTCAAAAACATTTAGTGAATCATTTTTCTGATTGGTTGGTTATTAAACAGCATTTAGAGAGTCACCTTTCTGATTAGTTAATCTATAAATACCATTCAGGGAAGCACATTTCTGAGTGGTAAGTCTATAAATAACATCCAGACAAGCACCTTTCTGATTTGCTTATCTATTATAAATAACTTTCAGGGTATCACCTTTTTGATAGGCCAGTCCAATTGAAAGGAATAAATGGAATATCTAATCTCTTAACATTGTGTGTTATACAAGGTCTGTTTAGCTGTTGTCTTAGTCAGAAATGCTTATCAGTAGGTAAAGTACATGAGCCCATCAGCTTTAGTGGGACAAAGATTCCATTTTGTTTTGTCCCTGTCTAAAATCAAGATGTTTTACATTGAATTTAAATATTGTATGCTATAAATATTTGGTATAGTGTTTGATTAGTACATGAGATGTTTTGGTACAAAGATATTAACCTGATCCTCCAAATCTCCGTAATTTACTCCATGTACATGTTTATTAAAGTTTATGTACAACTTCAGGATGGCAAGCTGCATACATTACCCCTCGTTCTAGACAATTACATACCTGATCTAGATGGACTGCCCATGTTGATGTTACGTCTTGCTACAGAGGTAGAGTTACTTGATTATTTATAGAAAAATATTGAGGATCATGAGTTGTCAATTGATATATTTAAACTTATGTCAAAAGAACCCTGAAAATTGTATTAAATTTTATACAATACGGACACGATCCCCAAAAATGTAATTTGGCTTGAATAGAAATTTTTTTTTACCCCACCCACTTATTTTGTAATGTAATATTCCTTTAGATCATAAACTAAGATTTGGATTAGTATTTTTACTTTACATCCATCAAAATGATTAAAACTGTTATATTGGACATAATTCAGATAATTTTTATTTTTTTAAAACACATAATGCCCTATGACAGACTATTTGGTTATCATAGTACTGGTACAGGGACATGTTTTATCTGCTGCCAAACTGTTGCCTAATTTGTTCAAACTCAATTAATAATTAATTAATTAAGGATATAATTATACTAGATTAAATTAATAAAGTTTGAAAGAAACATCATGGTTTGCAAAACATGGTGGTAATATGGCAAGAAATTAAGTCAATGTCTATGACCTTTTGGGAGCTGGTATATTAGGTGCTGTTTAGAGGTTGGTGCCCTACATACTGAGGTAAAATAAATTATACAAATAGGATTAGGGAAATTTTTACAAAGTTTTAGGGAAATATTTTACGAGTTTGTTGCTCTACAGAAAGTAGATCTGGAGTGGTTATACTGTAAATCATATTGTGAGGTTAGCGTGTCAGTATAACACAAATATATATTCGTGTAGAAGAACATCCTAGCAGAGAAATATCTATAAGCAGATTTGCCATACAGTGATTATCCATTCTGTGATTCCACGCTTCTAACATCAAGATGTTGTGTGCATCTTGTGTCTCTTTCATAGCACTTGATATTATTTATTGCAGACAGACTTATTGTCTATTGGGGGAAATTCATTTGTTTAAGGGCTTCAATTACGTGAGTCAATTTTACTGTTATGGCGCAGATTGTGGGGAAATGTATTTGTTTGATTAGTCTTCTCAATAAATCATGCTTAAAGACAAGAGGGCCAATATTAGCGAGACCTTGTCTGTCTACATCTTATAATAATTTATGGACTTGATAGACATAATGTATATGCATCATGCTGTAGTCACTCATATCACACCTGCCATGCTAATTAATTATAAAATAGGGGTGATAAAGCAAAGCGTGTTACCAGATGCACTTAAATGTGATTTAAAAGGGATTTAGATGCATGAACAATGAATGTATTCATTCTAGTGGTTATAAATATGGAACAGAAGGCTATAAAATGTATCTCTGTTCATAGTTAGGTGAACCAGAAATTAACAAGCAAATGGGAATTACTCCACTTTAATAGGAGTACTTGTAGTAGAGCAGCAAAATGGCAAAACTGAAAAAAGTTTGCAAAAAATAGTAACAGGCTGTGTCATATACCAAAATGTTCCAGAGACATTGAGTGTTACTGAACTATGGGTAAAAGTTGCCGGCCCTTGGTGGAAAGTTTGAAAATTTCAAGGTCAAGGTCAAATGGACTTTACAATTAGGAAGCATGCCTAAGTTTACTTAAACTTTACTAATATTCTACACTTACATATAATAGTAAAATGGTTACTTGAATTTGATGCATTATGACTGAATGCCAAATTTCAATTCCAATTTTAAGTCCAAAAATGTCAATGTCAAGGTCATTTCAAGGTCAATTTGTCAAAAAAGTACCCAAAAATGGGTGTGTACTAAGAATCAAATGTCATAAAATGTACAAATGGTGCTAAAACACATGAATTTGTGTATGGGAGTTAACACTAGATCTAGCTCAAAAGAAATATGCCGATTCAGAAGAATATTTCTGTATTTGAAGACGTTTCTTTAGCGTAATAGAAATTACCCCACCCACATTTTAAACATTTATTGCATTTATTTTATTCCTAATCCCCTGTAGTACTTGAAATATTAGTATTAAAGTGCAAAACTGTTTGATTGAATTTAAAGTTCTAATACTGCCAATACTAAGGGACATTCATTCAGGTCATCATGATTATAGGTCAAGGTCATTTCAAGGTCAAATTGATAGAAAAAAGTACAAAAATGGGTGTTTACTTGGTATTGGGTGTTATAAATTGTACAATTGTTGACTAAAAACATGTATTTGTACATAATAGTCAACACTAGATAAAGTACTTTAGAACTTTATCAGTTTAAAAGAATATTTAGAGTTTGAATTAATGTTTAAGTGTAATAAAAATTACCCCACCCACTTTAAAAATATTAATTGCAGTCATTTTATTTCTAATTCCATGTAGTACTTTAATTATAAGTATTAAAGTGGCAAAACTGTTTTATTGGATATACAATTTAAGTACTGTCTCAATGCTATTGTCATTTAATCAGGTCACCATAACTGAAGGTCAAGGTCATGTCAAGGTCAAATAAGTTCAAAATGGGTGTTTACTAGGTATTTGATGTCATAAATTATACAAATGTTGACTTAAAACATGTATTTGTACATGAGTCAAGACTAAGCTCATTAGAAATATATCAGTTTCAAAGAATATTTAGAGTTTAAATTAATGTTTTAGTGTAATAAAAATACCCCACCCACTTTAAGAATATTAATTGCAGTCATTTTATTTCTTATTCCAAATAGTCATTTAATTTGAAGAACTAAAGGTGCAAAACTGTTTTATTGAATAAAATTCTAATATTGCCAATGGAATGGTCATTTATTCCGGTCATCATGGTTGAACCTCAAGGTCATGTGAAGGTCAAATTGTCCAAAAATGCAAATATTTGGCAAAATCGAGATAAAAACTGTTATTAATTGTAGAAATAATTCTTAAATACATGCATTTACTCATAAGAGTCATGACCCCGTAAATGTGATTTGAATAATGTTTATACCATCTTAAATTTGCTGCAATTCATCGTTGTTTCACCCACTTTCCAAAAATTACCTCAGATTATTATCCTAAATCCCTTGAATATCTTTTATTTTCGGTATTCAAAGTTTAAAACTTGATACGGGTGCAGTCCAATAGGTAGTTCAAACTTTGAATACCGATAATAATAATTATTATTGCTTTCAGCTGGGGCAAAGATGGTCATTTCAAGGTCATAATAGTCATATTGCGTAAAATCGCAGTAACCAATAATATGCAAAGCAAATAATTTATTGCAATAATTGTTTCTTGCCATTTTTTTTGTAAATGGCGATTTACTAAAACATGTAAATTTAAATGAATAAGACCACGCCCTTAATTTTGGCTATTACATGTAGTATGTAACGGCGATATGATTATCCCTCATTAATCTCAAAGTAAATATGATCATTAACTCGAATAATACTGGAAGAAGAACTTATATAATATAGATAATGCATTCCCACAAACAATACATTTGCGAACACCAAATATCTTTCAATCGTTTCCTTAATTTGTGCGTTATTTCAATCACTCGAGAAATCACCATTCGAACCATACCATGTAGAATCCTAGTTATTACCAAAGCGATAAGTTACATTGATATAAGCGTTCAGCCAATCAACATTAGCAACTTTTGACCTTACAGTCATTAGTTTCATGATACATAGTTCATTTGCTAGCCGAGAAGGAATGTGGCGAAACGACGTGAGGTCGCGTGTTACAGGCCACGAATATTGCAATATATCGACACCTTTTCTGTGCTGGCACTGGATTTTCCCTGTGTAAAAATATAGGAAATATCTGGCACCTCAGATGAAAAGGCGTTAAACCAATCTGACCTCTAAATGCTGTTTATATGGTTACTTTCACCAAATTACGTTAAAAACAGACTATTTCAGTTTCGTTGTGCCATCGGTACCCTCTCTGTGCGTTGAAAATGACTGGCACGGGAACCCTGTCTGTGCTCATTATAATCAAAGCACGGAGAGGGTGCTAGAACAGAGAGGGTAATTTGATGAAAGTAACCATATAAAAAGCATTTAGATGCCAGGTGGATTCAATGCCTTTCCATCTGAGGGGCAAGATATTACCTATGTTGACGAAAAATCGCATTTAAGTGTCAAAAACAGGACTCAGTATTCAGGGCCAACATTCCCTCTTAGTATGAAAATGTACTGACTGATTTAACAAATGGAACAAATATGGAGACAGTGGTGAATCGTTGCGTTGTTCCGTCTGTTAATGTGTTTTAAGCACAACTCTGTATTTTTGGCAAAAACAATGCTTTTCTTACCTCTCCTGTCGACTGGTGTCCTCAAAAACATTGTTTTGCACAGAGAAAGTCAAGTGCCAGCGCAGAGAGGGTGCCTATATAGCCTTTTGCACAGAGAGCATGTGCCGATACGATGCGTGTATACACCGTGTTTCAGAGAAAGTCAAAAGTGATATGTTAATTGTAACTACGAATTTACACAATTTGTCTATTCTGACAATGAAATGACCTTTATCGTTGCCCCAGCTGAAAGTTATAATAATAATTATTATCAGTATTCAAAGTTTGAACTTCCTATTGGACTGCATCAGCATGAAGTTTTTAACTTTGAATACCGATAATAAAAGATATTCAGTAGATTTAGGATAATAACATTTTATATCTCAATTATGCCAAATATGACCTTGACATGACCTTGACCTTCAATAATGGTGACCTGAATAAGTGACCCTACAAGTGGCAGTATTTGAATTGTGTATCCAATAAAACAGTTTCGCACCTTTAGTTCTTAAATTTAAAGTACTACATGGATTTAGAAATAAAATGACTGCAATTAATATTTTAAAAGTGGGTGGGGTATTTTTATTACACTAAAACATTAATTCAAACTCTAAATATTCTTCTAAACTTACTTTAATTCTAATGAACTTTATCTATTGTTGACTCTCATGTACAAATACATGTGTTTAGTCAACAATTGTACCATTAATGACATCCAATACCTAGTAATCACCCATTTTTTAACTTTTTTGACAATTTGACCTTGACTTGACCTTAACCTTCAATCATGGTGACCTGAATGAATGACCCTAGAATTGACAGTATTTAAATTGTATATTCAATAAAACAGTTTTGCCACTTTAATACTTATAATTAAAGTACTACATGGAATTAGAAATAAAATGACTGCAATTAATATTTTTAAAGTGGGTGGGGTAATTTTTATAACACTTAAACATTAATTCAAACTCGAAATATTCTTCTAGACTAATGTATATCTAATGTACTTTATCTAGTGTTTACTATCATGTACAAATACATACGTTTAGTCAACAATTGTACAATTTATGACATCCAATACCAAGTAAACACCCATTTTTGTACTTTTTTATCAATTTGACCTTGAAATGACCTTGACCTTCAATCATGATGACCTGGATAAATGCCCCTTAGTATTGGCAGTATTAGAACTTTATATTCAATCAAACAGTTTTGCACTTTAATACTAATATTTCAAGTACTACAGGGGATTAGGAATAAAATAAATGCAATAAATGTTTTAAAAGTGGGTGGGGTGATTTCTATTACGCTAAAAAAAAGTCTTCAAATACAGAAATATTCTTCTGAATCGGTATATTTTTATTTAGCTTGATCTAGTGTTAACACCCGTGCACAAATTCATGTGTTTTAGCATCATTTGTACATGTTATGACATTTGATTCCTAGTACACACCCATTTTTGGGTACTCTTTTGACAAATTGACCTTGAAAAGACCTTGACCTTGACATTTTTGGACTTAAAATTGGAATTGAAATTTGGCATTCAGTCATAATGCATCAAATTCAAGTAACCATTTTACTATTATATGTAAGTGTAGAATATTAGTAAAGTTTAAGTAAACTTAGGCATGCTTCCTAATTGTAAAGTCCATTTGACCTTGACCTTGAAATTTTCGAACTTTCCACCAAGGGCCGGCAACTTTTACCCATAGTTCAGTAACACTCAATGTCTCTGGAACATTTTGGTTTATGACACAGCCTGTTACTATTTTTTGCAAACTTTTTTCAGTTTTGTCATTTTGCTGCTCTACTATTGGCAGGTAAGTAAGTTCAGACTGTTTAGGTCATATAGGAACATATCAAATGGTCAAAGATTCCATAATAGGTTTTGTTTGTATGATATTTTACATGTACAGTCATAATTTCAGGTGAACTGGGATGAAGAACAAACATGCTTTCAAACATTCTCACAGGAACTGAGTAGTTTCTATGCTGTCAAGAAAAGATTATTTTTACAATCAGAAACTAATGATAAGGTAAGAGCTGCAACCAATGTATAATGGTTATAGTACACTGGATCATACCCTTTCTTGAAAATTTGGCAAAATGTTGATTTTCTTCCACATGTGTGGAAGTTGCTGTTTCTTAAGAAAAAATACACCCTGTGTCATTTAGCGAATTAGCATTGATGATTTTCTAATAAGCAATTTAAAATCATAATCGAGCATACATGTATTTTAAAATGGCCTCACTATGAAGCAAAACTAAACCCAAATTTTAAATGTTGACACACTATTATGTTCATGTTTATTTACCACAAAGAGACAAAATCATACAAATTTTAACTTGGTAAATGTTTAGAAGAAATGCCTTGAAAATACCAAATTGAATTCTATCTTGAAGAAACATTGAATAGCCCTTGAATTCAGATATGAGAATTGTATATGGAGCATGCACGGACTACTTTTTCGCATTCACTGGCTATATTAAAATTGATGCAGAGCCTAGGTGATGCTAACATGAAGTATGACGCTTTGATATGTTTGCATCAAATGGACGCTTGCTTGAAATTGCTAGCTATTAAAAACCTATCAACATTTATTTATAAATGAGACCTGTTTGCTAGCAATTTAAAAAATCTATCATTTACAAATGCATATTACACAAATAATAGTAAATTGCCTGCATGGCTGAAAATGGCGGTAACTTAATGAAAACTACATTGCCTATTATATTCATATGTTATTGCATAATTCATGATACTGAAAAAAAAATTTGTATGGGTATTAAATTTCGTGGAATATGTTAAAATGCTTAGAATTTAATGGTTTCTTCAATTTGTGGTTTTAAATGTCGAGATAAAAATATCTTGTTTACATATTTTTGAGGTCAATTATTTGATGGGATTTAATTTTGGCAATCTGTTACATCCGCAAAATTAATGAAATTAATCCACTTCAAATTATTGATTATTTTACATAATATCATTTCAGACTGACCCCAAGGATAAATCGTCATGGAGATGGACAGTAGAACATGTCATATTTCCAGCTTTACGCAATAACCTGTATCCACCCAAATCTATGGCTGAAGATTCCAGTGTCTTACAAATTGCAAACCTTCCTGATTTGTATAAAGTATTTGAAAGATGCTGAAAAAACTTTTAACTGTTATACCCCTCCCCCCGTTTCATAAAACAAACTTTGAATATACCGTATACCCTCGAATAAACATCCCCAGTGGCCATGTAAGGGGGAGCGTTAATTCGGGGAATTACAGTATATATAATAGATATGGTGAGCTTGTTTACGTTTGTTATATATGTTTGTGAATTTGTCTGTCATTTGAAAGATGTTGAAAACTTCTACATATACATGAGTTTAATGTTTATGAATATGCCAGTTATTGGTTTGAAAAACTGTTAATACATATACAAAGATACTTGCTGCTTGTTCTTATTCACCTTATACCATGAAAGCGACATGTTTGGATTTGTTTGGATATAAAGAATACCAAAAGGATTTCAATAAAATTTCACATGAAGAGTATGTATTAAAAAGATGACAGGGAAGGCATCAACCTAACTTAACACATAAACATAAATTTTATAAAAGCATCACAACACATCATTGCACAGCACAATGCCTAGAAAATAAACCTGACCGCTGAAGGTCCAAGTCCTAGCTTTAAAAAGACAGAAATACATTGTTTCACTTATAAAAAAGCTTATTGACCTACTTTCAGCTCTAAAATGTTGAATAACCAAGCCTAGTTGTACATATTTTCAAGAAGTTTTGGTTGAATGATTATTTTCCAAGTTATGTAATGGCCATTTCAAGTTTGGGGGAGACCATTTTTGTTTTAGTTAAATGAAGTAACCAAATAACTATTTAACTTTAATTGCAATGAGCTGCATTAAAAATCTAAAGTCCTTAGTTGCCATTCTTGAGTTATACATCGACACTTGTGTTTTTTAAGTTTAATTACATATGCATATCTATTAACATGACATTGGTTTTGTTATGAGGTCAGTAAAGTTTATGATATTCAATTATTTACGTCTTGAAACTTTACCTGACATAAATCTTTCCTTTATGCTGCAATGCACATATTATTGTCTGGCTGGTTTTTGTGCAGTGTTAATGCCACGTTTGGGAAATTGTGTCTTTTAGAAGTATTGCTTTTATCATGTTTGTATGAGTAAAACGCAAAAAAATCACATAATTTATAGTTTATTTGCATGGAATGCAGCACAGTAAATAAAACCAAACAAACAAAACGAACAGAATAAGCAATTAGTGGTGAAAACATATACGAAAATAGCAGATAAAAATAATCGAGTTTTGAGATTTCTGTAATTTGAACCATTTTCCATGGTCTTTAATTGAGCCACTGTAATCAGAAACAGATAAATTACTTCCCAATGTTTTTTACACGACAAATATTGTGTGTAACCAATTGCTGTCTTTCGTATTGGACGAAAAAACAGTTAATATAAGATTACAGCAGAACGCAGTAGACATCTATATTTTCACAGTGGAATAGGGTGTGATTAGTTAAAAGTAGATCTATAAGACATTGTCAATCATTTGCTCCCAGTCTGGTTTCATTTGCTCCCAGTCTGGTCTCGTGGATGTTAGATGTTTTGGATCTAGTACTTACCTAACACATGCTCTCACTTGGTTTGCTCAGTAAATTGGACTCTAGTATGTAAGTAAAGACTTTATTTACCGAGGCTACAAATGTGGTTACCCAATATTCCATGTGGGCCTCAATGACTACCTTACTTTCTTGTGAATGTCACACAAGGACTAACAACACGAAGAGGCAGACACCACCTTAGCTTGGATTACTGCAGTAAAGGCGAATTAACAAGAGCTAGGCAATAACAGTTACTGCATGCTTTCCAATGTTGGATTTCGGGAGTCTCGCGTTTTGAAACCATAATCCCGTTCCAAACGGTTGGGTCACCGGCCCTTATAAAATATTAATTGCCAGAGCAATTTGAATTCGAAGGTCAGAGAAGAAGTCGCTACCATTACACCTCTAAGTCAATAGGGGATCAAAGGAAGTAAAATTCGATTCTTGCCAGGCTACCCCATGAAACATTGGCTCGAAGCCCCTACCAAAATCGTCTCGAAAAGGTAAGATTTGTACATGATATATTGTTTTCCATGACATCTAGGCTAAGTTCAAAATTGGGTCACTAGGTCAAATCTAAGAAAAACAATTTGATCACTATAGGGACCACAGTGAGTTTAGATCCAATCTTTATGAAAATTGTCTGTAAGAAGTTTTAAATGATTTCTTTTATCACTATAGGTGCAATCTATGACAGGTGAACGACCAATGTTCCTTTGGCCCCTCTTGTTGTTTATATTGAATAATAGAAACATTTTTAAAAGTGACATCCAGGAGAGTATTTATCACGTTCAATGTACTTTTAAGTGCTATTTTTTGTCCTTTTTGTGTTAATTGTTATTAAATATTAATTGAGTGTTGATATAATACTGAATTTATAAAACTTGTTCATAGGATCGAAGCCTGGTGTAATGTATGACTAAATTCAACCAATTTCAATATTAAATCAACACTTGTCAATTTGTTATACCCCAGGGTACACCATGCATCTGAGTCACACTTCAATGGGTACATTTCTCGGAAACATCAGAATACGCTGACTGTTTGGAATTCTGCGAAACTTTACCTGACTCATTAAATTGGTACCAAGCCTTACTATTGCATGTATCAGCTGCATTTTTGCGCCAATCAATGTTCACTAAATTATTTCTCTATGCGTTATATATAAATTCCCTTGTTGTGACAATAATTACAACGTTATAATACGGAGATATGTCGCCATTGACAACATCAACAACATTGAAAATCTCCCCAATGACAGTGATGTCAGAAAATGCTTCATCAGCTGTCAGTATAAATATTCTACAAATATCAATTGTACAGAAATTTGAATAATTCAGTTCTCTTTTAATGTGGCAAATTAAAACACAAGTTTTACTAGCACTGTGTGTGTCAAACAGAAAAACAACTTGTCATGGAAAATGCTTTCAGTTTTTCAAATCATGAATTTTTCATAACTGCTTGATTTATTTTGACTTCTATGTGTGGAATTAATTCTTTTGTTTAATAATTGCTTAATATTGTCATGATTTCGTATTGGTGTTGATTGATGGTTATTAGTTATTCATATGAACGACTATTTAAAGCAGTTTCAAACAAAACAAGTTTTTTACACAAACAAATACATTATTTCTGGGTCAATGGTGTCGTAAAACTTGCACTTTCTGCTCGATCATGTGTGAGACCAGTTATTTGTATTGAGCTTGATCATGGATACATTTCATGCCAGTCCGCTTAGCTCAGTCGGTAGAGCACGAGACTAGTAGTCACAACTGATTTTGGGGTTGTGGGTTCGAATCCCGGGCTGGCCAACTAAAATTACTTAAAGTCTTTCGGATGAGACTTTAAACCGAGGTCCCATGTATGGTGCTATACACTGGCAATGTAAAAGAACCAGGGATGCTTCTGGAATTGGGGCATCTTCTGTATCATGCACTATCCCCCAAAAACTTCATATGGATTATCTGGTGGCGAGGATAAAAAAGGCATTTAAAATAAAAAGAATTAGTCCAGTCATTTTAACTTTTAACCTCAAACTAATTGCAAAACAAACAGTTTTGTGTTTATATGGTGAGTAAAGCTATCCTTAGCAATGTACAAAATGTCCTAATTGAATATTCGTGGGACTTTTTGAGATATTTACAAATATATTGAATTGTCACATGTTTTCGCGATATTTGTCACTTTTGATGTAAATAAATCTAGACTTGTACCAGTAACTTATTTCTACATCGTGCTTAGAGGTCGCAATTTTGGTTTGATATTTATGAAACTTGGCAGCAATGATCATCGAAACCTAATCTAGGTAAAATAAAAGTTTGAGTTAACCGGAGCAAAAATCTAGGTCACTAGGTCAAAATAAAGAAAACACAAGATATAGTCATCAGGGGTCGCAATTTCGACCTTACACTTGTGAAGTTTAGTCACAATGATCACCTTACAAAACTCAAGGTCATGTATGAAATTGGATTAACCTGAGTTAAAAACTAGGTCACTAGGCCAAATTATAGAACAAATCTTTAAAAGGCGCCCTTTTTACATAATCTTTATGAAACCATGTCACATGGATAATGAAGACAAAATGTAGGTCAAATTCAATATTTACTTATCATGAGTTAAAACTAGGTCATTAGGTCAAAAAATAGACAAACCTTCATGCGCCAAAAAGTCGCATCAATTATTTTCACCTATTGACCTAATTTTGACCCAAATTATTCAATAACATACTTGTCTTAGATGTTTTGAGATGAGCATTGTGACCAAGTTGCATAAATATTAGACCAAAATTGTGAATTTTGTACTTACACAACGTTTTCCTTTGATTTTAACTAGCGACCTACTTTTTGACCCCGGATGACCCAATTTATAACTTTGACCTAGATTTTGTTGATATTATTACTGTGACCAAGTTTCATAAATATAAGGTCTACATTATGACCTCTAGCGACTACACAAGGTTTTGCTACAATTTGACCTAGTGACCTAGTTTTTTATCTTTGATCATCCATTTTCTACCTTGGCCTAAGTTTTGTTCAGATGATCACTCTGACCAAGTTTCATAATCATAAAGTCAAAATTGTGAATACAAATGCAATTGTGGACGAACAGACAAAGAGAACAATCACTATTTCTCCCGAATCGATAAATTCGTGTACATTTTGTATGTTGACATTATTGTATACTGTCCAAACACAAATATTCTTTTTCCATTAGACATACATGTATACAACACATGATATGTGTAAATTTTAAACAAATTGGATTAATATTAAAGAAATGAGTAAAATTTTTGTTTCCCCTTCCAAGTACTATTTTGAGTCATTTTGTCGACATTTGAATGGGTAGTATACCAACACGTAGACTGGCATATATATGAAAAGTAAATTGTCTGATGATAAAATCAATATTTGTATTCGATAGAAGAAGGTTGTATCTTTCAGAAAATATAAGCTTTAAGGTGCAATTAGTAAATATTTATCGACTTACATGGGAATTATTAGAACTGAAAATTCCCCATGTAGTATGAAATAAGGAAAATGCTGAAATTCCTACCAAAAGTGACCTTAAACATGTCGATTTTTTTGTATTTTCCCCACTGAACTCGCATATTTGACGTTTTGTCTGTAGTTGATAATAGTCTGTAGATGATGAAAATGCAAAGAAACTCTGTTTTGCAATTTGTTTGAGGTTGACCATATTTTTTAGCTTCAATGACTGGACTAGATGCGTTTCAAACATATATTGACAAGGTTAGTTTTTGTGATTGGTCGTTTCGGGCAAAATATTTGACCAGTTTATCAAAGATATTATGTTGCATGAGTAAAGCTCGAACATGTCTCATTAAAATGTGTCAAAGATTAAAACTTGTTTTTATTTTTTGTTGATATAATTTTACTTGCTGTGTTAGTCAAAATGTCACATGACATGTCCAACCTGCCTCTCTTTGTCAAATTGTAACAAACTTTTGCTGAAGATAAGATTGATACTTGTTTACCTTCAGATTCCTTCACGCTTATGTAACTCCTTGAATAATATGGCCTCGATTTGGGCCGGGACTTAATGTTTACTTTATTTAGTAGTCTTATGTAGATAGATTGTAGAAGGTATTCTATATGCAATTCTGTTATTGATAAAATGCATAACATGCAAATATTTGAGTCTGCAATCAGCTAGCCAAACTATGGCTTATCGTATTTTGTTCATATACTGTAAAATCATTTTTATTCTAGGATTTAATTTCCCTTTGATTTCGTTGGTAGTCTCAACTCAAATTAAATCCCCACGCATATTGATAATTTCTGTTGTATATGACTAAGTAGATAAGAAATCCTTGAAATTATGTCCCATCAAATTGGTATTTTTTTCCAAAATCACAAAATTTCGTCCCATAGAAATTAAATGATTTTACAGTATCATATATTGTCCATATACTTTTTAAAGGCAGTATGTATTTGTGGTATCAGCAAAATGTCCTAAATCAGCATAAACAAGAAACGGATGACAAACCAGATCTAATACTGTAAAATCATTAAATTTCGTGGTTCACCTTCAACCAAGAGATCAAATCCCATCAAACAATAAGTTGTCTTTGTTGTTCTTTTTATCAATTTATAACCTGAAATGCCAAATTTATTAAGTGACATCCTATCAAAATAGTCTTTATTACCAAATCTACGCAATTTCATCCCATCGAAATTAATGATTTTACAGTATAACATGCATTTACACCACTATGCTGATTTAGCATATACTAGAATCCAACCAGATTTGATATATTGAATACTGGAGGCTTCAAATGAAACACTGGTCTAACTTGAAAGCTCAGAGTTTGATATTTCACATTTTGATTAAATACTGTAATACAGTTTGTTTGTACAATTATGTCGGCTAGCTGATGAAAATGTTCACTCAGGATTGATAACTGGTAGTTATGATGTAAGATGTTTACCCTTGCCTGCTGTAATATTATAGGAAGGTGTTTAATATGGTACAGGAATTTGTTGGATTATTTGTATAACGTAAGAACTGGAGCCTGAGAATTTGATCTTGTTAATAAATTAATCATAAAACAATGTAACTACTAACCCTCCATATTAGCTTTTACCCAGGGGTTTATTGTTTAGACATTGTGATAAATTTTTCTTCTGATTAAAATATGTTTTTATGAGCTAATTAATGCATTAAGGAAATGTTGTTGAAAGAATGGGTTGGTAGACACTGCGTGAGGTCATAGATTGCCCTCTAGAGAGCTGCTGACTGTCTGTGCTAATCTTTAGTAAATACTAGGGATGGCAACAAGTACTAAATCTGGTACTGGAGTACTCGTTCATTCTTCCGATCGAGTACTCGGGTACTCGGGGAAAACAATAAATGTCCATGATATTTGGAAATAGAAATGTTGTTCTGCAAATGTGCGTGTTCAACTTCAAATAAAACAGCGCGTTCTGTTCAGTTGTTGATCAAATCTAGATCGGTAGAAGAACTATGAAACAATAACAATAAAAAAAACGTATAACAAAAACCAATACAGTGTAAAATCAAAGAAGTTTTAAACAATAACGCTAGAAAATCCAATAAAAACGAATAAACAACGAAGGGGAACTACTCTTATCAACTGGTGACATAATATTCACAAAGCGTGACCAATTCACAGAGTAATCGTTCGTTCATATACGCGCGAGAACGATTTAAATTCGAAGTAATATTTCTTTTAATTCCTAATCGATTCATTGGATTGTCGACCCCCCCCCCCAATAAACAATAACTACCAATTAAAAATTGATGACAATAACTCGGGTTGATGGAATGGAAAGAACACTTAGCTACGTGTCATAAACTACATTTGTAACTAACAGACGATGATTGACAGGTCTGTGTTTTGATTACACTTGCAATTAGCAACCTAGTGGTGGCCATTAAGGATTGATGACATGTTGTTAATTGTAATTTTGCTTGACCAGATAACAATTGGACACATTCTGTATAACAGTGGATTAACAGGTTTTTCGAATATTTGAATACTGATTTTACTATTCTATAATCGGACGTTTGGACGAGTCCTCGAGTATTCGGCCAAGGCACCTGTTACATAGCCTAGGCGCCTGTTACATAGCCAAGTCGCCTGTTACATAGCCAAGGCGCCTGTTACATAGCCAAGGCACCTGTTACATAGCCAAGGCGCCTGTTACATAGCCAAGGAGCCTGTTACATAGCCAAGGCGCCTGTTACATAGCCAAGGCGCCTGTTACATAGCCAAGGAGCCTGTTACATAGCCAAGGCGCCTGTTACATAGCCAAGGCGCCTGTTACATAGCCAAGGCGCCTGTTACATAGCCAAGCCGCCTGTCACATAGCCAAGGCGCCTGTTACATAGCCAAGCCGCCTGTTACATACCCAAGGCGCCTGTTACATAGCCAAGGCGCCTGTTACATAGTCAAGGAGCCTGTTACATAGCCAAGGTGCCTGTTACATAGCCAAGGCGCCTGTTACATAGCCAAGGCGCCTGTTACATAGCTAATGCGCCTGTTACATAGCCAAGGCGCTATCAAACACTTTTTGGTAGCGCTTTTCTACATCTATGCCACAACATGCTTCCAGCTAGCAGTGATTGCTGATAGCATAATGTTTCTTTGGTGCGCAATTGTCTGCTAGAAGCAAGCACTCCCAGTAGCATACAAATTGTATTGTATTTCCAGGTGTACGTGAGATATTACAGAACCATGTGTTTGTTGGTTGTGTTGACCAAGAATTCTCATTGATGCAACATCAGACTAAACTCATGTTAGTGAACACCACAAAGTTGAGGTAAATACTTGTGATGTTACATCGGTTGGAAATCATAATCGATCATCGGTTGTATATGGTTGGTAGTTCTGATGAATTGTTACCGAATATTATCAGTTCTAGGACTATATACATGTATACCGTACTGTTTATCGCTGGCTTAGAATGCGAAGTAAGTACAAATCGATATTTGGAGAAACAAGAACAAATGTCCAGTAATAGCCCCATTTTCTGGACCGGAATTCAGCAATCCATTGAAGGCATTTATTACACTTTCAGTACAAGAAAGATTTTCTGTAAAACAAGTTGTATGTAAGTTTTAAGTTAAATTCAAACAATAAATGAAATTACTATTGTACAGACAGGAATGCATGGGAAAACTTTGCAGCAATGCATGTAAGCCATTTATTGACCTTTATACTGTGTCAAAATTTCCATTCCAGACATTGCTTTTCAGTTCTTAGATTCTTTCGATATTTCACTTAACACATACTATAATATTTTAGGGATATGGAATAGTTGTTCTAAAAGAAGCATGCACATGCATCACAACATGTAGTTCATAACTGATTAATCGAGGATGAAAACTTATGATTGATGATAGAATCAGAATCTTCAACTAGTTGATTAACCATGCAATGTTTTCGGGACTTGAACCCAATCCCTTTGCTTGCATAGTAAAGCTTTCTCGACGGAGCTATCCAAGTGCTTGCAAACTACCTCACCCATTCTGCGAACATGTTCAGGTTGTGACACCTATTGACAGATAAATAGAATCTGAGCTGAAGACCTTTCTGTATAAACTATGGATACAGAGTATAATTGATAGTGCAGTCACGGCTCAATACTCATTTTCAATCTATTATATCGCATAGTGATATGAACCACTGTCTAGGGTTACTGTTGCTTGTCATGCTGGATATATATCAAATTACTTGGGAATTTTTATATCGAATATTTCTTATCCAGAAACTTGATTAATGAATTGTGTCTTTATAATAGCCATTAGAGGAAATATGTTTGATTTGTGTCGACTTTTCAATCTGTTTGTTGGTTCATCCCGGCTGTTTGTCTGTCCCCAAAAGTTTGCCAGACTCATAAATCTCATAATTTGTTTTTTTTACAAAAAAAATAGAAAAATTGTGTGCATTATGTGCAGTCATAATTATGCTATGTCTGATCAGTATTAACGTCAAGTGAACAAGTATCTTAGCCATAAAACGTTAGAAAAGCTTGAAAGCGAGTGCATTAAAAAAGAAACATTTTTAAATCACTGCCATCTAATGTAGTGACATTTGAAGTCTGTATAGTGTACTCTTGTATTTCGATTCTGCTTCTTTAAGTACTCGCAAGCTACAGGCAGATCTCCTTTTACTGTTAAATCAGAAATTTCTGTGAGGTTGAAATTTTGCCATCAAATGTTTTAGCTCAACTTTTCATAGAAAACAGTCCAGCTATTGTCGTCAAGGGATTATTTCTGTATTTGATGTCAGTTTTTGCTTTGATTAATTTATCAGGGTATTGTTCTCAATGACGAAGAACAATACCCGCTTGAAAATCAACATAGTTATTCACCATGACAAGGGGAGGCCATACTGACCAGGACCCTTGTTACTCTTAGAACTTTCTCTCACACATGAGTTGGGGTTGCTATCGAATACTAGAAAGTTGACCATTAGGGTGCAGTGCTTTTGTTTACAAACAAAGGTAAAATAAAATTAAAATTTCGAGCCTGGTGAATTTATTAAATCCGTCAGTCAGGTCTCAGACGACATTTTATTTGAGAAAGATCTGTTCTTCTGATCCTGTTAGAAAAATCTGTTTCCTTGACAACATGTTTATAATATTATGCATGTTGAAGCCCTCATGGAAGATTGGGTAACCAAATGTGGAGCCTCTTTAAATAAAGTATTTACTTACTTACTTACTTACTTACTTACTTACTTACTTACTTACTATGCACTTTTCCATCTTTTTCAGTGAAGAGCTCTTTTATCAGCTATTTATATTAGACTTCGGAAATTTTGGACTTCTCAGATTATCGGTATGTATGATTTTTGTTTGCAAACTTTCTAAGCTCTCTGTAATTAATTCTGGTCCCTCGATACTTCTCAGGATAATATTCAAAATATTATCAATTTAAAAAAAGTTATATTGAAGATGGAGTATATCTCTGTCATTTCTATAAGCTAGTAATCATCGTGTGTTCCTGATGAGGCTATTATCCGAGATTTACATGCCCTCTCTAGAGTAATTAAACTTAGTGCTTAGATTCCTAATTCACACAAAAATACTTTAAATTCATTATTATAGAGATAAACATATATAGCTTGGCATATTTGACCTGAACCTGACTTTTATGCATGAATATATTACAAGGCTCTTGCATTGAATATATCAATTTCCTCAAGATATATCAATTTTGTGTTTGTTTTACATCTTGAGGGGCCTTGTGATGCTCTCCGATGTGAAAACATACAACCGGCGTTATAAATATAGATGAGGTATTGACTGTTAAATTATGCTAATTTTCAATGAAAGATCGGGTTAGTGTCAAAGTCGTCAAGCTATACTACTTTGTAACAAGTACTAGTAGCTCAAACCTGCAGTATTATCAATGGTATTATAACAATGTAAACTTTTCTCTGGAATTCCATTGGAAATGCGTTTACCGATAGAATCTTAGCTTTAATTCCTAGTGACACTAAGAAAACTAAAATCTGAAAACTCGTTCAAAAGAAACAAATAAATTTGGATTCAAGAAGATATTTTCCATTTTGCTAACATTATTTCTTTTGAGACAAAGAAAATGACTGCTTATTAAAATAACTGGTTCTTTTTGCCTTTCATAATGGTTGAAACTCTGTAATGGAAACTCTTTTCATACTGACAAAAAGTTCTGATTCCAGAGGATTCTGAATTTTCCATTTAGTGTCTGTAGCAAGCCCTTTAATGCACTTACATTAGTAAATTCTACTGAAGTTAACTTTTTTCACATTTAGTCAACCTCTAGGATAATACTCTGTATGCGCCACTGAGTTATATTTCAAAATAAACATGAAATGTCTACTGCAATAATTGTTGGACATTGGACTACGGTTCCATAGAGAAATTAAAACACTGTATTATCCAATGTTCCCTTATTACTTGTTTGTTCCGATAGATTAGTTAGTTTCAAAGCTTGGAATCAGTGTGGAATCAGTGCATTCCTGATGAGTCTATTATCCTAGATTTACATGCCCAATCTAGAGTAATTTAACTTACTGCAAAGATTCTCTATTCACCTAAAATGATTTAAATTCATTATTAAAGAGATGAACAGATACTGCTTAAAAATTCTAACAAGTAGCCGAAACCAGCGGAATTTTCAATGGTATTATTAAAACATTGTTAACTTTCTCTGGAAGTCGAGTGGAATTACATTTACCAGTTGAATCTTAGCTTGAATGCCTTGTGATTGACAATTTTCCTGAGGTCAAAATGCAACTTAGAATTAGAATTAGAACTTAAGCAAATCTCATTAAAAGAACTTCCATTATTTACTGAAATTAAGTTTAAAAAATTGGAATCTTTCATAGAGACCTGATAAGTTAGGATTCAAGAAGATATTTTTCATTCTGCTGTTTCTTTTGAGATAACCAAAACAACTGATACTGTTGAAAATCATTTCCACTCAATAATGCTTGGCTACCTTGAAAATCTGGTTTATGTGGAATTTTCACGTCTTGTACATTTAGTGTCTGTAGAAAACTCTTTAATGCACATACATTTATAAATTTCTACTGAAGTGAACTTTCATTTCACTCAACCACCAGGATAATACTCTGTATGCACCAGTGAGTTTTACTTCAAAATAAAACAAGAAACTGTCTTCTACAATAATTGGTCATTGGACTAATGTTCCATAGAGAAATTAAAACACTGTATTACCTAATGTTCCCTTATTACTTGTCTGTGCCGATAGAGTTGCAAGTGTATTTTATATTATATGTATCAATGATGCATGCATTTATTGGCAGGCATGCGTCAGATTTAACAGTCGATGCCAATCACATTGTCAGTTTGCCTGTTCATGCTTTAAGATAAATAATACCTATTTAGGATCATCATTTTGTGCATCTGAACATCTTTTTATGCCAAATTCTTCATTGCAACAAGTAGCTCTAACTAAACTAGAAGTATTTCTAATGGTATAGCTTGGCACATTTTTAAACAAATCTGACCTTTTTATTTACGTGATTTAACAGTCAATATCTTGCCTGTATTTATAACCTCGGTTGTATGTTTTAATAGTTTGGGAGTATCACGAAGACGCTTGAGATGTAATACAAATTCACAAATTGCGAATACCGATATTGCACGATTTGCTTGCGGAAATTGATATAATCAAAGCAAGAACCTTGCATGCCTAAATGTCAGGTTTGTGTCAAATTCGCAAAGCTATATTATAACATCGTAGACTTTTCTCTGGAATACCATTGAAAAACGTTTACTAATAGAATCTAAATTTGAATATCTAGTGACAGTAAGAAACAGTAGATCTGAAAACTATTCAGAGAGACCAAACAAATTTGGATTCAAGAAGATATTATCCATTCTGCTAACATCATTTCTTTAGAGACAAAGACAAAAACTGCTGTGGTTCTTTTTGCCTTTCATAATGGTTGAAACTCTGTAACGGAAACTCTTTTCCCACTGACTAAAAGTTCCGATTCCAGAGGATTCTGGATTTTCCATTTAGTGTCTATAGCAAACTCTTTATTGCACTTACATTATTACATTTTACTGAAGTGAACTTTTTTCACATTCACTCAACCACCAGGATAATACTCTGTATGCACCACTGAGTTATACTTCAAAATAAAACAAGAAACTGTCTACTACAATAATTGGTCATTGGACTGCTGTTCCATAGAGAAATTAAAACACTGTATTATCCAATGTTCCCTTATTACTTGTCTGTGCCGGTAGATATTCAAATGTATTTGATATTATTCGTGTTTATGATGCATGCATTTATTGGCAGGCATGCGTCAGATTTAACGGTTGGTGTCAATAACACTGTCAGTTTGTCTCTTCATGCTAAAAGATATATAATACACATTTAAAAGTATTTATTTTGTGTATTGGAACAAAAAAACTATGTTTATGCCCTGGCATCTACTGAAGCTGGAGGCATATAAAAATTGTCCTGTCCAGTTGTTTTTTCGTCCGTCCGTCACTTGATCTCTCTGTTGGATAATATAAGTTAGGAAAGTGATACAGTGATGAAATTTGCTTCGTATGTAACTTATATGTGAAAAGGCACCTTAAAGCGGGACAATTAGAGTCAAAGGCTAATGCACTGTTACTAAAATTAGATACAAAAAATTGAAATTGACAAGATTTCCATCTTGGCATAAGCGTTTATTGAGCGCAAAATGCAAATGTATTTGGATTATTATGTGATGTTCATCCTCCTGGCCAATCGCACCTCCTTTGATTTCGCAGACAAACAACATCCAAATACTGTTTAACTACTTAATTTCGATGAAATTTTGTGGTTTGTGTAAATAATATCATTTCGATTGAACGTTAATACGTGAATTTGCATTTCAGACGATAAATAAAAGGGTCAAAATTATTGTTTGATGGGACTTTATTTTGTGGTTGAAGCCGAACCATGAAATTCACGAAATTTAATCCCCCACGAAAATTGATGATTTTACAGTATATTATCTGTTTTATCCAATCAGGAGCCAGCACCAATATTTGACCTTGCCATGATGGCACTTGACCTTGAAGAGTCAGGTTGGAGAGCAGCAGACGGACCAAAAGAAGACTTGGCAAACTATATAGTAAACTTTTTGAAGTCCAAAGCAGATATGTTACTGGATTATTTCTCTATAGAGATAGATCAGGTAGGTGGACTCTCTCAGCTGATTGGTTAGTCTATAAATAACATTCAGTGATGCACCTTTCTGATTGGCTAGTCTATAAATAACATCAGGGAGTCACCTTTCTGATTGGCTTATCTATAAATAGCATTCAGGGAAGCCCCTTTCTGATTGGCTATTCTTTAAATAACATTCTAGAAGCACCTTTAGGATTGGTTAGTTTCTCAAAAACATTTAGTGAAGCATTTTTCTGATTTGTTGGTTATTAAACAGCATTTAGAGAATCACCTTTCTGATTAGTTAATCTATAAATACCATTCAGGGAAACACATTTCTGAGTGATAAGTCTATAAATAACATCCAGAGAAGCACCTTTCTGATTGGCTTATCTATTATAAATAACTTTCAGGGTATCACCTTTTTGATAGGCCACTCCAATTGAAAAGAATAAATGGAATATCTAATCTCTTAACATTTTGTGTTATACAAGGTCTGTTTAGCTGTTGTCTTAGTCAGAAATGCTTATCAGTATGTAAAGTGCATGAGCCCATCAGATTAAGTGGGACAAAGATTCCATTTTGTTTTGCCCCTGTCTAAAATCAAGATGTTTTACATTGAATTTAAATATTGTATGCTATAAATATTAGAAATAGTTTTGGATTAGTACATGAGATGTTTTGGTGCAAATATATTAACCTGATCCTCCAAATCTCTGTACTTTACTCCATGTACATGTTTATTAAAGTTTATGTATAACTTTAGGATGGCAAGCTGCATACATTACCCCTCGTTCTAGACAACTATATACCAGATCTGGATGGACTACCAATGTTGATGTTACGTCTTGCTACAGAGGTAGGCTTGGTTGATTATTTATAGAAATATATTGAGGATCTCAAAAGTTATCAATTGATAATATACAAACCTATATTAAAGGAACCCAGAAACTTTTATTCGGTGAGCCTCAGACAAGCTTAAAAATAACAAAAACAATTTGGTTACCGTAGAACTGTAACAGGGACATGTTTTATCTGCTGCCAATCTGTTGCCAAGTGCAGTCTTATTTGTTCAAATTCATTTAATAAAGTTTGATAGAAACATCATGGTTTGCATTATGGTTTTCAAAACATGGTTGTTATATAGCAACATATTAAGACAATCTCTTTGATGTCTACCATCTCTCACTTAAAAATTGAAGACCTATATATATGAATTGCTGTTGGAGAATATTATATTGTTTTGAAATATGACGATCCATAAAAAAACCTCTTGGTAAGCAGTTCAATCTCTGTTGAACCAGACCTTTTTGGAGCTGTTTTATTAGGTGTTGTTTAGAGGTTGCTGCCCTACATACAGAGGTCAAGTTTATTATAAAAATAGGATAAGGGAAATGTTTACAAGGTTTTAGGGATTTTTTACGAGCTTGTTGCTCTACAGAAAGCAGCTCTGGAGTGGTTATACTGTAAATCATATTGCAAGGTTAGCGTATCAGTATAACTCAAATATAGTATCGAATAGAAGAATATCCTAGCAGAGAAATATCTATAAGCAGATTTGCCATACTGTGATTCCACTCTTTAAACATCAAGATGTTGTGTGTATATTGTGTCCTCTTTCATAGCACTTGATATTATTTATTGCAGACAGACTTATTGTCTATTGGGGAAATTCATTTGTTTAACGTCATCAATTACGTGGGTCAATTTTACTGTTATGGTGCAGATTGTGTGGGAATGTATTTGTTTGATTAGTCTTCTCAATAACTCATTCTTAGAAACAAGAGGGGCAATACTAGCTAGACCTTGTCGTATTAAAGACAAGAGGGCCAATATTGGTGAGACCTTGTCTGTCTACATCTTATGATAGACATAATGTATATGCATCATGCTCTAGTCACTCATATCATACCTGCCAAGCTAATTAATTCTAAAATAGGAGTGATAAAACAAAACCTGTCATAATGTGCACTTAAATGTGATTTAAAGGGGATTTAGATACATGAAGAAGGAATGGATTCATTCTAGTGGTTATAAATATGGCACAGAAGGTCATAACATGTATCTTTGTTCATAGTTCGGTGAACTTGGAAAACCAGAAATTAACAAGCAAATAGGAGTAACTCCACTTTAATAGGAGTACTTGGCAGGTAAGTAAGTTCGGACTGTTTATGTCATATAGGAACATATCAAATGGTCAAAGATTTCATGATAGGTTTTGTTTATATGATATTTTACATGTACAGTCATGATTTCAGGTGAACTGGGATGAAGAACAAACCTGCTTTCAAACATTCTCACAAGAACTATATAAATTGATGCAGAGCCTAGATCATGCTGACATGAAGTATGACACTTTGATATGTTTTCATCAAATGGACGCCTGCTTCAAATTGCTAGCTATTAAAAAGCTATCAACATTTATTTATAAATGAGACCTGTTTGCTAGCAATTTAAAAAATCTATCATTTACAAATGCATATTACACAAATGATAGTAAATTGCCTGCATGGCTGAAAATGGCGGTAACTGAATGAAAACTACATTGCCCATTGTATTAATATGCTATTACATAATTCATGATACTGTAAAAAATCATTTGTATGGGTATTAAATTTCGTATAATTGGTGAAAATGCTTAGAATTTAATGGTTTTTTCAATTTGTGGTTTTAAATGTTGAGATAAAAATATCTTGTTTACATTGTTTTTAGGTCAATTATTTGATGGGATTTAGTTTTGGCAATCTGTTACATCCGCAAAATTAATGAAATTAATCCACTTCAAATTATTGATTATTTTACATAATATCATTTCAGACTGACCCCAAGGATAAATCGTCATGGAGATGGACAGTAGAACATGTCATATTTCCAGCTTTACGCAATTACCTGTATCCACCCAAATCTATGGCTGAAGATTCCAGTGTCTTACAAATTGCAAACCTTCCTGATTTGTATAAAGTATTTGAAAGATGCTGAATTTTTTTTTAACTGTTATACCCCTCCCCCCGTTCATAAAACAAACTTTGAAGATACCGTATACCCTCGAATAAACATTCCCAGTGGCCATGTAAGGGGGAGCGTTAATTCAGGGAATTACAGTATATATAGGAGATATAGTGAGCTTGTTTACGTTTGTTATATATGTTTGTGAATTTGTCTGTCATTTGAAAGATGTTGAAAACTTCTACATATACATGTGTTTAATGTTTATGAATATGCCAGTTATTGGTTTGAAAAACTGTTAATACATATACAAAGATACTTGCTGCTTGTTCTTATTCACCCTATACCCTGAAAGCGACATGTTTGGATTTGTTTGGATATAAAGAATACAAGAAGGATTTCAATAAAACTTCTCATGAAGAGTATGTAACAAAAAGATGACAGGGAAGGCATGAACCTAACTTAACACAGTCCAGAACAGAAACATACAAGCATCACAAAACACCATTGCACAGCACAATGCCTAGAAAATAAACCTGACGGCTGAAAGACCCAGCTTTTAAAATACAGAACTACATGGTTTCAGCTATAAAAAAAGCTTAATGACCTAGTTAGTCTTGGCTCTAAAAAGTTGAATAACCAAGCCTAGTTGTACATGATTTCAGGAAGTTTTGGTTGGATGATTATTTTCCAAGTTGTAATGGTCCTTTCTTGGAGACCATTTTGCTTTAGTTAAATGAAGTAACCAAATACATATTTAACTTTAATTGCAATGAGCTGCATTAAAAATCTTAAGTCCTTATTTGCCATACTTTAGCAATACATCAACACTTGTGTGTTTTAAGTTTAATTATATGTGCATAGCTATTAACATGACATTGGTTTTGTTCTGAGGTCAGTGAAGTTTATGATATTCAATTATTTATGACTTGAAACATTAACTGGCATAAATCTTTTCTTTATGCTGTACTGAACATATTATTGTCTGGCTGGTTTTTGTGCAGTGTTTATGCCACGTTTGGGAAATTGTGTCTTTTAGAAGTATTGCTTGTATCATGTTTGTAAGAGGAAAACGCAAAAAATATAACATAATTTATAGTTTATTTGCATGGAATGCAGCACAGTAAATAAAACCAAACAAACGAAATGAACAGAATAAGCAATTAGTGGTGAAAACATATATACGAAAATAGCAGATAAAAATAAATGAGTTTTGAGATTTTTGTAATTTGAACCATTTGCCATGGTCTTTAATTGAACCAGGGTAATCAGAAACAGATACATTACTTACCAATTCTTTTTACATGACAAATATTGTATGTAATCAATTGCTGTCTTTTGTATTGGAAGACTAAACAGTTAATATAAGATTACAGCAGAACGCAGTAGACATCTATGTTTTGACAGTGGAATATGGTATGATTGGTTAAAAGTATATCTGTAAGACATTGTCAATCATTTGCTCCCAGTCTGGTCTCGCGGTTGTAATATGTTTGAGATCTAGTACTTACCTGACACATGCTCTCACTTGGTTAGCTCAATAACTTGAGCACTACATTACAAGGAGTAACAGCATGAAGAGACTGGCACCACCTTACTGCTGCGAAGACGAATTATCAATAGCTAGACAATGACAGTTACTGCATATTTTCCAACAGTCCCGTTTGAATCGAGAGTCTCACGTTTAAAAACCATAATCCCGTTCCTAACGATTGGGTTTCCGGTCCTTATTAAAGAGTCATTGCCAGAGCAATTTGAATTCGAAGGTCAGAGAAGAAGTCACTACCATTTCACCTCTAAGTCAATAGGGGATCAAAGGAAGTAAATTTCGATTCTTGCCAGACTTCCCTATGAAACATAGGCTCGTAGCCCCTAACAAAATCGTCTCAAAATGTTGCCATTAGAACCGTCAATGTACGACCTGTACAATATTTATATCCAAAATAAGCTTTTGATGTCATAGAACACGTGAAGAATATAATATTGGGGTGCTGGAATTTTCATGTTATACTCATCGGGTGTAGGAGCTAGGAAACACGTACTATGTCAATTACAAGGCAGTTCTAATTCGATGACATGATTATGCAGACAACCAAATCTGTAGACGAGTCACACGAGAAACTGTCGTCGTACCAATGCTTACATACAAACTATAATATTGGACTCCGGGGTCGGACACATGCAATATCCAACGCTAGCTATGTATCACTATAGCACTGGCTTAGAATGAGAGATTAAGGTCCTATAATTATGTAAGTACAAAATCAATATTTTGAGAAAAGAAGAAAACATGTCTGACAATCACTCTTTACTTATGGTAAAAGAAGCTATTTCAACTGTAGTTTGGTCAACATTAGTTTCGATTTTCATTAAAATAGGCTCACACAAAGCGGCTTATAATGTAGATTTCAAATATGCTTTAGTCTTATAAGGTGGTAAGTGGAACCTTTTCATTCTAAGTCAGCGATATGTACCCTGATCCATAGATTCAATAATAAACTAACACTCATTCAATATCCTCTAGTCTGTATTATATGACCTGTTTGTGTGATTTCTGAAGATTTGTTCTGTGTAATGAATTCCATCACGACATTGGACCGTTCCAAACAGACAGATAAATGGTGCATTTAATTCACCAGACAGTAAACACATAGTGCATGATGCAGTATTTACTTAGACATGATTGAATTAGACTTTCTCGCTATATATGGTTTCCTATTCTGGTTCGCTATTCTGGTTTGCTATTCTGGTTTGCTATTTCTATAAAGGATACGTTTATTTCTACAACATAGATTTCAAGAGTTATATCACTGACTTTGAATGAGAAAGTCGTAAGTTCTACCTACGACCTTATTAGACTGATGCATATTTAAATTCAGCATCAAACGGTGCTTCTTGTAAGCCTATCTTTCATGAAAATCGGATGTTGTCATGTTGACCGAACTGAAATTGAAAAAGCATTTTTACTATAAGTAATGAGTAATTTTCGGACAGTTTTTCTTGTTTTCTCAAAATATTTATTTTGTAGTTACGACCTTTTCGTGGGACAGAAGTAACGTTATATGTGTCCATTCTGAGAAAGTTCCGCATATTTAGGAGCACTTATCAGTTTTAAAGTCACATTACTGCTCCCACAACTATTTTCCGACCATTCATTACATACAATGAGTTATGGAACCATTAGAAATGACCAATACTCGACGATAGAATGTTTACTATATCTATCGAAATAGTAGACCAAATATCGTATTTAGCTAATTGAATGGTGAACAAAATACTCATTTTGCAAGAGATGCTTCCCTTAGACTTTAAATCATACATTTGCTGTTTACAAATTGTCATTTGTCAACACACCATCTGGATGTTTTGTTACATTTTCTACCATCTTATGGTCTTTTCCTCATTTGGGAATCAACTAAGGTGCTCAAATTGCATCATTCTGTAGAGAGGTTACCAAGTTATAGCTCATTAAAATAGCAGTTTAAGATCTAATTTGACCTGAAAATAGAAAATATATTTATAAAGAATGGTATGCGTGCTGTTAGAGACATTGTCTCACAAATTACAACTTCGTCGCTACAGCTTCAAATGATGGAGACAATTTGAATCCTGATCCCTAAAAGTCTTTTATGCATCGGTGCAATTTGGCGCAAAAATAAATTATCTTCATATTAGTTTTCGCGTATCAGAACCCATTTAACTTCGTCATTTTGGACAATGGTCATCCGTGGATCAATAAATTTGTCTCAGAGGGGTTCCAACCATCATTTTATCCCAGGATGAATCACCGACCAACTATTTTTCCAATTCCAACACTGGGGTCAGGTTCTGCCATTTTGTATCCTGGTCAGAATCATAGCAATGTTTAAATGTATAGATTATCCACATGTTGGACTCACACACTTCTGATATTCTAAGACATTTCGCCATATTGTCACGACATTTTGCTAGCTTTGAATGAGAAGGTCGTAAGTACAAAATCAATATTTTGAGAAAACAAGAAATAACTGTCTGAAAAGTACTCTTTAATTGTGGTAAATAAGCCTTTGCAACTTCGTCAACAAGACACATTCCGATTTTCATGGAAGTAGGCTCATAAGAAGCGACTTAATGGTGTCGATTTGTAGTCTTATACTGTCGTGAGTAGCAGCTAGGACATTCTCTTTATCAATCATATATTTCTTCTGACTGTTTTCCAGCTTTATAGAAAAAGAGTGTAGCTAAGAAAAGTTAAGATATATTGTGATAACTTGACATTGATTTGATTCATCCTCATCTAAATTAAGTAGCATGTGTATCTCTTTTTGTGAATATTCACCCAAAAATCAATTTCCAAGAAACTCGTATTGAAAAAATGAGACGTATTTATCTCATCCCTCTCCTGAAAAAAACTGGCATTTGCAGCTACAAATTTCGTATTGTTAACGACACTGTGCAGGATGTTTGAACTTAAGTATTAATATCTTCTTTTTTTGTAAAAAGTCAAAATAAATTGAGTAAAACTACGTAGATTTGCAGTTATTTACGACATTGCCCGATAACTTCAGAGGTACTTCTTCTGTATTAAAATGTGCAACACCATAGCAAATGGTTTTGGTTATTGCTAACAAACTTAACTGTTTAGTATTTTTGTGTTGTGCAATTTGTCTACATGTTGCTGCATGTGCGTTGGTTAAGTTTATTGTCATATTCTCAAAGGTATCCACTTGAAACGGTTTCCACTTAAAACTAAGTATATTTATTCACCACCACAAGAGGTGTCCATACTGACAAGGATTGATAACCATGTGACCTACATTTAATGAGTAATCTATCCTTACTATAAAAAAGCTCGTAGGCAATGATCCTGTTACTCATTTCGAAAACAAAAACGATTTATGTCCTTATCATTTCGTACATACAGCAAAAACATTTAATATAACAGCACGCAAGCGTTCTAAAAATGAGAAGGCTTTTTTTTAAAAAAACCCTGACATTTGGCATATTGGTATAATCGTGCTAAAATGGAAATAGACTATTATTATTATAAGTCGTGTGAAATAATATAACGATTTCATTGAACAATGTGATTAATAGTGCGGAATGTATATATTATGTCAATTAACGTAACACTAATAATGAATAAAAATCTTAATTCCACCAGATTTGCGCTAATACAGTTACCCTTTACTATGCAATTAACATTCCTTATTACATGTTCACAACCAAGCATAGTTTGTATAGCGTTTCTATAACAATACTCTAGAATTCAGCAAAAGCGAAACCATAGTGCAATCACCAATCTGGCTTGAAGAAACAATAACAAATTTACGACAGCCTCAGTCGATGGCTTACTAACAAATCAGGTTCCGATAAGGAACTGGTTGGTGAGCGACCAAGGGCTATCTGAATCATCTTGTTTCTGTAAGAGAAAAGCGTCAAAGGGATTCAGACCTCCTGAGTTACTGCAGAAAATCGTGCACTATTTATTAATTAATTAATTTATTTATTTACATGTATATACATATTTGGTCCAAAAACCGGGGATGGGCTCGGAGTTTTACTTTTGGGTTGACAAAGTCAATACACAGATACAGAAATTTTCCATCAGCCAAGAAAATATTTACTGAAGCAGTTACATTTATACTACGACGCAGTTAATTTTATTCTATGAGTAAGTTTTTGTTCTCACTTTTGTGAAAAAATAACACAATTATTAAATAAGACAGAAGTAATTTAAATCCGAGCGTAGAATCATGTTTATGTGTCAGTTAGAGCATTTAGTTAACCATAAAGGAATATTTTTACCCCACAGGAATAGTTTACCGACACATTTCTAAAGCACAAAACACACATTCGCGGTTCTTAAAAATGAATAATTTATTATTTTTAACAAAGCTATGCTTATAAATTAGGTTACCAATGGTAATGTTTGAATATAATTCATTTCGTTTCCATATGATATAAATGAGATTTAAAAACACCTATACAACGCTATAGCTAATGAAAAGGTATATGAAGAAATCGTACAGGGAAGGCAGCACGCAACTTTTAACCAGCAGCACACAGGAAACGTAAAAAACATCACATATCACAATTAAATTTAACGGCAAATGCACAAAGACATTCATTGTGAGGTTCTCGGTACAAACTGACGAAAACTATTTCCTCATATATTTTTTATCGAAAACACTTGCCTGCTAAAGAATATTTATACAACGACCCATGCATATTGATAATTATATAAGATGGCCTTATCAGGATGTTTCAAGCCTGACAGTATTGGTTCACTGATGTAGATACTATTGCTGTTTGAATGGTAGTCTATGGACACATCTGTCTGACTGCCAATGATGAGTGATTGTTTTTATTGGCTTTGTAAATAAAAACGAAAATCTGTAAGAATGTTGGCATTGTGTACTTATGAGCATGCATCAGATAAATGTTGGGGTGCCTGCAGGGTCAACTGAGCTCAATGCACTTGCACTTATTATGTCCCCCATACATAGTTGGGGAGACAGATTGATTTTGTGCAGAACGTGTGAATAAGATTTTTTGTGGATGTCGCAGAGTTTCATGTCAATTTGCTTGTTTTCCTTTAACTATTTGTTCGATTTCAATGAAACGTTCGGTGTCAAAGCCCATCTCTTGGAATAGGTGGTGAGCTTAGAGTTGTATGTTGGTCAATTGGTGTCAATTTTTTGAAAATAAAAATCAAGCCGCGACCATGACTGGTTATTTTAGATCTTCCACCCTGGAAGCAGGAGATTTAGACTGAAGCTAGGTTGGAAATGAAAGAGTCAGTTGGTCAGCCACTAGCTTGTTAAAGGTGAGCTTTGGTGATCATATGTCGTCTGTCAATAACTTACCTCTGTGCACTCTAGAGGCAACAGTTTTGATCCAATCTTGATGAAACTTGGCAAAATGTTGTTCTCCATGAAATCTAGGCAAAGTTTGAAACTTGATCAAATGAAAAATAATTGTGATCACTATACAGGCCACAGTGAGTTTGATCCAATCTTTATGAAACTTGGCAAAATGTCTTTAAGAGGTTGTAAATGATATTGTATGTCACTATAAGTACAGTCAATGACAGGTGAGCGACCAAGGACCCTTTTGACCCTCTTGTTGTTTAGATTGAATAATAGAAACATTAAGTGACATCCAGGGGAGTATTTATCATGTTCAATGTACATTTAAGGATATCCGGGTCTAATAAAGAATCTCTGCTTGAAGAGTTCTCAATTTCAGTAATTTTATGACAAATTGACTGATTTCCTGTAGGTCACGGGTTCAACCCCCACTAGAGTCAAAATATTTGTTTTTCTTTTTTATTTAATTTTTAGTTATAAGACAATGTTTTGGCTTTGTAACATCTTTTTATAGTGTAATTTGGAGAAAAATATTTTTTTTCTATTTTTTTTCTTTATTTTTTTAGGAATTAATATGTGGTAAACAGATGAAAATCGGGTTACTAAGGATTTCTGAAATGTATATTTTCAAAACCGCTCGGTAAAACCTTTTAAAATTGTGTTAAAACATTACACACACATTGAAGTTATTTTTGAAAAAAATTCAATGGTGCCAATTGTTTAGATCATATTTTATTTCCATTTATCTATAGGGTACTTATTGGCAATATGCAAAAAAATGCCTTAATTTCGAGGAGGGTGGGGTTACATTTTTATTTTTATCTACTTCATTATTAGACCAAACATCATTTTTACACTTTAGATTGGAAAATAATCATTATCATTAGATTTAAATACACTTTTGTTTTTATTGTGTTATCTGTTGGAGATTTATTTTATTTATCATGCGGTTGCCTCCATTTGTTTGTGCAGTACGTTCCTAGGCTGGGTGTAGGGAAATTAAAATAGCAATTACTCTCTTAAATGACTATACATGTGTTTTAAAATTCACATGCAGTTGTCTTAATGGGTATACAATAGAATAAAAATATTTAAAATGCATTCCTCAAAATTAAAAAAAAAGTTTTTACACCCGGACATCGTTAAGCGCCATTTTTGTCTTTTTTGTGTGTTATATTATGAATTTATGAAATATTAATTGAGTGTTGATATAATATTGAATTTATAAAACTTGTTCATAGGATTGAAGCCTGGTATAAGGTATGACTTAATTCAACCAATTCCAATTAATTTCAATATTAAATCAACACTTGTCAATTTGTTATACCCCAGGGTACACCATGCATCTGAGTCACACTTCAATGGGTACATTTCTCGGAAACATCAAAATACGCTGACTGTTTGGAATTCTGCGAAACTTTACCTGACTCATTAAATTGGTACCAAGTCTTACTATTGCATGTATCAGCTGCATTTTTGCGCCAATCAATGTTCACTAAATTATTTCTCTATGCGTTATATATAAATTCCTTTGTGTGACAATAATTACAACGTTATAATACGGAGATATGTCGCCATTGACAACATCAACAACATTGAAAATCTCCCCAATGACAGTGATGTCAGAAAATGCTTCATCAGCTGTCCGTATAAATATTCTACAAATATCAATTGTACAGAAATTTGAATAATTCAGTTCTCGTTTAATGTGGTAAATTAAAACACCAGTTTTACCAGCACTGTATGTGTCAAACAGAAAAACAACTTGTCATGGAAAATGATTTCAGTTTTTCAAATCATGAATTTTTCATTATTGCCTGATTTATTTTGACTGCAATTTGTGGAATTAATTCTTTTGTTTAATTTTTGCTTGATATTGTCGTTATTTCGTATTGGTGTTGATTGATGGTTATTAGTTATTCATATGAACGACTATTTAAAGCAGTTTCGAACAAAACTATTTTTTTTTACACAAACAAATACATTATTTCTGGGTCAATGGTGGCATACAACTTGCACTTTCTGCTCGATCATGTGTGAGGCCTGTTGTTTGTAATTAGCTTGATCATGGATGTGTTTCACAAATATATTGACAAGGTTAGCTTTTGTGATTGGTCGTTTCGTCCAAAAAGTTTGACCAGTTTCCCAATGATATTATGTTGCATGAGTAAAGCTTGAACATTAAAATGTGTCAAAGATTAAAACTTGTTTTAGTTTCTTGTTGAAAGATTTTTACTTGCTGTGTTAGTCAAAATGTCACATGGCATGTCCACCCTGCTTCTCTTTGCCAAATTGTGCGAAACATTTGCTGTAGATAAGATTGATACTTGTTAACCTTCAGATTCCTTCACGCTAAAGTAAATTCCATGAATGATATGGCCTCCAATTAGGCCGGGACGTTATATTGACTTTATTTGGTACTCTTATGTTTATAGATTGGCAAAGGTGTCTTGTATGCAATTCCGTTATTGATAAAATGCATAACATGCAAATATCAGAGTCTGCAATCAGCTAGCCAAACTATGGCTTATCGTATATTGTTCATGTACTGTAAAGTCATTATTATTCTAGGGGGATTTAATTTCCCTTGGATTTCATTGGTGGTCTCAATTCAAATTAAATCACCATGAATATTGATAATTTCTATTGTATACGACTAAGTGGATAAGAAATCCTTGAAAGTATGTCCCATCAAAATGGTCATTTTTTCCAAAATCACGAAAATTTCGTGCCATAGAAATTAAATGATTTTACAGTATCATATATTGTTCATATATTTTTTAAAGGCAGTATGTATTTTGTGGTATCAGCAAAATGTCCTAAATCAGCATAAACTAGAAACTGTTGATAAACCAGATCTGATACTGTAAAATCATTAATTTTTGTGTTGGATGAAATTGCACGGATTTCATGGTTTCACCTTCAACCACGAAATCAAATCCCATCAAACAATAAGTTGACACTGATTTTTTTTATCAATTTATTACCTGAAATGCAAAATTCATGAAGTGACATCCAATCAAAATGGTATTTTTTCCAGAAACACGAAATTTCATCCCATCGAAATTAAATGAATTTACAGTAAGACATGCATTTACACAACTGTGCTGATTTAGCATATTATACTAGAATCCAACAAGATTTGATATATTAAATTCTGCAGACTTTAAATGAAATACTGGTCCAACTTGAAAGCTCTCAGTTTAATATTACACATTTTGATTAAATACTGTAATACAGTTTGTTTGTACAATTATATCGGCAAGCTGATGAAAATGTTCACTAGAGATTGAAAACTGGTAGTTATGATGTAAGATGTTTACCCTTGCCTGCTATAATATTATAGGAAGGTGTTTAATATGGTACAGGAATATGTTGGATTGTTTGTATAACGTAAGAACTGGAGCCTGAGAATTTGGTCTTAATAAATTAATCATAAAACAATGTAACTACTAACCCTTCATATTAGCTTTTACCCAGGGGTTTATTGTTTAGACATTGTCTGCACGGTGTTAATCTGATAAATTGTGATAAACGATGGTTGGATAGTACTATCCGACCAACGATTTTTGACAGTTACGTCATTTCGTAAACAATCTATAAATAAGCAGGGTATATCCCCAAAAAGATCGGGGATCATATTATATAGAAGTATGTCTATACCAATTCATAAATTTCAAGCAATGCATGGTTCTGTGGATGTATTTGTTGACCCTCACTCAGGCGATCTAAGTTCAAAGCTTGTGACAGCCATTAAACTACAACATTTTTTTTCTTGTATTATAAACGAAAAATGTATACCATTGGATGATTTGATAAGATATTCATTTTGAAAATAAAGTTTTTGCCCTATTCTCGTTAAATTTAACCCGTGTAATTCGTGTAATTGAAAACTCGTTCAAGATAGCTGTTGGTTTCTCTTAGTTCTTCAAAGACTCGACCCCTACTATAATTTAAAACTTGTTCTTCGCTGATAAATTAAGTCATTTTAAGTTGAGTGCAATGACCAAGGTGTTTTTTACTCAAGCAGCATTCAAGTACTGCAAAAAAAACAAATAAAAAATCAGCATAAAAAGTTCTGCTGAAAGGGTTCGAACTTGACACGTTTTAATTAGGAATCTACTAATACTGCACCGTTATCCTCTCGGCCACGATTTCATGCAGATTAAAGGTAAAGAAGTATACTGATAATCCCCATTTTTGCAGACGATATACAAAGTAAACATTTGATTGTAAATACAACATGGCGTCACTGTCAGGTATCCCTGGTCGGACTGTATTAGTTTTTTCTTCTGATCAAAATATGTTTTTATGAGCTAATTAATGTATTAAGGATTTGTTGTTGAAAGAATGGGTTTGTAGACACTGCATGTGGTCATAGATTGCCCTCTAGAGAGCTGCCGTCTGTCTGTGCTAACCTTTAGTAAATACTAGGGATGGCAACGAGTACTAAATCTGGTACTGGAGTACTCGTTCATTCTTCCGATCGAGTACTCGGGAAAACAATAAATGTCCATGATATTTGGGAATAGAAATGTTGTTCTGCAAACGTGCGTGTTCAACTTTAAATAAAACAGTGCGTTTGCCGGTCTTTTCTGTTCAGTTGTTGATCAAATCTAGATCGGTAGAAGAACTATGAAACAATAACAATAATAAAAACGTATAACAAAAACCGATACAGTGTAAAATCAATAGAAGTTTTAATCAATAACGCTAGAAAATCAAATAAAAATGAATAAACAACGAAGGGGAACTACTCTTATCAACCGGTGACGTAATATTCACAAAGCGTGACCAATTCACAGAGTAATCGTTCGTTCATATACGCGAGAGAACGATTTAAATTAGAAGTATTTTTTTTAAATTTCCTAATCGATTCATTGGATTGTCACCCCCAATAAACAATAACTACCGATTAAAAATTGATGACAATTACTCGGGTTGATGGAATGGAAAGAACACTTAGCTACATGTCATAAACTACATTTGTAACTAGCAGACGATGATTGACAGGTCTGTGTTTTGATTACACTTGCAATTAGCGACCTCGTGGTGTCCATTAAGGATTGATGACACGTTGTTAATTGTAATTTTACTTGACCAGATAACAATTGGACACCTTCTGTATTACACAGGATTAACAGTTTTTTGGAATACTCGAATACTGATTTTACTATTCGTTAATCGGACGTTTGAACGAGTCCTCGAGTATTCTGGTACTCGTTGCCATCCCTAGTAAATACCCTAAGATTACGGCTCTGAGTAAAAGCTTTGATGTACATTATTGTCAGGTATGTTAAGCAGTCAGGAGCCTGTTACATAGCCAAGTCGACTTTTACATAGCCAAGTCGCCTGTTACATAGCCAAGGTGCCTGTTACATAGCCAAGGTGCCTGTTACATAGCCAAGTCGCCTGTTACATAGCCAAGTCGCCTGTTGCAAAGCCAAGGCGCTATCAAACACTTTTTTCGTAGCGCTTTCTACGTCTATGCAACAACATGCTTCCAGCTAGCAGTGTTTGCTGATAGCATAATGTTTCTTTGGTGCGCAATGGTCTGCCAACAGCAAGCACTCCCGTTAGCATACAAATTGTATTGTATTTGCAGGTGTACGTGAGATGTTACAGAACCATGTGTTTGTTGGTTGTGTTGACCAAGAATTCTCATTGATGCAACATCAGACTAAACTTATGTTAGTGAACACTACAAAGTTGAGGTAAATACTAGTGATGTTACATCGGTTGGAAATCATAATCGATTATCGGTTGTATATGGTTGGTATAGTTCTGATGCAATGTTACCGATTATTATCAGTTCTAGGACTATATACATGTATACCGTACTGTATCGCTGGCTTAGAATGCGAAGTAAGTACAAATCGATATTTGGAGAAAACAAGAAAAAATGTCCAGTAATAGCCTCATTTTCTGGACCAGAATTCAGCAATCCATTGAAGGCATTTACACTTTCAGTACAAGAAGATTTTTCTGTAAAACAAGGTGTATGTAATTTTTAAATTAAATTCAAACAATAAATGAAAAATACTATTGTACAGACAGGAATGCACATGGAAAACTTAGCAGCAATGCATGTAAACCATTTATTGAGACAGTGTCAAATTTCCATTACAGACACCTTACATTGCCTTTCAGTTGTTTGATTGTTTCGATATTTCACTTAACACATACAGACACCTTACACTACTTTTCAGTTCTTAGATTCTTCCAATATTTCACTAAACACATACTACATGTATAATATTTTAGGAATATGGAAGTGTTCTTAAACTAGCTTGCACATGCATGCAGTGCATTAATTCCTTACTAATCGATTATGAAAACTCATAATTAATTATCGAATCGTTATCTTCATCTAGTTGATTAGTCATGCAATGATTTCAGGACTTGAACCCAGTCTACTTTGCACTTTGCACACTACCTCACCCATTCTGCGAACAGGTTTAGGTTGTGACACCTATAGACAGATAAATAGAATCTGATCTGAAGACCTTTCTGTATAAACTATGGATACAGAGTATAATTGATAGTGCAGTCATGGCTCAATACTCATTTTCAATCTATTATATCACATCCTGATATGAAGCACTGTCTAGTGTTACTGTTACTTGTCACGCTGGATATATATCAAATTACGAGGGCATTTTTATATTGAATATTTCTTATCCAGAAACTTGATTAATGAATTGTGTCTTTGTAATAGCCATTAGAGAAAATATGTTTGATTTGTGTCGACTTTTCAATCTGTTTGTTGGTTAATCCCGGCTGTTTGTCTGCCCCCAAAAGTTTGCCAGACTCATAAATCTGAGAGGGCTTGGCTAAGCCTGTTGCCCAATCCTATTTCTTTGGAAATAAAATAAATATTTTTTTAAAAATCTGATTTTTTTTGGATTTTTACCAAAAATGTAGAAAAATGGAGGCTATATTGAAACAGACAATTCTGCCATTGTTTGTTTGTAATTATTTAAACCTCTCGGTCAAGGATAACCCATGAAAGTGCAAGCACTTATTTCCAATGGGGTCCTGTGTTTTTGCTGAAGAGACAGCAGGTGGAAGAGACAGTGGTGTGATACAAGGTATCCGGGCGCGATGCCCTAGCTCTTTCCGAAGAGACACCTTGGTTCTTTAACGTGCCCGGTGTATAGCACCGATACACGCGAGACTACCTCTGGGTTGCTAACCAGTTCATCTCTAGTTAGGTGGGAAACACAGAAAAGCGTTTCAGAAATGATCAAGTGCCCCGGCCGAGGATCGAACCCGGGACCTCTCGATCAGCAGTCAATCAGGCTATTCGCTCGACCACTGTACCACCATTGAATGCACTATGCACCTGTTATGGTATGACCAGGCTCTGGTCGGTGAATTGAGACAGAATTCATTGATAAATTGTAGTCAGGGAAAAATAAAATTTAAGAAAAGACTGTGGCTGCCACTGAATCCAGAATTTGATTTTTTCCTGATTTATTTTAAGCTTATGTTCCAGACCTTATTCGAGCTAATTAAGTTATGCAACTTACCATGTTAATGTCTGTATGTGTCCGTGTTTATAATTGCGTAATTGCGATAGTTTAGGGATTATTGCGGCTTACACTAAAAGCAATCTGGAGCCGTTTTTGAACATTGACATCAAGTGAACAAGTAACTTAGCCATTAAATGTTAGAAAACCTTGTAACTGAGTGCATTAAAAAGAACATTTTTAAGGCACTGCCATCTAATTTAGTGACATTTGAAGTCTGTATAGTGTACTCTTGGATTTTGATGTTGCTTCTTTAATTACTTGCAGGCTACAGGCAGATCTCCTTTTACTGTTAAATCAGAAATTTCTGTGAGGTTGAAATTTTGCAAACAAATGTTTTAGCTCAACTTTTCATAGAAAACAGTCGTTTATTGTCGTCAAGGGATTATTTCTGTATTTGATGTCAGTGTCTGCGTTGATTAAGTTTTTTATCAGGGTATTGTTCTCAATGACGAAGAACAATATCCGCTTGAAAATCAACATAGTTATTCACCATGACAAGGGGAGGCCATACTGACCAGGACCCTTGTTACTCTTAGAACTTTCTCTCACACATGAGTTGGGGTTGCTATCGAATACTAGAAAGTTGACCATTAGCGTACAGTGATTTTGTTTACAAACAAGATAAAATAAAATTAAAAATTCGAGCCTGGTGAATTTATTAAATCCGTCAGTCAGGTCTCAGACGACATTTTATTTGAGAAAGATCTGTTCTTCTGATTCTGTTAGAAAAATCTGTTTCCATGACAACGTGTTTATAATATTATGCATGTTGAAGCCCTCATGGAAGATTGGGTAACCAAATGTGGAGCCTCTTTAAATAAAGTATTTACTTACTTACTTACTTACTTACTTACTATGCACTTTTCCATCTTTTTCAGTGAAGAGCTCTTTTATCAGCTATTTATATTTGACTTCGGAAATTTTGGACTTCTCAGATTATCGGTATGTATGATTTTTGTTTGCAAACTTTCTAAGCTCTCTGTAATTAATTCTGGTCCCTCGATACTGCTCAGGATAATATTCAAAATATTATCAATTTAAAAAAAGTTATATTGAAGATGGAGTATATCTCTGTCATAAATTTCTATAAGCTAGTAATCATCGTGTGTTCCTGATGAGGCTATTATCCGAGATTTACATGCCCTCTCTAGAGTAATTAAACTTAGTGCTTAGATTCCTAATTCACACAAAAATACTTTAAATTCATTTTTATAGAGATGAACATATATAGCTTGGCATATTTGACCTGAACCTGACTTTTATGCATGAATATATTACAAGGCTCTTGCATTGAATATATCAATTTCCTCAAGATATATCAATTTTGTGTTTGTTTTACATCTTGAGGGGCCTTGTGATGCTCTCCGATGTGAAAACATACAACCGGCGTTATAAATATAGATGAGGTATTGACTGTTAAATTATGCTAATTTTTAATGAAAGATCGGGTTAGTGTCAAAGTCATCAAGCTATACTACTTTGTAACAAGTATTAGTAGCTCAAACCAGCAGTATTATCAATGGTATTATAACATTGTAAACTTTTCTCTGGAATTCCATTGGAAATGCGCTTACCGATAGAATCTTAGCTTTAATTCCTAGTGACACTAAGAAAACTAAAATCTGAAAACTCGTTCAGACGAAACAAATAAATTTGGATTCAAGAAGATATTTTCCATTTTGCTAACATTATTTCTTTTGAGACAAAGAAAATTACTGCTTATTAAAATAACTGGATCTTTTTGCCTTTCATAATGGTTGAAACTCTGTAATGGAAACTCTTTTCATACGTCAGTAAAAAGTTCTGATTCCAGAGGTTTCTGGATTTTCCATTTAGTGTCTGTAGCAAGCTCTTTAATGCACTTACATTAATAAATTATACTGAAGTGAACTTTTTTCACATTCACTCAACCAACAGGATAATACTCTGTATGCGCCACTGAGTTATACTTCAAAATAAAACAAGAAACTGTCTACTTCAATAATTGGTCATTGGACTACTGTTCCATAGAGAAATTAAAACACTGCATTATCCAATGTTCCCTTATTACTTGTCTGTGCCGATAGATTTTCAAGCGTATTTAGATTATATGTGTCTATGATGCATGCATTTATTGGCAGGCATGCGTCTAATTTAACGGTTGGTGTCAATAACATTGTCAGTTTGTCTCTTCATTCCTTAAGATATATAATACATATTTAAGATTATCTATTTTGTGGAGCTGAACAAAACCCTATTTTTTATGCCCTGGCATCTACTGAAGCTGAAGGCATATAATAACTGTCCTGTCCTTTTGTTTTTTCGTCCGTCCGTTACTTAATCTATGTTGGATAACATAAGTTAGGAATGTGATACCATGATGAAATTGCTTTGTAGATAACTTATATGAAAAAGCCCCTGAAAGCAGACAATTGGTGTCAAAGTACTGTTACTAAAATTAGATACTAAAAATTGAAATTGACAAGACTTGGCATAAGCGTTTACTGAACGTAAAACACAATTGTATTTGAATTATTATGTGATGTTCTTCCTCCCTGGCCCTGGTTCTTCCTCACCTTCTTTGATTTCGCATACAAACAACATCCAATACTGTTAAACTGCTTAATTTTGAATTGGCGACATTTCGTGATTTTGGTAAAAAATATCATTTCGATTGAACGTTATTTCGTGGAGTTGCATTTCAGATAATAAATAAAAGGGTCAAAATTATTTTTCGATTGGACTTTATTTAGTGGTTGATGCTGAACCATGAACTCCACGAAATTTAATTCCCCACGAAAATTAATGATTTTACAGTATATAATCTATTTAATCCAATCAGGAGCCAGCACCAATATTTGACCTTGCCATGATGGCACTTGACCTTGAAGAGTCAGGTTGGAGAGCAGCAGACGGACCAAAAGAAGACTTGGCAAACTATATAGTAAACTTTCTGAAGTCCAAAGCAGATATGTTACTGGATTATTTCTCTATAGAGATAGATCAGGTAGGTGAACTCTCTCAGTTAATCCTTTCTGATTGGCTAGTCTATAAATAACATCCAGGGATGCACCTTTCTGATTGGTTAGTCTATAAATAACATCCAGGGAAACACATTTCTGATTGGTTAGTCTATAAATAACATCCAGGGAGCACCTTTAGGATTGGTTAGTTTTTCAAAAACATTTAGTGAAGCATTTTTCTGATTTGTTGGTTATTAAGCAGCATTTAGAGAATCACCTTTCTGATTAGTTAATCTATAAATACCATTCAGGGAAGCACATTTCTGAGTGGTAAGTCTATAAATAACATCCAGAGAAGCAACTTTCTGATTGACTTATCTATTATAAATAACTTTCAGGGTATCACCTTTTTGATAGGCCAGTCCAATTGAAAAGAATAAATGGAATATCTAATCTCTTAACATTTTGTGTTATACAAGGTCTGTTTAGCTGTTGTCTTAGTCAGAAATGCTTATCAGTATGTAAAGTGCATGAGCCCATCAGATTTAGTGGGACAAAGATTCCATTTTGTTTTGCCCCTGTCTAAAATCAAGATGTTTTACATTGAATGTAAATATTGTATGCTTTAAATATTTGGTATAGTGTTTGATTAGTACATGAGATGATTTGGTGCAAAGATATTAACCTGATCCTCCAAATCTCCGTACTTTACTCCATGTACATGTTTATTAAAGTTTATGTATAACTTCAGGATGGCAAGCTGCATACATTACCCCTCGTTCTAGACAACTATATACCAGATCTGGATGGACTACCAATGTTGATGTTGCGTCTTGCTACAGAGGTAGAGTTACTTGATTATTTATAGAAATATATTGAGGATCATGAGTTGTCAATTGATATATTTAAACTTATGTAAAACAAACCCTGAAAATTGTATTAAATTTTATACAATACAGACACGATCTCCAAAAATGTAATTTGGCTTGAATAGAGACATTTTTTACCCCACCCACTTATTTTGTAATGTAATATTCCTTCAGATCATCAACTAAGATTTGGATTAGTATTTTTTACTTTACATGCATCAAAATGATTAAAACTGTTATATTGGACATAATTCAGATATTTTTGACACAATTATTGTTCTTTTTTTTAAGACACATAATACACTGTGACAGACAATTCGGTTCCCATAGTACTAGTACAGGGACATGTTTTATCTGCTGCTAAACTGTTGCCAAGTGCAGCATAATTTGTTCAAATTCATTTAATAAAGTTTGAAAGAAACATCATGGTTTGCAAAACATGGTGGTAATATGGCAAGAAATTAAGTCAATTTCAATGATGTCTACCATCTTTCGTTTAAAAATTGAAGACCTATATATGAATTGCTGTTGGAGAATATTATATTGTTTTGAAATATGACAATATGACGATCCGCAAAATAACCTCTTGGTAAGCTGTGCAACCTCTGTTGAACCAGACCTTTTGAGAGCTGTAATATTAGGTGTTGATTAGAGGTTGCTGCCCTACATACAGAGATTAAATTAATTATGCAAATAGGATTTGGGAATTTTTTTACGAGTTTTTGATCTACAGAAAGCAGCTCTGGAGTGGTTGTACTGTAAATCATATTGTGAGGTTAGCATATCAGTATAACTCAAATATAGTATCGAATAGAAGAATATCCTAGCCGAGAAATATCTATAAGCAGATTTACAATACTGTGATTAGCCATTCTGTGATTCCATACTTCAAACATCAAGATGCTGTGTGTATCTTGTGTCCTCTTTCATAGCGCTTGATATTATTTATTGCAGACAGACTTATTGTATATTGGGGAAACTCATTTGTTTAACGTCATCAATTACGTGGGTCAATTTTACTGTTATGGCGCAGATTGTGTGGAAATGTATTTCTTTGATTAGACGTCTCAATAAATCATACTTAAAGACAAGAGGGGCAATACTAGCAAGACCTTGTCTTATTAAAGACAAGAGAGCCAATATTGGTGAGACGTTGTCTGTCTACATCTTATAATTTAAGGACTTGATAGACATACTGTATATGCATCATGCTCTTGTCACTCATATCACACCTGCCAAGCTAATTAATTCTAAAATAGGAGTGATGAAACAAAACCTGCACTTAAATGTGATTTAAAAGGGATTTAGATGCATAAACAAGGAATGTATTCATTCTAGTGGTTATAAATATGGGACAGAAGGTCATTAAATGTATCTTTGTTCACAGTTAGGTGAACTTGGAAAACCAGAAATTAACAAGCAAATAGGAGTAACTCCACTTTAATAGGAGTACTTGGCAGGTAAGTAAGTTCAGACTGTTTAGGTCATATAGGAACATATCAACTGGTCAAAGATTCCATAATAGGTTTTGTTTGTATGATATTTTACATGTACAGTCATAATTTCAGGTGAACTGGGATGAAGAGCAAACATGCTTTCAAACATTCTCACAAGAACTGAGTAGTTTCTATGCTGTCAAGAAAAGATTATTTCTACAATCAGAAGCTGATGATAAGGTAAGAGCTGCAGCCAATGTATAATGGTTATAGTACGCTGGATCATACCCTTCCTTGAAAATTTGGCAAAAATGTGTTGATTTTCCTCCACATGTGTGGAAGTTGTGGTTTCTTAGCAAAAAATACACCCTTTGTCATTTGGCAAATTAGCATTGATGATTTTCTAATAATCAATTTAAAATCGTAATCTAGCATACTTGTATTTTAAAATGGCCTCACTATGAAACAAAACTAAATCCAAATTTTAAATGTTGACACTATTATGTTCATGATTTTTTACCACAAAGAGACAAAATCATACAAATTTTAACTTGGTAAATGTTAAGAAGAAATGTCTTGAAAATACCAAATTGAATTATATCTTGAAGAAACCTTGAATAGCCCTTGAATTCAGTTTTGAGAGTTGTGTACGAAATATGCACCGACTACTTTTTCGCATTCACTGGCTATATTAAAATTGATGCAGAGCCTAGATCATGCTGGCATGAAGTATGACACTTTGATATGTTTTCATCAAATGGACGCCTGCTTGAAATTGCTAGCTATTAAAAACCTATCAACATTTTTTTTATAAATGAGACCTGTTTGCTAGCATTTGAAAAATCTATCATTTACAAATGCATATTACACAAATAAAAGTAAATTGCCTGCATGGCTGATAATGGCGGTACCTTAATGAAAACTACAATGCCCATCATATTAATATGGTATTGCATAATTCATTCTGTAAAATAATTATTTTTATGGGTGTTTCGTGTAATATGTTAAAATGCTTAGAATTTAATGGTTTCGTCAATTTGTGGTTTTAAAAAAATGGGAGAAAATCTTTTGTTTGCATATTTTTGAGGTCAATTATTTGATGGGATTTAATTTTGGCAATCTGTTACATCCGCAAAATTAATGAAAATTAGTCCACTTCAAATATTGATAATTTTACATAATATCAATTCAGACTGACCCCAAGGACAAATCGTCATGGAGATGGACAGTAGAGCACGTCATATTTCCAGCTTTACGTAATTACTTATATCCACCTAAACCTATGGCTGAAGATTCCAGTGTCTTACAGATTGCAAACCTACCAGATTTGTATAAAGTATTTGAAAGATGCTGACAAAACTTTGTTATACCCTCCCTCCACAAAACAATTTTTAGCGTGTACCTTGTACCCTCGAATAACCACCCCTGTGTGCCATATATGGGAGCGTTAATTCGGGGCATTACGGTTTATAGGAGATATAGTGAGCTTGTTTAATTTTGTTATATGTTTGTGAATTTGTCTGTCATTTGAAAGATGTTGAAAACTTCTACATTTTTATTTGTTATATGCTGTTGAATGAGTCAGTTATTGGCTGAAATTTTGAGAATGAAAAACTGTTAATACATATTAAAAGATACTTGCTGCTTGTTCTTATTCACCCTATACCCTGAAAGCGACATGTTTGGATTTGTTTGGATATAAAGAATACAAGAAGGATTTCAATTAAACTTCACATGAAGAGTATGTAACAAAAAGATGACAGGGAAGGCATGAACCTGACTTAACACAGTCAAGAACCGAAAACAAATTTTATAAAAGCATCACAAAACACCATTGCACAGCACAATGCGTAGAAAATAAACCTGGCCGCTGAAAGTCCAAGTCCCAGCTTTTAAAAGACAGAAATACATGGGTTCAGCTATAAACAAGCTTAATGACCTACTTTCAGCTCTAAACTTTTGAATAACGCAACCTAATTGTACATATTTCCAAGATGTTTAGGTTGGATGATTTTTGTGGGAGTCCATTTTGTTTAAGTAAGATGAAGTAAACAAATAAATATTTAACTTTAATTGCAATGAGCTGCATTAAAAATCTAAAGTACTTAGTTGCCATTCTTAAGCAATTCATCAACACTTGTGTGTGCTTTAAGTTTAATTATACATGTATATGAATATCTATTAACATGACACTGGTTTTGTTCTGAGGTCAGTGAAGTTTATGGTATTTAATTATTTACGTCTTGAAGCATTAACTGACATGAATCGTTTTTTATGCTGCACTAAACATAGTGTTGTCTGGCTGGTTTTTGTGCAGTGTTTATGCCACGTTTGGGAAATTGTGTCTTTTAGAAGTATTCCTTTTATTATGTTTGTATGAGGAAAACGCAAAAACAACTTAATTTATAGTTTATTTGCATGGAATGCAGCACAGTAAATAAAACAAAACAAACAAAACGAACAGAATAAGTAATTAGTGGTGAAAACATATACGAAAATAGCAGATAAAAATAATTGAGTTTTGAGATTTCTGTAATTTGAGCCATTTTCCATGGTCTTTAATTGAGCAAGGGTAATCAGAAACAGATAGATTACTTCCCAATGCTTTCACATGACAAATTTTGTATGTAATCAATTGCTGTCTTTCGTATTGGAAGACTAAACAGTTAATATAAGATTACAGCAGAACGCAGTAGACATCTATATTTTCACAGTGGAATATGGTGTGATTAGTAAGAAGTTGATCTATGAGACATTGTCAATCATTTGCTCCCAGTCTGGTCTCGTGGTTGTAACATGTTCGAGATTAAGGACTTACCTGACACATGCTCTCACTTGATAAGCTCAGTTAATTGAACACTAGTAAGTTAGTGAAGACTTTAACGAGGCTACATATTTGGTTACCCAATCTTCTGGGCCTCAATGACTACCTTACTTGTCACAACAGGAGTAACAACATGAAGAGGCTGACACCACCATAGCTCGGATTACTGCTGCAAAGACGAATTATCAAGAGCTAGACAATGACAGGTATTGCATACTTTCCAACAGTCCAGTTTGAATCGGGAGTCTCACGTTTTGAAACCATAATCCCGTTCCTTACGATTGCGCTTCGGGGTCTTATTTAACGATGTCCGGGTGTAAAAACTTTTTTTTTTAATTTTTAGGAATGCATTTTCAATATTTTTATTCTATTGTATACCCATTAAGACAACTGCATGTGAATTTTAAAACACATGTATTGTCATTTAAGAGAGTAATTGCTATTTTAATTTCCCTACACCCAGCCTAAGAACGTACTGCACAAACAAATGGAGGCAACCGCATGATAAATAAAATAAATCTCCAACAGATAACACAATAAAAACAAAAGTGTATTTAAATCTAATGATAATGATTATTTCTTCAATCAAAAGTGTAAAAATGATGTTTGGTCCAATAATGAAGTAGATAAAAATAAAAATGTAACCCCACCCTCCTCGAAATTAAGGCATTTTTTTTGCATATTGCCAATATGTACCCCATAGATAAATGGAAATAATATATGATCTAAACAATTGGCACCATTGAATTTTTTTTCAAAATAACTTTAATGTGTGTGTAATGTTTTAACACAATTTTAAAAGGTTTTACCGAGCGGTTTTGATAATATACATTTCAGAAATCCTTAGTAACTTGATTTTCATCTGTTTACCACATATTAATTCCTAAAAAATTAAAGAAAAAAAATAGAAAAAAATCGTTTTCTCCAAATTACACTATAAAGTGATGTTACGAAGCCAAAACATTGTCTTATAACTAAAAATTAAATAAAAAAGAAAAAAAATATTTTCTAGTGGGAGTTGAACCCACGACCTACAGGAAATCAGTCAATTTGTCATAAAATTACTGAAATTGAGAACTCTTCAAGAGGAGATTCTTTATTAGACCCGGATATCCTTAAGAGTCATTACAAGTGAAATTCGGAGAAGAGGTCACTACCATTCTACGTCTAAGTCATAAGGGGATCAAAGGAAGTAAATTTCAATTCCCGTGAAATCTATGCTTGAAGCCCCTACAAAAATCGTCTCAAAAAGAGAAGATTTGTGCATGCAAATGTAAGCATGTTGCCATAAGAACCGTCAATTTACGACCTGTACAATATCAATATCCAAAATAAATTTAAATAAGCGCATGGAACACGTAAAGAATATAATATTGGGGTGCTGGAATTTTCATCTTGTGCTCATCGGGTGAAGCATACAAACAAGGAAGCATATACTGTATCATCTACAAGGCAGTTCTTTGTCCATGACATGATCATGCAGACAACCAAATCTGTAGAAGAGTCACAAGAGAATGATTGTGTACATACTTCCAATATTTGACTCGGGTATCGGACACCTGCAATAGCATTAGCCAATGCTCGATATGTATCGTTATATCGCTGGCTTAGAATGAGAAGGTCGTAACTTCAAAATCAATATTTTGAGAAAGAAAGACACCTGTCTGACAATCAATTCACTCTTTCCTTATTATTATAAGTAAAACAAGCTTTTGCAACTTCAGTTCGGTCAACATAACAAGCTCCGATTTTGATGAAAATAGGCTCACAATAAGCACCGTATAATGTCGATTTCAAATATGCATTGTTCTTGTAAATGGCACATTTTCATTCTAAGTCAGCGATATGTAACCTGATCCATACATTCAATAATAAACCAGGACTCATTCAATATTCTCTGAACTGTATATATGACCTGTTTGCCTGTTTTCGGAAGATTTGTTCTGTGTAATGAATTCCATCACGACATTGCACCGTACCAAGCAGACAGATAAATGGTGCATTTAATTCACCAGACAGTAAACACATAGTGCATGATGCAGTATTTACTTAGACAAGATTGAATTAGTCTTCCTCGCTAAATGTGTATGGTTTACTATTCTGGTTTGCTATTTCCATAAGGGACACGTTTATTTCTACATCATACCTTTCATGAGACAGTAGTAACGATATATCGCTGACTTTGAATGAGAAAGTCGCAAGTACTACTTACGACGTTATTAGACTGATGCAGATCTAAACTCGGCATCAAACGGTGCTTCCTATAAGCCTACTTTTTCATGAAAATCGGAAGTTGTCATGTTGACCAAACTGAAATAGAAAAAGCTTTTTTGACCATAAGTAATGAGTAATTTTCGGACAGTTTTTCTTGTTTTCTCAAAATATTGATTTTGTAGTTACGACCTTCTCATTCTAAGCCAGCGATATATGGTTTCCTATTCTGGGTTGCTATTTCTATATGAGACACGTTTATTTCTACAAATACGTTTCGTGGGACAGAAGTAACGTAATATGTGTCCATGCCGAGATAGTTCCGCATATTTAGGAGCACTTATCAGTTGTAAAGTCACATTACTGCTCCCACAACTATTTTCCGACCATACATTACATACAAAGAATTATGGAACCATTAGGCTGTTTCTTAACAAATGACCAATACTCGACGATAGAATGTTAACTATATCTGTCGAAATAGTCGACAAAATATCGTATTTAACAAATTGTATGGTGAACAAAATACAAATTTTGCAAGTTGCTTCTCTTGGACTTTAAATCATGCATTTGATGTTTACAAGTCGTCTTTTTGTCAACAAACCATCGGACTGTTTAGTTACATTTTCTACCATCCTGTGGTGGTTCCTCATTTGGGAATCAACTAAAGTGCTCAAATTGCATCATTCTGCAGAGAGGTTACCAAGTTATAGCTCATTAAAATACCTAATGTGACTTTAAGCAAATAGAAAATATATTTATAAAGAATGAAACACGTGTTTTCGAGACAGTTGTCTCTCACAAATTACAATATCGTCGTTACAGCTTCAAATATTGGAGAACATTTGAATCATTTTCCCTAAAAGTATTTTCTGCATCTGTATAATTTGGCGCACAAAATAGTGTATCTTCCGCATCAGTTTTCGCCGCCAATCAGAACATTATGATTATGTATCGAAAATAGGGATATACAGGTTAGTAAAATAATTTATATACCCCTATATTTACCCCTATTATTATGTTTTTTAAAAAGCCTATGATCAGGACCCATTTAACTTCATTTTGGTCAGTGCTCATCCGCGGGTCCATACATTTGTCACAGAGGGGGTCCAACCATCATTTGATCCCAGGATGAATCCCCGACCAGCTATTTTTCAAATTCCAGCACTGGGGTCAGGTTCTGCTATTTTCTGCCCTGGTCAGAATCATAGCCCGGTAAACCTGCTTACAAATGTATATACATACAAATGTATATGTTTGACCCACAAACAAGATGCCATTCTAATCACACACCGACGTTTATGCATTCACCGGAGACAATATGTCCTATTGCCAAGATATTTCTTCCGGCTATTTTCCAGCTTCATGGAAAACAGATCGTAGCTAAAAATGTTATATTATATTGTGATAACTTGACACTGATTTGATTCCCCCACATCTAAATTAAGTAGCATGTGTATCTCTTTTTGTGAATATTCACCCAAAAATCCATTTCCAAGAAACTCGTATTGAAAAAATGAGACGTATTTATCTTATCCCTCTCCTGAAAAAACTGGCATTTGCAGCTACGACATTTCGTATTGTTGACAACACTGTGCAGGATGTTTGAACTTAAGTATTAATATCTTCTTTTTTTGTAAAAAGTCAAAATAAATTGAGTAAAACTACGTAGATTTGCAGTTATTTACGACATTGCCCGATAACTTCAGAGGTACTTCTTCTGTATTAAAATGTGCAACAAAGCATAGCAAGTGGTTTTGATTATTGCTAATAAACTTAACTGTTTAGTATTTTTGTGTTATGCTGTTGTCGATAGTGTTACAATTTGTCTACATGTTGCTGCATGTGCTTTGGTTAAGTTTATTGTCATATTCTCAAAGGTATCCACTTGAAACGGTTTCCACTTAAAACTGAGCATATTTATTCACCACCACAAGAGCTGTCCATATTGACCCTGTGACCTACATTTAATGAGTTATCTACCCATACTATAAAAAAACTCCTAGGCAGTGATCTTGTTACTCATTTCTAAAACTAAAAACGATTTATGTCCTTATCATTTCGTACATATAGCAAAAACATTAATTTTAAAATATAACAGTACGCAAGCGTTCTAAAAATGACATTTAACATATTGATATAATCGTGCGAATGTGGAAATAGACTACATGCATTATTATTATTATTAGTCGTGTGGAATAATATAACGAGTTCATTATACAATGTGATTTATAGTACGGAATGTATATATTATGTCAATGAACGCAACACTAATAATGAACAAAAATCTTAATTCCGCCAGATTTGCGCTAATACAATTGCCCTTTACTATGCAATTAACATTCCTTATTACATGTTCACAACCAAGCATAGTTTGCATAGTGGTAATAAAACAAAATTACTATGTTTTTTTTCTAGAAAGCTCTTTAGAATTCAGCAAAAGCGAAACCATAGTGCAATCGCCAATCTAGCTTAAAGAAACAATAACCAATTTACGACTGCCTCAGTCGATGGCTTACTAACAAATAGGGTTCCGATAAGGAACTGGTCACGAGCGACCAAGGGCTATCTGAACCATCTTGTTTCTGTAAGCGAAAAGGGTCATAGGGATTCATACCTCGTGAGTTACTGCAGAAAATCGTGCACTATATATCTCGTATATATAAAATTGGCCCCGACACTTGCTACAGACGTCCATTGGCGGACTGAAGGGGTATCCATGCTATATCCCCCGCACAATGCTGCTTTTGTATAGGTCCACTCCCAAGAATTGTCTATTGTATTTACGAGTTGAGTGTCTGCTCATAAAACATAAAGACGATGCAGGTCATTACTTTCATTATATGGCACATGTTTGACATTATGTGTGATTTATACAAACAATACTCAAATTAAGCTATCAAGAAAATGTGGAATATTTGACCGTAATATCTCCCGTTTGATGGAATCCGTACTATCTATCTGACCATCTTCATCTAGTAAACCGAAGTATCGGTGAAGATATTACACATATAAATTGGCTGAGTAAATCAGTTCGGCGGTAAAACATGCTAAACCATGCTACCAATATTAATGCTAGAAAATAGTTCACGTTTTCGGGGCAGATTTTGAATGTTGCTTCATACAAGGAATGCTACTCAAAAGAAGTGACAAGTAATTCTAGAATAGTTCACGTTTTCGGGGCAGATTTTCAATGTTGCTTCATACATGGAATGCTACTCAAAAGAAGTGACAAGTAATTCTAGAATAGTTCACGTTTTCGGGGCAAATATTGAATGTTGCTCCCTACACAGACTGAGCGCTACTCAAAAGAAGTTGAGCTCGCTTATCTAACAATTTAGTCATTGAAATTATTTGTTAGATGAATAAATGAAGTTGTGTTATTATCATATCGCTCGTCTATATTCAATCTAGATTGGTCAAATACAAAATGTAATGTGTTAAGAAAGGTACAAGCAATAATGTTACATGAATCGAGACCGCAGGTGTTTGGTGTCGAATTCGGCTCCGAACGTAAACAACTGGTCACATTGGTTCCCCACCCTACCCAGTGATATTAGTATCACTCGTGTGTGCTATTACTTGTGAAGGGTTGATTTCGTGACACATTGTGAATAAACGCGTTGAAATCCAACTATTGCAATAAGGCATATACGTTGCTAAAAATGTATAGTATGCAAATACGTCATAAGTTTTAATTACAATTAGTGATACAAGTTGAGTTTTACATTAACTCAATTAGTAATACAGTCAGTGAATTGGTCTTAATATACGCCGTCGCGACCGATTTTATACATCTGCAACCAATAAATGTTTTTACAGAATGACATGGACTTACATTTACTACGACGCAGTTCATCTCATTCCATGAGTTATGTTATAGTTTTCACTTCGTTTTTGAACTCAGTTTTTTGTGTAAATCACTTGTAATAAAACATCATTATTAAATAAGACACTACTGGGTTATTCATATTCGAGCGTAAATAAAAGTTTATGTGTCAGTTAGAGCATTTAGTTAACCATAAAGGAATAGTTTTACCCCACAGGGATAGTTAAGCGACACATTTCTAAAGCACAAAACACACATTCGCGGTTCTTAAAAATGAATAATTTATTATTTTTAACAAAGCTAGGCTTATAAATGAGGTAACCAATGGTAATGTTTGAATATAAATCATTTGTTTCCATATGATATAAATGCGATAGAAAAACACTTATATTTAATTAATAAGTACGATTCCTCACAATCGTGAATGATCGGCCTTTTCCGTTTGACATCGGTAAACTTGCCTACTGTAATGGATAAAGGCAGAGGTATATCGGACCATTCAAACCAATAAAACTAACGAATGTTTTCCTTCATTGAAAACCGATTGTAGAACCGACACGACCGGGTATTCCGCGCTGAAATAGTGCTATAGTTCACTAGTTTAAATTATAGCAATGGGTTGGGGTTACCTTCTGCGTGGCCCTTTTGTGGGTAGGGATTTTACCCGGGGGTTCAAAGTAAAATTCTAAATCACCGCCTTTGCCCGAGGTTGGCGTTGGGACGGAGTTTCAAAACTGGTGCATACCTATTTCATTTGGAAATGCAAGAAAAACAACCTTAACAAGGCTAGATGAATCAACTGGATCAGAGTTACTCCCCTTCTCATTCATGTAGCATTCGCTTATTGTACATTATATGTTCTTAGATGTACGTGTATAAAAAAACCTTTTTTATAGATACCCATACCAATAATGTGCGCGTACGTATCTTCGTCGAGTCTCTGCAGGTACTAATGCTTTCAGAAAAAGTTATTTCCGGTAAAAAATTTCGGGCAGTCTTCCGAGGTGAATAAGCTTGGAAAATAAGAAAATTCTTAATCTCGAAACGGTTGCACCCAAACGTTTTCTTTTTTATTCATAAACCTTTAAAAATATTCTATGAAATGAAACAATTTTTTTTCAAATCAATAAAGGGAAGTAAAAACTCCGAGGAGCGGAGCGACGAGTTTAGATCGTTCCGTTTTACAAAACAAAACAAAAACATCGTGTGCTGCAGTTAACTTTAGCCAACTTTAGACGTTAAGTAACCAAAACGAAGAAGTTCTCTCACATATTTAATTATATCGATTGATTCCGGATTAATCGTCATCCAAGTTGAGCACTTCAATGTTGTTGTAAATTTTCTTCGATCGAAATTGGAAAGAGAGTCGCGAAATCATGTTCTGGATGAGTTGGGAGTCACAGTAAGCAATCTGCGAAGCACAATTGTGTGCTATTTGTTATGAGTCTTGTGAATATAAAAGCAAGGCCCATTAAATGCCATGCGGTGTCGCTTATGCAATATCTTCGATTTTCCAAGCGGATATGGACGAAAGACAAAAATAGGAGGCTTTAAATTATCTATATTCCTTGACAAAATAAAACATCTTATTAGTAGACCTACAATACTACAGTACAGAACAGTATAGGTACGTCGTTGATTTTATTGATTTTGAATCATATTATGACAATTTGAATGCATGAACTTGTGTACTGTTACTGCTGTATAAAGATTACAATTCACAATGATTGCATGCATTTGTTATCTCCCTTGGATAATGCATAGCAACTGGAGCCCGTGTCTATATCTACAAATATAGCCTAGTGGTTATCTAATATTTATTAAATACCCATATAGGCAGTGTCTTAGTTCATATTACATTAAACTGCTGGGATTATTTATTGAATTATTTTAATCATATGATTGCAGCTATGTATGCCATTCAGTACTATTATTTTGGTTACTTAATACCTATCCCTTTGAATATTGTGGTTTTCTTTATTTATTTTAGTCATGACCATTCTATTAATTCAGTTTATCTAAATTTGTTTTCCATTGTTCCTGTTTATCTGCTCAACTTGAATGTGTTAAATTCTTTAATATGCATGTCTTAGTTTAGTTAGTGCCCATGTCTTTCATTGTGGATTCAAATGTTTAGCTATCTATATTATGATGAGCGTTGATTGTGATACTGTCTTTAATATGTTTAATCTTCTTTTACGTTATAGAGTGTTTGTCTGTACGACATGTTATGGATAATCAATGTCTATGTCGGATACAAGCTTCAAGCTTAATAATGTTATTATGTTAAACATTATCGACGTTAAATAAAGACCATCTTATCTTATCTTATCTTAGTATAAGAATTGGTTATTTGTTAATACATATTTCGAACTTTAGGCTATTTATATTTCAAAATCGTATTCCCCTATGTGGAACCAAAATTGGAAAATAAACAATATCTTATCTTACATCTGTATAGAACAGCGGTAGCAGATTGTGCGATTTACGGACTCCCCAGCCTCTAATTTCTGTTTTCTAAGTGAAGCAAATTTCGTCTTGGAACTGTAGCCAAATGTCACGTGGTATTGCTTCAGATAAACCGTGTTTAAACCGTGACGGAAGGTTACACTTCTTAGTCATGGTATGTGAATATACCTGGTTAAAATCTCTTTGGGCCATGGATTGGTTACTGTCATTGATCATTGCTTAAGCCTTAATACATACCCTATATATATCCTTTGAGGGCAAATCAACCTTCCTGCATAAATTAGACACGGCTAAAAAACATGGTTTATCTATACAGTGCATAGATAATGGAGGAAATTACTAATCTACGGTGTGCTGATACTGTATGTAATTTTGATGATTTTGTCAGAAACAAATCGCGATTATATAAACAAAACTATACACAACCTTGAGGTATAATCATATAAACTACTATGGGAGTCCGTATTGGACATCCAGTGTGTGTTTTTGGAAAACAATAAAACAGTTCAGTTTTCAGATTAGTATGAAGAAATAAAATTTTCATCGAATTATTATCAACCTGTGTATGCATTTTTCCGCGGATCCGCTATAGTGCGCCCAGAATTACTAAAAAGCGGGAAAATTGGATATAAACTTCATAGGTGGGAAAAGAAAGCGTACACGATTTACAGTTGTGATTTTAGTATACAATTGATCATATGAGTTTATCTAATAAACCATTTATGCAACAATAAAATCCACTCATCCACATATATCCATCCATCTTTGTGTAAACAAATGACTGACATATCGCTTGCTTAGAAGGAGAAGGTCGTAGCTACAAAATCAATATTGTGAGAAAACAAGAAAAAAGTTCTTAAATGTAATCTTTACTTATAGTAAAACAAGCTTTTGCAATTTAATTTTGGTCAACATGTCGAGTTCCGATTTTCATGAAAATATGCTCATAAGAAGCGCCTTATGATGCAAATTTCAAATAGGAATGAGTCCTATAGGTCGTAAATATTAGTTTCGACCTTCTCATTCTAAGCCAGCGATATACTAGTATAATCGATTTTATATTATATCTTATAATGAATCAAAGTACTGAAGTACTGACAGAGTGGCGAGCTGCAAAGGGACAATAGCTTTTCAAGTAATATAACATCAAGTGGTTTTCTAAGTCGAAAGAGAGGTAAGTGCTGGACGAAAAATAAAATTTAAAAAAAATATAAAAAAATTGGAGCCGCCGCGATTCGATCGCTGGACCTTAGCATCAGAAAATTACTAAGCGAGTTGCTTAACCACTCGGCCTCGATCTCGTAAGAGAATATTGAATTAAATAATTTAACATAATAAAATCATTGATGCACGCGCTATATCGCGTTCGTAACGCGTAGTAATAATTATCAACGCCTTTAAACACCTTTTCTTTTAATTTCATACAATTTCCTTCCATTACAAGAAGAAACTAATATATTACAATCGAACAGATTAAATGAAACAAGGAAGTTTGATGTTCTAATCTTGCAAAACTGATTAACGAGGAGGAACTATTTTCATTGAGTGTATAGAGTCTGTGTTGTCAGTTTCGGGAGTAAATACATCTTAGTGGAGTTCATTTTTTGGCATTGTAATAGGTCTGGCGACATTGCCAGCCTAAAAACTACGAATACGAACATCTGTAAGTATTCTTATATAACTTTTCCCGAGATATGATCCCAAAGCGGTCAATGACAATATTAGCAACTGACGACGTCGGTAACGGCTTTCCATAGTCCGTAAAAAATCCGTAAAAAATACACACATGCACCTCGAAGTTCACACGCTCTATTTTGCTACTTGTGTGGATTACTTCGTGTGTGAGCGTTGTGTGGTAGACCTACAATAAGTGATAAAAAGTGTACATCAATCTACTGGTAATTGTATCATTGATAATGAAAAAAAACCAACGAAAAACTTTTTTTAATTTATAGAAAAATTATAAATTTTACAAAAAAATATTATTTTTTTCGTTTTAGTCTTTATCAATGATATTGTAACCTGTCCATCAATCATGTGGACCCGTGTCAGGAATCAATCATGGATTATTGTGTTGTTATATTGTTTCTCACCTCGTGTTAACGGACTACATATTATAGACTTGACGCATGAGCAAAGTTCTAGTACTATAACCTGGCCTGGTAATCCTGGTTATAACTTCACTATATTATATAGAGGAGAAACAGATGCTGGCTTCTGGTGAGTGTAGTTTATTAGCTAACAAATGAATAAACAATACATGATAATATGACCGATATTCTGCTTCAGATTGTGTGTTTGGTTTACAAATACATTATTAGGATGAAGTTTGTACATTGCTTCTATTTATATGTATGTTCATGGGTAATGCCTTACAATAAACTCTATTCTATTCTGTAAAAAGTTGCATGCATGTAGTTTTGGTTGGCAGGCAAGGCAGTGGGTACATATATATCTGTGTCGTACTGGAGTCTAGGGGTGGCTGCCACGTGGCCACTCAAATAGATCCTAGCAAACATTTGCCTGTCTGTGCTTTGATGTCTCTGGATATAGCCATCGTGCGCCTATGAGCCAGCGTATATAGTCAAACACCGCTGCCACCAATGAAGTAAACCTAGGAAAAAGGTGCGCTCGATGTTGAGTTCGAAACATAGTCATATTGTAGCAATAGTGTGGCTACAAACTGAGCTGATTAAGCTTTCCATCCGCCAAATACCACACTGTGATTACTGTTAAGTGACAGCTCGACGGGCAAGCCTAAGAACATATTAACTTTTTAGTACCACAAAGTTCAACTAGCATGCAAATTTTGAAATTATTGAGCTTTTTCAGTTGTAAGCTCCAAATGTCTTAAATTGAAAACAACAACGTCCTCTATTAAGACCGATTCGTTATCAAGTCCAGCTTGTCTCCGGCAAATACATGCATTGCATTTAGCAGTGTTTAGTTAATACCTAAACTGTATTTTAGGTTTTTGCATAAAGACAAAGGTAATTAGAATGTCTTTTATGGTTATCAGTTTCATTAATGTTACATATTTTATCCTACTAGGTTCGAAACCAATACATTTCAAACTCCTGAACATGCTGGTACCCACGTAGATGCTCCGGCACATTTCTATGAGAATGGCAGTAGAGTAGAGAAGATATCAATGGACAAACTTACAGGACCAGGAGTTGTTATCAATGTCAAGGTAAATACATGTACCAACATATATATCCATGCAGTGACTTATCACAATAACAAGCAGAAGAATTGAAGCATGAAGATATATTAAAGAGGCATTCCCTACATCTAAGTATATCTTGCCAATTATTTTAACTTGGTCAAGTCGTAGTTGTGCCTCTTTAGGTCGCAAAACGTTTGGTCACTGTCCATGTGTTTTAAACTAGGTCACGCCCCGAGGTTGTTGTGCCTCATTTTGGTCGCCAATTTGGCTTGTGTTTCTGTGGGCATTGCTCAGGGTAGTTGTGTCGTGGTGTTTCTGATTTCTGTGCTCGGCTGGTTAGGTTGAGTGCTACCTTCCCTGTCTGATTTTCTCATGTACCTTTATTCCATACAAGCTTTTTGATATCAAGCAAATTGTACCCCAGAAACGCTATATCCTTTTTAATATTTAAAAAATGTGTGCAAGTATGACTCTTGTGATCCTAAAGAATATATTCAAATTCGGAATATTCAATAATAATGCATCACTGCCAGCGACTTGTTGCAACATGATAACCCATGGACAAAGGGAAGCTACTCATTCCAGCATGCTTGCTAAAACCTTTGAAATGCATGCCCATGTATATTCTTTTCTTTTTATGAATAGATGTTATTTTGTATTTCCAATAGGTGTATGTTATTTTCTCATGGTTGTGTTATCTTCCGGAATTACTAGTTACATATCTACATTTGTATATTGACAAATATTTAAGCTTGTTATGGGAATTAAATTTAATATACATTTTCTGTAGTCTCAAACTGAGTTGTACAGAGTGGTTTCTGAAATTGTGAGAGGGCTTTAGCAATAATAATTCTTATTCATTATAGAATGAACAATCTTTTCAATGGTATCACTTAAACTTTAAATCATCAAATTTGTAGGGAATGTCTCTTTAACTCGATCCTTTCCTTTATGACTGTAATCTGCGCTGAATATATCAATACACGCGGGTAAATCTTACATTACGTGTTTTTGTGTTCATACTACGACTGTAGGTCTCGACTATAATTAGAATGTAAAAACGCAATGAAGATATGATACTAGTATACGTATAATTTATGCATATTAAATTCCATGCATGACATGCTCTATTAATAGAAATCAAAAGTCATTTTTCAGATCTAAAGTGGTATAAAGTATGTCTAAGTTATACTACATAAATATGATATGTGTTGGTTTTAATGTAAACACTTCTAAAATTATGTTTCCTATCCTACTTCTGGTGAACTGATCGGTAGAGTGTGAATCGTGTAGTACATTGGTTATGTAAGGAGTCTATTCGGAAATAGTTACGATATGCAACCGTAGCGCACCCTGACTCATGTATCACACAACAGACTCTTCCCTCGAAGTCGGAGATCATTGGCCATTCTGACAGGGAAACCAAATGTCAACGCACAAGTTTACACAATTAAGGAAATCACGATTGTAAACTATTTTTAATATTACAAGCTTGTTATATATATTGAATGGGTAAACATTTTGGGGAAGTAAAAACTGTAGCTTTTGGTATAATTTCGTAGGCCTGTGGCTTATACTAGTACTCATCAATCTCGTGCGTCCCCTTATTCCTGCTGATATCCATGACCACATACAAGTATTATGGAATCTTACAACGTGAAAGTGTACAAATGTCATGAAATGAATGTCATTTTACTCTTATATTTCAGAGTAAGGTGGAAGCCGATCCCGACTACCGTGTCACCATAGATGATGTCAGATCTTGGGAGAAAGTACACGGTAGAATCCCTGATGGAGCTGTTGTCCTCATGAACTCAGGGTGGTCGTACAAATATCCTAACAAAACATTAACCTTCGGTTCACAATCGTATGACGATCCTAGCACGTTTCATTTCCCGGGCTGGCACGAAGACACTGCTGATTGGCTGGTTAAAAATAGAAATGTACACGTGATCGGAGTGGACACGCCTTCGAATGATTACGGCCAATCAAAAACGTTTCCAGTACATGTGATTCTTGGAACTGCTGGAATAAGTGGTGTTGAAAATGTTGCTAATCTGGACTCGATACCTGAAGCTGGTACCATGATTTATGTTGCAGTAATCAAACTACATGATGGCAGTGGTGGGCCTGCTAGAGTATTCGCTACGGCTACGAACTTAGGCGACAACACGAATACAGGGACAAGTTTGATTACCACGAACGTCATTCTGGCTCTATTTGTTTTTTTTCTGCAAGTTAGTTTGTTCTGTTGAACTTTGACGTGATACACCATATAAAATGGACCGGTTAACATTATGTAGATGGATGTAAATAGAATGTTATCCGGTGCTACTCCTGCGGTTATATTTTGACATCAAGGCTGTTTAAACAATATAATGGCTTTTATAAATGAGAACACACCACATGTCTATCCTTAGGAGTCAAATCTTGTTTTGTATTTCAATTCCAGAACTGAAAATCACATACTATGCTTAAACTTAAAATTTTAGTAACTATTGTTTATCTTAACCCATTTATAAAATTTATGCATGTATGTGTATTAGATATAATTGCAGAATTTAGAATTGCTATGATGCATCTGTTAGTTTGTATCAAACATTCTGTCGCATTGATAATAACTTCATTGTTTCTCCATTCTGTCGTAAGGAATTGATAAACGTTTGAACAAAATCTGGTCTCGATCTTCATGCAGGAATTTAAAACAAGCTTCTTGTGTTACATGTATTATAAAGTTTTTGTAAAAAATTTCGGTCAATATAATATATGTTCCGATACATTAATGTTAATAATAATGAAATGTCGTTACTCCATCATGCACAATGTGCAGTATTTCTCGCACTTATACATACTCTCCATCTCACAATCAGACTCTCACACACATTTGAACACATAACTCATACACACATACATACACGAACGCACACATGATCGCACAATACTCACATCTACGCATTCGTCCACACGCACTCACGCACTCACACGCACAAATATATACAAACAATCAATAACCTTCCCACTCATAAGATGTTTACAAAATATTTACAGAAGATGTGTAACTATGTAACTTAACAAGTAAGTTAACTGTTGTTTAATCTTAACCATATTTATCCAATGTATACATGTGTAAATTATGTATTAGATCTAGCTGGAGAAATAAGATTTGCTATAATGCAAATCTGTTGTTTTTGCATCAAGCATAATTGTCTCGTGATAATAGTTTGAACAAAATCTGGTCTCGACCTTTATGCATTTAAATATAAAAGCTTCTTGTATGGAATGACTTATGTTAAATAAAAAAATCCATAAAAAGTGTTAGGTTAAGACAACCACGTACGAAGGAACTTGTGAGATGGGTTGGAACATGAACCTCATTGTTGCGTTACATTGTGACGTTTAGGGTTTCAATGTTGTTCAAATTCTAAAAAAACGTCACCAACAGATATTTCAAATGGTCAAAGGGAAAACACTCCAATAATAAGTTTACACGTTCTTTACCAAATTAATGCCGATACGGATACAGTATTGGCTTCTGGCGAAATAACATAACACAATTTACATACAAAACATATCGCTATAAATATTAACAATGTTGTTTATATATTTTTTTTATTTTTCTACTTGAAGTAGATCATGGACGTCTCGGTAAATGGGTTGATACATATACTATTTCATTCAATAGTGCATTTACATCAGAAGCGCTCAATAATGACAGTTGTTTCCCTTTGAATGTACTTGGTGTATTTAAAAATGAGAATAAGATCGCTTCTGATGTAAATGCATTCTTGACTGAAATAGTTGATATAATTTATCGAGACGTCCATGGTCTACTTCAAATATAATAATGAAATGATGCATGAACACACTGTACACATTCATAGCAGTAGTTTTTTTATTTAATCGTATGAAACGTCGCTTCTAAGAAAGAAATATTTACATAATACGTAACTTGTTAAACTGTGATCAAGACAATGTCCGAGTAGACCGTGGACTCTGTATCTGAAATATTAAATACGAATCATGTTGAATAAGTAGATGAGTAAAAACTACAAAGTGAAATGTGTCATATATGTACAAGTTATCTTGGTAAGTTTGTATGTGCATACTACTATGATAGATTCAAGATACCACATAACACAATAATCAATGTTGTTAATATGATGCAAACGTAGTATAAAGAATCACATGCTATTGCATCAATGATTGATAAAGACTAAAACGAAAAAGAAATGGTAAAAGAAAATATATACATGTTACAAAAAAAAAATGCTTCGATTTTCTTTAGTTTTCGACGATACTGTTATACAAATAGTAGCTGTAGGTAAAATCATTAAATAAACATACAAATACTTACAGAAAATCCAGTATTTGTGGGATGTATTTTTTCTAGACTATATGCTCGTCTTTGCATTGTTCTATGATGTCTCCACATACGTCCAAACGGTGACTGGAATAACATGTCTTCACGTTTCTGAAAAATATCATGACCAATCAATGCAGGGCCGTATCCAGGACAAAAAAAATCACAATGAAAAATATTGTCCGGTGTCTATGTAAGACGTTTTTTACCTTAAAAATACTTAGTTTGTTATTTTCTCAATTAGTCACCGAGGCAAGCGCCTCGGCAAATACCTCAGCGTGGCAACGGGTCTGTAATGTTAAGATTATAAAAATATGAATGTCTGATAAATCATAGAATATGTTGTCATAATCAGTGCATTCACAGACGGTACATTCAACCGTCTGACAAACAACCTTCGACACATAAATGGGCGGAGAAATCTCTAAACATTCTATTTAGACTACAATACATCAATGTGTTAGCAGTCGGATATTTACGAAAGAAAGTAAGTGGCCAGCTTATAGTAAGCAGCAGGATTTAACAACAAATATGTCCATACCCTTTCCTCGAGTCGTGCTAAATGTTGAAGTTGTTGTGTAGCTCTCTTCTCAATACGGACACGTTGTTGTTTTAACTTTGTATTCATATCAGAAACATATTTGTCATAGTGATTCATCTTCTGTTGTGCTACCGATTCAATACGTAACCACCGACTCTACAAGACAAAGTAAGACAACATGGTTTTATATCATTTCATGACATGAAAGTTTGACAATAAGCATTCAATGTAGATTGTTCTACGTACTTTGTTACTTTGGAGAAGGGTATGTTAATAATATTTAATTAATACCATAATTGGTGTTATAATATCACTTTTGGCGATTGAAATAATATCTTACGTACAAAGAGTGCAACTCGTGACTTTATTGGCCGAATCATTTAGAACAAAACTTACAGAAAACTTCCATTGATAAATTCCACACACGTTGTATTTCGTACTTGAAACATTGCGCACTGAATAAAAATTGATGAATAGTTTGTTCCTAAAATAAAGAAAAATCCAACAACAAAGGCATTGATTTTCGTTTCTTTTCGAGCACATCTCTTATAAATACGTACCTCATTAAAACGTTTCATCTTTTCGGTAAACGTCATGTTGTCTTTCATTTTCTTTTTCGACAAATGATGGTTGGTTTCTTCGTGAACTGTCGGAAATGAATCCTCTCCAAATCGCGATGGCATCTGATACAAACATAAACACTTTCATGATAGTAATTCTCGAAGATCGGAAACAAAGACATTGATATTTTGTGATGGAGGTGTGGAAATTAGTAAGTATAAACTAAGCTTCGTGAATAGAACATTAAGGGCATTCAGGTATCAGTCAATACTAACGTTAGCAAACTTGTACTACATGTTTTCAAAAAAGGTGTTAAAGACTTATACGAGTATCCGCGGCGAAAATGTAGTTTCGTTCGGTCAGGGTTCGTGGATTTCTAAAGAAAAGTAGAAATTCAGAATATGTGGGGGTAGGATTGCAATGTTGAATCATTTCAAGGAACTAATATATGATTAAAATCATTAGATTACCGAATTGGTTTTCTTTTTGGTCTTTGCTTTGGTTGTCCCCCTTGGTCCAAGGTGTGTCATCAAACTGGGAAAACTGGAGTTATAATAATCTCTCTGGCAAAGTTCATGTTGCACAAACTCTGTGGTGTTCATACTATACGTGTCGTAGGACTCTTCCTTCCTTGTTTGATCCTTAGTACGCTGGCCCCTAGTACTCTGATAGCTGGTATAGTGGTCAATAGTACTCTGATCCCTAGTACGCTGGTTCCTAGTACTCTGATAGCTGGTATAGTGGTCAGTAGTTTTCTGGTCCCTAGTACTTTTGTGCCTGGTACTCTGGCTCGCAGTAGTGTTGTCTCTAGTACTATTACCACTAGAACTGTGGTCCCTAGTACTGTTGTCCCCGGTACTTTGACTCCTAGCACTGTATTCCCTGGTACTATGATCCTTAGTACTGTCGTGTCTGGTACTCTGGTCCTTAGTACTATGGTCCCTGGTTCTCTCGTTCTCGGTACTACGACTCCTAGCACTGTATTCCCTGGTACTCTGGTCCTTAGTTCTGTCGTGTCTGGTACTCTTGCCCTTAGTACTATAGTCCCTGGTTCTGTCGTTCCTAGTACTATGGTCCCTACCATCAGTCTGATCCATAGAACTATCTCTGTCAGACATAGATAGTTTTGTTTTAGGTTTACTTCGAGGGACGAAGTCTTCAAAATCACTATCCTGTAAAAACATGCAGAATAATACATATATACTTAGTATAGTGTTCGAATGTCCGGACCATACCTTAATGCGTGGTTCCGGGTGTATATCCTATAGGATTTAATAACTTACTAACAAGGGGACGATTTTGTGTAAGCAGTCGGCTAGCTCAGTCGGTAGAGCGAAGGGTCTCAGATTCGAACCTCAGTCTGGTAGCACATTTTTCTCCACCTACTACATGTGTAAGGCCGATCATGTTTTGTAAAGACTCAGAGCATTCATTTGACCTTTGAAACTGCATTTCGACGTACAACTTTGACAAAATTGCCACTCGGTCGACTCTTTCGAAAACTTAAACTGAAAACTCATAAACTGCTTTTCCTATATCAAGATGGTTCCATTACCTGACGTATAATTATAAATTTGTTTCACAATCGAAATGACTTGGGGTTTTAGCTGATAAAGTAATAAATGTAAGTTAAACATACGTACTGCTAAAAACTCAACAATCAAAGCTTATAGTGCTTGGAGGTTGTCCCTAGAGCCCCTGCAAGTGCAGCCATATACTTATGTCCGTCATGCCCCTAGATACGGTTCGTGCTAATTATGGTAAAAAGAGATACATTCTCTCTTACATTCTATGGTCAAAGGCATTTCACATGCCGATTATACCAATAAAACTGTAAACTGTATATTCTCACAAAAATATCTGTTTAAAACGTTTTTAATGTTATATAAACATGCCTAATTAAAATATATGTCTTAAAGACATTTACAAGTAGTGAGTAGTCATGATGACCTAACAATTACAAATTGATATATAATTGATTGACTGAACACAAATTGTATTACACGTATGTTGTATATGTTATTTTATGTTGTATATATATGTTTGTTTATCATGAGAAACTGTACATTTTAAATGAATAAACTATCTATCTATCTATAAAAAAGAGCATAAATCTATTCATCAAATAACTGCAATTTATAAAGTTATACATTGCACGTCTACTGCAGTAATGAGACTCGCGTAATCTAACATGTTGAAGTCTCACTAAACGGGCAATAAATAAAAACAAAACGTTTTCATAGTTATTGACGAAAAAATCAACAAGGCAAAACTTTACAGTGCCATGAGTGCTTAACATACCTCAGAGTATGCCGACATCACTCACGAACTTCCGGTATTCCTCACGAGAGACCAATATTCACGTATATCCGATATTCAGCACGAATTTCAAGTGTTCCTCAAGTACTTCCGGTGTTCCGCCCGGACTCCCTTTCCCTAAATATCAGTTTATTATATATTTATTTTTAGGGTTTTTTGTGGTCGACTGTCAACTTAAGTAAATCCCTTATACTAGTAGATGAATCAAGCGCGTTTGTCCCATTTTTTCCATTCTAAACCTCTTCGCGGTGTGCTACATTAATACAAATATACAGAATAGTGAAAGTATAGAAAAAATGTTTCTAGTCCTCCTAAATAAATCAAGTTACAAACTTTACAGATATCGGTAATTACTTATTTTAATTGGTTATGTAACACAAGTTATAAAGTAAGAATAGTGTAATTTGAGTTCTCGTTAAAGAGCATCTAGTTGTTGTGCTCTCCGCAACAACACATCCCTTAAACGGATTCCTGAGTAGACCACTGCATGACATAAAGCGAACATTTAAATTTGGTATTTAGGCAGGTAAACCCACTTCATGCAATGATCTGTAACACCGACAAATTGTCTGAAATGAGTTAAGACAATGAAAAGATACGGTTAGTGGGTAAATGACGGATTAACTAGACCTATTGGTTCTATTTACTTAGTACATTTACAAGTGTCCGGTTTCTTTTCTGAAACATGATATGGAATTGTATACATACGTGTAAATGTATGCGTTTATAGGTCTAGTTATTGAAAATAAACCACATCAATCGAATTGAGCCCGAGGCGAAATCACACCGTGCACTCAAGTAATTTGTAGATTCTTAGCTTCTGATCACAGTTCGTACGGATCTCTACGAGTTGTGAAAATCCGTACGATGCTCGTACGAGTCTCGATATCCGTACGGGCCCCGTGCGGTCTCCAAACGGACGTCGTGCGAGTTCAGAAAAATCAACTCGTACGGAGCTCGTACGGCAAATGTGACTAGGGTATAAGGCAGCATTGTTGATGGGAAACAATGAGATATACTTTTGGGGCATCATTAGGATACGCATTTGCTATACAGTAGCAGTTGCATAGTAGGCTAAACTTTTTCCACTGTCAACCACTGACATATTCATTATATATAATTGAAGTATGTCGACACAGATACGTTAAAGAACAAAATTAGCTTATGCATCGAATGAGCACCGTATGTAATGGTCTGCGAAATAAAAAAATAGATTCATGACAAATAAGTTGAAACTATCCATTTTGAGTATGTAAAGGGAGGTAATCATTATGAGGAATTTTGAAAGTCTAATTGCATTTATTTCCCTTTGTCAAAGGACGACAATTTAAAAATTCTAAATCATAATCACACGTATATATGACGTACTCTACTTCGCATAAAATATTGTCCACATAGCCTAGCTACTAACGTAAACAGTAATGCTCCAGACCGGCGACCCGGTGGGATTTGACATTTTCCATTTTTGACGTCTTAATTCCCACCATGGAGCCAATACTTTTTGTCTAAATCCCCGTGATCGGGACACGTAATAACGCAGTAATTCCCGGGTCTTGGAACCGAAACCAAAGTTTATTCCCGATACTAGGAGTCAATTAGAGCGTCAAAGTTCCGTCTGTTGGGAAGGTTCGTCTGTCTAATTCCCCCGGGCATAACCGGGGCATAATAGTACAGGGAATATCGAGGAAACAGTACTGCTTGAGTGTGAAAATATAACCGTGTCTTTTTCACTGGTTAAGGGATTTGCCTCAGTCTGGTCGGTCCTGTGAGCAGGCATTTTACGCGGGAAGTTACTCCTTGCCTTGTACGGTGGTTGGGTGTGGTTTCAATCGACTGGCGCATAACTTCAACATACACCAGATGAAAATGTGTAATATACCTGGAATTTGTTCAGCGTGACATTATACATGTTCATGTATTAAGAATCAATATCACCCTACCCTCTGCACATTATACATTATATACATGCGTGAACAAGTTACATATATCAGTAATTTACAGAGTCTATACATCTTACAAGGCTATAAGCTTACACACCATCATAATATCGTTGATGTATAAAACAACATGTATATATCGATTGCTTAGAACCAGAAGGTCGTAACTACCTCTTACGACCTTATAAGACTCATACATATTTGAAATCTGCTTCACAAGGCGCTTCTTATGAGCATATTTTCATGAAAATCTGAAATTGTCAAGTTGACCAAAATGAAGTTTTAAAAACTTGTTTTCCCAAAGGTAAAGAGTAAATTACAGACAGTTTTCTCTTGTTTTCTCAATACAATGTATATCGAATTGGTAGTTAAGACCTTCTTGTTCTAATCCAGCGATATGTATTTATTTATAGAACACTGCACTGAATATTGTGTCGATAGAAATAGGTTATCCACCACTAACATAATACATACATGCATTCATATACAAGTACTTGTAAATGTACGTGCATTCTTGTGTCTCTGTACAAATGTATACTGACTACACGTACACACATGTACATGACTATATTTTCATGTACGAACATTTTGTACTAGTATATATCACAGGTGTCTGTATCATTGATAAAGACTAAAACGAAAAAAAAAATTTTTTTGTTAAATTTATGTTTGTATCATACCTCGATCTATCGCTTAGCAAACCTTTATTTGTTGCACAAAGCACAAACTCAGTTCGACCTATATTTGTAGACAAACAACTTTAAAATATTGCAATGGATGATGAAAAATATGGCTTATTGAAAGACTCCAGTTCAACGTATATGACTAATTGCGACCAAGGCAACCGCAACTTCCGATCATGTACAGGGCTAAGTAAACAGTTCGGCCCATTCGCGGGGTGGGGGCCGTGGATGCAACTGACTGGTGCACTTATACTCTCAGTCTGGGTGTATCGGAGGATTTTGTATACCATAAATGTTCCAATGATAAACCATGTGAATAGTTTGTAAAAATAGCGATGTTGATGGAAACAAACGTTAGTTTGGATCTTCACTTGTATTATCACGGCTGGTATTTGGACCACTAAATGAATTCATTAAATGAATTCTTAATGCACCAGTCAGTTGCATCAACGCCCCGACCCCCGGGAATGGGGCGTAGGATGGCCGGTGAAATAGCCGTGTTTTTACCTTCAAGCTTCCCTCGCACTCCCTGTGAAATGTTCGGGATTATTTCTCCGAACCAATATCCTTGGGGCAATAAGTAGTTGTCAGAGGCCGGGGGAATACCGGATATTCAACCATCGGCTGTCTCGCATGGCCGTGGAAGGGCGGGGTTTTGACAACAAAAACGTGAAAATCCCGTTCCTGGAGGATGGGGTTGTGGATGCAAACGACTGGTGCATTAGACATTGTCAGAGCATTCCCCTTTCTAGCCGTTTAGTTTTTATACCGCGCCGTGATATGTTTTAGTCAAAAGTCAATACATTGTACAGATGCCTAAGTTAGAGTAAATAACTTAACTATTAAAATTGGCGTTTAATTCTTTTTTAAAACAACATAGTTTTGTAATAAATCACAGGGTCTGTTACATTTGCCAATAGCAAAATTATAATTGACATTTTTGACAGCTTGAACGGTAAGCGGAAGCACAATGTTATAATAGGTTATGAACTGTTAGGTCGGCAATAATTAAGGAACTCAAAACATACGCTTTAATAAACATACAAACATACTATATAAAAATTATATTAAAGCAAAACGATTTTCTTTTAGATTTATTATGTTATAGATCGATCAAGACTTGTCTATCTACAAAATACAAACGATAACGTTTTGTCTATAAATACTGTATGGGTAAAAGGGTCGACTTATATCAGTTAAAACTATATTATAATTTAAAATTGCATAACGTCATACTGGATAGATCTAGTCTGGCTATATGTACATACATGTAGGCCTACAACGTTCTCGTTCAACCGTCGTATTTTTCATCTGAAATATGATAGTTTGGTGACTTGAATAACCACGGATTTATGAGATCTACTTGTTTATTGTTTACCAATCATTCATTATCCCATATATCAATATTGATAGGTATCGAGTGTAGGTCATATCATGTATCTATAACTATATCTATATACATGCGTGGTCATATTCATATTATTTTTTAACAAAAAAGTCTTATATAGTATTTTCACTATATTTTGGTAGGCCTAGATCTTTATCTATTTAATCAATTAAAAAAAATCAAGTTAAGGGTTTACCTAGTTCTAAGCAGCTCGTCTGGAACCTGATAACGTTAATTAATTATCAATTAATTTTCTTTAGATATTTATCATTAGAGCTACCACCAAAAATACCCCACGGTACCCATAAAAATCTATTATCACCTGGCAAAGAACTGTTACAAAAATGTAGGTCACTCATGTATGATGTAATTTTATACACCTTACGTATTTATAAAATGTCAAATACAATTTTTACATACAGTACATGTGTTAGTAATTATGCAATATGTACACACCGATCGTGGTCGCATATTTATAATCGGTTGTAAGTCGTATTGCCGTAGGCCGTATTTAGGCTACACTGGGGTATCGTATCAAACAACCTTATCTGTTACACCGCTGTATGTGATTTAAATGTAACACTTTTTTGACCGCTGTTTTCCTCCGGTACAATACACAATCAACATCTTGGGCGGGAATGGTGATTGGCTACATGTACATATCCGATATATCCCGAAGGACCTTCGTGCACTTATACCAAATTCTTGACTTTATGTTAAATATTGCACGTACAATAATGCATTTTCTTCTTTGATTTAAAAGGTGCATTTTAGTCATTGATCAATAGGTTAGAAATCAATTAAACATTTATACCGACACATCGCGCGCTGCAGAGTGCATGTGTGACGTCACAGGTCGAGCATCAACAACGAAGTGAAGGGAAAAATTGACCATTTTCGTTTGTTAATTACGTCGCCATTTTGAGAAAGATCATTGTGCAGCTATGCATAGGAGAAGATCAAACATCTAAGTATTGATATACTAGAAATCACGATGATGTAGTGGGTAACTATGCTTATTTTTATGTTTTGTTTATGCAAATACTTTTGTGACCCGCCATGTTTTTCTCATAAGTAAAAGTCGGTGTACGATGGCCAGCAAATTACGAAGGATTAAGACTCGGAGGAAGCGTAAATGTGTTACATACATGACGGATTGACTTCACTACAGACCATTATTGGTGGTTGAGGACGAAACAGACCCGATTTCGGTGCGATCTGGACAAAAAACGTGCAGTAATTTTCCCTAATATGGCAGGACTTCTGTAAAAGTGCCAACTTAGATCACAACACACTTTGTTTACAGGTCCCATTTTGTATATTATGTATACATGTCATGTTGCTTATCTCCTTGACCTTGGATTGTGCACTAGTTTGTTGTTGCTTGACACTGATTGACATTGTTTATATCTAATTAGAACCCTGCTATAAAATAGCACTTGTTTACACCCAGGAATAATTCATTGAAAAATTAGATGACTCTGCAATTCACTTCAGCCACATCAGTCTCTCAGTGTTGGATGATTTCTCAACTGATCATCAACAAAAATTGATAAAAACATGGCTTCCATTCAGGATTCAGTGAATGTGTGAACTGTTCTGGGTACTTGCGAATTTAGCATATTCATGATATTGATTCGTTTTGATCAGTATTATTGTTAATTGGGCCAATAATTCATTAATTGACTTTGATGTGATAATTGTTTTGATGAAATCGACTGTCATGGTTGTGCTTTGCTTTTATGAACTGCATTTTATTTGTCATTCTTCATTTAAAATTGATACTGTAGCACATAGACCATGTAGACTGGTTGTTCCGATCGTAATCTGCGAGCAAAACTGCATGCCTGAAGATTACTGAAACCACTGATTGATCTTCAACACTTGGTAAATGGCCATTCTGTAGTAAAATAGGGGGAAATTTTGCCTGGTGTGGGGCACAAATAAGTAAACACGCAAGTACAATGCTTCACTAACCAAACAGCTGCCTATAATCTGCCAGTCATTTGCATCCACAGCCCCCATCCCCAGGGATGGGCCAGGATTTCAACTTTTGGGTTGTCAAAACCCGGCCCTTTCACAGCTCGGGGGGGGGGGGGGGGGGCTGATGGTAAAATTCCCAGTATTTCACCGGCCCCATTACTTCTAAATATTGTCCCCGGGTATTGGTTTGGTGAAAAACATTTCCCCGGCAGTGTGGGGGAAACTTGAAGGTAAAAACACAGGTTTCCCCGGATACATACCACCCATCCCCATGGGTGGGGGAGCTGTGGATGCCACAGACTGGTGCAAAACTCCACATTACTACATTCTTCACTCTTCCTACCTTTGGGCTCAACCACTGTGGACTGTCAAACACTATACTGTGTCACAGTGACCATACTAGTAAGCTTTGGTACCATTTTATTTCGTCTTTGGTATGACGCTGCCTGGGATTGAACCTGAGACCTCCTGCACTTGAAGCGGATACTCTATCACTAGGCTATTGAGGAGGCTGCACAAACCCCTAAAACTATGCTTCTCCCCAGGGAATTAACATAGTGGTGAGGGGGGGGGGGGATAAGCAAACTATGATCTTGCCAACCTTTGAGGCTCAACCATTGTAGGATGTCTTAACCCACATCAGTGATCACTATTATATAAAAATATAGTTCTATTACTAGTGTAAGTTTGCTGTCAGATACGTCAGGTTAAGCCTAATGCCATCTTAAAAAGAAATCAAGGCCATTGCGTTGACAAGAAATTTAAAAACATACTGTGACTAGTATTTTATGATACATGATTGTTTTTTTCCTGTACACGATATACATCCAGGTGGGCATATAGTAAGAGGTCATGTAAGGTGAAATGATCACACTGACTGTTGGTGCATTAAGTATCCTCAGCGGTTACCCTTGCGGATTATTCATGGTTTATGTTTACATAAAATACATTTCGCCCAGTATTTACTACTTACTATTACTACTTAGCCTACTGTGGTGTATTGTTTGGCTGTTCTGTTGGGGTTGAGCCTCGTAAACTAGAACAGATGTAGTTATCAGACATTTCATTCTATGAGTTAGTATGAATCAGGAAGTCTGGGTTGCATACCCATATTTGGTGCATTTCCCCCTTGATTTACCAAATCAGTAATTTAATGACCATTCAAATGGGTTGATTTACTTAGCTAGTTGTCATAGACCCGGTTACCACCGGGGCACTTGCGTTTACTCAACGCTGTCTTATTGAAGGATGTGTTACAGGTTAATTATTAAATATAAATCTTATTTAATCACAATCAACAAGAATATTGTAAGGAAATTCGGGGTTATTTCCCCCTGAACACTGAAGAACAAATAAATATGTAGGGCATTTTATCATGTGACGTCATATTATCTAGGAGTATAAATCTTCCTTAATTTTTCTTTGTGTAATGTTAAGATTAGGATTAATGTGATAACAGGGCACCATTGCACATGCTGTAGATCGAACTTACACAAAATGTTGCATAATAATGCAATATGTATATAGACATACTAGTTTTATATAATCTATTGCAATTTATGGTCCCTGCTAAGTTGATAAAATTTAAGATATTTCTTGCATGCTATAAGCAAATCATGCTATGAAATTATTGTGTAATTAAAGACTGGTCAACAAAGGCTTTAAGCAAACATGAAGAATTTACTTATGCACAATCCAATGGGGACTAGATAATAGTAGATATTGGCAACTTAGATGTCTTTATGTTCAATGTGTTAAAATTAGAGACAACTAAACCTGTACTCAAATACAGTGAGTCAGTGACCCAGGTTAGTGGAGGTAAGGAATTGAGTCAGGAATGCCATGACTTCAAAACTTGATAGCAATGTATGCAAATTCTTATTTTTTTTAATGATTATTATGATTTATTTTCTTTGTTTGCAGACTGGAATCGTTGATATTTTCTGGTTCCCAGATAGTAGGCTGAACATGGACTTGTAGTTCACGGAGCCGGTCCCCGTTTAGAGCTGTTATATTGTAAGTATAGATTATGTAATAAGGTACGAGGGTTGTCCCAGAATAATGTATACTTCTTGATTTATTTACTCCACCATAATGATACAGTTATGAATTTTTTTATGTGTGTTTCTAGAACAATAACACGTTTATTTGAGAAAAGTATTTTATATAAGTATATGTAACATTCGATAAATGGAAGATTTTGTAACCCATGGTAACGGTATACGGTCCAGCACGAAAAAAGTATGTATCACAAAAATGAATTCAAATATTTAAGGGCAATAATAATAAGGTAGTTTTAGCCGCATCGCGCTAAAATATATATAAGAATAATCGGCATGTTTTGGCAAGTTGTTACACAATGATTCGTAGTGATGTTGCCATTTTTGGGGTTTTGATGACGTAATATAGCAACATTGTAAGCGTCACCGTATAAAAATCACGACGTCATACGACGTTATGGAGCGACTGCCATTTCCTAAGCATTGTGTTATACCGTATATAACATAATATAATATAATTGGATACAATTAATTATGTACACTCCACTCCACAATACATCAGCGTAATACGGCAGTTATTTTTAAGATTCCCCGATGTTTTGTTCAGTACAGGAGGACAGTGAAAGGATAGTCAGCAGACCGACCGATCAGAGCAAAAACTTACGCCAGATCGCTTCCGACACTATCCGCTCAGAATGTCAACTCCAGTTGTCAATTTGGAAAAACATTTAATGAAATTTTGACAGTATGTAAAGAAATAAATTCCCAAATTATTGATACCAATTTTGTCATATAATATTAAAAGTGTGAAGCCCACGAATAGAAGTTATTTGGAAAACTTTGATAGCGTGACGTCGTTGATGAGTGTTGACGTTAACGTTCTGTGGACCGTAAAGCGTCACCTGGTGGTTTTAAAATGTACACACCTTGTATGTTTTTGGAAGATATATAATGAAACTTTACTAGTATGTCAAGCAATAATTTCTCTAAAAGTTAATTATAGTATCGACATGCAGTATTTGATAGTTTTCAAGATATAACAGGATTATACGGTATTCTGGGACAACCCATGTATATATATCTTAATCATGTGTTCCCCCTTAATGTTCAAGGTCACTGTGACCTGTGACAACACTTTGACCTGTGTGTCACATTTACCACTATAAGCCAGTAATGGGGGCATACACATTAAAAAATTTGAACGTCTTGTTAATGTCATAGTCTGAGTCTTGATCACTTATTTTTGGTGCTGGTTAAATCTTATAAGATTTTTGTTCGCAAATAGGACGTGGGGCTTCAATTGGGGTGGAGGCAGCATTTAATTTAGGGAAACATACAATTCTGACATTTTAGTGCTCTTGTTGTCGATATTGGTGCGCCAGGCTTGTATTTGCAATTAATGTATAATTTGTGAACTTATTCAGCTACATTATAATTGCTCAGAAGTTGTTACTAGTTATATACTTTTATCACATTCTTACACTGTTGACATGCTGTTGTGGCATGTTTGAGCATACATACAACTGGATATGTTATTTTGACCTTTAAGATTTAGTTGGTAAGCACTGATAATTTATAATTGATATTTGAGACATTACTTTTGTTTTAATGTATGTAGCATTCAGAATTTCTTGCTTTCCTTTCCAGACAGAAAACAAAATTGATGATAGAAATAAATAAAGACAGGTCATTTTGATAAATTTTATAATTTATTTCTCTCTTTGCGCATACTAATTTATTGGTCTTATTTCAAAAATGAATTTATGGGTCAAGCATGTCGTTTGATTATTCATTTTATGTTTTTGACAAATCAAATGTGTAGCTGTGTGGTTGGACAGTGTACCATGTTAAACACCTCGTGTTTGTTGTCTCCTTTGATATCCTTAATACCTTATTATTCTTAAATAAGATCAATATTGAATACCATCTGGTTCCCAGGTCACAATTTGGCTGGTTCAATGCCTTGTCTTAGAGATTTTTATGCAGTTTTTAAATTGTCTTTGAGTGAACTGGCAAATAATTCACTCGTTGTTGAGGCTAGGAGTATTCCTTTTTTTGCTATAACAGCAGGGATGGGGTACTCGTACTTGTACTCGAGTATTATGAGTACAAGTACTGATTTTCCAGTACTCGCTTGTACTCAGTACTCAACTGAAAAAAATCAGTACTTGTACTCGTACTTACTCAACATTCATTATGATCCTTTTGTGTTCTGTATTATTAAGTGAGATAAAGTGTCCCCAATATTGCTGTTGAATAAACAGTTTTTCACACCTAATAGTTGACCTATTGTTATTACATTCTCAATTATTGAGGGTACAATAAAGAAAGGAGATGACTGATCAAGTTAAACAGCCTAAGGGTGATTACAGATATTTTTTCTCTTAAATCATTTAATATAGCAATTAATTGTATATCTTCATACAATTTTTGACTTATCAGTTATTAGTATAAACTTTTTAACAGAACATTTATAAACAAAGGAGATTATTGTTTAAATTTGATTATCCTGGTTAAATATCTGGGTTGCATTCATTGTAACATATCATGTCATATTTTGAATAGAACTTTGAAATGTTAGCTTTCCATTGGTATATGAAAATAGCGGATGACATCAAGCGTTTTCTTATAGCATTTTGCTGAAAGTGTATCAGATATTATGAATTACCCTGTATATACAAGTTTTGCTAAATGCGGAATATTGGCAATGTTAGAATCAAAATGATATGTACTTGTCTTTCTCCTATCCATAAAAAATAATAAAGGGCGGTCACTAGATGCGCTTATTAAATGACAGCCATCCAAAATCAAGAGCCTACTTTATTCAATAGATAAAACAGTTTAACACAGGTACCTTTTCATAATATCTTTTAAAAGTCAATTGTAGCTAATACAACAGTTACATAAGTCAGTATTTTACAAGCACTTGATTTACTGAGTGGTGCTGTTGGAAAAGTAAGAGGAAAGTACTGACACTGTCATCACTTAATCTTTGTCAATTTTGAGAATATGATGTACCCGTTACAAATGACCTATGACCAAGTAACCTTGAACATAGTTTAAATCATTTCTGTCACTATGTGGACTGTGTAATATATATATAATGTATAGTATTCTAAATTATGCTACTACAATTTTGTAAGTGGGTAATTGCTCGTAACCTTCAAGTTTATGTTAACATTGCTGTACTCAAAAGTACTCATCCTGTACTCATGAGTACTATATGTAGTACTCGAGTACTACTCGAGTATTGGACTAAAAATAGTACTCAGTACTCACTTGAGTAAGTACTAAATTTCAAATACTCGAGTATTACTCGAGTACTGATGCTCAGTACTCGACCCATCCCTGTATAACAGGACTGCAGCCGAGTTTCGCCCCTAAAATGTCAGAGTCCGGACCCTTCTGACATATGATCTGACTGAGTCCATTCAAATGTTCCACATAATGTACAGCAAGTTGCAGCCTTGACATGTTATTGTAAGAGTGAGCTTGTTGTGAGTAATTCGTCTATTTATATCTGTTGGTGTTCAGTGTTTACTTTCTTCAAGGCTGTACTAGTGTTCCTCCTAAATGCTTCACAGTTCACACTTGCCATAGGCAACCTGGGAGTTGTTTCTTGTGATTGAAATGTGTTAAAAGAAATATCACGACACGCACACTGCATGCTGGTCTTGTGAATAATTCATTAGCATAAAAAAACGCCAGTGTTTACTTAATATGATTACATGTAATACATGAGATGTATAACTTGACTATTTATATGTACTTGTTAACGAAATTGTCTCAAAGGATTAACAGGTGTTTATGCATGTAGAATTAAAACATTAAAGTTAAGAATATTTCAGCACAGTCTTTTTTCAAAGGCTGGGGGATCAGACCTTTCCTTTGAATTTAAGGAAAATAACCCAACATTTTTGAAAATGGAAAATACTTGATCAAATTGAATTTTAAATTGATTTTTAGTGGGGGGAGTCTGCCCCTGCTTTAGAAGGAAATACATCCTTTATTTATACAGTATTATGTTATAAATTAAACTCTGCACACTGAGCAGATTCTCTAGATATACTGGATGGAAGCTGATGCTTTAAATGGAGGAATGTATTCAATATGTAGTAATGTACCCAAGCAGTATACATTCAATGCTGCTGTTGTATTGCATATTGCCTGTAGCCTGGTATTTATAAGTGCACACTGCAGCTTTATATAGGTTCTTGTAGTTACTCTATATTTATAAACTGCCCCAATAAAGTATACAGAGGTTATTTCCCCCTTTAGTGATTAACTTGTTATACCGGTAATGTTTAAAATGCTTTGCATTTAAATAATTTTACTATGTGAAGCATCAGTTACACAGTTTTTTTTGTGAAGACAGAGAAAATAATATCTTTTTATGCCCCCGGAACCGATGGTTCGGGGGCATATTAAAATCGCACCGTCCGTCAGTCCGTCCGTCAGTCCGTCAGTCCGTCCGTCCGTCCGTCCGGATTCGTTTCCGCTCAATAATTCAAGCAGTGTTTATCCGATCTTCACCAAACTTCATGAAAATGTGTAAGGCCATGAGATCTAGGTCAAGTTCGATAAACAGTCAAATTGACCTAGCCGCTTCAGAGTTACGGCCCTTGACACATAGAAAAATGGCGTTTTTTTTTTGGTTTCCGCTCAATAACTCAAGCATTTGTCATTGGATCTTCACCAAACCTCATGAAAATGTGAAAGGCTACGAGATCTAGGTCAGGTTTGATAACCAGTCAAATTGACGTAGCCACTTTAGAGTTACGGCCCTTGACACATAGAAAAATGGCGTTTTTTTTGGTTTCCGCTCAATAACTCAAGCATTTGTCATCGGATCTTCACCAAACCTCATGAAAATGTGTAAGGCTACGAGATCTAGGTCAAGTTCGATAACCAGTCAAATTGACCTAGCCGTTTTAGAGTTACGGCCCTTGACACATAGAAAAATGGCGTTTTTTTTGGTTTCCGCTCAATAACTTAAGCATTTGTCATTGGATCTTCACCAAACCTCATGAAAATGTGAAAGGCTATGAGATCTAGGTCAGGTTTGATAACCAGTCAAATTGACGTAGCCACTTTAGAGTTATGGCCCTTGACACGTAGGAAAATGGCGTTTTTTTTTGGTTTCCGCTCAATAACTCAAGCATTTATCATCTGATCTTCACCAAACCTCATGAAAAGGTGTAAGGCCATAAGATCTCGGTCAGGTTCGGTAACCGTTCAAATTTACCAAGACACTTCAGAGTTGCGGGCCTTCACACATAGAAAAATGGTGTTTCTTCCCGTTTCCGCTCAATAACTCAAGCATTTGTCATCGGATCTTCGTCAAACCTTTTGAAACATGAAAAGGTGTACGGCCATAAGATCTAGGTCATGTTAGATAACAAGATTTCAAATTGACCTACACGCTTAAGAGTTATGGCCCTTTACACAAAGAAAAATATGTCAATATCACATTTGCCCAATATATTATGACACATCTGTGACGGTGCTGATATCTTAACGTTACGTTACTATCAAAGCATGCACGGGGGCATGTGTCGTCCTATGGTGACAGCTCTTGTTTTTTTTTAAAACTTCATCAATTGATTTTGGTATATACCATAGTTTAGCACTTGGTCCTCAAAATGCTATTTCCTGTACTTTATGTCCAATTGGTACACTAGGTAAAAATAAGATATTCATCATTGTGAATGGCTGAATGGCAAATTTTGTTATATTTTAAGACAAGTTTGTAATAAAAAGTTCAAATTATCTTCTTGTTGAATCTCATGCTTATTTAGTTTTCCTAAAAAAGGGAATCAACTGATGAAAAACGCTTGTCATTGATAATTTTGATTTTTAAAATCTTGCAGCTGCTCTATGATCACATATTTTTTATGGGAAGTGTATAATATATTTGATTCAATAAGTAATATTATTAATGAGGGAACTATCCAATTCGAAAGAATAGCTTGGATTCCAGTTAAATTAGTTACACCCAGTTAAACCTAGATAAACAGTTCACATGTCAGACGATGGTATAATTACACCCGTTCTCATTTGACTTATTTGAAATGGACTGTAGTTTGCTGATGTTTGTGTTTACATGGTGTTTTTATGTCAATTTACATCATATATACAACTTTACATGTACATAGTATTTGTGGTTACTATATGTATGTAATTGTAACATCGACGGCTAGATTCTTGTTGGCACATATTTGATACAAAGTGTCACATAATATGTATTTTATGGTGATTGCTGTATATATTTATAAATTATAAGTACTTCTATTTATGTGTTGCCCTTGGTTTAACCGTTTGATTAATCATTAAATACATGTTTATACTCACTGAGCTGAGTGGTTGAGTCTGTCCACCTGAGGACTCCAGGTTGAAGGTTGAAATCCAGAAAGGAGTTTGTGTTAATTAAATAGGGAATATCTACTCAATAAATGGTTATTGTTTCCTTCACAGTCAGCCATGGTTCATTGTTATTCACAAAATATATTTGAATTAATTGGAAAGACGTGTTTAAGATGGTTTGGTTATGGGTAGGTTCTTTACACCCATATGGGTCATTTGAAGTTCCATAATCTGAATTTTTACGAAAGAAACCCCATGTTTGATGCTTAGTTGAGTGATTTGTGGTAATGTGTCATTATGGCATTATTCCTTAGTAGAGCCCTTGTCTATTTTCATGTCTTTAAAGTTCATGTCTTCTATTTCATCAAATTTTCATGTCTTCTAATCTTTTTCATGTCTTCTAATCTATTTCATGTCTTCTAATTTATTTTATGTCTTCTAATCTATTTTATGTCTTATCTTTTTTATGTCTTCTTATCTATTTTATGTCTTCTTATCCATTTCATGTCTTCTAATCCATGTCATGCCTTCTATTTCACATCGACTTATCTATTTCATGTCTTCTAATCTATGTCATGTCTTCTAATCTATGTCATGTCATCTTATCTATTTCACATCTTCTAATCTATTTCACATCTTCTTATCTATTTTATGTCTTCTTATCCATGTCATGTATTCTAATCCATCTTATGTCTTCTAATCTATGTAATGTCTTCTAATCTATTTCATGTCTTCTAATCTATGTGATGTCTTCTAATCTATTTCATGTCTTCTCTAATCTATTTCATGTCTTCTCTAATCTATTTCATGTCTTCTAATTTATTTCTTGTCTTCTAATCTATAAATGTGTTCTAATCTATAAATGTCTTCTAATCTTTGTAGTGTCTTCAATTCTATGTAATGTCTTCTATGTAGTATCTTCTATTTCTCATCTTCTAATCTATTTCATGTTACTTCTAATCCATTTCACGTCTTCTGTTTTTTCCCCATGTCTTTTAATATATTTCTTGTCTTCTATTTCACATCTTCTATTTCATCTCTACTATTTCAGTTACATTATGGACAATGTAAACCTGGTAGGTGGGCTTGATCCGAGGAAACAAGAATTACTTGAAGCCAGATTTTATGGAAGAGTAAGTATAAATATGTATTTATATATATTCAGGGTCCTACAATTCCAGAATTATTTGTATTAGCTGCAGCAGAAATTAATAGGTGCCAGACTTTTAAAAGTTGATGTGATCAGGGTTGTCATTAGGAGGCGGCATGAGGCCAATTTGACTGCCTCAAATGATATTTGGGCCGCCACAAATTTACCCCCATCTGCCTTCCACCTTCAGTGCTCTGGCACCTTGGCCTCCTCAAATGTACAAAAAGCTTCCTACATGAAATTATAGTGAAAACCCTGTGTGATGATTTGATGTCTCCTGCTGTGGATGATAGCGTAGAGTACTAACTGTGAAAATGTGTCACCCTCATGTAGAATACTTTATATACATGTAGTATACACTACTGTATAGCGGTTATATTTCGCGGGGGTTTAATTTTCGCTATATTCGCGGTCAACATCGAATGCGCGAAATCTAAACCCCGCGAAATAATCACCAAAAATATATAAATTTTACAAAGGGAGACAATGCATCAAGGAGCTTTAAGAACATTATTTTCCAAGACGTACAAAACGACACATTGTGTTCTTCAGTAAAATATGGTAATAATAAATAGACTACGACATGTATAAAATATTATTAGAAATTGGATGTTACATCAGACATCGCGAAAGCCGTCGGACCGTCGGACATGTCTGGTAAATTTTGGGACGGTCCGACAAGATGTAGCAAGTTTACAAGACCGAGTGTCCGGTAAAAATACAAGTCAACAATGTTCCCAGTCGCGTACATCGCCAAAAAGTACGTGAAAAAACAGAATTTACCTCATCCGGAAGTTTACATAAAACCAATTCGTTTGCGCGTGCGTAACAAGTGCTCGTTTGCACACGACCCAAGCACTGTTGGGCTACGTCTATTTTTAGAAACGTATTTATAACGACACCTACGATTGGTTCAGTGCGTCCACGTGGTTTAATCAGGGTCAAATTCAAACATGTTGCATGCAATTTGTAAACAAACGTGACAATTTACCGTAAGGCATAAGATGGCCGCTCGCCGCTAGCTAGATATCGTATCGTATGATCGTAAAAAGTTTTATAGTAAAGCAATATTCTGTCGATATCCATTGATTGCCGCTTGATTTTAGTCGTAAAAATAAGTATTTTTACGCTGTTGGAAATTATGCATTCGTCCCCAACCATTTTCGACCCAAATGTAAAAAATACGTAGACTATTATTTTGAGTACTTTTAACTAATTTCACCCCCTTTTTTGTCTGGCAGTGGTGTCAACAGTTCAAAACACCCCTGCCCTCAAAAAGAAGTGGAAACACTGGTCAATGACATAGGCCTATGTGTAATTAATTTGTTATGTTGTTTATAAATTGCAATTAAGTAGTGAAATCACTCACATTTAGTTTTTTAATTCCGGTCCTGTAAACTTTGGTTCGGTCTGGTAAAACATTTCAGTTTACCAGACCGAATGTCCTGTAAATTTCTTGGGTCTTTCGTGAAGTCTGAGATGTTTGTAAAGAACGTGTTTAAATCTCTACGCATGCATATTATTATCGTTTGAAAGTTTAATTGTAAGTCATTTAAAGCCACAATAAGGTTCCGGAACGACTTATTTTCTATAGATAGAAAACACAAATCTTTGTTACTGATTTGAAGACTGATAAATATTTATCACATCAAGCTATTAAAACACGCTCCTACTGTCATATATGTGAAATAGTCTTCCCTTGAAGATTGACATAACGAGCCCGGTTTGTTTACAAATACGGCGTTTAACAGCATATCCGTCACTTTCCGGAGACTACCGATAAATTTTCGCCAGTTTCTGATAACCAATGGATGGATAGCACACATATTGATAACGTAGGGCGCGCACTATAACCCGGTATATACCAGTACCTTCCGGTATCGTATATAGTAGCCCGCTATTGACACCTAATCATGTTGTATATTGCCTTGTATATTGCCTTGTATATTGACATTAATCATATTGAATGTATAATTGAAACATGCCAGAGGCGGGGGATTTACTATGCGTATGCAATACAGATGGTGCGAATGGCTGTGTGCAGTTGTTGTATTAATTTCTCCGATAATTAGTAGATTTATATTTTCATGTACAGTAGAATCTACAATAAAATAATAATTGTTTACTTGTAAGTATATAAATCTACATGTTCAATATATACGAATGTTGTGAGGTATTTAATTTTCATAAACACGTGTCAATCATTATGAAGATCAAAGAGGCGGCCTTTTCTTTTAATATCAATATATAACGCACAAACATGATCATATGAATAGAAAATTAAAATATATGTTATATCCACATGCCCTCAAATTTTTCTATGCATATGTATTTAATTGTAGTTAGCTACATTTTGTTTATTGTCTGATACAACATAATCTGTAATAGAATATAAAAGCTAGATGTTTTTGTTTGTCCTTATAATTTTATATCGCTGGCTTAGAATACGAAGGTCGTAAGTGCCATATTTGAAATATATATCACAAGGCGCTTCTTATGAGTCTATTTTCATGAAAGCTTGTTAACCATAAGTACAAAGTAATTTGTCAGACAGATTTTCTTATTTTCTCAAAATATTATTTTGTTGATACGACCTTTTCATTCTAAGCCAGCGATATGTTATATATCATGGAGTTAATGTGCTTGTCTGTATAATTCCATGATTATATTAAGTGATATATATTCATTCACACTTCTACACTTATCCTTTAATTGGATTATACCTAGCCATTCAATTAGGTGTCAGTCGTGATTAGACTACAATATGCCACGCAATATACAAAACAATATAGGCCTACAACAGGGTACCGGCAGATACCGGTGTACCGGGTTTTGTGCGTATACTTCCGATCATTGACGAAAACTTCGGAATCGTTCGTAAAATTCAAACGTAAACACTATTTAGTATTTTGTACGGAGGACAAAATACTAAATAGCGTTTTCAGTTGATTATTTCTCATAGAAGGAACAGCGACCAGAGGTCAGATATGGGTCCCTTCTGCACCATTTTTAGTATAATTTAATATCTCAATATTTCAATATTCTTTGTAGATAGAAAATACCACCATTTTAAACCTTATTGGGACTTTAATCAGACTTGTTCAATTTTAATAACAGTTTTGTTTGCGGAACGTGTAAATGTTTGCCGAAATAATTATTTGTTTGTAAATAGATCTACATATTTTTCAGTTAATGATCAGTATGTTTGGTTTATTACGTTTCTTTATACTCGTCACCGGATAATCCTTATGGGCGAGGCCTCCAGAAGACTTTTAGTATTAGTGCATGATACAGAAGATGCCCCAAATTCCAAAAGCATATCTGGTTCTTTTTGCATGCCATACATATAGCACCCATACATCGGACCTCGGTTTAAAGTCTCATCCGAAAGAGTATCAGCCCGGGATTCGAAACCACAATCCCGAGATCAGTAGTGACTATTATACTCGTACTCTAACGTTAGCCTCCCCTTCCATGTTTACCAACAAGGTTTAAATTTCGCGGTCCAGGTCGTTAGCGCGAAATCAAGACACCGTGAATTCAAAAGGATCCAATTAACGCGAAAATTGGACACCGTGAAATATACCCGCTATACAGTATTCTTGTATGTATTATACATGTATGTGTTGAGCATTTTTATATCCAGAAAACAAAGAACTCTCAGACTTCCAGACTTCCAGATAGTCGCCGCACATCTGTCGGACCGTACATGCCATTGTGGCTGGTCCTGATACTTAAAATTGCCCGACCTTGTTCATTGTACTAAGTTAAACATGCTGTTACAAAGTGCAGTAGAACTTTGCCTCAAACTGCCACTAACCAGCAGTCCAGCATGTACTGTATATTAGTTCACCTTCATTATGTCAGGAAGTAAAACATTTTAAGGTTTTAAAATGGTTGAGAAAAACTTTTGCACTGTATTAATATCATGAGTTTGCTAATCAAGTACCTTGAATATACAGTGCAATTTCTCCTGAGAAATACCCTGTGGGAACTGCAAATATTGGCCATTGTTTAGAGGTTGTTGCTCTACAGAGGTTAGATTTATAATAAATATGAGCTTGGGGAAATTTTGATGTTGTAGACATAGAGAGGTTGTTGCTCTACAGGTGTCAGCTCTCCAATGTAATACTTTTCAACGCGGCAAGGGCATCAACGGAAGACGGGAGAGAAGTTTTACTGTAATAAATTATCACCCTGATGAAGGCTATTGTACAGCCGAAACGTCGTTGTAATCAATAAAAGATATCAACTTGCCCCGTCTTCTCCGTGTATCCCACTTTCCATACCTTTTACCTGTCAGTGTATTAGATGATGTGTAATATAAATGTATGTATTTTCCAGATGCAACTGTCACAAATGAATGCAATGGCACCTGTACAAGTACCGGGCGAAAGCAACAGCAATATGAGCGCTGGCTCTGTTGAAAGGGACGATCAAGAGGTTAGTTCCCTTACCCCTGAACAAAAAACTCCCCAGGCCCTACCAAAAAACTCTCCAGGCCCTACCAAAAAGCTCCCCAGGCCCTACCAAAATACTCCCCAGGCCCTACCAAAAAACTCCCTTACCCCTAAACAAAATACTCCCCAGGCCCTACCAAAAAACTCCCTTACCCCTGAACAAAATACTCCCCAGGCCCTACCAAAAAACTTCCCAGGCCCTACCAAAATACTCCCAAGGCCCTACCAAAAAACTCCCCAGGCCCTACCCTAAATACTTTCTAACCTTTCCAAACAGTTGCCTACCTATCTGAATTAAAAACCGTTACAATCAGGATTGTGATGATGAAACAAACATTTTGTTTTGCCCTGGAGCCCTATTATTCACCAACGTTATAAGTCTGAAAATCAGACTTAGACTTAAAAATGTCATTATTTATAATCACTGGCAACTCGTTGAAATTAGATTTAACCGTGTGAAATTATATCTGATTATTTGTTGGTACCAACTGAATATGTTTACCGATTTATTTCAAAATCAGTACTTTTATAACAACATGAGGGCGAATAGAACATTAGGCAATATGAAGTCTAAGTCTGAGTTTAAGACTTATAGCGTTGGTGAATAAGGATCCTGGTGTAGGGACTTCATACTAGGTCTTATCCTGATTATGCTGTTTAGTGACATATTGACAATATTGATTTTCATCTTATGATGACTACATTAGGCCAAGACTAATATAATAGTAGGGTTCTGATAAAGTGGCAGACCATCCCCCCATCCCCCAAACATTTTATCTGCACTTTGCCTGCGTAGCTCAGTGGTTAGTGCGCTTGCCGTCTAATCTGGCGACCCGGGTTCAAATCCGGGTGGAGGTACATATACATGCCTGCCATGTTTCAGTAGAAATCAAGCAAATAAAGGCTATGCTCGGCTATAAAAATCACTTTAGATTTTTAATTTTCGGTGTATATTATCAATAAAATGATTTCTAGAAATAAAATGTTTTTCCTTTCTATCTACCTACCGTAGTTCAGCACTTTACCAGAACCGCACAAATGATTTTTTGGCCTTAATGTGTCATTCGCTGTTTGCCATCCTTGAAAAGGTGACTGTTTGCAGGTACCGGTCAAATTTTATGTTGTGTGAAAACCTTCTTAGCACCTTCTGTGCATGCTAGTACATATTTTAGCTCACCTGGAACATGAAAGAAAGTCTGTTAATTAAAAATTTGAAACTACTTACCGAAATCGATGCAATTTAATAGTTTCCCTATACACTCTATACACAATTACTGCCAAAGTAACCTGCCTGACTGCCAAAGTTACTTGCCGGAACAAACAATTATTTGTTACTGGATTATGGCCCTTGAATTAAGTGTTAAATAAGATACATAAGCATTGTCCAGGCTCTTGTTCAAAAGGTTTTCATCTTTTCCTTCTCAAACTGACTACATGCATGTTTATTGGCTCTGATATCACTATCTATTTTTCATTGCTTGGTTGTTATAACTCAGGTGGGCATAGTTTGTCACAGTGTTTGCACTCTTGTTTAATTTATGCCCGGTAAACTGTGAACAGTACCGCTAATTATGGAAATATACCTGTCGCGTTAAGTGTGTCCTGCTCACACACAAATTCCACATCCTATGGTATAAGACTGTTATTTAGACAACTTTTAATCACCATGGCAGAGTGTTGGTCTAAGTTACATTGCGACATGTTAATATTGGATCGTAATATAACAGGAAATTACAACAATATGTATGCGGTATGTTCTTTTTAAACATTTCACTTACAACTGCAGTACTAGTACAGTGGCTATCTACAGGGGTAATACAATTTTTTGAATTATCCAGATGTCCAAAGTTGTTGCACTACAAATAATGAAATATTCTGAAGAAAATATATCAAGTTATTTGTCAGAAAAAAAATGAAGAATAATTATTGGCATTATTTGGGGTGATTGACGAGTTTCATTTGCTGAATTTTAACAGTAAAACAATGTTTGATACTTGAGTTTTGGAGTAGGGATGTGAGCTAATTACCCAAAGCAATGAATATATACCTCAGCTGAACACCAGTCCCCTGTATCTAGGGTATTTCTGTTTGTTTTCAGACCTAACTCAACAGTTTGGGAAAAAAATAGAATTTAAAATGTGTAGTCACCAGATCGAGAATCCGTGGCATTGGTTACAGGCTTCTTGAAGATAAATAAATCCTAATACATGTTTGGGCCATTACCCTGAATGAGGCTGAAAACCTCTGAATCACAATGTCAGTCACATAACTTCATAGTACTTTGGGGTACAATTTTATACCCAAGTGACAGGAAGAACCATATTGCTTGCAGAACATTATACTATTTGTTTGGTCAATTATCTAGATCCATACTCCTGAGAAGAGAACTCCGTCTGAGAGGAAGAGAAAGAGAAAACCGACCAACAGTGACAGCAATCAAGATGCTAGCGGAAGTATGTATATACATTAAACTCAAGGAATCGCTTAAAGCCCTATCAAGCCTTAAAATGGCTCTTTTCAAAAAGCTACAAATTGGTACCGTAACCTATCAACCTCCAGTTGATTAAATGTGAGATTTATCAAAAATGAAATAATCGCAATAGCGTCTGTTTATTAAATTTAAAAGCCAAAAATTCGATTGCGTTACTAAAGCATTAAATAATATTCAACCTTGTGTCGCGTAGGGTGGTTTTTAAAGGTCAAGAAAGGCTGTTTCCTAATTAACGGACTGTAAAACATGTTCAGTAATTTTCACCAAAAGCTCCTTTGATCCTAATGTAAATTGTTAGAATACTTATTCATTTATTTGTTAAACATTGTTTTGGGATTTAAACTCTACAAAAACATGTTTTTATCATTGAAATGGAGTTAAGTCCCTTTAAAGCCCCATCAAGTCTGAAAAGCTATTTTAAAAAAAGCAGCATACTGGTAACCTATCTGCAGAATGATGCATTTTGAGAACTTAAGTTGAGTCCTAACGATGGAAAACACCATTTGATTGAAGTAAACAAAATAAAGCCTCCAGTTGGTAAGTTTACAAAATAACGATATGTAAATAATAAATGAATACTTTATAATTAAAATTAAATTTCTATCATCGATTATTGGTTATTTGTCAAAAGCATCCTTAATTAATTGTTCCATTATTCCTTGTTGTATTTATTGGATGTAATTGAAAAAAAAGTTTGAGAGGGATAATTGGGCTTTAATGTTTTTAGTTGAAAACAAATTTAAATTCTTTTGTGAAATTGGGTTGTTGGGCCAAATGTTCTAAAATCAATATAACATTGATAATTAATATTTACACGTAAATGTTACATTGTTATGCCAACTTGAAGAAATTAAAACTGGGGGTATATTGCCTTGTTAGATATTATGACTCAAGAATAATGTGATAATGGTACTGCCCCCTTGAAGAAGTGGGATACATATTGTATATTTATTGTTTTGCCATTTGGTGGGACTCCGAAGAACAATGTGACAATGTCACATATTATACATAGGACAAATATACCTAGTTTTATTGCAAAATTTTGGCCGTGAATTGCCTCTAAACTTTACTGTAATATGTTTCATGGAACTTGTAGCTAGCTTTCATGCGCATGTTAGTGAAACAGAAATGAGTGAGAAATGTACAAGAATTTACAGACATGACTAAACGTTTGGAATTTTTGCCTTGACCTTCTACCCATGCATGCCATAATGACTGCTAGCATATGTATATTTGTATGATAGAAATTATGGTCTATACCAAACTATGAAATATTTATAAACTGGTAAGATTTGACATCAGAATGTTTCTTTTTTTCAGTCATGGCGAAAACTCGTCCTGAGGCGAATGGGAAAAAAATAAACGAATATTTTAAGGTATGTGACCTAATCTTTCGCCATGAAAATCCATTATTAAAGTGCATGGCAATGTGAATTCTGTTGTTAGAAGTTGGTTTGTCATGTATTGTAAATAGTACAACCTATTGTTTTGAAATACTGCATGCTTTGAGTGTATATTTGAGGGTCCTTGTATGATAAGATATTGAGAATATAATATGTTGTTCTTGCTTTTCTCTTTCATCAAAAACTATCAGGAATGAGTCTTGTAGGAGAGCGATAAAAATTCTGTTGTCAAAACATATTTCTCATTCAACCTAAAACATAAATTATATAGACCGGGTTGGCATAAAACCACTTTTTCGCTTAAAACCCTACCCAAATGTGTTTTTTTTAAAACCAGGGTTTTGAAGAGCTGGTTTTATGTGCCAACCCTGTATTTAGAATTATTAATAATTAAAACTTTTGTAATGTTTGTATAAATTATTAAGTTTGCATTACAAATTATGTTATGTCGAATATGCATGCTTGAAGCTTAGGTTTCTTATGTTAACCATAATCAATGTTAAATAAAGTTGATCTTATCTTATTACAGCAACAATGTCAATCACCTAGTCGTAGTCAATGTGTGTCATCTATGGGCACAAAGTCACCATCACCACAAGGTGTTCAATATGTAAGTACAAAACACTACCTTATTTCCACTTACACCCTAAAGGAACACTCCTAAAAAGTTCTCTTTCTAGGCTCTTAAACACAATTATGTTAATATGTATTTTTTTATTTTAATGCATTTATTTTTCCTCGTCACCGGAAAATCCATATGGGCGAGGCCCTTAGAAGAGTTTTTAGTGCTTTTAGTTCTTTTAGTTTTTTGGGGGATAGTGCGTGATACAGAAGATAACCCAATTCCAAAAGCTTCCCTGGTTCTTTTTCATGCCATGTTTAATGCACTCACACATGGGACCTCGGTTTAAATCTCATCCGAAAGACTATTAGTGATATAAGTTGGCCAGCCCGGGATTCGAACCCACTACCCTGAGATCAGTAGTGACTACTAATATTGCGCTCTACCGACCGAGCTAAGCGGGCTGGTGGAATTTTGTAACTCCGGGAACTGATTTTTTAGTTGTTGTCTTCATCAATAATGTCAGGGCTTGACACTAACAATTTTTGGTCACTGGTCTCCCAGAAAAGAACTGTAAAATTTGTAAATAAAACAGTTACTGGTCCTTCAAAACTTTTACTGGTCCTTCATGATTTTCACTGGCCTCGGATCAGGGGACCAGTGTTAGTGTCGACATAGGTGAGAATATCTGAGGAAATATGTACGGAGCTTTTTAGAGTCATATATGGTCATACATTTCTGACCTTTAAGAAGAATTAGTCAGGAAACATAGGATGAGAATATCTGAGAATTGGAGCACCACATTTCCATCTATAGATGTTAATTACATTTCAGTTCCTGACATTTTACCTTGCTGCGGCCATATACTTTTAATGTTGAATATTTCCATCTATGTTAATTACATTCAGATCCTGACATTTTACCTTGCTGCTGCCATTTACTTTTATTGTTGAATATTTCCATCCAATGTGTGCTATATATTATCAAGCTTAGCACATAGACTTTCTCTTTAGGAAGTAAGTTTGATACATACGTCAAACTATTGCAGTAAATAATGAGTTGATGCTTACGTCACTTTCTTAAAGCCTTTGTCCCACTGTCATATTCTGGCCTTGGCGATGTATTCCCGATTTTAAAAATAAATAAACTTTTGGAGGCATCGGGAACAGGGATATCAAAATTTTCTAATGATAACCCTGAAGCTTCCAAAAAACCACTAGTATCCTTTTCCCGATGCATTCCGATGCCCATTTATCAAATTGGGAGTACCTCGCCCATGTAAATAAATCCCAGCGGGACCAAGGCATAAGAGTCAAATTGTTTAAAAAATTACTTTATGAATATGAAAATAGTTTGTATAGATCACATACCGTATAGCTGGTTATTTCTGCGGGGTGGAAATTTCTGCCATTCTGCGGTCCAACATCGGTTTACCTTTTATGCTGTACATGTATTGTTATTCTTACAGTCATACATGGCGTCCTCACCACAAAGCAGTAATTCAAACAGTATGCATAGCTACCCTGCCATCTTCCATTCCTCAAAAGCTGTACAGGTAAGTTTCAAGCCAAAGATATTTAAAGCAGGAGAATTAGATCTTAGCTTGCTTGACCTTTATTCATGAATATTTTACAAGGTTCTTACGTTTAATACGTATATAGAGGTTATTTGTTGATTTTGGTGTAACATTGAATGTTATTTCACTGATTTATCACAGAAACCAATATTTTTAGGAGTGTCTTTATGTGATCATGAGTCATGCATTGGTCTGTTTTTATCTTTAAACTTAAAAAAGTCTGAAACTGTTGAACCCCCCCCCCCCCCCCCCCAATCAAATCATAAAAAAATGAAGAACATTTGAGAGTATGAAACTGAGTGTGGTTTTGCATTGTGTGAATATAGTAAAATTTGGATGTCATGGAAACATTTTAATTTGTCACAAGACTAGTAGAATTTTCCTTAAGGAAAGGCGTATGAATTGTGCTCACATTAATACATCTTGCCTACATTTTCAGACTGACTTATCAGCTATGCAGTTAAAGGCATTAGAAAGTGGGGCATCAAACGATATGGCTGAAAAAGATCAAAGAATAGAAGATATAAATCGGGTAAGCTTTTATATTGATGCCATTCATCTATGACAGTGATATTATCCAGCCTCGTGATTATAAAATTGGAGTACATACTCCATGCTCCAACTCATACTCCTTACTTCAATTGGATCATGTTCAAAGTTACAAATAACGCAGTCACTTCTTTGTTACTGAAGGGAAAATTGTTATACTAGGGTTCATTTTCTAACTTAGATCATTTGCTACAAGTTGGTTTTGGTGTTGGTTTTAATGCAAAATTCTAAAATAAAAATCTGTTTTTCAAGTTTAAGTATGGAGTTTGAGTGTAAGTGTTTATGATCACTTATTGTCAATATTAGTGGTTTATCCCGAATTCAGGATTTATCTCTTTATAGATCTATGATTTCTGACCAAAAGAAAAGTTAAGTGTGATAATATCGAAAGAAAAAGCAAAATTATGTAAGATGGGCTGTGACACTCCCAAAATATAGCCAATTGCATTTACCTTTGAGAGAGACAATAGAAAATGTGTGATACAAGAAATCTGGATTTGATATCTTCAACATACCTTGTTTCCAGCCCCTGTGCGAATGAGACAGACTGCATATGGGTTTCCTTTACATCTCTAGTTTGGTTGGAAATACCTAAAAGCAATTTGACAAATGACCAGAATCTGAACACAGTACACTTGACCTTTAGACTAGTTAAAAGCATGGCCTATTTTACCACCATGTCACCCTACTATATGTTAATTGGTTTAATACTGTAAAATCAATAATATTTGTGCGAGATTTAATTTCAAGGATTTCCTGGATGTCATCAACCTCGAAATTAAATCTCCCACAAATATTAATGATTCTCTATATAATATTATATTACACATAGTAGATAATGTATCCTTGAAATTATCTCCCCACAGTCTGGTCTTTTCACACAAAAAAATCCACGAAATTTGTCCTTTTGTAATTAAATGATTTTACAGTATAATATTTTTGTTTGTAGCAAAATGAAGAATTGAGACGACAACTCACAGCACAACAAAAATTGATAGAAAAACATAAAGAAAATCTTCAAAAATGTTTAAATGTGAATAAAACATTATTAATAGATAAGGTAAGTGTCTCAGTTACTTTTTAAGAAACTGAAATGTTCACGTCATGTTTCACTGTCAGGTATTTTGATTTTCTGGGTGTGGTCACTGCAGTCTGTGAATTTAGAATTGTATTTGCACCTACTCTTCCAAATCTATGGAAGTGAATAGTCTATACTCAGTAATTTTTTCTGCACATTTACTTGCTAATCAATTGTGATGTCAGGCTAACGTTAATTAGGGGTTAAGCTTTTAGGTATTTGACCGTTTACTAGGGGTTTAGCACCCTAACTAGGGGTTTGGCATACAAACGTTTTGTATGAATCGCCATAAAATTAATGGACTAGTTACATTTGATTGGTGACTTAAAATGTTTATGAAAAAGGTCTCTTTTGGTGCCCCCCGCACTTATTTGTTGTATGACTTAAAATCTTAGTGCAGGAAAATGTGTGAAAACAATTATATCAAAGTCAGTGAAGATAATAACCTTTGAACAAATTTTGTTTTCATGTAAAGAATATTTTTGTTATTTTCACAGAGTTGTTTAGAAAAGAAGACGACTCGACAAAAAAGTATGGAAAATCGTTTAAGATTGGGGCAGTTTGTTACGCAGCGACAGGGCGCTACATTTGTTGAAAACTGGGTGGATGGCTGGGCCTTCACTGATTTAATGAAGTAAGTGTTTAGTTTGTAAGGTTGTGATTAGCAGTAGATTTGTTAAATTAAAGGTCTTACAATACAAGAATAGTGCATTGCTGCACTAGAAAGTATGTACTTTTCTGATGAAATTCAGTTATTTGATGAAAATATTTTGAATTTCATTGGCTTGATTATAACATGTCCAACATTGTTTGATACTGAGTTTTGGTGTGTGGATGTGTGCTTACGGCACTTGAAATAGATAAGTTTCTTATTTTTATGCCCCCGGAACCGATGGTTCGGGGGCATATTAAAATCGCACCGTCCGTCAGTCCGTCCGTCAGTCCGTCTGTCCGTCAGTCCGTCCGTCCGTCTGTCCGTCCGTCCGGATTCGTTTCCGCTCAATAATTCAAGCAGTGTTTATCCGATCTTCACCAAACTTCATGAAAATGTGTAAGGCCATGAGATCTAGGTCAAGTTCGATAAACAGTCAAATTGACCTAGCCGCTTCAGAGTTACGGCCCTTGACACATAGAAAAATGGCGTTTTTTTTTGTTTCCGCTCAATAACTCAAGCATTTGTCATTGGATCTTCACCAAACCTCATGAAAATGTGTAAGGCTACGAGATCTAGGTCAAGTTCGATAACCAGTCAAATTGACGTAGCCGTTTTAGAGTTACGGCCCTTGACACATAGAAAAATGGCGTTTTTTTTGGTTTCCGCTCAATAACTCAAGCATTTGTCATCGGATCTTCACCAAACCTCATGAAAATGTGTAAGGCTACGAGATCTAGGTCAAGTTCGATAACCAGTCAAATTGACGTAGCCACTTTAGAGTTACGGCCCTTGACACATAGAAAAATGGCGTTTTTTTTGGTTTCCGCTCAATAACTCAAGCATTTGTCATTGGATCTTCACCAAACCTCATGAAAATGTGTAAGGCTACGAGATCTAGGTCAAGTTCGATAACCAGTCAAATTGACCTAGCCGTTTTAGAGTTACGGCCCTTGACACATAGAAAAATGGCGTTTTTTTTGGTTTCCGCTCAATTACTTAAGCATTTGTCATTGGATCTTCACCAAACCTCATGAAAATGTGTAAGGCTACGAGATCTAGGTCAAGTTTGATAACCAGTCAAATTGACGTAGCCACTTTAGAGTTACGGCCCTTGACACATAGAAAAATGGCGTTTTTTTTGGTTTCCGCTCAATAACTCAAGCATTTGTCATCGGATCTTCACCAAACCTCATGAAAATGTGTAAGGCTACGAGATCTAGGTCAAGTTCGATAACCAGTCAAATTGACCTAGCCGTTTTAGAGTTACGGCCCTTGACACATAGAAAAATGGCGTTTTTTTTGGTTTCCGCTCAATAACTTAAGCATTTGTCATTGGATCTTCACCAAACCTCATGAAAATGTGAAAGGCTATGAGATCTAGGTCAGGTTTGATAACCAGTCAAATTGACGTAGCCACTTTAGAGTTACGGCCCTTGACACGTAGGAAAATGGCGTTTTTTTTTGGTTTCCGCTCAATAACTCAAGCATTTATCATCTGATCTTCACCAAACCTTTTAAAACATGAAAAGGTGTACGGCCATAAGATCTAGGTCATGTTAGATAACAAGATTTCAAATTGACCTACACGCTTAAGAGTTATGGCCCTTTACACAAAGAAAAATATGTCAATATCACATTTGCCCAATATATTATGACACATCTGTGACGGTGCTGATATCTTAACGTTACGTTACTATCAAAGCATGCACGGGGGCATGTGTCGTCCTATGGAGACAGCTCTTGTCTGGATTGGGTGTTACATGTCAGTAGGTCAACCGTAAATGTCAGGATTCAGACACTTGCATTTTCAGCAGTACCTGATGAGTTTGAGACAACATTTCTATTTATAAGAATTGAACTTTGAGATAAAAATATGAAATAAATTGGTATATATATATAAGATAATTCAGGGTTTTTACCAGCCCGAAAAAATGAGTTATTTCATGGAAAATTTGTTAAATTTAAAGTTTTTGTCAGTTACCATAGTAACGGTTGTTACACTATTTCAGACAACAGGAACGTATTGCTCAAGAACGGGAGGAGATAGAAAGACAGAGGAAACTGTTGTTGAAAAGAAAACCAACATCCACTACGACCAAAAATACCAAGGATGGTTTTCTGAAACCTGGAACAACAGAAAAATTGTTAGTTTATTAAAATTTATTCTAAATAAAACTTTGACATAATAACAGTTCAATGTAGAATTCTTGTGATGGAATTTGCGTAACGTTTTCGATTCTTTCTTGAACGCAGGGCGGGTCTGTTACTTTGAAATGTTATCTTTTCATTGATTTATTACAAAGTTATATGCGATCAAGTGTTTAGTCATCATATTCATTTGTGATGGTGACGGATAATATTGCGGTGGCGTCTGGATTCGCTTGTCTGGGCAAATATCTTTGTCACCATAAGTTTGAATGACTTGAAACTTGGTATGCATGTTTCTTGTAATGATTCAAAGTGCAGTGAGCAAGAACCGTAACTCTACTTTGTGCTGTATTTTGAATTATTTTAATGGAGCATTTCTTGTCCGGAATATTACTTCCAAGTACATAGATTTACCCTTGTTGAGCTCCCTCTCACTTATTTATAACCCGGGGCATATTGCATTGGTGCTGTTCGCACGTAGGTACATCTGAACATAATGCAGATCTTATTTGATGAACTCCTCACAAAGCGTTGGGCAGAATTTCTTCAAACTTTCACAGATTAACAACCTTAAAATGTATAGTTGACCATAAAGGATGGGCAATTTTATTTGGTCAATTTTTACCTGAGTTGAGGCTCTTTGTTACTTTTACTCTATTGACGGTGCCAAACCAAAACCTGTAACTCAATTTTGGCGTGAAAACTTTTTTTGCAGCATCAACATCTGCTAGACGTCCCGCGCATTTCTTTCTTGTCACCATCGAAATAGCCAATCGCGTTACTTAGATGGCGACAAGACAGAAATTTATTTTTTAATTTTGTCTGGTATACATTTATCTATTTCATTCTTACAGATTAACATTTCCTGAATTCTACGAGAGGGATGATATAATGAAGTTGCGACAAGCAGCGTTGAAGAAAGAAGATGTAGATTTACAATTAGAATTAGAAAAATTGGAACGTGAAAGAAATCTTCATATAAGAGAACTCAAACGTATTCATAACGAGGATAATTCTAGGTATACAGTATGACATTACAACCTCTCACAGGTGGCCCTCTGTAGTGCAATGACCTCTATAACACCCTTCGGTATAAAAGAAATCAAGACAAACTCCAGTTGATTTCCAACGTTTCGACTTTAATCTGTCTTCTTCTGCGAATTATTATGACGTTAAAAAAACCATACAAATAAACAATTACTACAATTATTAAGTTTATATTTACTATAAATTTAACCTTTGTAGAGCAATAATCTTGTATCAAAAGACTTATACTCCGATACGCCCTGTGACTCCATTGATAAAGTGTACATTATTTTCGTAAGTGTACACTTTTTGATTTGTAAGAAAGTTGTTTGTACAAAACATTTACTCAGAAAATAATTGGTCAATCATGACAAATCTGCTTATAACTACATGAACAGTTGAATAAATGACATACTGTAAAATCAATAATATTAGAGGGCCATTTAACTTCGTTAATTTTGTGGATGATTTCAACCACGAAAATCCTTTAAATTACATTGAACTTTCCACGAAATGGTCTTTTTCACCAAATCCACAAATTTTGTCACATTGAAATTTAATTATTTTTACTTGTCAAAAACATGTAGCTAGAAAATTGTAAGTCCATCCAAAGATAGTGCAATATTAGACTGTACTAATGTAAAACCATCTTATTTGTGGCTTTTAATGGAATCAATAGTGTAGATAATTAAATAATGAATTCCAACATTCTTGATTTATTTAGGCCAGAACAAATTTTAGAGAAATTGTTTATTGTTTTGTAAACCGCAAAATGGGGAGCAAAATTTATATTCTTGTAATGACCAAGAAAAGTAGAAATTAATTATAGCAATTGAAGCAAAGTTACAAAATATTCATACCAAGCAAAATTTATTTTCTTATTATTCCCAAGAAAACAGTGCTTTTACAGTATTTTTTAAAGTATTTGTAACAATTTAAGCAAATTTAAGATTTAGCTGTAAAAATTCATTGTGCAATTAATTACATGTACAAGAAACCTGAATGTATACAGAATACAAATAGTCACTATAATTGTCTATCAGGTGAACTTTATTCTATATATTATTATGACTGTGAGCGTCAACATGGGCAGTACGAATATAACCTTCTTGTGTATTAGAAATAAAACAATACCAATATTTTCATAGAAATATGACAATTGTGAAAATAAGATGCATAGATTTCTACCTTTGTGCACTAAGTCCTTTATCAATGAATGAAGAAAACTAGATGCAAGTGTATTATAAGCACTTATAAGGTGTATAAACACATTGACACTTGTGTGAATTTTATTCACAAGCTAATTAAACCTATGAATGGACATTTTTTGGACAGTTAACTTAATCCCTTTGGTACATTATAGGCCAAGCACAATTTTTACATTAGAACTATATTTTCTATGCTGCGAACGATGCTCTGTTCATGGATTGTGCAAGGAACTTTTGGATAACCATGGTCTCTCTGGAGATCATTTTGCTTTTTGTCAGAGTATAAGTCAGATACAGAACTTGTTATCGCTCAAAAGTGTCTTCTTACAAGTGTTATTGTACAGTTTCGGAAGGACGAACAACAAATTATCCTCGGCTTCGCCTCGGACAATTATGTTGTTTGTCCTTCCGAAACTGTACAATAACGCTTGTAAGAAGACACTTTTGAACGAAAACTAGTACTGTATCTAATACTTAATCTCTTAATGTTTTACTGTATTTGCATATGTTTTTGAGGCCCCCAGTCACTTATTTATATATGTAGCATTGGTGCTGTCTGTCTGTCCATACGATCTTCCTCACGTAATGCAAATCTTGTGTGTTGAACTTCTCACAAGCTGTTGCACGGAATTTCTTCAAACTGTCATAGATTATCAACCTTGATGTATAGTTAACCAAAGAGGATGGACTTTTCGCTGGGTCAATTTTTACCAGAGTTACTTCCCTTTGGTATTGTTACTTTAAACCCTAATTGGGGCAGCTGTGTCCAATGGACTAATTTTTAGTTCCCATTTGAAATTGCTATTATGAATTGTCGTCCTATTCCAAATGTCTAAAGGTCTGCTTTTTCCCTATTCAATTCAATTTCTACCAATTTGTCATGTAGAAAGCAAATTAATGAAAAAAATGTAAATTTATTGGTGTAAGATTTTATAATACAATTAATCTTGTAGATTCAAAGATCATCCGACACTGAATGAGAGATATTTATTATTAAATCTTATTGGAAAAGGTGGATTCAGTGAAGTACATAAGGTATGTATGCCTACTTAGTCTTGGTATTAATTTTATTGATGCTTAGAAGCACAATTTTAACAGCTAATTATTGTCTATAGTCGTAATCCTGTTATATGTTTTCATAAACAGTGAGTGTCACAATGGCGCTCTAGGTGTAATACGACTGCAAATCTTAAGGACTGAAATTGATATATTCAAAGCATGAACTTTATCTATTCTCTGCTCTACTATCATGTAATAATTTCAGGGATTTGATCTGAAGGAGCAACGATACGTAGCGTGTAAAATTCATCAGTTAAACAGAGAATGGAAGGATGATAAAAAAGCAAATTACATCAAGTAAGTACTTTCTTATCATGTTTATTGAATGAAAAATTCCAGAAAATTATTATTGACCCGAAACAGCGTAATTTATAGCTGTAAAAGTTTTCCAATCCCAGATTTTGTTCAACATTCACTGTCAAGCCTTTTCAAGAAAATATTTTTGAAATGGTATGAAGTTCATTGATGTTGTTAGCTTAATGTAGTCAGGAACATATAAACCCTGATAATAAAATATTCATCTCTATCTTGTGTGCATGCTGACTTCGGATAGAGTTTTAGGACTCTCTGAAAATTACAACATAGCCAGTGATTGTGTGAACATAGTCAATTTGTTCAAACTGGTTCAATTTTGGAAATAGTATTCAGTGGTAAATCCTGCAGTGAAATCGCTGACTGCTAGGGCTTTTGGAGAGCTATGATACTGTTGTATAAGCTATGGACTACCTCTAAATACTCCTCAATTGTAAAATAAGTAAAAAAAAGATCACACCACAATGAAGCTATAAAGCTAGTTGTGTTAGGGGGGGTATAAGCTAGTAGTTAAGTTATGTGAGGGTCAGTAATGTGAAGATTTAAGTTATGTGAGGGTCAGTAATGTGAAGATTTAAGTTATGTGAGGGTCAGTAATGTGAAGATTTAAGTTATGTGAGGGTCAGTAATGTGAAGATTTAAGTTATATGAGGGTCAGTAATGTGAAGATTCAAGTTATGTGAGGGTCAGTAATGTGAAGATTTAAGTTATTTGAGGGTCAGTAATGTGAAGATTCAAGTTATTTGAGGGTCAGTAATGTGAAGATTTAAGTTATGTGAGGGTCAGTAATGTGAAGATTTAAGTTATTTGAGGGTCAGTAATGTGAAGATTCAAGTTATGTGAGGGTCAGTAATGTGAAGATTTAAGTTATGTGAGGGTCAGTAATGTGAAGATTCAAGTTATTTGAGGGTCAGTAATGTGAAGATTCAAGTTATGTGAGGGTCAGTAATGTGAAGATTTAAGTTATGTGAGGGTCAGTAATGTGAAGATTTGTCTGACTCTGAGATAATCTCATGTTTCTATTGTTTTACAGGCATGCGCTACAGAGATAATCTCATGTTTCTATTGTTTTACAGGCATGCGTTACAGAGATAATCTCATGTTTCTATTGTTTTACAGGCATGCGTTACAGAGATAATCTCATGTTTCTATTGTTTTACAGGCATGCGTTACATAGATAATCTCATGTTTCTATTGTTTTACAGGCATGCGTTACAGAGATAATCTCATGTTTCTATTGTTTTACAGGCATGCGTTACAGAGATAATCTCATGTTTCTATTGTTTTACAGGCATGCGTTACAGAGATAATCTCATGTTTCTATTGTTTTACAGGCATGCGTTACATAGATAATCTCTTGTTTCTATTGTTTTACAGGCATGCGTTACGAGAATACAAGATACATAAAAGTCTCGATCATCCGCGGATAGTGAGGCTGTATGATGTGTTTGAAATAGACAATAACTCGTAAGTGCATCTCGGACCTTGTTCACATTTAAAAAAAAATATTTTCACTCCTTTGTCGTTAGAAACAGAAATCGCGAATAACTGTCAGACCAAACAGTCCTTTCGGACATTGCAAGCAACAGTGTGACGGTTGCAATTCTTTCTCTCTGTCCGATGTCTGATAGTTATTGCGGTGCTGACAATCGGAGTTTACATATCAATCTTTTATTAGTGTGTTATTTTGTTCTTTAAGCTTAAATTTAATATTAATGGTAGATATGTGCTGATCCCTGTCATTAGTTCTTTGCACTTGAATTTATAATTTTCATGCATTGTGGCATTTCTCACTGCATACTAATAAGTATAACTGTACCTTCTTATTTCTTGCAGATTTTGTACTGTGTTAGAATTTTGTGAAGGGAATGATTTGGACTTTTATTTGAAGCAAAATAAGTGTATCCCTGAAAAGGAAGCACGGTCGATAGTTTGTCAGACTGTGAGTGCCCTCAAATATCTCAATGAAATCAAGCCGCCTGTGATTCATTATGACCTTAAACCTGGAAACATTCTATTAGGGCATCCAGCCCAAAATGGATGTAAGTAGACTTTATTTCTATTCATTCTTGTGTGTTAGAAATACATGTTTTCAATTTTCAATGATATGTGTTTCATCTAAAAAAATATTAAAACTTTATTGCCTATAATTGTATCATCCAGGGGTGTCAATTTTCTGGAATAAAATTGAATTCCAAATTTTCATGTCCTGTAAGAGCCATGATTTCTGACGAAAATTGAAGTTATTTGATGAAAATATCTCAAGAAATGGCCAAGCTATCTTTCTTATAAAAAAACAGAGTTAGTTATGGAAACAATGTTGTTGAAGGCCTCTTGCTTATCAAAAATTTCTGCGTACGAAATTTCTGATTTTGAATTTTGCTCTGTTGACTCCCCTGAATTTATTATAAGATATATGAATTATTAATGTTTAACATTTTGTAGATAACCAGGAGTTTCACTTGCTTCTGAATCTGAAGGGTTACTTGGGTCATATTGATACTTAATTTTACCATTTAATTGGTAGGCAAAATGCCCATGATTTTAATATAGCATGACATTTTAAACCATAATCTTGAGGTCAAACTGTGAGTTTTGGAAATTTGGAAAAAACCCTACTCTCCTGTCAATTGGATCCCTGCAGTACTGTAGAGATTAACCTCACTTTTCAGTAGGACCATTTGAAGACCATTTCAGTAGGAAATGGGATCATCTTAAAAATATCCGAACTCTGTGAACAAAGTTTTCATGTTCATATTCTCTGTTCGTTACGTCTTCAACCTTAATATTACAAGGGTGTCCATTTTCCTGATTTATCCAGAATTCGGTATTTATCATTCCTGACTTCTGACCAAAATAAAAGTTATTTTTACGAAAATATCTCGAGCAATGGCAAAGTTAGTGTAAATATAATTTGCTTAGACTGACGGGGGATTTCTTTAATAAAAACTGAGTTAAATATGAAAATAATGTTATTGAAGGCCTATGGTTCAGCAAAAATGTTCGGCTGCAAACAATTTTCCTGATTTTGAATTTGACCCTGTTGACATCCATGATATTAATACCAGCACAACCATACCAGTTTACAAGGTTCCAGTGAGTAGTCTTTTTAATGTGGTTTTACTGTAAATACATTGTATTTGTAGCGTCATTCTTATCGGGTACGACGTCAGTTAGTGGAGAAATCAAGATTACAGATTTTGGACTCAGTAAAATAATGGACGATGAGTCTGCCACGCCTGATGGAATGGATCTGACTTCACAGGGAGCCGGTACCTATTGGTAAGTTGACTTTCTGGAAAGACTCTGTCATATAATTTAGCGATCTTACTATTATTGAATGATGTATAAGAAAGATGCTATTTGACGAAAAAGTATCAAGTATTGACTAAGCTATGATCATTCAGAATTGTAGCAATTGGGCATTCCAACAGCATTATGTTTTTGATCAGTTGTAGAGCATTCACTTTTAATGCGGAAGGTCTCTGGTTCAATCACAGGACCCATCTGTTTCCCACATTGTTCATGTTGCAGTGAGGTTCGTCTGGTCCCTTTCATCATGTATTTCTTGCTATATTTCCAGGTATTTACCCCCTGAGTGTTTTATGGTTGGGAAAAATCCTCCAAAAATTTCCTCCAAAGTTGATGTCTGGTCAGTAGGTGTGATATTCTATCAATGCTTGTATGGTAAAAAAGTGAGTATATTATCTCTATTATTATTTACTGTAAAATCATTCATTTTCAGGGAGGATTAAATTTCATGGATTTCATGGTTCACCTATAACCATGAAATCAAATCCCATCGAACAATAAATTTGTATAATTTATTTATTACAGGTATATTTCATTGCAAAACTGTTGCTGCTATTGTAACATGTACCTGTTTGTTTTTTCAGCCATTTGGTCACAATCTATCACAAGCGGCTATCCTTGAAGAAAATACTATTTTAAATGCAAAAGAGGTTGAATTCCCTCCCAAACCTCCAGTGACGCCAGAGGCTAAGGTTAGTCAATCATACTTAATGATAATATATATTAAATGGAATAATTTGGCCTGGTCGCCTAGGCTGTTTAGTCATGCAGGCTTAAATATAGTATTGTTCCCCTCCCCAATATTACAGTACTATTACCATTATCTAGTGAAATATTGGGGAAGGGAACCAGACTTTAACTTGCATGACAAAACAGCCCAGTCAAAAAGGTTAATTGATAAATAATTAACTGATTATCCGCCTGATAACAGTGAAATGGATTTGATTTAAAAACACTGTAAGCTTACTCTTGGACAAGAATATCTTATACCCAATAATATATAGGACATGACAGGGTAAAGTTAGGCATTTTCAATCCTGGGACAAAATAACACTTCTGTTATCAAGGGGAATAGAATAGACTTCTTATGTAAAAAAGAAATGATAAGTAAGTAAGTAAAGTAAGTGAAGTCTTCATTTAACGAGGCTACACATTTTGTTGCCTAAAACATAATCATTGGTCACTTATTTTGAAAGTGCTGATCAATCTTCAAATTTGGATTACCAACACTAACTAGTCCAATTGATTAATAGTCAATCATTGGCCATTAATTTTAAAGTGACTATAAAATTTGAAGTGATTCCCATCGCTAGTTGCTTGTTATCCTTATTCCTATGTTTGCTTCATGCCTATCTGTTGAGAATCTGGCAGTGAGTCAGATTTCTCCGACAGTCTGCTAGTGTGTGGATATATAGCTTACCAATATTGATCTCAAATATCTGTTACCTAGTTACATACAGACTAGTTGTAAATTGCACTCAGTGTGTCATTGATACTGCTGTATTTAAAGTTTAATGTTGCATCGCTGTGATTTCTGGTAGAATTTTATTTCTCACATAAACAGTGGGGGAGACATATTGATTTTGTGCTGAATGTCTGTCTGAATAAATGGATGTCTCAAAGTTTATTTGCACTTGATCTTCTTAACTATTGGCTGAATTTCTATGAAATTTAAAATGAAAGTTGGTTCCAAGACTTTGTTTTAAAATTGTTGGGAATTTTAGGTTGGATTGATATTTTCAGATTTATGATCCATGTGGGAGGCAATCAGACTAACATATTTGTTTCAAACCCTAAAAGTTATATAAATGCATATGTTGCAGAATTTAGTTTACCTTGCAATCTTTTGCAGAAATCTTGTGATTTTTTGCAAATTCTATAAGACAATCTTGCAACTTCTTGTGGCATTTTATACACCCTTTCATTTAAGACCGTAATTAAATTGTCTCCCTTTGATGACGTCAAACGAGGGCTCAAAGCGAATACACGAGCCGATTACCGTTAGCGTGTAAAGGAAATAAAAATGTGTCAACTTTAAACCGCTGTAAATCACGTTTTACTCTGTCGATTTTTAAAAGATGAACACTTACGAAAACAAGATCGTATAGACTTTTTAATAATGTAACTTTTGTTAATGTATTTTCAATAATAAAACATAAAAAGCCATGTTTTCGGAACGAAAATTTCAAGAGCGAGAAAATGTAAAAATAAAGAACTGAATTCAATACTCAACAATTGGCATTTAACTTGCTCAAAATGTTTATTATTTGCAGTTTTAAGAACTGTGTGACTAAGCTTTCCAACAATTATATTATTAAAAGATATTATTAAAGTTTTAAAAGGAGAGCCATGCTTTTCGAACCTAAATACAATGCATCACGCGCGCACAATCCACTCATTGAAACCTGACTTACATTTTATACTAGCATAAAAAAATTGTGTATTTTAATAATTCATCACACATCATAAAAGTATAGAATATTAGCTATATCATTTCAAAAGTACGACTATCCAGCCAGAAATTAAAACGTTAATTTACACAGGAGGAAATTTCTTTCTAGATACAGTTTGTACTAAAATCCGGGCGGCATGATTTTACATGTCTGCATGTGCTTACTTGTTTAGTGTTAACACGAGTACATTGATGTGTTGCTTACTGCAATCAAAGAAAGTAAGGAATCACCGGAAAAGTTCACACGACGAATAACTTAAAATCAGAATCAATTCTATGTAAAATTTTGTTGTATGTAAGTAAAACTAAATTGTTTGGCAATACAATGTAGTCTGTTTCAAATCTTACTCTTCCATCATGAAACCTTTGTTCATTTGAAATTCATATACAAGTAAATGAGAAAAGTGCTTTATTTATTTTAAATGGTGTCTACGTGTAAAAATATTGCAATAAAATATATTTGAAACATCAAAATGAGCATTGTAGCTATAACTTATTAAGTCATACAGGTGCATGTCCATTAATTTACTCTTTTTGTTCGGACACGGAATTAGAGAGACCTCCGTGGTTTGGATAGACATAATTCATACTTTTTTATAAAAGTAACCCAAACGTTGATTTAAAAGTGTCAATCAATGTCAATCATTTAAGGTAAAACACTGATCAATATACTGTATATGACAGATGGTGACAACATAGTACTGATTGGTTGTATATTAGTACCCTGCTGTGAAACTAATTGAGAGTATGGTCTTGGTGGCTTATCTTGATATTAGGGGATCCATGCTGTTTATTGTAAATCATTATATAATTATACAGCACCTAGAATTTATTTATGCGTTAGGGTTTTAGCACCTTATCATCTAACAAGATTTTATTTATGCATTAGGGTTTTAGCACCTTAACTTCTTAAGTATCTGTCTCACTTTAATTTGTTATGTTTTTCCCATCACTCGAATTGCAGTTCAGGTCACTTTTTGTGAATTAAGATTTACAATTCTTATATTAAAAACAAAATATTGTTAATTGTGATGTTAGTTTGAAGAGCAGTTGTATATAAATAATGTATTTTTTAAATTAATTTATAACAATCAACTGATATCATATTCGTCATTTATACAGCTTTTTAAGCCGAATTTGCCCGAAATGGCGCGTATGTAACCAGATAGGACATTCCTATAAATCGTTGTGGCTCTAATATACGTGTAGTTTTATTCAAAGGCCTAAATAATTATGTCTTTGTTTTATTACAATCCATAATAAACAACACATAACTTGTGAATTGTATTGGTAAAAAGAAATGAGACATAGCAATGATCCAGAGTTAACTAGGTCTAATGGCGGTAATGATGTAGTATTGGAAGAACCAGGTGAAAATTCTTGCGCTTTATATTCCCGGCAAAATATACATTTATCAAAGTACAAATATACACTGTATCTTAGCACTAACGCTCAATTTAAAATACGAAATGTGCATGACAATCAACCGAATTACAAAACAACATTAACACAACTACAGATCTTTTTGGAAATTAACGCCCGATAATTGACCATTGTTGATAGAAAAAAATCCGAGAAATCACACGTTTCCTCCACATCCATAACATGTAACATATTATACATACATTGTTAGTACATTATAAACATCTTTATTGAAAAAACAACAGCTACAAAACATGCAATTAACGAAAAAAGCGATTAAATAATCTCTTCGCTACTGCGTTTATAGTGTCGTTAATTTGTAGAGCCCTCGTTTGACGTCACATCCGGTTACGGGAGGTAACTCTGTACATACGATTATCGCTTAATTGAAAGGGTCTATACGTAAATCTTGCGTTTTTTTTGCGGAATTTTATGCGTAAATGTTGCGAATGTTATGCAGAATTTTATGAGTAAATGTTGTGATTTCTTGTTGCATTTCATTTGTAACTCTTGCGTTATTTTTCTCCAAAATTTTATATGAAAATCTTTTGCAGAATTTTATACATAAATCTTTTGATTTTTTTTCTGATTCAGAATATTGTACTTAAATCTTCTGATGTTTTGCTGAATTTTATTAGTAAATCTTGTGACAAGAAGTCATATTTTATACGTAAATCTTGTGTTGTTTTTTATTCAGAATTTTATACATAAATTTTATGTTTTTCTCCAGAATTTTATAAATAAATTTTGTGATTTTGTTGCAGAATTTTATACGTAAATGTCTACAGTATAAGAAAGAGATGCGACCAGATGTGTTACTGTTGGCCACGGATGATTATCTCAAGCCTACAGCTATGAAGTCAAAAGGAGGGTAAGGATAAGATAATTAACAACTTTGATGTGTAGTTGACCGTAAAGGATGGAATGTTTGCTGCAGCAATTTTTACCAGTGTTATAGCCCTTTGTTACTTTTACTATATACACCAATGTGGGCACTCGTGTCGATGGACTAATTACTTGTTATTCCTGGGTCACAAACCGCCATGGAGCTGGACGATGTCCATGTATCTGATGTTGAACTGAAATCTAGGCATCCAACAGAAGTTGGCCAATGAATAACAATGCATATTTAAATTGGGCTAAAAAATTACTCAGGCCTGATTTGACCAGAGGATGCGCCTGTAATGGATTTGTGACCGAGGTTAAATGAGATGGTGGAAGGATTTAAATTGGTCTTTGATTAACTTCATGTTTATAGTTGTAAAACATTTATGAATACTGTAAAATCACATATTTTTGTGAGTATTGAATGTTTGTTCATTAGTTCGTTCGTTCGTCCGTCCAACCGCTTGTCTGTTCCTTACAAAACTTTCTAGTTGATCGTTCACTTGTCCCTTTGTTACAAAACTTTCAAGTTGATTGACTTAGCTAGTTATTATGGACAAGGCTACCATCGTGGCACAAGGTTTTACTGAACAAAATAATGATTATGATAAGTGTTGATTTTAATGTAATAAACAGACCACCATAAATGGTTCAAAAAATAAAAAAATAATCAATAGTGTATTAACCATATATTCCCTATTATTTTCTTGCAGACATATGAACATGGAATACATGATGAATAGTGCTACGTCAGCAGGAGCTACTAACACTATGACTGTTACTGGTTCCAGCTCAAACTTGTCCTCACAGTCACCCAGTTTTACATTCGGTGATAAGTTAACATAGTATTGGCTGAATGAATGAGGGATTTTAGGATTTCTTGAAATTTTGTTGTTGAGAATACATGTGAAAATTGTGTAGCCGTGTGTAGCTGTGTTTAGTATTAGACAAATAAACGATACAGAAGTCTGTGATTAACTTAAATATTTCTCTCTCTTGGAAAGTGTGTGCTCGTGTTGAAAATTTTGAATTCACTAAAAAAGTTTGGTTGTAAATTTTTTGAAAATTGATGGTAGTTTTCTGTGACTTTGTCAAAGTATGTTGTCAGTGACCGTTTTAAGTGTGTTTGAAACTTTGATGAAAATGTGTGAAAAGAAACAACATCCTGACATGTTACTAAGCAATTTGAATCATTTTCTTGTGTGATAATTCAATTTAAATATTGAAAATGATTCTTCAAATTGCTTGGATATAAAGTTCAGATACTGTTATTGGATGTACTTCAGAGGGATACACAACACTGGAAATTTGATGGTGTTAAAATGTGACCAGCTGTATTAGGATATGGGAGAAAGGAGTTGAGCTGGTCTGGATTAAACTACAATTAGATTGAAAATTGATTGTAGATGTTTGTATTGTGAATATGTACAATAATGTTACAAATTAGATGCTAGATATTACAGAATTACATCAAGGTTTGTTACAACATGTAGTAGACTCCCCTCCATCTTCAATCGAGTAGGAGGCAGGTATATTGCTTTGCGCATGACGGGTTTGGTGTGTCTTTCCATTTTGTCCCACAAACAGTTTACCATACCCAAGTCTGATTGATTACTTTAAACTAACAATTGCTTGGGCCTACACCTCTCCAACCTGGTAGGGCCATCCTTAAAAAATTGTATGTTTGCCCTAACCCTACCTACTCATTGAAATCGCCCCTTCTGAAACTTTTTTAAGCCTATTTCCTTATATAACTACATCGACTTGAATTTTTTACAGGTTCCTCAAAAATAATTTCCATACAAAAAAAATCAACCTACCTACCCACCTTAAAAATCTTGGGTCGCGTCAGGGCAAACAAACAATATTTTAAGGATTGCCTAGGGAGGTTGTTCATGACCTGTAAAGGCTGTATATGAACTCTACGGCATTTGAGGTCAGCAGGCTATAGCACTGCAGGTCATAAGTCAAGGTAATTTGTGCTTTTGAACCTTGAATTTCTAACAGAACGCCAGTCGAGGGCATATGTGGTTTACTGTTGTATAAACATCCATTGTTATGATAGCTATCATGAAAATTATTCTTGATTCATGAAATGTATTGTTCTTTAATACTTCGAACATGAAGATAGTTTTGGATAGTTTTGAAATGATGGGCGCCATTTTGTATGCTGTTGAACTAAGAATTTGCACCAAATTCACTGTAAGAACTCACACCAAACTGTTGTGTGCATTTCTTGATTAATTTATGAGTTGAGTTGAAAATAACTGAAATAGAATGAATGTATACCTATGTTTTCTTGGCGAATAAGAATTACGCTATAAAGCTATTCATCACTTTGGTGCAACAAGGTTGTATCTGCTATTATAGTCAAATGGAGGATACAACCTTGATTCGCCAAAGGGACAAATCATTGGTAGAGTTACAGTGGTAACAGATTTACACATTTTGAATCCCCCTGAATGGGAAGATGACACTTTAAAAGCGTTCTTTGATTTCCTGTGTATAGGAAAAATAAAATTAGTTATGTTGATATAGAATCACGTGTAACTAAATTGTGTTCTTTTCAAGATAGAATAGAGTTCCTCTGGCCTATGTTTGTGAAATTATGTTAAACAGTTCCTGTTTGTATTAATTTAATAGCAATGATTGTTAAGGTTTTATTAACCAATGAAAATTAGATTTGGGTATTTGCTTGTCAATCAATCATTCTTGAAATATTGCAGACGTTTGAGGCACACATTGAAGTTTGGGGATCTTAATCGTTAATTTGTAGCCTAGTTAAATAAAGTCTTTGCATACTTTTTAGACTTAAATAAAAAAATTCTGACTACAAGAGTTGGAGAAAGTGGGAGGATTTTCAAAGGATAACCTTGTGAATCATGTTATAATATTTCTTGTTCACCTTTAAAAACAATTCAACATTGTTAAATTAAATTTTAATAATTCATTCATTCACCAAATCAAGTCATAACATTTCAATAAAATTATAATGTCTAACTCGCCCGAACTAAGTCATGGTGTGAATTGAAGAGTATAATTGTGATTGGTATTGTTGACAACAGGTTTTCACAGTTTTGAGGTTGTCTTTCTGTGTGTTATGATGGTTGCCATGGCAACATGTATTCAGTCTTTCTTATATAAAAGTGTACATTATGTTAGTTTATATGAATCATAGGTAAATCATGCAACATAATTGACCAGCTACCGTTATTTACAGCATTAAAACATTATCTGTAACTATGTGTCGTCTTGTGAGGTGATATTTCTACACAAGTTGCAAGTTTTCATACGAAAATCAAATCCATTCTTGTTTAATATTGTTATTGTGATACATGTAGTATGCAAACATATGTGCTAACATATATACACATCTCGGTACAGTGTTATCATTCAAAGCACTTTCAGAAACCATAGTTAAATTTAAATTCAGTTTGTCAGTTACCCGTATCTGAATCGTGGTAATAAAAGGGTCTGGAATTTTATAATGTTTCAGTTAATGAATTTGTCACATTGGAGCAACAAGGTATAAATTTATCAGGTGAGCCATAGGCAAATCCAATAATTTTCGCGGCTGCGTCGGATAAAACCGTAGTTTCCTGTGCTAACTATTTCATTCCATTATTCTGATCCAGTATGACCTACTCCCGACAAAATGTTGTTTTTGGAAGTGTGAGTGGGTAGGGGTATATAAGCTTTGATAGGGTATGTATATAGCAGAGAAGTGAATAAGAAATTGGGAGTATGTCCAGTATATTACAATAAGCTGATATATAAATAGGATCCGTCTTGAGTCGTCTTTGGAGATAAAAATTTCTGAAACGAGTCTAGAAGACAAGCAAGCTTAATAATTTGTTTTCGTGACAAGTTTAAGAAATGTTGATCTCAAAGACAATGAAGGACAAATTCTTTTGACCATATTACTGAGTCATAACTATGTTAGGAATAACAAATTTGAGCATGCGATGTTATGTTTTCGTGCTGAAAAGCTGATGACATCATGCATTTGTTATCATATGTGTTGGAGAACATTGTTCCGTCATTTTGTTCTCACATTGAATATCATGCTATTTATGTGATATAGGTATATATAAATATCCGTTGTGTATGGCTGTGTTTTGCGTGTCTGATTAATTCCAGTGTGCTGTTGATGAAGCTGATCATGTGATGATGTAAATAAACTGTATGACATGGGTATACATTTTAAACCTCTCTGGTGCATAAATTTGTTTTGAGTGGAAGTGACTTGAAGAAAGTTGAATGGTTAAAAAATGGGTCGAATGGCTGTATGAATGAATATCTGCATTCAAAACTACTTTCAAAATAAATCTAGTCAATTATTTGAGGATAATTTTGTGTCTTATATACTCTTAAGATTTTTCTCTCAGATCTAAATCCATTGTTAAAAAATAAAGCTCAAGCCCCACCGTATTTCTTAGAATATGTCTAGTACAACTTCTCATCTTAATGTGTAAATTCGTGAAACAGGCTGATCAACAAGAACACATTTCATAGTTAAATCATTTTTTTTTTCGATGGCTTTGCTTCAGGCCGTATTCAAGAAAATAATAAATTTACTCTTTTTTGAAACCATACAGATGTGCATAAACTCACGACTTTGTCATTTTGTATCTACAAAGCTACATTCCAGTAGAAAAAAGTGCAAGACTTTTTGCTGTTAAAAAGCTAAAGTTTTTCTCTCAGAAAACATACATTGTACTTTGAATGAAGAAGCATATTGTTGTTTCTCAAATAAACACAGTCATCAATAGTTAAAGCATTATACATTGGACCTTTTGTACAGATAAAACCTTGATGTTGACTGTAACAGATGGAATGGAGTTATGGCCCTTTGTGACTATTACTATATACCCCACTAGGGGCACATGTATCGATCAACTCATTTCCAGTTTAGATCATGTATTTGTTAAATGTAACTAAGTCATATGGTTATAATTTGCCCGAGATAACACAATATTTACAAGCAAATTTGTCAATTGTTATAAAATTGGCGAAGTTGTTACCGGGTAATGATTTCAAGCTAGTCTGTGCTGAATTTATATGTTGCTGTGTCCGAAAGCATATTTTAGGGGCTTAACGGGAGCACTAAACTTTAATAAGACGTTATCATCGGACTGGCTGTTGATGAATGAAATGGACAATCAGGGAAACTGCTAAAGTTGAACAATAGTCTGTTGACTTGTTTATCAGTTGTTTTAAGTTTAGAAGGTTGCTCAGGATATGTAATATTATACATAGACATTGGCAGGGTCCAGTTGTTAATTAAAGGTTCTCGAAAGGTATATAATATTATAAAACTTGTTTTTTGGGTCGTAAAAAATATAAATTAACTGTTTTGAAGTGTTCTAAATATATTGCATGTACAATGATTTAGCTATTTTAAGAAATGCTTCTTTCTTGTGGAGCTAATTGTGTTGGGCTATAAGTTTTATTTTTCGTTTATTAATATTGTTTAAGCACGCTTTTAAGCTAATCAAATTTAAAATTATAGAAGTTTTGTGTGTACTTAATGTAGAATTTTTTGCTGATATTTGTGTAATTTTTTTTCTGAGCTTTTTGATCAATATAGTCCATTCTAGCTTATACCCTTAGGGGACTAGTTGTATTTGGAAATAATTTGGGACAAGTTATTTTGGTTAGAACTTGACCAGAAGAAAAAATAAAAATAAGTCACTAAAAACAATTTATTGAAGGTATTGTTGGCTTGCAAAAAAAATCAAGAGTAGAAATTGAAGTTGATGTTGCCTGAACTGTAAAAAAAGTTTTGTTAAACAAATATGCACTGGTTTAATCTCATTATAGAGATAGTATGCGTTCTGTTACATAGACTTTAAGGCTTTGATTTGGTTTGCTGTCGTAGGTTAGCTTAATATTGTTTGATTTGGATTAAATAAATGACCGATGGTTGGATATAGAAAGTATTGTCATAGACTCATATTGTTTAAATATGAATTCGGAAATTTTGAGGTTCAAGGTATATTCATGCAGTTTTCATGTGGTATCTGTCTTGAGGTATTTCGTCATGATTTAAGGATATTGTTTAACTGGAAGTAGGTCACTGACATTGTGGAGTGGTATACGGTACTCGTGTCACTAATCTTGCCCCGAAATGATTCCACGTTTCCGACGTCATCATCGTTACAATATCATCATCATCGTCATTGTTGTTTGCAATATTTGTAAATGCTGAGAATCATGGTTCGTTAGTATGACTTATAAATCTCTTAAATTTGCATGGATGCGTGCATTGGTGTTGATATTTATTTTACTTGTTTTTAAACTTTTCAAAATGTAGTATGCACTGTGTGAATGGTACTATTGTAATATTTTTTACAGTGTTGACTTTCTATCGTAAGTTTGGTATAGTCTGTCGATATTCGCTAAGGGTTAAAAGTGTGAATTCTGGTTTTCTATGTCAGCAATACTGGTACTTGAAAAGTACAGTGTAGCAGTCTGTGTGTGAATTATGTGACATATTTCAGTGTGAAAATGATCTGAATTTGATACGTGCCATATCGTAAATGGTATCATGTAAAGGGTTTGAAAGAAAACTGGCGCAAAACTGTAGTCACTTTTATAAAGAATTAAGGTACTGTAGTTTTGCATTAGACCCTTGACACAATCTCAACAAGACCTTTAAAAGGAACTTAAGTAAATAATTGTGCTAACTTAGTATGGGACACTTGTGGTAGTGGTGTCTTACTTTGTGCTGATAATGTCTCCCTCTATATGGGCGGAGAATATTGATTTTGTGCTAGATGTTCATCAGGTTGCATGTCACAAACATTGTTTGTGCTTGTTCACGGTAACCGTTGGTTTGATTTCAATGAAACTGCACATAAATACTTTGTATCTAGCGTATGTGGCTAATTCCCTATATTGATAGAAATCTTAGATCAGATGAATTTTTCCATTTGCCAGAGTTATAGCCCTTTGTGGGATACTTACTTTTTGAAACATACGTAAAGAACATATTGTGCCAAAAAGGTACTGAATAAATGAAAACGGGCATTTGTGGGTGTATTTGTGTATATAGGCCTATGTGTGTAAGTGTGAGAATTGTGAAGTATTAAGTTGACAGAATAATTTTACATGTGTACATGATTGTTGTTATATTGTGTGTGATAACCTTTTATCCACAGACTATACCAGATGATACAGATAGGGAAAGCTGTGCTGCTTGAATAAAATGAATCCAAATAGTGTAAATATTGTTGTGAAAATAAAAAATCTTGCAAAATTACAAATTTCTTATAAATACACGTATGTACATTGTTTCTGTATTACATGATGTTTTCTGTATGTTAATAGTACACTTTTAATTTGTTTTAGTGTTAACTGATGTGTACTTAACATAATTGTTAAAAACAAAATGTGCTATGAGCCACTTTTATTGTTCATAGATTGTGTATTTTGACACTTTGCTTGCTGAGTTATTCACATTGATATGACCGTATTAGTGCATTATTCCTCATTTTTCCGCTTCCATCTTTTCTGCCTCTGTTCTCACTTTCTCTGCCATTCTATGGAGGCATACATGTATGTAAATGATTCAGTGTTTAAAATTGTTTTCCCCTACCAAAAGAATTAGGCTTAGAAATAATTTGACCAAAAATTTGTAAAAAATGGATACAATTTTTGTGCATTTTGCAGCGTCCAAAAAGCTGGGATCCGAGTGTTCTAACTTGTTAATCTGTGGTTAGGGACAATAAAATAGGATTTGTCTGTTCACAGGAAACCTCAGATTGTAATGTTTAGGCCTTTGATTATGACAATGGTCTTGGTCATGCTTTCTCCCTGTGCTTTACAGTTGCTATGCAACCGCTAGTTCCACTGCCATGCTCAGATTGTTTAAGAAACAATATTGACATCATTCCAGTTGTTTATTACTATAGTGAAGTAATTTGCACTTGTTAATGTATTGACGGACTCCACTAAGATGCTGTATCATTTACATATTGTGTCTGCATTCTGTATAGAATTATGTACATAATTGGGTCGATATTTCTAACTATGGGCTAGAGTCTGTTATTTATCTACATCTAGCCACTGCTTGTCTGTCTCTCTCTTCTGTTATTTCTGTGTGATATGCACACTGTTGTGTTAAAACTGCATCAATCCACTCTTAAATTTCTTCTTGCTTTTTGTATCACCAGTGTAAACATGATGTCTCCTTTCTGATACTGAAATTGCAGTCGCATAGTTTGTATATACCAGGAGGGGATTTTGTGGGTATACACAGAATGCAAATTTTCATATTCTTTAAAATTTGTACAGTCATTGACTATCCATCATTAGTTAATTTATTTATTATCATTATCAACATTTTTTCTTGCTAGTTTTCTTGGGAATTTGTGTCTAGTTAAATCATATCTCTAAACCTTCCCGTATATACTAGGGGATCTATATACTGCAGGAAACACGCTAATATCTTCCTTCAATCAAAACTAGTGAAGTGCATAAGCTAAAAACAAAAACTGATTGCCAAAACATTGATAAAAATACATATTTTGAAAACTGTTTTACCTACCTACCAACTAACCCAACCCTAATTGGCCAGGGTCTGGAAGAGGGAACACTATTTTATTTTTGACCTATAAAGCTATCATAACAAGACATTGATTTTTTGCCTCACGATAAGTACGTTTAATACCAAATTCTGTGTCTTCTTCAGTCTCCAAACTTTAAGGCACATTTTATTGTGATTTGTATTAATATGATAAACAGGATTTCATGTATATATTCAAACAGTACTTTAATGTTAAAGCCTGAAAATGTTCATGCACTGCTCTATACTTTTCCTGCTATATCTTGTCTATTACTGCTACATCTTCGTGTTTAAACATGATAATATTATGTTACACTATTTAATATTTAAACATGTTGATACTGTGTTACACTATTTGATGTTTAAACATCTTAATACTGTGTAATGCACAATTTTATGCTGATACTGTGTTATGTTTAAACATACTGATACCGTGTTTCACCATTTGATGTTTAAACATGCAAACACAGTGTTTACAATATTTTATTCTTAAACATGCTTAAACTATTGCATGTTTAAACGTGCTGATACTGTGTTACTACAATATTTTATGTTTAAACATGCTGATACTGTGTTAAAACATTTGATAGTTTTTATGAATAACTCGGCTGAAGTTTGTGCTTATTTGCAAATGTGATGATTTTAGCCATTGCAAGTGTCAAAACACGAAAATAAATGGAGATATTTTTATGACTGCTTTGTTCTTTTCCTTTGATTCCCTGGTGTAAATTTTCCTCCACCTGTTGGGAGATTGTTTATTTCTTGTGGGTAAGTTAGTACTGGCTAGGATACAGTCCAGGAAAACTAGTTACTCATGCAACTGGATCTGCCTTTATATGAAACTAATATACTGTTGAGAAACAGCATTAAACATGTATCAGCAAAACATTACAAGATAATTCTTATCATGTGACATGGGTTACAGATCTTGCCATAGACATGGGTTACAGATCTTGCCGTAGACATGGGTTACAGATCTTGCCGTAGACATGGGTTACAGATCTTGCCGTAGACATGGGTTACAGATCTTGCCATAGACATGGGTTTCAGATCTTGCCGTAGACATGGGTTACAGATCTTGCCGTAGACGTGGGTTACAGATCTTGCCGTAGACATGGGTTACAGATCTTGCCGTAGACATGGGTTACAGATCTTGCCATAGACGTGGGTTACAGATCTTGCCATAGACATGGGTTACAGATCTTGCCGTAGACATGGGTTACAGATCTTGCCATAGACATGGGTTACAGATCTTGCCGTAGACATGGGTTACAGATATTGCCATAGACATGGGTTACAGATCTTGCCATAGTTACGGGTTACAGATCTTGCCATAGACATGGGTTACAGATCTTGCCATAGACATGGGTTACAGATCTTGCCATAGACGTGGGTTACAGATCTTGGCCATAGACATGGGTTACAGATCTTGCCATAGACATGGGTCACATCAATATAACTCGACACTATCGCATCCAACAAATGTTCCATCACATGCTGATATGATATTCCTGGGTCTCCAAGGACCTTCCTATGTAACAGTGGAAGGGGATGGTAAGCCTGATTCCCTTTTATTGAATAAATGGTAAGTGGCATGGAAGTATTATATTGGCAAATTCACTAAATTTGTCAACATGTTCTCCTGCTCAAATATTGGCCTACAAAGAAGTCTTCTTAAAAGTTTTCAAAAATGGTTTATATTTCCAAATTTCAGAAACTCAAATTTTTAATTCAATGGAACTTTCAATGATGTCTACAGTGTGTACATGTCCATATCTGGCATAGTGAAAGGGCTTATGACATTTTGGCTGAGATATAGTGTTTGATGTATTTAAGGGTCAGAGACTAAAGAGCACCAGCCACCGAAAAACAAGTATTTTGTAAGGTATCTCTCCAAAAATGCCTATAAATAAATATTTAGTCATTTCTCCACTTTTAACTGAGGCAATGTGTACCCCTGTGTGGGCTTAGAGTCGGATTTCCATCGAATGTTCAAGGGAATGGTTCATTGCGAGGCATACCAAATACTAGTATAATTACATGTATGTAAATGATGACTGGCAGATTTGATGAGCCAACCGCCACGAAGTAATGATGGAGGAAATGTTACTTTATATCATGGTCAAACACTGTGTCTATCTAATTCCATGTTTATATCTACATTCTATTTATAATTATCGTCCATCAAGCTGCCATGGGATAATGTATTTCTCACCTTTTATTCTACCGATAGACCTCTAGATTGACTGCATGCTGAGTAGCTAGTGTTATATAAACGGATTGAATAAACTTAATGGAATTATCCGAAGTTATCTTCCTCATTCTACAGAAATGGTTATCATACTTGTATTCCCTTCAGTTTGCAAATACTATTCTCCAATAGCTAGTTCTTGAATAAATAGCCATTTTATAGCTTAAGGGAAACAACCCATTCGGGCTTGTTGGCCAAAACCTGAATATTATATTGACAACAGAAGGGATTGTTGGTACCAAGCGTTATCTAATTCAATGAAAGTTGCATGCAAGACACAAAACCAAATCGTTAATGACGTGTTAAATATATACATAAGAGTGTCATTTAGGTCTTTGATTAAACTCCTCATGACTTAGGGTACATTATTTGTGACGTTTGGCCACAAGTGTTCTTTTGTACCAAGAATAAGGCCTACTAAAAGTTGTGATAGTACATTCTTTAAAATTATTTGAATAAAACATCATGAACATCGGTCGATCTATAAATGGCACCTACCATGTGCACATACAGTACATTATCAATGGTAAAAAATATATTAAATATACGCCTAATTATTTATTTGTCACAGGTCTACTGAGTATACATGTGCTGTAAATCTAATAAAAAATCATACATTGCATATTTTTCACCCAGCTCTATTTTTCTGGAGACAGGCAGATATTTTAATTAAGAAAATAATCTATTTTAGCAAATAATTGCAAATTTTATGATGGGGCTAATTTTTTACAAAGCAGAAATATTTTTATGCAATTTCCAAATCGGCCGTATGCCGTATCAAATTCCGAACATTGCTGCCTCGTTTTCAGTCCGGCGAAATCCGTAAATCTATTTTTAGACGGAATTTCCTTGACCTGCATTATCATGTGACTTGACGACCACAGGTACAATTTTGACTCAGGTGGGTTCGACAACATTCCACCGGTTGTTTTGGTGTATCTGGATGTTATTTTGGATAGGAGTTTACTCCTAGAGCGTGATAGTTTAGTGAAGTGTGATATCATAGTCAATTCATGATGGATTTGTTGAATATTATGCACGACCCGCAAATTGTTGCGAAATTCCAAAAAGTTTGCGGGGTAGAACGTTTGCCAGACCCGGATTTTGAGGACGAAAACGAACTGCTAGATGCTAATGCCACCACTAATGGCAACTATGATGGGAAGTATGTCAAGCATAAACATAGCCAGAAGTATGTTCTTAGAGAAAATGTTAAAAACAACAACAATATCAAGATCCGTAAGAACGATTTTCAGAAAGAGGGCGTGCCGCCATTCACGTCGGATGATTCGGATTCGGATAGTCAATGTAAAGGGACCAGCCCTTATAGAGTAACACCACATAGAATCACAAATAAATTCCTTTATTATGCTTTTAAATTTTCCTCATTTTTCGGTGATGAGGCATTCTATTTGACATTTTTACCATTCATACTATGGAATGTTGACAGTTACCTGATGCGATCAACTGTCATAGTTTGGAGTGTGGCTATGTATATTGGTCAGGTTGTAAAAGATATCTTACAATGGCCGCGTCCTGCTACACAGATCGTTGTTCGGATGGATATAGATTTCGCTCAGGAGTTCTCCATGCCTTCAACACATGCCGTAGCTGCGTCATCGATTCCCCTGATGTTAGGACACGCTTTTGTACATCGGTATCAGGTAATGTATTAATTACTTCACCACCTAAGTCTCAGCATTATGGCGTAATGCACTAGAAAATTGAACTCCCTTATCCCGGGGAAGGGCGGCCCCGGGCATAGCATTAATTGTCCCAGTATTTGACCTTTCCAGTGTCACTACACTGCCAAGTGAGTGTGTGTCGAGTTTGTTCCACGCCAAAAAAGACACATAGGAATACTGTATATTTTCTGGTATTGGGCAGGGGACTATAGGTATTGATTTTACCCTCAGCATGACCCTTGGGGAGGGATTTGACGGTGACCTGGGTTTCAAAAGCAAAAGTCAAATCCCCACCCTTCCCTAGGGTTGGGGCGGGTTTTTATTGACTGATGCATAAGAGGTTCTATTTATGTGACACCTGTGCCATATCACTTGCCTGTGATGCGTTATAAGCCCTAGGCAGTAACCAAATAGAACTAGAACACAGAATATGATTCTATGAGCAAAAATCTTGAGATTCTGGCTGGAACAGGTTTAACATTGTTATAAATATTAATTTTGAATCTTCTGCACATGCCGACATGGTCTAAGTTTAATACAAATTTATTGAGAGCTTAAATCTTAAGATTAAACACTCAATATCACAGCATGTGTATTGTTCGATATAAGTAGATATTATACTTTCATATGTAAGATTGTTTATAATTCTTTACCATTGTAGCTATAAATTTAAATCATACGTGTGTTTACGCCAAATTATGCCTTGTGTATAAGTCTAGCTAACTTCATGCATGATTTGCCCTCCTGCGATTAAGTACAACTGGGTAAAATAAATAATATATGACATACACCTTGGATGTACTCTACCGTTAAATATTTTATATATAAAGTAAACTTCAGTGTGTGTGCTTTATCAATGAATGTACAACTACAATCTGAGCATATTAATAATGATAGACTTCAAACTGGGGGAAGTTTAAAGTGGGTTTAAATGGCTTTTCAAACTGTCAAATTAAGGCTATGTCACTGTCACACTGTCAGAAAACATGTTTGTCAGTCCAAAACTGAGATAATGATCAAAAGATGAGAAAAAATATGTTGGACTGACAATAATTATGGTTAAACTGTCAGATTTTGTCTGACAAATGAGACATATCCCTGAGACTGACAGATTTCAACATATCTAGTTATCTATTTGCTTTTAACTTGTGTGAACGGACAGCGACTGTCACAGGGTAGAGCTAGTTTATTTAAACTCTCTAATTTGTCTATATCTGTTATCTAGATTTGTCAATGCTTGTATATGACTCAGTTCCTGACCAGAGAGAGAGAGAGCCCAATGTTTACATGTGTGTCTTAACAACACCCAGTATCACATGGTTCTACTATATCATGTCATGGGATTTATTATTTGATTTCAAAATATGCGTCATGTTGTATGTGATGTACATGTATGTGCTATGTATTTATTTTATTGGCCAGTGATCAGGAGACAGGACAATATATGTAAATGACTCATTGAATCAAAGTGAAGTTGTGCCTTGCAGTTGAATCTCATCAAAAGTATAAGGCCACTAACCTGAAGGCTGAAGTACTATTAATAATTTTCATAATCATTGAAACTAAACTGATAAACTAAATTACTAGACTATTGAAGCCGACTGTCTTGAACTGTATGCATAAATTTTACAATCTGTCTCGTCCCAGGTTTATCCCAATTCTTTCAATTTCCCCATCTACCAGTATGGTTCGATGCCGTGTGATGTTTGGTCTTCCTCTTGGTCAATTTCCATGTACAAGTTCAAAGAAGGACTGTTTTATTGTAGTGTGATTGTGGCATAAAATCTGAAAACAGATTGTTTCCGTCTGAATTGTTGGATGATGCAAGTGGAGTTTGGTCAATGTTTAAACATGGGTGAAAGTTTTCAGACATATGCCTGAACTTAAGATTTTTGAGTGATAGACCAAGATGTCTGTTTTTCTTTATTTTCCCTATATAAATTGTCAATTTTTGAGAATTACAGGTTTTTCAAAATTTCTATCTTTCACTCATGTTTAAACATAAGGCATACATATTGATAAACTGAGTCCTTGACTTTTTTAACATTGAAACAATATTTTTATTTCACTCTCTTGCTTTTATCTACTTTTTACTCTTTTACCTCTCCTCACACTGCATTGACACGCACCTGCACATAATACCCACAGGGAGTTGATGCAGTATCAGAGATAGATAGATACCACTAAAATCCATTAAACAGTATGAAACTTATCGTCCTTAGCATCAGTGACATGTCATGTATAGTTAATTAAATCAATCAATGGAAATTGTAGTTTTATCTGATTTGCATTGGAGGTTGATTCTTTTATAAAACTAAAGTAACATATTCTATATAAGAAGTCACCTTTGAATGGCAGTAAGTGTCTACAATCATATTACAGTAAAGTTCCGCTAATTAGAAACCTTGATTATTTTAAAATCATGCAGAATTTTGCCAGTTTAAGGTCCTAAAGTATTGCATTTAGAACCAAATAGGTCTGCTAATAAGACAGATTCGCTATTAAATCCATCTTCTTGACTGGTCTTATTAATGGAACTTCACTGTACTTATTGATGATAGGGGTAGAGTGCTTGTACTACGTACTACGATACCTAACCTTGAAATAACTGTATCAAAATAGACGGGACTGATTCATGTTTAGCGATAACTAGTCTGCATATGTTGAATCTAGTTCGTAAATGCGGTTATCAAACTTATCATAAAATAATATAAATAATACCGGCTAACACTAGATCATGATAAATGATAATTAAATGTTTAAGTTGTTTGTTTAATTGATAACCTTTAACCAATTTACAACTTATATCAATGACTTGATGAGTGACATCATTATTTGAACCGTAGTTATTTTGATAGACAAACACCTTCAATGAACTATTTTATCAACCTGTGGGTTTGTCTAAATAGTTTCAGTTTCTAGACCAGGATTTTATCCAACTTTTTGAACTCGGTAATTAATTAATTATTAATAACAAAACAGAACAGAACAGAACAGAACAGAACAGAACAGAACAGATGTTTATTCATATTAAAAGACTGAAGCGTTCAACACTTATCATCTACATCATACTATTGACACCCTGAGAATGTTTTTATTGGAGAATTATTGCCTGAGAGTTATAGTCCTTTAATGGTCGAAAATTAGTTTGTCTGCACATCTTCGCTTGAAATATAATATATAGGTCAGATTTCAATGAAACTTTGAATACATTCAATGATATCGGAGATATTTGGTACGCTGTGGTGTTGAAAACCAACATTTCTAGTTGATTTATGTTAAACCACAAAAGTTGAATCAAAAGTGTCACAGTTGGAATGTGTAATATAGATTGAAGCCCCATTTAAGTATATTTCAGTAAAACCTACAACATCCATATCAAATCATGCATTAAATCATGTGTAATCTTGGGTAATCATCTGTGTGCTTCAAGTTACTATACAAATACAATCTCACCGACATTTCTCACACAATATGATCAAACAGGGACTGTCCCAGACTGATGGATTCAGAGCAAGGGCCTAGGGGCTTTACACACATAATCCATGAACAGTAGAATTTGTTGATTTTGTTAGCAGGTGACTGGCTTAGAATGAGAAATTGGTAATTACAAAATCAATATTTTGAGAAAATAAGAAAACAAACTGTTAGAAAATCACTCTTTACTTAAAAACAAGCTTTTTCCACTACAGTTTTGTCAACATGACATGTTCCAATTTTCATGCAAATAGGCTCATATTAAAGAAGCATCTTGTGATGCTGATCATAGATATATATCAGTCTTCTCATCCTAAGCCAGCGATATATATGTACACTTTAGTATTGTATTAATGAAAATAGATTGATAACTATGATGATATTCAATTATTTCTTGTTTTAATTACGTATATTAATTAGTAAATTACTGTATTGTAGGTGTCGACCTCGTTAGTGATTGTTATTGCTGTGTTATGGTGTGTTATGACATGTGGAAGTCGTATGTATCTAGGTGTTCATTCTCTATTGGTAAGTACAGTTCGTTCAAAGTTAAATGATAACGGTTATAAACATCAGCTTGTCTGTCAGGTTAACTATGTTAACTAAGGCTTAACTGGGTATACCTGAGTTAACGGTATTCACGGTATGCTTTCAAATGGGATAGTTCCCTCATAAGTAGTATACTTCTTATTGAATTGACAGTATACATGTATTCTAATTCTCACATGTATCAAAAACGTTGCATGTACTGTGAAGTTAAAATTCTTTGGTTATGTACTGAAGTACTGGGTCTGCCAAGCATTCAGCCTTTATTTGCCAGTCAGCTTTCTGCTGGATATTGCAGGTATATTAATGCCTCCTCCCGGATTTGAACTCAGGTTGACAGATAATGCAGCAAGCTCACTAAGCCACTGAGTTACGGTGCCTTGACACACCTCATAATCTGCTGCCCATTCTGTGTGTCTAACATACCGGATGAAAAGTCATCAGACAACAACAATCAGAAGGGCGGTCACATACTAGGGCAACCCATAAAATAAGTTACAAGATTTTTCCTTGAGAGTTGACGCACTGAATTATTTGTGAATTTTTTTAACCACAAATCAGATGTTGACATTTTGAAAACCACATGCCTGAGATGTTTATCAGCTAATGTGAAATTGTAAATTAGTATTGATTGGATGCGACTGTGAAATCCAAAACTCATTTAAATCTAATCCAGCAGATACCGACCAGTTTATCTGTAGTTGTGTGAGAAACAATACCGACCAGTTTATCTGTAGTTGTGTGAGAAACGATACCGACCAGTTTATCTCTGGTTGTGTGAGAAACGGTACCGCCCAGTTTATCTCTAGTTGTGTGAGAAACAATACCGACCAGTTTATCTCTAGTTGTGTGAGGAACGATACCGACCAGTTTATCTCTAGTTGTGTGAGAAACATGGAAAAACCTGATTTCTGAAATGACCCGGCACCCTGGCTGAGAATTGAACCAGGTACCTCTGGATTTGTTGTCAAGAGCATTATCCACTGTACATGTTCTTATCCAGTATAACTCTAACGATATTCTGCAATGTCAATATAACAGAAATCACTGACCATTTCATCGATTTAGGGAGAGCAGACGTTTATTTTACCTGCTCACTTCTATTTACCAAGCAAATTAAAATTATGGTTCACATTGAAAAGATAATCCCCTTTCCAATAATCTTATGTTGTTATACCTGATTTACCTGTTTACTTTAGGTGGCACAGGTTCCAATACAGCGTTAGAGTTATAGTACACCATTGCTCCCTTGTGTCTTAAATTCTTAATTATCGCTCAATAATTATAATACAGTAAAACTTCATTATCTCGAGGGATTAATCGGGACAGGTAAAATGCTGTATATAATCCAGGTGCTGGAAATAACAAAAGGCATGTATTGATAATACAAACGGATAATATCTAAAACTTGCTCGAGATATGCCTGGTGTTCGTGATATCGATGCTCATCACATCAAAGTTGTCTGTACTTTCTAATTGGGATTTAATAATATTGGCTGTTTTTACAGGTGTCCATATTATTGCGTATTCATAGCATGGGTTTGACATAATTGCTTCATATATAAATCTACATGGCAACTTAACTATATTGGTAATTCAATTGGCTGTGAACTCTCAGCTTCAGTCCTAGTCCTAAATTAGTCAGATATGCAGTACTGTAAAATCATTAATTTTAGTGGGGGTTAAACTTTGTGGATTTCATGGTTCATCTTCGACCACGAAATCATATCACAATTGAACAATAATTTTGTTCCTTGTATTTATTACCTGAAATGTAAAATCCAAGAATTACAAATTTTCCATTGAAATGGTCTTTTTTACCAAAACCACGAAATTTCATCCCATTGAAATTAAATGATTTTACAGTATGTATATACATAGCTTTGACATGTATATTGTTCTTCATTTTAGCATTATCAGACAGCATGTTAATGACCACTACATGGATCAATATGAAGAATCGATCTGTTGATAGTCTAAGACAGGCTAACACATCCCTGTACACTTAGCACCAGTTACATACGGCTGACCAAAATAAATTGTTTGTGCGGAATGACCCTCGATACTGACCTTAATGAAAGTTTTTTGGGGACTTGGAAGTTATCTTACCTATTGATACTATATAAAATTCCTGATTCTCATAATACTTTTTTTGGGGAGGGGACTTTTCACAATGCAATTAAATCGTCCCTTTGGTGCAACAAGGTTGTAGCTCTCTATAAAGTATATAGTTAGATACAACCTTGTGGTGTCAAAGGTACACATTGTTGAATGTATGTTACGAAGTCAAAAATATAATTAAAAAAAATCTTTACCTATCAATGGCTTAAAATGAGAAGGTCGTAAGTAGTACTCATAACTATTTGAAATCTCCTTCACAAGGCGCTTTTTATGAGCCTTTGAGAAATTGTCATGTTGACCAAAATGAAGACAGTTTGCTCTTGTTTTCTCAAAATATCGATTAAGTAGTTACGACCTTCTTATTCTAAGCCAGCGCTATGCCTAACCTTCTCAAATTGTCTTGGTTAGGTAACTCTAAACAAAGAACTTTTTATGGTCAGCCTAAGTTAAATTCTTCTATTCCTTTTGTTATTTTGTATGGATCTAATATTGCGCTCCATTGTTACTTAGTTAATTGAATCGTAAATGGTCCTTAGTCTAGTGATTGTACTCCCGTGTGTTCAATATATCCAGTACGACCTCTACGATATAAATAAATTATTCAGTAAACATGTAAATTTGACCGCTGTAGCATTATAACAATTTCTCTGTATATATTACATGTATATGTATTTTACAAGTGTAAATGGGTAGCATATGTGTTTATTGAAAAGTAGTCCCTACTTAATTGTATGTATACTCTATTGAGTTTTCATGGCTGGCATCTACTGAAATGGAGGCATATATTATAAGTAATGTCTGTTCGTTCGTCTGTTCATCCTTTACAAAACTTTCAATTTGTTTGACTTAACTAGTTATAATGGACAAGGCTACCATGCGTTTACTGAACACATTCTTGTTTTTCAAAAACTTTTTGGCACATTTTGACCCCTGTTCTTTGGTTCCATATACAGTGGAACACTTCAACAGTCTGTGAATTTAATGAGGACTTGAAATTTTTTGTCTAAATTGGAAAAAAGTGAATCTCCTACATGTTGTGAAAAAATGTTGGGGGGGGGGGGGGAATATGTTCCGTTCGTACCAGAGTATATTGCCCTTGGAATAAAGGGACATGGTCACTCTACACGGATTGGATCGTATATATGTACAAGAGACAATCTTAATAAACTTAAACCTATATATAACTCTTTTAATGCCCAATAAATCGTAAATTCAATACCAAATACTTCATATTGACAGTGTGAAAGCATTCATGGATCGATATTTTGGTCCTAGATTTTAACCTGTTACACATAACAAATATAAGCAGCTGTATTGCCAATATTGGGCTGGCGTAATGCTATCGTATAGCAGATCTCCGTATTGAAAAATTACGGGCAGTTTTCCAATTTTGATGTACATACAAAGTTGTACTTTTAAAAAGGTTTAAATTTCGAAATAGGAAGTCATATAATATGTAAAACGGTTAAAAGCCTCGGGGTTTTCACTGTGTAAATATTATGTTTATCTAAGGGATTATCTCACTGATCTGTTCGCTGCAGTAAATGATCTACTGATCGTATGTCATTTATGTCACGTAATACTATATATAGTATAACAAGAAAACCATTGATGCAAAGTATCGAAAGGGTGCCATGAGTCATGAACACCTAGCTCTGACACAACTATTTAGACTGGAACCAATGATTATAAGACCTTTAAAGAATCAGGGTGACCTGGGACATACTCTGGAAAACAGGGAAAGTGCCAAAAACAGGGAATTTCATGCTTCAAAAGCATGGAATTTCATGCTTCATTTTCAGGGGCGCCACCCAGAAAATTGAAAATGTTCAATAAATGCCTATTTCTTTGTGAAATGCATCTTATTCTGTGAGCAATTAATTAGGATAGATAATTTCATTTAGGGAAAGATTTATTATGAGCATTTCATTGGTCAAGAAAGTATGCCATAATCTAGTGTAGCACAAGCCAAAAAAGCACCTCTGTCGTGATGATGAAACTGGGGGTGGGGGGTGGGGGGTATATGATAGTACTATTGGCCTATTATGCATGGTTAAATTTCTCTACTCCCAGGATTATTGAAAATAATTTGTCTGTCGGAGCACTTTTGTTTGTAACATGATAATTATTTACATATGGTACTGATTTGCCATTTCTAATCATGGTACAAGGAAGTTATGTAATGAGTACATTCTTTCTAGATCGAGGTACAAATGTATAAGAGGCTCGTTCGAAAGATTGGGCGAATGCCTAACTATATTCAACGTAACCTCTATAAATAAAGTCTTTATTATTATTATTAGGGCCCTGCAAATTTTTTGCAGGTGCCCTATAGTAATCACCCCGTTCGTTCGTCCGTCCGTCCGTCCGTCTGTCCGTTCACATTTTTCATGTTTTTTCTTATTAACTTGCAAACCGTTAAAGGTATCGACTTCAAACTTTAAACATAAGGTCACAGCAACAATACACTATTGTATGCCAAGTTATGTTACTCCAGCTACAATATTGTAAGAATTATGGCCCTTTGTAAAATTACGATTTTCTTCATTTTTCATCTTTTTTTCTACATTACTTCAAAACCGTTACAGATATTCAAATGAAACTTGCAATACTTATTGACAATGATAACGACAGGGCCCTGATCACGACAGTGATGGTTCTAGTTACTATCTACTTATCTTGTCTACGAGGTCGGAAGTCTCAGACTCTCAGTAACAGAAAAGTCACAATGAGCCGCAATCTAATGTGAAGAAAGTTTTGTCTTGGGCTTGTAGTAAAAAATCATGCGGTGTGCTACACTGATATTGGCTCCAACTCCAAGTCATACTGTGATGATAATTAGTTACCTGACCTACCTAGCTTTGGGCTGGTTTGTCCTGAAGGCCATCGCCAAAGAACGTCAATGACTTCTATCAGCAGCAAGTCGCTCCACTTGACCCAATGTCCAACCTCTCTCTGTCAGCTATTAATTTGTTGATCTTCGCCGGTATCAGAGGCTCATACTGAAGATTGGACAAATGCCTAACTATGTTGCCTCTAGAAATAAAGTCTTTATTATTATTGTGTACACAAGTTGGGGAGTCTCATGCAGTAACAGAAAAGTTACAATGAGCTGCAATCTAATGTGAAGAAAATTTTGTCTTGGGGCTGTAGTAAAAAATCATGCGGTGTGCTACACTGATATTGGCTCCAACTCCGAGTCATACTGTGATGATAATTAGTTACTAGGGGTGTAACGGTACGCTCACCTCACGTTATGATACGTACCGTCAATTTTGCTAACGGTTCGGTATATTTCAGTTTGATACAATATTCTCTTAACAGCAGCTTAAATACATCAATTATTAAGTGATAATGAATTTGTTGCTACTATAACAGCAATTATTATGTGCCTATCAACTATTTTAAGTGAATTTAGACAATATGAAGCATATCTCGATACAATTAAAAGAGTGATACATGGTAATTATACATAATCAGAAGGCTGTCAGGTCTTTTCGTTGTCTGACAATTATTTTGCTCATAAAAAAAAAGCTTATACCGAACCGTACCAAACTTTAGAAGTCTTGTATCGTGAACCGTGTGGGACTATAATCCACGGTATTTCGTATACCGCGGTATACTGTTACAGCCCTATTAGTTACCTGACCTACCTACCTTAAACCTAATCCTCTTCGGGCTGGTTTGTCCCTAAGGCCATCACCAAAGAACGTCAAAGACTTCCATCAGCAGCAAGTCGCTCCACTTGACCCCGTGTCCAGCTTCTCTCTGTCAGCTCTCGGTTTGTTGATCTTCGTCTGGTTTCCTTTGTTTGGTCTTCCCCTATTTCTCTTTCTTTAGTTACCTGAGCTTATGAATATTAATGAGCTAATGAAGTACCTTTCTGCTATAAAATGAACATTTGATTGTCAGTATCCAGGTCTAGTAGGTCAATACTTGAAATGCTTGAATTATTGAAGATCTGAGAATCTGAGTTTTATTGATATATAATGAACTAGTGTTTCCATTCCTTTATCCACTTTATAATACTGTAAAATCGTTTAATTTGGATCGGTCGAAATTCCTTTGTTTTTGTAAAAAAGACTATTTCGATGGGATATTAATTCATGGATTTTGCTTTCCGATGTACAAGGGTCAAAATTAGTGTTCGATGGGATTTGATTTCGTGGTCGAAGGTGAACAACGAAATCCATGAAATTTAATCCCCCATGAAAATTTATGATATTAAAGTATTACAAAATTTAATGGTGTATAACCTAAATGCTTAACTCCTTACCTCTAAAACTGGACACATTGAGAGTGAAACATTGGGTCATTGTTATGGATACATAGTTTGAAAGATCAGCAACAAAACTTGATCCACCAGTTTAATTATAAATCAATACGTTTTACACATCCAGTCAATATTGCCCTCGGCTAAATCTAATGATAAATGTAATGATAGTACAATTAAACTGATTGAGGTTTTTTATGTAGAATGCTGGTAAGTATAAGGTATAAAATTTCAGATGACACAATCAGAGACATTATAGTGAGATTTGAATTATCTCCCTTTGCAAGATACAGTCAATTAGCATATTAGTGACATTTAAATTATTTCCCTTTTTAAGATTCAGCCTGAGGACAGTCAGGTAGACCAATTAACATATAAGTGACATTTAAATCATCTCCTTTTCTAACATACAGCCCCCAAAGGTAGACCAGTTAGCATATTGATCCTTACACTGGTTGAAATGGTCTCGAGTTATAGATGTTCAAATCGAGGGGTGCATGCAAGACTGTAGTAAGTCCTTCTTTAATCATATGTAGTTACTACAGTCTTGCAGGCACCCCTCGAAATGTTTCCGGTGATTATACTGATACATTACACACTTACTTCTTCAAGTCAATTTAATATCATTTCTGGGCATATGTTTATTTACCTTCAAAAGGGCCAAAAATTAAATGTAACCTAGTTTTAGTTAAGTTGAAGAGTATTAACTGAATAATATATAAAAATAGGCTAGTCTGCCTGCTGTCTATCTAACAACTGACAAATTTAGATACATTCATAAGAACTACCACTAATCCAGCCCTTATCCATTCAAATTTAGAAATGGAGGCATTATGCATCGCACAATCATGTTGATCTAAAAATAAAGTTTGGCCTTGGTTCGTCAAATATATTATAAGAGGTCTAGATGGGTAGATCTATAGGTTGAAAGTAGAGGTCAACATGACATTCCAGTTTCATTTATTATTATAATAGTTTAAAATGAACATATATAACCCATCATATTTAGGCATTATAATCTATGGTTAACAAACATGTCTAGCTGTCAAGTAAAATAATGCCACCATATTAGTAAAAACTTTCCACTCATATAAATAGCTGGGTGGAGGTACATTATCATCATCATCGTCATATATATGCCTGCCATGTTTCAGTAGAAATAAAGCAAATAAAGACTATGCTCGGCGTAATTTAAAAAAATAAAATAAAAAAAGATAGCTGGCTTAGAATGAGGTTGTATTTAATTTAGTACAAAAATAATATTTCGAGAAAACAAGGACAAACTGACTGAAAATTACTCTTGGTAATACAAACTGTTTGGCAACTCTAGTTTGGTCAGCATGACAAGTTCATAAAAATAGGCTCATTATTAGTAAGTGCCTTGTGATGCTGATTTTGAATATGTATCAGTCTTATGAGGTCGTAAGTAGTTACTACGACCTTCACATTCTACATGTAAGCCAGCGACATAATGTGCATCATCACGTACAGTGAGTTATCTTTGATAGCTAGACATTCATGATGCAATATTGTTGTACATATATATGATTGTACACATAATATCACCCTGTTAAAGTCGGTTACATCGCCGGAAACTGCACCTGTTCAGTTTACTTGCTGTAACTGCTGTACCTGTATGTATTACTTAAACCTTACAATCAAAAAAGATATGAAGAAATTTGGACAGGGAAGACAGCACTCATCCTAACCAGACTAGCAAAGAAACCAGTAACATCACAGCACATCTAAATGGAGCAATGCCCATTCACAACTCAAAGAAATGATGAAACGCCCAAGTCCCCGCTGCAAAAATGCAGGAACACTTATGTGCCTCCGTAGCTCAGTGGTTAGTGCGCTTGCCGTCTAATCTGGCGACCTGGGTTCCGGGTGGAGGTACATATATATGCCTGTCATGTTTCAGTAGAAATAAAGCAAATAAAGGCTATGCTCAGCATAATTCATTTATTTCCAATTGGTTACCGTGTTTTGCTGAAGGGACAGCTCATAAGTTACATTATTAAGCTGCACCTGTTCAGTTAAATTCCCGTTAATATGATATGATTGTTGATATTCTTTCAGAGTAGACTTAAGTTGGTCATGGTTGTCGTGATGTTATCACAACCATGATCTTGACTTATCAATGTATACATTCTGTTCAAAGTTAAATGATAACGGTTGTAAATATAATCTCATCCATCATGTGAACTATGTTTATACTGTCCATTCAAAGTTCAATAAGAATGGTTATAAACATAAGCTTTGTGAGGTAAACTGTGTTTATCTAGCTTTAACTGTGCATACATGAGTTAACTTTAAACCTGCTATTCTTTCGAATGGGATAGTTCCCTCAATAATATTACTTATTGAACCGACAGTAGTAATCACAACCATGAACTTGACCTTACAGTGTATATTAGTGTAAGAGTCAATGCTATCTTGTTCACCGATAATGATGTTGATATTCGAATACTGACATTAAATGCTCCCATATAAGGTGAAATAGTAAGTCATTGATCGCTATCATTGTGTACTCGAGTCCAGGTTGAAAATTGTAGCCAAATTTTCTGTGTCATACTCTGTACTCTTAAGCTTCTAAATTCAATTAGTTTCAAATAATTTCATCCGAAATTCGTCAAACTTTGTGACAATGTTTATGGGCATAATTCTAGACCAAGTACACTTACAGGCCTATTTGGCAAATACCTTCTTGGATTATGGCCCCTGAATTATAAAAAAAGACAAAATAAGCCATGTTGGATTTTCTGATTTTCATTCACTATGCCCCCAGACAGCATAATATTATCATTTGTGACATTTTTTCTCTTGTTTAAATGTAATTTGTATGGTTTAAAACTTATCCATTTTAAAACCATCACTAAAAATGTTGTATGATATTCAATGAAAAACAAATTAATGAAATGCTGGATAAATGTTTACACATTTATCTTCCTGGACCTATTGCAACATGTACATGTACTTGTGATTTGATGTACATGTGTATTAAATCATATGAGATCATATAAGATCAACAGGAACTCGATCCACTTGGGGAGAAAAATAGGGAAATTTTATAGTAATTGTAACAATATTTATATTGGCTGTTTAAAACAATAGATAGATGATGCGGTTTTATTGTTTGAAGTGCTAAGAGGTCCAATATAATTACCGTATTTCCTGGTATTAGCGCCCCCTCTCACCTTCAATAATTGGTCCTACAGTAATCCAATAAAGTATCCACACAAATCCAGAATAACAGTCATGATAATCCATTCAAACAAACAATTAATTACTGCCGAGTAATTATATACCGGTATGTACAGCATAGTCTACATGTTTATTTGCCATTTTTGCAAAAAAGGCATGAGAAAATCCGACAGGGAAGGTAGCACTCAACCTAACCAGCTGAGCACAGAAATCAGAAACACCACAACTCAACTACCCTGAGCAATGCCCTCAGAAACCCATGCCAAAACGGCGACCAAATGAAACACAACAACCCCGTGGCGTGACCTAGTTTAAAACACTAAGGACAGTGACCTAACGCTATGCGACCTAAAGAGGCACGGCTACGACCGACCCAGTTAAAATAATGGGCAAGGCAGGAATGGGGTGGGAAATAATATTACATATTCCTATCAACTACATTGAGCAATGCCCACACATAAGCCCAAGAAACAACCAAAGATCCAAGTCCCCGCCGATAAAATGCAGGACGACCCACCTCAACAAAGAAATTATATAAATGCAGTTATTGCCGAATGAAACGCAGCCAATACTCTACCAAGTTCCCCAAGGCCCCGCTGCACGGCGAACCAACCGCACAAACCCGTGCAAAAACGGCGACCAAATGTGGCATAACCACCACCTGACCCAGTCCAAAACACGAAGGACAGTGACCTAACATTAAAGAGGCATGTTTGCTACTTGACCTAGTTTACAATAATTGGCAAAAAGAGGGCGAAAATATATGTGCTGAAAACGTTAATCAAAGTGACCAAACAGCACAATAACCTTATAAAAAGTATCTCATCCAGCATCTCCGCAAGATACAAATGATGAAAAAGGGTGTGGTGGTGGGCAGTAGACTTTAAAACAAAGGGCAGAGGAAATTCACTTCCAATTACAAGTGGAAACAAAAATACACCGACACTGCACAGTGGTGTAAAAATGAGGGGGCAAGTTGACCTAGTTTAAAATAATGGGCAAAAAGAGGGCGAAAATATAAGGTAACGGCTAATTGCCATTCTGTACGGTACTGTTCCGTGGGGGGCGTTTTTACGGGGTATGACTGTATGGAATTATCTTTTCATAAAATGCATCGCCCCAAGGGGTGATAATACGAGGTAATACGGTACATAAACTGTATTGGGGGGGGGGGGGGTTATTTCCTGAGAATGTTTTTTGTTTAATTTTTGTTGGTGTAATGTTGATGACAGGCAAGCAATACAGGGCCATAGTAATATGCTTGCTAGGGAAATAGTGATGGATGAGTTTCTAACGGAAATGTTAATGGTTGCAATGCAAAATTGTATAACAAATATATGCATGCTCTATTTTTTCTATTTTCAGGATGTAGTGGTTGGTTGCCTGATATCTCTAGTCGTAGCTGCGTTTGTCCTTCCCTTCAAAGCTGAGATAGATTGGTTTTTACAGACCAATCCTGGTGCCCCTGTGCTGTTATTCCTACTCTGTGTTGCCTTTTCAACCATTTTATATCCTGCTCCAGAGATTGGCAATAATACGCGACCTGATTGTGTCAAGGTCATCGCCACGACGACCGGCTGCCTGTTGGGAATCTGGGGCAACTATTTTAATGGAATGTCACAAGCTGTACCCGTTGAAGGATTGTTTGAAATCTACATGCCAAGTCTGAAAACTGTTGCCTGTGCAATTCTCAGATTCATGATCGGTGTGCTTACAGTAGCGTTAGTGAAAACCGTAGTACAAACAATCACTATAAAGTTTTTGTCATATATCTACGGTCTAGAGAAAGCCGACCGACATCATCCGAAAATTCAAGTCCCATATCGGTTTATTACCTATATGACTCTAGGAGTCATCATTAGCTGGACAGTTCCCATACTGCATCACAAGTTTGGACTTGGTCGACCTAATTACTACTTAGAAGTGTTGTAATTACTACTTATAATTACTGTAAGAGTTATACTTAAAGTACTGTAATTAAGACTTACCATTACTGTAATTACTTCTGAATACCTATAATTACTACTTGAACGCCTACTACTTATAAGTATTTATTTACAACTTAAAAGTACTGTAATTACTTCTTAGAAGTACTGTGATTCTATGTACCAAGTTTTGAGACAATTTGTGATGATTGATGTACTAACCATAATGTCCTGCTACTGTAGCATGAAAATAGTCAAAATTATTGTTAAACCCCCTTAAGTCGATGTAAAACCCCGCTTAATTCAATGTTAAACCCCCTTTATTCAATTTATAGTTTAAACCAAATTTTCCAATCAGATTTTGACTGGTTACAATAGATTTGACAGATTCAGCATCAAACTTTGGTTACCAGCAACAACAATGTATACTATGTACCTCAAAACTTGCTTGTTTGAACATTTGTGTAATTTGAATTTTCTTGTTTTATGCTGATATTATGCATGATTAACAAAGCATTTCATAAGCTTGATATTTCATTCAAGATTTAATTATGATATGATACTCAGTACATTTTTACCGTATTCCCCCGAATAAATGCTCCCCCTGATACCCCTCCCCCTTTTGGAGAAAAAACATTATATCGTATAATCATTGATGTTTTATATGATGGTCATCCGTATTTTTTATTGCTTCATCAGTTACTTAGACATTTGTTATGATTTTTTCTCTCTTTTTTTCTTCATATTTTTTGAAAATTAAGACACCCAAATAAAATCCCCCTTTTCCTAAATGCATGGTCTGGGGCGTTTATTTGGGGGTAAACGGTATGTAGGTATTCAGATTATAGATTGAAGTCTTGAATAAACTAAATATAAACTGTATTCAATGTACAGAAATATTTGAAGAATTTTTAACTCAATAAAGAAAACATAGATATAGGTCATTTGCTAATTGCCAAATAATTTTGTAAAATTTGAAATGATAATTAATGACAAATTAGTACATAATTTTTCTCCGATACAGTGTATTTCGACAGTTTTTTTCAGAATTTAAATGTATATTTATTATAATGAACCGTTAATGGTTATGATTTATTTTTTTGTAGTTTCCAATGTTTCAAATTTTAAACTTCTATAATTGCATGACTTATTTCGTTTCTGCTTATCCTATATTGTACCCAACCAAAGCTTTCATTTCAGATTTTTACTTTAATTTTTCACTACATTATTTACTTTCTTACAATATTTCAACATAATGTCAATGTATAGTATCATTCCATTTTACAATGCAAAGTATGGTCAGGAACTTATTTTACAAAGATTTAGCCATGAATACTCAAAATCATTATTGTCATATGTTTCTTTATTTTAGCGTAAAATCTTTGTTTATGCTTTACTGAAAACTTTCTTGTATTTGGATGTATAAGAAAACTTTTAGGGCCTTAGAAAATTACATGAGGAAATGAGTGTGCATGCATTTGATAAAAATTCATATTGACAAATAGGGAAAGAAATTAGAATTCAAAAATTAGATTAAATCTTTTTCGAGTTAGGTTCGATTAAATTAAAAAAAAAATGACTTTGCATAAATTCGCAGTGATTTCTATCCACTGTTTTGTTTTCCATAGACTCTTTTTGATATGTAAGAATACCTATGCTTCACTCTTTACTGATTACAAAAAATATTCGCCTTCTATTTTCTACTTGATTTATGTGTCACTTTGCTATTGTTTTATATCATGAATTGAATATCATAACACATTGGTCTAGATTTTTGAAAGACTGATTTTCATTGGTCTAGATTTTTGAAAGACCTAATTTCATTGGTTAACATTATTCAAATGACTCAATTTTATTGGTCAATCACTATCACCATGCCTACAATGCAGAATGCAGTACAATGCTAGGAACTTTAGGTCTGTCTTTTTCATGTTACTGTAACTCTATATTCATTGTAAAATTTAATGCTGTAACTATTTTTTGGTTATTTAATGTTGAAGTCACAGGTAACTGTATCGTTGAAAATGAAAAAAAACTTTTTTTTTGAAAAGTTTTATAGAAAAATATAAATTTTCAGAAATATTTTTTTTTTGTTTTTCAACAATACAGCTACCTGTGGTTAAAGTGTATTCTTTTATCAAAATTATGTAAACTACACTGTTTTATACTACCAATGTACCAGAGTACCGGATACAAATATATGGGGGTTTTAGTGTGCATATCATCGGCACATAATGCCGTCATAAATTTTCATGTGAGTTATTGCCCTTTGAATTCTATATGTAAACTATATGCGTGGGGGGCGTATTTCATCAATTTTGTTAATTTTAATGTATTTGTGTAGTCATAAATTCCGCTTATTCATTTTGAACATTTTCATTGATTTTGTAGATTATTATAAACAAAATTAATGCTTACATTCTATTTATTTTGTTACAAATGTCACCATGTAAAATTGTTTTAAGGTATATGAACATTGGTATTGTACTCCCATAATTGACTTCATGAAGGTTATTCAGAAAAAAATGAAGAAAAAGTAAAAAAAAATGCATGGATTTATTTCTGGCTTGTCCAAACCTTTTCTTCATTAACAATGCAATGTTTGTAGAGGTATTGAGCCCCTCTTTGGTCCTCACCCTCTCTTCAACAGCAATGAAACTAAGTAATACATTCATTGGATACTCGACCATTCTTCAACAATATCCGTTTTTGACCCTGGCTGTTAAAAGCCTTTTCACATCAGTCATAATTCACATCTTACGAAGGGTGTTGCTTAGGAGGGTTTTAAAATTACATCATAAATATACCATCAATTGCAAACAAAACGTTTTTCCTAAGGTTTGGCTCAGTTTCAACTACTTAACATTCATATAATTTCCATGGAACAAAAATTTATGGTTTTAGGAAAAAGACCATTTCGATTGGACTTTAATTTGTGGATTTTGCATTTCAGGAAATAAATATAAGGGTCAAAATTATTGTTTGATGGGATTTGATTTCGTGGTTGAAGGTGAACCATGAAATCCACAAAATTTTATCTCCCCCCCCACGAAAATTAATGATTTTACTGTAGGTAATTTGATGTGCAACTATATTAAACACTTAAATCAATCTATATATGGACGAATATCTTGTAGATTTATTTTACTTCCTGTTAAACCTTAAAGTATAGTTGTATATCTTAGCACTCGACAATGAATTTCAATAACATCAAACTATATTTGTGCAATCGAATAAAATCAATATTTGTCGATATTAACAATAAGACGTCTACTTGGATCTAGAATTCCCACTATATGTCTCTGTTAACCGGTTATATATATTTTTTAATGTTTATTTAAGTCCTGTCACCTGTCAGAATGTTTGTACTGCAATATTCCAACCATTTTACTTTGTCCCCGGGTGAACGGTTTCGTAAATTAACATTTCTGTCTGAACAAATTATCTTTAAATCCCAGGTCACACTGAGCATTTTTACCTCAGCAATGTGCGCCCGGTTTTTTATAAATGATCATCTGAAGACAGGGAAGTTATTGTAAGAAAATTTGTAAACTCTTCGTTCAAGACACCTCCCAAAGATTATATTTTTAAAATCATGAATTTGTCACCGAGGCAAAAAACTCAGCTCAGTGGGACCTAGGCTTAGCTTTCAATTAAAGTTTTGTTTCTATAAACAATTGTTACAATATATAGTCACTATACACTCTCTTGTATGATTGTATCTAGTCATTTGTTATATTTTTTTGCATCGTTCATTCTGTATAACTTGGTATCTTGAATGCTTGAAGTGTCATTATTCACAAACTCAGATTAAAATTATAGGGAGAAGTCGTTATTCACCTACACATAATCAAATCTAAGGGAGAAGTCATTATTCACCTACACATATTCAAACCTAAGCACTTACTGTGAATTTAGCATAATAGATGCAGATCCAATATACACGGCTAAAATTGCTCATGTATGTCAGTCCGTATGTCTGAGATAAAACAATCATTTTGGTGTATGTCAAAAACAGTCATGGAGCAGTATGTTTGTAGAATAAATAATTATGCCAAAATTCTAAGCCAGCGATATGGTCTACACTGAACTAAGTTAAATTGAAGAGTTCTATGTATAAACTTGTTATTAAATAAGCGTCACACTTTTTAATCTTTATTGATTGGTTTAAATATTGAACATTAAAATAATCATAAACTTTCAAATTATTACTTGGCAGATATTGTGTTATTACTCGGCTAATATTGACATTGATGATAGAACAAAGAAAATTTCATTGGCTTACATGTGATTGGTCGTGTTTGTACTTTAACAAACACTTAAAACATTTAATGTTAATCCATTTAGACTGTGTAACATTACTTTTGCTGTTTGTTTTGATTGTACAATGTATGTTTTAAATCTGTTTATGGATTTTGATCAATCTTCTAAGGGACTTACAGTCTGTTCAAAGTTAAATGAGAATGTTTAAAAACATAAACTTGTTTGTCAGGTAAACTATGTTTATCTAGGTTCAACTGGGTGTAACTGAGTTTACTGTGAACCCCACTTTCCTTTTGAATTGGATAGTCCTCTCATTAGTTTTACTTATTGAATCGACTGGAGCAACAAAAATGCCTGTTAAATACGAAGGGCATTAACTCTTACTCTGTAGAAACAAAAAAAAACTTCTTTTTAACACATTCTAAGGACTACCCCGGTAACTATCAACATATTTGGTTAGACCAGAGATAGCGATAATTTTCTGATACAAAATTCTTCCATAATTTATTATTTTTATGTGCAAGATATTTATAAGAATAGTGCATGAATAAATAGTACATACAAAAAACTTTTAGGTTTTGTCAGAAACTGTACAACTTTCTGATCTTCCAAATAATATTATGTGTGAAATATATAAGTATGGTGAATATACTGGTTATAAAATGTTGTGTTTGGTGTGACCAGAGAACCAGCAATAAATTTCTGACACAATGTACCTTACAAATTTTAAATATTTTGTGGAGTATTTTTAATAGTTTTGGTGCAACTTATACTTTTTCCAAAACAGTAACATATCTAACTACTCATTACAAGTATAATTTGTTGAGTATATTTTACATATAACATTATAAAGTGTGTTATTTTCCTGTGAATTCAATATGCAATTTGTTATATTATCTATAATATAATTTATGTTAATTGATGTTCAAAGTCGATGTACAGTTAAAGTTTATTGTCTAATCCAATTACAGCATACATTATATACAGGTGTAAATGAAATACATATTACATGTTATATGGCCGTTCAATTATGAACTATATCATACAATTTTTACATGTACCAAACAGTGCTAGCTTACCTTTTTACCATCCAATAATGTCATTGCTAATACATACTTACTTCCATGTTTGACTTGTCCTGTCCATTATGTAGCATATTTTCCAAGCTACACATTCATACAATTTGTCTTTATTATTTAAATGTTGTATAATGTTAAAAGTGTGTATACATGTGTATATATATATCTGTGGTTGATACCGTAATTAACGTTGAATGTTTGTATCATTGACACTATGTTATTCAAAATATTTTTAAAAACATGAAAAACCACAGTTTCCGATGCTGTTTATATGTAGTTTCTGATGCTTTTAATGTATTGTTGTCGATGCTGTTAATATGTTAGGTTTACAAAGCACCTGTTTGAATTTAGAATCATGCAAATGCAATAATTGTGTCTCTTTATAATTTCCTTTAATCATTAAAACTAAGCTTGACTGATGAAATTTTTTAAAACTGCGCTCTGTTCATAAACGATCATAAACTGAGCTCTGCTGATGAATAGTTATCATAAACTGAGCTCTGCTGGTGAATAGTTATCATAAACTGAACTCTGCTGGTGAATAGTCATCATAAACTGAGCTCTGTTGGTGAATAGTTATCATAAACTGAGCTCTGCTGATAATATTTGATGTTTTCCCTCCATTCTTTTTCTAACTTATATTTTTGTACCGAGTCTATACAGCTTCGATTCATCTGTAACATGAAATGGAAATTTATTTTGATTTTTTTTTCACAAAAATTTATCCAAATAACCCTGGTGTCATATTATAATTATTCTATATTATTTGTTGCATAATACTGTACTACATTGTGTTTTTGTGCTACTATGGTTAATTATTTACAGCATATCAAAAAAATCAAAATTAATTATATATATTTTTTTAAATAGTTTGAATGTTGGTTATAAACTTGCTTACTTAGTTTGCTTTTGAATTTTAGTTGAATTACAGTCTGTTTATGGTGCATAATTGTTATTATTAATTATGTCACAATTGTTCAAATGACATGCTTATCTTATATCATCTCAACCTTGTAAATTATGAACTATTTGGAATTGTGATGCCTGTGTTTTGTTGTTGAAAAATGAATGATTAGTATACTTATCGCCTCCCTTTGAAATGTTCGTGCCATTGAAATGTCTGTGTGATTCATGAAATCCAGTGCATTCACTTTGTTCATTCATCGTTGATGTATATTTGTTTCCATGGTAACTGATAGAGATAATATTGTTCTGTACGTTCTCATGCTTTAACCCTTCCCTCCATAGTTACACCATTTCATGCTTCGTTCGTACACATCGGATCAGTGTGGGATCAATAATTATTTTCAAATAACCCAAGGTGATGTGCGTAATATTACTAGTCTGTATCTTACGTCATTTGATTATTTTCTAATAAAGGCAACTTGTTAGATTTTTTTTTCATTTACCAATAAACAGTATGGATATTGTTTTAAATCTCTTTGTAACTTTCAAAACTAAGAAATAGTTGTATGAAATATACAAAAGGTCCAATTGTACGCTAATCATATTTGCTGTTTATAAGACAGGTAGCAATGCTTAATTGGAAAACAATTCACACAGGTTGGGTTGTATATAATCTAGGGGTCCTACAATTCTGGATTTATCCGGTAATCCAGAGTTGTTGCTTTAGGAAGAATGATCTTTTTTTTAACAAACTAAAAGTTATTTGATGAACAAAATTCAGAGAATTGGCTAAGTTTTGGTCAGTAAAAGTTTCCTTTTCTGAACATAAACAATAAAGCAATGTTTAAGGTGTAGGGATTTGTGCCAAGGGAACCCAAAACAAACTTGTGTCTCTTTTAAATGATTGTGCATTTGGCCTAAGTTGAACCTCTGATAATGTATATACCCTTTAACAATTCTTTGAAGAATATAATTATGCTATGCAGTTGTACATTTCACCTAAGCTTGTGCATATGTAATGTTTTATATAACTTTTTTAATAAGTACGGAAATTGTGTCTTTTGTTAATATAATGTGGTGTATGAAAAATAAATAATATCATCTGTATATTTGTGTGTTTAATGAAATACCAAAGCATCGTGTGATTATATCTTGCCATATATTGTGTATCAATATTTATAAACATATGGCAAAACAATATAGGTTATATATTTATCTTGCATCATACATATTGGCATGTTATCTTGATTTTACAATACAATACAATACAATACAATACAATACAATACAATACAATACAATAATACAATAGTTTATTCATAATTCAGGCCACTGGCCCATGACATAAAATAAACATTATGTCACAAAGACTATTAGTGTGTCCACACTTGCTCTCCTTTTAGCACTGGTTCAATTTCAATGAAAATTCACCTGATTACCTGGTACCAAGCATTGCTGTGCATATTATCATGAATGTTAGGTTAAAATATACTTGCTGGAGTTATGGCCCCTTGTGGGTGACATACATTTTTGTGTGAAAACCCCTTCTGTTTTGGTTCGATTGATTACTTTTCAGATCATATCCTTGTTTCAAATAGTATTTTTGCTGTTGATATAATTGGTTCGGTGAAACATCAGGAAAAAATAGATATTTGTTACTTTTGAATAAAAGCTGCCTCCATGATCCACCTGTGGAGAAGTTGCTAATTTCTTGTGGAAGAATGTGTTATAGCTGATTTGGAGCGAGGAAAACTGGTTATAGTGCGCCCATGATAATGAAAAAAGATGGAACACATTGGTATAAGCCACATAGGTGTAAAAATCAATGTACACAATTTATCAAAGTTACTTCAGTGTAAAATTGACTGTATGTGTTTATTTAAGTATCCCATTTTCCAACAGTAGACCAATCTGGTCAAGTTGTTTGTAAATATCACCTTCTCCTGGATGCACAATAGATGAATAAGTTGATGTTTACAGATATTTTTTGAGAAGCTGCAGTAACCACATATAAACAGTTTTTGGCAATTATGTGATTTTGATACCATGTGTTAGTGATAAGTACCATTCCATAGACAGGGTCACCTGCCCTTTGTTATTTTATTATCCCATACTGAGTGATGTATATATACCCGACCTCCCAGTCGTTATCAGTAATTGATAGTTGGGAGTATCCCCGTAGATATATATATATACCGGAAGTGGTATACAATGTTACAATCTGAGATCCAGCCTTTTTCTAAACCCAGTGATATGATTGACATATATTTGTATGATACATTTCATATGTTGTAAAAATTGTTAAAAACTATTTTCCATGTTGTTATCCACCTGTTTTATGTAAAATGATTTCTTTGTATATTGACGATTCATATTTGAGAATTGTTGTTTTAATAATGTAAGCAATAAGTTTTCTTTCCAAGATTTTCAAGTAAAACCAAAATTGTGTAATACTTTACCATATTATTTAGTAAAACCTGATAATTGCGCAGTACTTTGCCACATTTTCTAGTAAAACGAAGATTGTGCACTGCTTTACGACATGAAAAACTAAGATTGCGCAATACTTTCAGCACTTATTTATAAAAGCATGAACATGTGTATATTTACCACTGCTTGTTGTATGTATTGTATATCATGTATTATCACATAATATTACTGCTTTATCAATCGACACAAAATCCAATTCATGCCTTTGTATGTGTATATGATTATGTATATGTTAAAAACCCACTTTTTCAAATGTTTGTTTTTCCATGTTTATGTTGAATTTTATTTTAGATAATTAATAAGAATATATTTCATGATAAGTCAAATCAAACTGTTAAATAATTTTTATTTGTGGCTATTTATGTGCATGGGTGCCCTAGAAACGACAATTATTGAGGGGTTGTAAATCGTAAAAAGTACAGAAAGTAAGCATATAAAATTGGAGTAAAGACAAATTGCTGATTATGGACTAGAATTTGAGTCAAGGATACCTATGAAAATTTGTCCTAAAAAAATAAATATTAAAAAAATCCTAATTTGTTCGGATTTATTTTCATGATTGCACCCATACATATTTGTCAGCTGCAAATAGAAATTACTTTGTACAGTTCATGTATTTTGATTGAGTTTCATACCTGTGTTAATTGTTATAAATCAAAACAGAATTACACTGCTCTCACAATTTTATCCAGTTACATGTTTTTAGTTTAAGAGTTTACCATTATTATGTTAGTTTTAGACATTTCTGAATAAAATTGTTTCAATACCAAGTTTGTCATTTGAAATCTTTATGCAAGCCTGCATGTCCAGCTAAAAAAGGTTTGAGAAAGAAAACGCTCCAACATTTTATTGCCGTGTCAATGTATTGTTTGCACGTCACAATCATGTTATACGTAGTCACCAGTGTGTCGATACTCCAGACAGAGCCCTGCTCTTAAAAGGGAATACCATTATACAGTGTTGAGGTCACCTGTCAACCAGTACTAACTTGCAAACAACTAATAATAAGAATAAATTTGAATCTCAAAGAACATAACCTTCCTAAAAAAGATAAGTGGAAATCGGACAGGGGAGGCACCACTTAAGTCTTCACAAACCAGCCCTGAACCTTCACAAACCTGCACCTAGTCTTTACCAATAAGCCCACCCATTCCTTTGATCTTAAACAATGGAACGATCACCTAAGGTTGCGAATGTTGGACCTTGATCTGTCCCAAAATTTTGTGTTGCCCGTAACTTGAAGTTTAATTGTCATCAAACTTCATAGGACTTATAGTCGCCAAAATAGTCAGGCATTAATTGTTGAGCTCCTACAATTTTTTTTTCAGATCTGACCACATATATTAGAGTTATGGCCCTTGCAATGAGGACATTTTTATATTGTTGCTGATGACTCTTATATCCGTATAAATTTGTACTACAGTTGTCAAACTTTATAGGAATTTAAGTCAGCATGTGTTTAAAATTCTGTGTCCTCGGGAACATACATTTTTGTGATTAACCCATGGCGCATTTAAAGAAATAAAAAAAGCAATAAATCGTTTGAATATGTAAGAAGAACCTGTGCCTAATATGTCTATATAATGAATTTTATTCAACAACAACAAGTACATGGAAAGCAGCGGAAGCATATATGGACTTAACATGAAACATACAATTTCCTACGAAATGGATATTGAAAAAAATGGTATAGTCAATTTCTTATTATTATGTTTTATAACCACTATAATCTCGATAAATTTAATAAAATATTCTATTTTGTTCATCATCAACTTCATTATCATCTATCAAGTAGATCTACACCAAAATAAATATTTTAAAACATGTATTTTATCTCATTTCCGTCATAATTTGGTCCTTTTCAAAGTTAAATGGTCTTTTACATTTAAGTCATACCGCAATTAAAGCTAAGCTTTTGGCGACTCAGCCGGTTTGTTACAGAAATATATTTTTATCCTTTTTTCGATAGAACCTAGCTGTATTTTGTTGTGATTTTTTTGTTTGTTAAATTTTGCGTTGATGCAGCATTCATAATTCTAATTAATAGCCTAACAATTTTAAATCAATTTGAACGATCGAAATAATTAGTGGTGCCTTCTTTTAAGTAAAATCTGTCTTAAAATGTATACTGCACCTAGATTATTGGATAGGCGCCGCATATTACACTTTTTAAAAGACCGGATTTAAAAACTTGTTAGCCGTATTATACGTTCAACTTCCGCTGGCGCATGCGCACCGTGCTTAACAACACATACACATCCGTTTTAAGCCGTATTTTTATTTTTCTGGCTTCATGTTGGTTTAATCCGTAATTATGTCGTCCAAACGCCAGGAACAGGCCAAGATTGTCGAGAAGCTTTGTAAAAGGAAGGAAAAAGATGGAACTTGTCACTGTCAGTTCCCTATATTTTATTTTAAGTCGAATTTTAGTTTTGGTGGGTGGGGGTAATTTTTGTCAGGATGTTTGGCAAAATATTGTTGGTGGACTATCAGTGTTTTATTGAACCATTGTGTAACTGGTTTTACCTTTTTTAATAATAAACCATACACTGCTACAAAAAAATTCTATTAAGACTATTTTATTAGTTCCTAGCTAATCACAGCTGATAGACCAGTGATGCAGCATCTGAAGTTTTTCTAGTGCTAATGTTAGACACTACGTATGTGTCATGGTATGTTGCACTATGTTTCACAAACAGAATGGAGCATTTTTATACCGCGGCATTCGAGTTTTAGGCTAGAAATAAAGTTTTTCCAACTTATATTAATCACTTATAACACCTTATTCAGTTATTCATGATGATATCATTCGCCGCTACAGTTAAAAATAGCCTAGCGTTGTAACAAATTATGCACATAACCATGTTCATGCAATTTTCATTCATGCCAAATGCGGGTGACCCAGGGGGAATTCTACATTTTTTATTTTTTTATGTCTAAATCCCCACCCTTGAGACAATGTTCACTGTCTTAATACCAGAGGTTTGGACACATAATCAATTAGTAATTACCGATTTTGGAACCGACTAAAGTCTATTCCCCGGGACTTGGAGTCCATAAGGTTGTCAAATTCCCATTTGTGGGGAAGAGTCTTCTGTCTAGTTCCCCATGTATCCCCTTAATTTATCAAAACTATAAGTTTAAAGTGAGCTCATTGTATGGTTTTATGCATATGTGGTTTCGATATTGTAATGTGAAAAATTAAGTGCGCAAATACAAGTTTTTGTTGTCGTGAATCTCGAAGAGTATTCTGGTGTAAAGAATGTTTAGAAAATAATTTTCTCTTTTTAATTTGAAAATGAACGCTAGATCTTATGTATGAAAATTCTCAATCTGATTACACATTGCATAGAAGCTGTCTAAAGCTGTATATAAAGCAATGATTTATTATCATAAGTCAGGTATTCAGCTTACATTCTTACGGTAATGATTTTGTACAATCTAAATGTGAAAAATATGTAAAAATTGGCATGATAATATATTGCGGCTTATATTTATGTAATTTGTACTTTCAGTTAAAAAGCCTGAAATCGAAAAATTATTATCTATGTACAATAAGTATGTAGATGGATCAACCAACAAGAAGCTGGATCGTTTGAAGTTCAGAGACATATTACATGATATGTTTGGAATGACGGATGATATGTTGATGGATCGAGGTTAGTCATTTTACCATTGTTCCTAATGTATGCTACTTTCAATAGTCATTTGGAGTAAGTTCTTCATTAAATTTTGTTAACTTTTATTTCATTGAAAATGTCTATATTTAATTGTCTGCTATTTTTTTTATATCGTTCAAAGGATGTGGTGCTACTTTAAGTTAGCCTTTCATTTTGTTTACTGACCTATTTTTATCTCACCTGTCACATAGTGACAATGTGAGCTTTTGTGATCACTCTTCGTCCGTCCGTCTGTCGTCCGTCCGTCAACAATTGGCTTGTGTTCACTCTAGAGGCAACAGTTTTGATGCAATCTTCATAAAACTTGGTCAGAATGTTGTTCTCTATAAAATCTAGACCAAGTTCGAAACTGGGTCAGGTGGAGTCAAAAACTAGGTCACTAGGTCAAATCTTAGAAAAACCTTGTGTTCACTTCAGAGGTCACCGTTTTGATCCAATCTTCATGAAACCTGGCCAGAATGTTGTTCTCCATAAAATCTAGGCCAAGTTTGAAACTGGGTCATGTGGGGTCAAAAACTAAGTCACTAGGTTAAATCTTAGAAAAAGCTTGTGTTCACTCCAGAACTCGGTATTTTGATCCAATCTTCACGAAACTTGGTCAGAATGTTGTTCTTCATGAGATCTAGGTTAAGTTTGAAACTGGGTCATGTGGGGTCAAAAAATAGGTCACTAGGTCAAATCGTAGAAAAATCTTGTGGTCACTCTACAGACCCCTGTTTAAAAATTGTTTTGATCCAAACTTCATGAAATGTGGTCAAAATGTCAGTTGTACTGATTCCTAGACCAATGTGCAACAGGTGAGCGACCTAGGGCCCTTTGGGCCCTCTTGTTATAGGCATGATACTAAAAAAATGTTCAGACATCATCAGAATTATTTATCTATCTATTTCAGTGTTCAGAGCATTTGATAGAGACAGTGATAATTATATCAACCATGATGAATGGGTTATGGGATTATCAGTATTCTTGAAAGGTGTAATAGAAGAAAAAACAAGATGTAAGCATATTTCATGACCCATGTATTGATTTATTGGTCGCTTAGAATGAGACTTACAACCTTAAAAGACTCATACATGTTTGACGTATCTACTATATCTATCAACATTACAAGGCGCTTCTTATGAGCCTATTTTCATGTAAGTTGGAACTTGTCATGTTGACCAAACTCACTCAGAAGTCCAAAAAGTTATTTTTTCCATAAATAAAGGACAATTTTCAACTTTTCAGACTGTTTTTTTCTTGTTTTCTCAATAAATCAATTTTGTACTCATGACCTTCTTATTCTAAGTCAGCAATACATTGATGGCTTAGGATAAGAAGGTCTAAAGTATAAAAAGCTGTTTTCAGAAAACAAAAAAGGATATATAAACATCTCTTAACTTATCGAAATAAGCAAGTTTTTACAACTTCTGTTTGGTCAACATGACCTGTTCCAACTTTCATGAAAATAGGCTCATTAGAAGTGCCTTGTAATGCAGATTTTAAATATGTATTGTTCCTAAAAGCTAATTACGACCATCTGATTCTAAGCCAGTGATATTGTTATAGGAAAGACCTATTGATTTTGTGCTGGACTGTCTGTTTGGATGTCACAAAGTTTTTAGAGTTTGGAGAATTTGACCTAATGCATGAATATAATTCAAGGTTCTTTCTTGCTTTGAATACATAAATTTCTGACAAGCTATTCGTGCAATATTGGTCCTTTAGATTTGTGTTTGTATAAAAAATTAAGCGACTTTGTGATACTCCCCACTTATGAAGTAAGATATGGAAAGTAGCAATTGGCAGAAACCGTTTCGCACAAAGAATCACAAACAAGAACAGTAAATGAAAAGGAATGAAAGGTCTAGACTGTGTAATGTGCGTATTGTATTCTTGCCTAAACTGTTCTCTGTTGTTGTTTCAGACTGTTTCACTGTTTATGATTTGAACCAAGATGGATATATATCAAGAGAAGAAATGTATCAGTTGCTCAAAAACAGTCTTGTCAAGGTTAGTCGTAATTATCTAGTTCAGTGGTTAGCGCACTTGCCTCCTTATCCTGCGACTCGGGTTCAAATCCAGATGAAGGCACTCATGCCTACCATATTTCAGCAGAAAGCTGATTGGCAAATAAAGGCTGTGCTGGGCTTGGCAATTAAATGTGGTTATCTTATAATTATATTTACACAAAGATCTAAAAATATATTATGATCCTCAAAGAAAAGTATCTTGTTTGGAACCTTGAGCATAACATGCGGTCGGACCCCTTCAAGAGAAAAAAAAGTCAAAATCTCTCAGTGGGAAAGTTCTCTGACAACTTTTAAGTATCAAATTCAATTACATTTCCTCTAGGCATCTTTATCATTGGTCATCATGTTATCAGGGGAGTTAACTCATATGTGAACTGATCATGTGGATTATGTCAGTATTTTCTCCCTTAGATTTATTTCCTTAGAAGTTCTTGGTTGTACATAACTAGAGACAAATAATAGTGTCTTCATATAATCAGTTGTGCTATCAGAAATGCCTTTGTCCCACTAGGCATTTTCTGACCTCGGCTATATACTCCCCGTTCAAATAAATTAGTTTCGGGGGGCATTGGGAACATGGATATCACAATTTTTCTCATGATTACCCCGAAGCTTCCCCTAGTTCACGGTAACCCTTTTCCTGATACCTTTCCGATGCCCATTCATTAAATCCGGAGTAGATTGCGGAAGCAAAACATCTCAGTTGTACCAAGGCATAAAGACAACAACCCTTGAAAATTATTTTAAACAAAATCTCCTTTGTAGTTCAAGATGAGCTGACCATCGCATGTAACTAAGTAAAATTGAGAAACAGTGATGAACCCAATTAAACAAACATAAGACAGTAAACGGCATTGAATGTCTTTTACACAAATTATTTTGTTGCTATGGACAAGCAATTCCCTGGCTTAGGATGAGAAGTTAGCACAACTTAAGACCTTATAAGACTAATGCATATTTGAAATCCACATCATAAAGCGCTTCTTATTTTCATGAAAATGGGAACATGTCATGTTGACCAAACTGAAGTTAAAAAAGCTTGTTTTACCATAAGTAAAGAGAAATTGTCAGACTGTTTTTCTTGTTTTCTCTAAATACTGATTTTGTAGCTACGACCTTCTCATTCTAAGCTAGTGATTCTATCTGCTGTGACATCATCATGTAGAATTTACATTTTTGCCATGTCATGTAAATACTGTATTCAAGCTTAGAGGCAATTGAAGAACATCTCATTTTATCATAATATGGCAATGTCTCTAATCTTTATTTATCTCTGTTTCCATAGCAACCTACTGAAGAGGACCCAGAAGAAGGGATAAAAGACCTTGTGGAAATAAGTTTAAAGAAAATGGTAAGACAAGATAAAATATTCAAATTAATATTAATGCATAAAATTATAATGATAATTGGTGCCCCATCATTTTTTGGGATGATCCCTTAGGCCTGGACTATTAAAACTCGGATAATATTACTATTAATAGCGTAATAATTATTTTGACGAGGACACCTAACACACTTACACAGATAATTTTTATATCAACATGGTTTAGCTTCAATATGCCTCTTTTTGGATAACGCTCTCCTGTATTTCGGTAAACAGCCTCTTGCATTGGTGAACAATCTTCCACATTTAGTAAACCATATTCCACATGCCTGTGAATAATTTCTCCATTTGGTGTGAACAACATTTCTGTGACCAATCTTCCATTTCGTCATCCGAGAATGTCCCTGCTTTAGTACTACAGAAGAGCAGATATTTCTAACCCTGTTACAGAATGCTCTCTTTAATTGTATTCTCAATTTTTTATGTAGCCATATTTTCTCACTGCTCTGTAATATTTTATTTATACTTACCCAGAAAACTGCTGCTAACCTTTCTATGCTTTTGAGGCGGTTTCACAGTTTATATGATTATTGTTGAACTCAGAGATAGACTTTTTAGGCAGTTTCACAGTTATATGATTATTGTTGAACTTGGAGCGTCTTTGTCGTGATGATAACTGTGGGTTTTCATGTGTATTATTTATTACAAGTGTTGTTTTATGTAACCTCTGTATGATGAATGTTCTGCTGGTTGTGTGGGAAATTTGATAAATAATTTCTTAAGTAATTATGTTTGGTATGAAATATGACAGACTGGTGAATCGGCGTACAACTTGCTGCAGTTTTTATTGTCTGATGGAATTGAAAAAGATACTGTATACTGATATTTCATCATGTCATACATCAGCCCGGCTTACTGTGTTCTCAGAATTATTTCACATGGAAAATTGTTGTAAAATTGTACTGAGGCGATATTTCATTGAGAATACTGTAAAATCTTTAATATTCATGGGGGATTTAATTTTGTGGATGACATCAACCACACAATATTAACGATTCTAATTGTGTCTGACTTATTGGATAATGTATAGATCTGTGAAATTGCTTCCCCACAAAATGGTCTTTTTCACAATAAACATGTAGTTTTGTCTTCTTAAAATGAATCTACTTAGCTCTGTTCTGGCACATATTTTTAAGTCTCGGCTGTTCTTGTTTCAATATTTCAAATTCTAATATTTACGGTTAGATTTGAATATTTCAATAAAATTGATGTGATTTTATTTTTTATAAATCATTGATTGGTCGGTTGGTAAAATCAACCAGATAGTATAGTTGAACACCGAACACTATTTCAACTACTTACCTCTTTCAGGATTTTGATCATGACAGTCGTTTGTCGTACGCTGATTTTGAGGATACGATAAAGATGGAACCTCTATTACTTGAAGCCTTCGGAACATGTCTACCAACTCCAAAGGTTAGTTCCTGTTTATAGAATAAAATAGTACCTTGTTATAGTCATAATTTTAAGATATGTGTCTATTCAATTGATTGCACATTAACTCCCTGATCATGAGTCACAAATAAGCTGTAACACTCTGCCCAAACTAGAATTACAGCACATCGACCTTTGACCTTCCCAGGTATCCATGCATACTCCTAGGTGAATTAGTTCCCTTCCTTAGAGAAAATGTGTAGCGGTGCATACAGGATTGTACCCAGCACCTCTCAATCCTTAAGCATGCACCCTACCTCTTGATCATTGATGATATTGTGAACATTTTTAGTCATAAATGATGTGTTTTGTTATGTCTCTCACATATAGTGGGGGGATCATATTGATTTTTTTGATGTCACAATTTAAGTTTGTATGCGCATGTTCTCTTTTACTATGGATTACATTGCAATGAAACTTTACATGATCACTTAGTAATAAGCTCAGTTGTGCATACTATTAGAACTTTTGCAGGGTTATGGCTCTTCATGGGAGTTATATGTTTTTATAATTGGAAAAAATATGTTGAAATTAGAATATCACAATGTGACAGTCATTGCGACACTATTGATGATATTACGTATGATTTGATGCCCAAGCCATTTTCTTTGTTTCTTTTTTCTGTGTGATACTGTGTGTAAATAAACAAAATGTTATAAATGTTCAGTGTAATTTAAACTGAAAATCACTGCATAAAATAATGTTTTTTTCTTTTTTGTTTATTTCAGAAATGCCAGTGTTTCCTCAATCTTATAAGTGATGAGTATATAAAGTATTAAACCTGTCATCGTTACGTATTATCGTTAATTTACTACACATTTACGCGTCAACATTATTATATACATAATGTATATCCTAACTGTTTGGTTATTGGAATATTAGACTTTATATTGAACTATCATTGTGTTAATTATATGTGGTTATGAATATTTATATTTCTGGACATTAAATTACATGTATTGCATTTTATTGAAAAAAAACTGCCTCAATTATTTTTTCTTTTTGTGACTTGTGTGTAAATATAATCGTCATTTGCATTGTCATCAGTCTTCTTTTTTATTGTCGTTAAAAATATCCAATAAAAACTTCTGAACATGACGGGAATGCTTAATTGATTTTTTTGCTCTGGAATTTAAAGTTGTTAAATTTAAATTACATTTTGTGGTTCCAATCTGATTTGTCTTAATAGAATAAATGATTTAAAATGAAGTATGAATTTCCAATGCGACAATAAGTATGATTAACCAAAGATGCCATTTCTTCTTCATTACATCACAACTTTTTTATGGTTATGGTAATAGAATGGTTTTGGTAGATTCATTCATTTTTTCTGATTATGTTTCTGGGCATGAGAACTTTGTAGCGTTAAAGAGGTCATATTGTCGTTTTTAAACATTAATTTTGGTAGAAATTATTTTGTGTGATTTTTTTACATTTTAAAATTAGATGTCAATTTTTTGTGGTTTACTTTACTAGAAAGAATGATTTATATTGAAAATCTTTTACATAAAATATAACAAATAGTTTCAGTTCTACTGAATTCTGAACGCTATTTTTTTTCAACAAATTAAGTTAAAAAATATGATACTTTTTTGTTTTAATTTACTAGAAACAATTTTTACATAACAAGTTGTTGAAGTTCCATTTAATTCTGAACAATGTATTTTTCAACAAAATGAATGTAACTATTACAAAATATGTCACAAAAAGATGTGATCAATTTACAAGTTAATGAGCTTTCTGTTGTATCAGGGTTAGTAAAAATTTGTATTCTAATATGATATTGACCATATTGAAAATTGGTCAAGAAACAAGTATTTTATCCACTATAAATAAATTTGTTGTGATTATTATTTTTGATCTATTTTCTGATATCTGAATACAAACAACTGCCAATGGGAGCACAATATGGTACAGTGCAACTTCTCCATAGAGCAACAACGGTTGCGATTAATCAATTTGCTGTTGATGTTCAACTGAAGAGGTAAAATTATTACTTCTGGAACAAACTAAATGGTAAAAAGAATTCAGGCCCTTAGGAGTAGCCCCTTTTATAATGAAGTTTTCTTGTCTTCCTTTATTGACATTAAGGGGTTGGAAAATCATGGTAATATTGCTAAACAGAGGTTTTTGCTCCTGGGAGGGTATCTCTGTAGAGGTTGCACTATACTTATTTTCTAACTCTGATATTGTTATGTTGAGATCCGTTTGTCTGATTTAATATTTTGGAATAACTGAATGATAATGATAAATGATAATATATAAGAAACATGGTTAATTGTTAGATGTTTATATAGAGTCTGTATCATTTTAGTTCTAAGCTAGTCATATTGGCCTATTATTATTATAATGGCCACATAAATGTGATTTTGTGTTTTTACACATCTTTGTTCAAAGTTGGTAAGAACTTTTTATCTTTGTTGTTTTTTCTTGACTGCCCTAATATTTTGTTATTGAAGAATTGAGTTATGATTGGAAACTCACAGTCAGTTTTGGTCTTGTAAATATTGTGTGATCCGAAGGTCATGAGGTCAAACCTTGTCTTGGGTTGAAGTTTAACCTTGACCTTTGCACTTTCTAAGCGTCACAAATGGCTGTTTGTAAACCAGGAAGTGCCTGCTTATATTATTAAGCATGTAATAAGATGTTCCACTTTCAGTGTTAATCATAAATGAATTAACTGGATGAAACAAGATATTTAGAAATATTTAGTTTATTTTATACAGGTTAAATATTCAGATTTCCCCCCGAATGCATTTTTCAAATTCTTTGTCACTGATGGTCTCAGGTGCTTGCGTCAGTATTACATTTATGTTTCATTCAAATTATTTTTTTAATTTTGATTTTTTATTGTAATTTTATCTACACCATAGACCACATGATCATCAACTTGAAAAAAATTAACAGGAAAATTCTCTGTTGATATGGTCAATTAACCATTTGCGTGAATGTCTTATACACACTTTCTGTGATTCATAGTTAAATTTATCTTTCCTAGTCTTTATTGATTCTGTTCTTTTTTCTTATCCTTTATTTCTGTTTTCTATTTTTCTTTATTTTTTTGTTAAATTTGGAAGAGGTGTTCACTTTCTCTTTTTGTTCTTTATTCTTTTTTTCTTTTTGAAGGGAGTGGTGTGTTCTAGAACTTGGCTACTTTATATTCATAATTTCTATTTTTCCTGTAGTGTTCATAAATTATATATTTTTTCTATATAAGTATTGTTTGTCACTTGAATTTTAAAGCTGTTATATTATACTCTATTGGTGGACTTTTCATTAAATTTTTGTGATAGTTTTATCCCCTGTATTTTGTAAAAATTTCAAGGAAAATCGTTGTGTTTAAAAATGTTTTTGTTGTTTTTACATATTCTTGACAATGGCAAGCATTATAACTTGATTTGAACTGGCTACTCTATCTCTGTGGATAAAAGCATTAAAATGTCACCCTTGGACAATCATTGTAGTCTGCATTAATGGCATTGGCTACATGAGCAATGTCCTCCGCAAGTGGAGAAATTGTCAGTTTGAGCATTTTAAGATGCAGAAATTGTAAAATTCATTGCACCATGAATATTTTATCACTCTAATTGTTTGATTCGTTGACTGTTATTATTTCTCGGATATTCTAGATTTATTGTAAAATGTTATGTCAATTCATAAATATAGTGATATTTTAATTTATTTATTCCCAGAATTCAATTTTTGTCTTGCCATTGAGCTGAGCTGTGGTCTGTTAGTCTGGTGCTGAAAATGTGGCTGAACGTAATGTTAAAATTCTCATAAAAATATGCTTTGCTACTTATGATTTAAAAACCACTACAATATCTTTCCAACTTCATTTATCTTATGAAATGAAATCTACGTTTTGTAGTCGGGGAATTATGTCCATTTTGATTACAAACAAAAAGTAAAATTCATCAAAATTGAACCTTTTGTCATAACAAAATCACCCTGCACTTTTATCAGAAAATATTTTCATGCCAGTTTAAAGTGCTTTTTACTATGTACAAAAATAATGAGAGTTTGGTAAGACAGATGTAAAGATATTCTAAATACTTTCATGTCCATTGTCTTACCATGTAGTAATATTGTTTACTGTAAAATCATTTAATTTCAATGCGACTCAATTTTGTGGTTTTGGTAAAAAGGACAATTTTCATGTGATGTTTATTTGTTGATTATGCATTTCAGATGATAAATACAAGGGTCAAAATTATTGTTTGGTGGGATTTTATTTCGTGGTTGAAGATGAACCACAAAATCCACGAAATTTAATCTGCCATGAAAATTAATGATTTTACAGTATGTAAACAAATATTTATTCTATGTGTTTTTCTTGTCATTATGTATGTTATTATCCACCTAGAAGTGTGTGTAGTTGTTATCCTGTATAATGAATGGTGTTCACTTATTGAAAAAGAATAACATATCAAATAACAATGACTTTTTGTATAAAAACATCCCTTTATGCATGTGGACCAGTTATATGATACATATGCTCCTGTATCCACATACTTGCTCTCTCCCAAGATTTGGGTAGAATCCATATGTCTATTTGAACATCTTCAAAACATAAAATATCGATCTCTTATGAATCAAAAATCTTGTATTTATAGTGTTTTCTTGTATTTGGTTGCCATGGCAACATATCAGGAAAACAAAATGACTGGATACTTTATTTATAAAACCTTACACAGTTTCCATGTGTAAGTAATTCCTTATATTTGGTTGCTGTGGAAATTAAAACATAAGTGTTTTTATGTAATTGGTTACTTTGGCAACACAAACTTTTTTTTTGTTTCTTTGTCAATAAAAACCTTATTTTGGTTAATTTGATACAAGTGTTTTCATATATTTGGTTACTTTGGCAACAAACATCTTATTTTGGTTACTTCTGCAAAAAAAGTGCTTTGTTCTATTTGGTTACATAAAAAACATCTACTTGCTGCCATGCATTTACTGTCTACGTTGTTTCGAAAGTACTCGATTCTGTGAAAATAGTTTGACTGCGGTCAACATTGTATATTCTGTTTGTGTCCGTCCTACTACAGATGGTATCATGTTACTTATATTTACAACATATTACTGTCATATAAAATATATAACACATATTGGCCAAAGACATAATCTGTAGATTGGTTATTTTTGAGGAATTGTCAAAAGAATTCTGCATTATCCTGTGGTTTTGGTGTATTTTTCCATAATTTTTTATTCTAGAGAAACTATGGAACTTAGCACCTATGGGGCCTTTTTTCCATTATTTCTCAGGAATGGATAGTTACTAGAGCTCCCTCACTAACATAAAGCCAATGGGAAAATATATCCAATTATATTAACAGGAGTCATGGAGTGGTATGACCAAAACCTTTTTAAACTTTGTTATTATAGCACTATTTTTCAATAAAAAGTGAATGGATTGTTTTAGTTTTAGTCTTTATTTCTAGTAACCCACAAACTTGTTGAATGTTCTGCAAACAGACCCGTGCATTCCCATATCTCTATATTGATAACACATAGCCTCTCACTCAGACCGGTCCCTACATTGACAAAAAAGGTATGAGGAAATAAGACAGGGAAGGTAGTACTCAATCTAACCAGCCGAGCAAAGAAATCAGAAACACAACAACATTACACTGAGCAATGCTCACAGATAAACCAAAGAAACTATTAAAAGTTTATAACCTAACGATAAAAGCCAAAGTCCCGCTGTAAAAGAGAAAGGTGACATAGTCAAAGAAATATCATAAAACGGCGATCGAATTTAAACTCGGCTAAGACCCGACCTAGTTCCCAAAGTCCCCTCTGTAAAAGAGCAATATGACATAGTTTCACAAATGTATGCCAAAACGGTGACCCCAAGTGACCAAATGAGGCGTTACTGCGACTTGACCTAGTTAGAAAACACCATGCCCAAAACCACGAAATCCAGCAACAAAACAAACAATGCCCACCCCCATCGACCAGATAACAAACACATGTCATACATGTACTCGTGATACTGTCACCTCAGTCAAGTCAACACAACCAGAGCAAACGTCAACACACTATATATGTACACTATATAGCTGAACACAAGATACCAATATGACTGGACGATACATACAGGGTGACCATTAATGGTAACATAAATAGTTTTAATAACTTCGTCAGATTTAATGATAGAGAAGTGGTTTGACCCTTATTTCAAAGCTAATGTGCCCAAGTTTTTATTAGATAGGGATAATAAATACATGCTACGTGAACTTGGTGTCAATAACGTCATCGATAAAGCCCTACATTTCCTCAATTCCAGGTTATTCTGCGTTAGAATCTTTTCGCTGAAGACCACATTTAAAAATGCCCCCCTACACTCCCCGGACATAAACCCTTTGTAATTCTGATTATGGGAATGCCTGAAGGAAGGAGTGTATACTACAAAACCAGTATATTTAATTGATTTAAAAACTAAAATACAATGTCAAATTTGAAGCACCAATGTGTAAAATTAAAGGAACTATTGGTAATTTTCGACGTCATTCGCTGCTGATTTTGGCAGTTTGCAGAAATCAGAAAAGCGCTTCAATCATCTGCTAAGAAAAAAGTATGTAACATTTGAAAATGATTTATGTCCTGAATAAAACTTACATGTATACGTTAATCAATGGTGTATAACAACACATATTATCTTAAAAAAACTGACGAAGTTATTAAAGTTATTTATGTTACCATATATTAATGATCACCCTGTACATAGTACATTACAAACACCTAACTGTCCTTGAGAGGAATCAGTGGAGTATTGACTGTTTGCATGCGATCAGAAATCAAATTATTTGCTGCTTTGGGTTCCAGCGTCACGTCTGATATGTCATTAACTTATTACCTTTTTGTTAACAATGAGTTAATGTTGTAACAGTTGAAATACGCCGTCTGGCTATCCGTTCGAACAGCCTAGTAGGAGTCACCCGATGCTAACAGGAAACTAAACAGATGGGAGTTACATTAAATGATTAACTTCGTGGAACTGCTAAGCCCTGTAGTCTCCTCACGTCGCTGTTCATAATGACATGATTTTGTGATTTTGGCCTAGACACTGGGTTAATACAAACTCATTCTATATTTGGAAAATCTCGAAAATTTAGTTTGTAAAAGTCAGTATCCAATAGACAACTATGGGCAAGTTAATGATGTCAATGTCTTTATTTCCTTACTATAAGTCAGACAACTATGAGTTATGCCTTATTTGGTCGCTTGGATCATCATTTAGCATATATTTGTGAAACAAGGTTGTCATGTAGCGGGGACTTGGGGACCTAGGTCGCACATTAGCTGCGTTTCATTCGCTTACTTGGGATAACCGTTATTTTGTTATCTCCTTGTGAAATTGGGTTTATTTTTGTGGCGGGGACTCAGGTTTTGAACTTTTAAATCATTTCTTCGGGTAGTATGTGGGCATTGCTCCGTCGTTTACTTGTGTTGTGACAATGTTACTGTTTTCTGTACTGTACTGATTAAGTTGAGTGCTGCATTCCCTTCTGTTTTGATGATTTTGACTGTGAGCAATTACAAAAATGTAGATTAATTAAGGTAAATGTATATCATCTTATACACCAGTCGAAACCCCGGGCTCCAACCTCTGGGAAGGCAGGAGATTGAGAGTTTTGCTTTTTCAAACACGGGTAATGTCCCTGTCACCAGGGACATGCATCCCACCGATGGTCCCCTCCCTAAACATTGTTCTGGCTTTACTTTCCCGTTGTTTTCTTGCGGAACAAAATTACGTTACTTAGCGGGCAGTGCGAGGACACTGGAAAGGTAAAACAAAACCCGGAACTATTCTTCCACTTTCCCGCCCAGGGTTTGTGACCAGGGTTTAAATTGGTAGGTACAATACGCAAACTGTACTTTGATATTAAATCTTACAATTTCTTAAGTTTAACGGACATGTTGTTGATTTTTGCCAACTGTCACCCGAAAAGGCATCAGTCAAGTTCGTAAACCATATAAACGTTTACTACAAAATAAATTCACATGATAAACATGAAATATCTAAGGCGTCGAACATGACAATGCTACATGATAACATAATGATTGTCTTACATAAAGATTAAAAGTGTACTGGAAGACTCAATGATCGACCAGTCTGTTTGTCTATTAACACATCAGATTCACTATACTGCTGTATGTCAATTATACAATTTAAGGCCAATCAATAAAAGTATTGGTTAATCATAAAAGGTTACAGGTTTAACAATATAGCAGACGAAAATAACCATTCCTGCTACATTCTTATCACACCCTTATCAAATGGTGTGTAGTATAGTTTATAAATACACATTGGGTTTTCCATTAGTTCTAAAATTAGAATGTCAGTGTATTTCATAGTAAACTGTTTAGTATTGACTAAAAATTCGTTTTATAATACGGTTATATAGTACAAAGTGAAGGATATACTTGGATGTTTTTCATATTTAAGTAAGTAACTAACACAATATATTTTAAACACTTTTCCTTACAATGGACACATGTTCATATTGTCTGTAGCTTAAATGAAGTTGAGGATGAGATCCATTTTATTACATCCTGTGAATTTTATAAAACAGAGAGACAGTCATTGTATAAACGTATCGATACAAAAATGATCAATTTTGTCGCCCTTAGTAATAAAAATAAATTTATTTGGCTTATGTCTAATGAAAATAAAGACGTTATAATATATCTATCAAACTATATATCTGATTGCTTTCAGAAAAGAAATAGTATTACACACATACGATAGATTGTAAAACTGAATTTAAATCAGAATGATATTGATATACCTCCTGATGCTTTGGATTTTAACATTTATTTGTTTACTGTTCTATATGTTCTTAGTTGTAGTTATTAGTGTTGTTTAGTAGTGCAAGAATCGTTATTTGTTATTTGTTAATGTATATTTCAAACTTTAGGCCATGTATATTACAAAATTGTATGCCCATATGTGGGCCCAAAATTGGAAAATAAACAATATCTTATCTTATCTTATCTTATTGTCTGTATTTTATCACTAAACGTGAAGCAACGTGTCATATGATCAAGTTATATACGTGCTGTATTATGACATTGAGGCTAATGCATGGACTACTAGCTCGAATATTAAGATATATTATCCCAGTATGTCGAGTTTTGTATCAACTTATGTAGCATATCTGAGTGGTACAGCCAGTTTTGGGTCAAATATGTACAGACTAGTCTTAAGACACATCATGTATATCTATCATATACTTTTCATATTATCCTTTGTACAACAGTTAGGATACATTGGTTCTATGAAACTAAATGAATTTTATCTAATGCACACGTAGTTCTAAAGATCTATCTAAGGCAGCGAAACACACATAGAAGTTGTCATGTATAGTCCAGTTAGGGTAAGATGACAGTGACGCAGAGGTAGAATCCACTATTACGGTGTAAAACCAATTTAAGCTTATACAAACAGGTGTGTGTTATTTTAATGCTAAACTGAACTCTACCTGCACTGGCAATGGTTGTAATCTTTTGGGTACACATAAACGATGACGTCACTGTCAATTTATCCTAACTGGACTATACATGTGTTATGAGAGGTGAACACATGATCAAAGTATGGTGAGGTCAATTGACCACAGTTAACACACAGGTTTGCATTACTTCTGAAAAAACTGTTCTGGGAACACGTGGCCTACAGCACGTGGTGTGAGTCATACATGCACCTACAATACCAATAGATGCGTATCAAATAAACATCTTAAGAAATGTCTAAAGCGGTAATTGAATATGTGATTTAAAGCACAAAGAAACTGTAACATAGAAATACCAATATGCTACGGATAACATTATAATAGATATACACATAATACGTGTTAGTCCTGCTACATTTGGATAAGGCCCGGGTTGGAATAGCATACACGTGTAAAACGTTCTCTATAGAAATGTTATCCCCATAATCAATATATAGGTCCCTCGTCTGTACAACGCCAATCATCTTGAACAATAGGAACATAATTACACAATGTAATACCATTGGGTAAAATCGTTGTAATTACAGTAAAACCACAATGATTAAACTTCAGTTCAGTGACCTTTTTAAACTAGACTGTTTTCTTTATTGGTTAAGACATATATAGAGAGATTTTGTGCTAAGGTTTTTTAAAAAATAAATATTTACTGGACTATACTGTAGACTAGATGAGATAACTCCTTTGTTATAAAGCGTAAATCGTTACTGTATTCATAGTAGCTACGCCCCCAACATACAATAGCTAGGTACGCGAATGTTTCAATTGATTAAAGAGCATTTTAAAATGACAACTGTCAAAAAACTTGTCCTATTTAAGGCCACTTATAGTATAAATTTATATATTGGTAATACGATACACATGTATAGTAATACTATCCGTATTTCTCATGGTTTAGTGCATTTTTGAGGTTAATATGTGCACTCCCAAGTCTAGGTACCATAGGTACTGGTTAACACTGCCATTCAATATCTATGTAACCTCGATTTCACCGATATTGAGTAATACTACAACTATTCACACAAATATGAGAAATCAAAATATCATTGATAACCATTAGTACTGTCGAGTCAATAAGTAACTAGGGGATACCGTGGGGATACCGTAGAGACCAGCCAGACCACCATATTTTGGATGTTTTTACCCCGATGTACTTCGTGGCTCCGCCTTTTTATTGTTATGGGCGTGGCTACCGCTGCAAGATTGAAATGCGTAGTTGTGACTAGCATTCATTACACAGGTTGCTTCAAAATATATGTTACAGTTTCGTGGCGTTATAAATGTCTTAATATGCGTACTATGAAGAAACCGGAAACGAAACGCACAGTTGAAATAAGACAAAATTGTAATCCATATTTTAACAGTCCCACCTAGTTTGAAAAATGTGTATTTAATATACATATCTGTAAAGAAATCTGTTTTTTTTTATATATGACGCAAAGTCTGGTAAATAATGACGTATAAGTTAAAAAAAAAGTTAAGTTACCAATTTTCTAGGGCTCTTTTCAGCTGTTAGGCCGCTCAAGCACCCTTTGACATTTTAACTCCCCTGGTCATTGGGCTACATATGAAAACCTACACTCGTGTCTCCCTGGGGAAACTATTTCTCTCCTGTGGTGTGGCAGCCAACATCGATCTGCGGCGCCCAGGAATAGACACTGCCCTCACAGGTACCATTTTACAACATGGTGGAGTGGAGCTGTGGGTCTTGCTCAGAGATTTTAACCAGTGGTCCAGAGGGGGATCGATAACGTATGATATCTTGAAGTATTTTGCTTTTACAGTGCACAATTGTCAGTTCATATATTATGCCCTAAGATTATCTAAAACATTTAACGCATCAAGATGTTAGGTTCGAGAGTGTGCTGACTTCATTAGACGTGACGTTGTCAAAACCACATCAGCCCCACTCCAGCCAGTGTCTCCAACGACCGGCTAGCGCTGTCAAACTGTAAATGAGCATTCTGTGTTTGACTGTCACATACTGACTTTTTTCTTTTACAATTTTTAACAATTATAACATATGTATCTCTTGAATGACTGTTTTATCTAACAGCGTCACCCTGTACTAGTCGACAAACTTACATTTTACATCCTAGGACGGCATTGGTGGTGTATTCGAGATAATCTAATAAAGAGAAATGTCATTATCAAAGTCATATAGAAACCTTGTCCCTAATTGACATATTTTTGACCGTTAAAGGCCTGCATTTTGGCACTGGGCCAACCAAATTTGGTCATAGTTTTCTCAGCATGTGGTTACTGATTTTTAAGATATCTGACCATATTGTACCATATTACATAATATCATGTAACATTGCACAGCATGTTAATTAGTTTACAAGAGGCCCTAGTATTAGATAATGAGACAACAATAGTACCCTTTATGACAGGAAGTTATAAAATATGTGTAGGCCTAAAGTAAAAATAAATCGATATATAAGTTTTTGTAATATTTTATTGTGTATATACTATATGCAGCAGATTAAATATAAAGGGTAAACTTATCAATAAACCTTCGGCTATTCATGTATCATAATACATGACTTTGTGTGAAAAAAAAACTGAACCATCAAGATTGACATAATTTCGATTGTGTTGCTTGAAAACGTGTGATTAGACACAAATGCATGCAATTAATGCAAAATTATAACAGTGTTAAAAAAATCTGAACATGTATAGTATAGCTATATAGCTGTATGCCTCATGATTAACATTTCTAAATATTGTATTCAATGAAATTAGTAAATTGCTATTATTCCTAAGATATAAAAATGTTATTTTTGATGTTGGTTATAGTGTTTTGAATTAAAAAAAAATTTATTAACTAGATCTATGAGTATTATGTTTATAAAAAAAAATATAAAAAATATTTATAAAAAAGGTATATTCACAGACATACAATCAGAATTGATATTGTATATCTTTGGTATATTTGCTTATCTGGTATCTGCTTATTTGTATCTGGTTTGGGTGTGTATTTATTTAAATAACTCTTAGGTAATATTAATAATTAAAATAGTAGATATTTCGGCAAATAGTTTTTACACACTCAAACCAGATGGAAACAAAAATCAAAGAAATATATATAATTATACAAATTAAACAAACACACAATGTAACACATATTTTCAAGGGTACTACATACAGTAGCACATTATTGATTATCAGTAGCTATATGGGCCTCTAATCCCTTACACTGACCAGTTACAGTGTTTTATGACCCCAGATAATCACTGATAGTGATCTCATGCTGGCACAATGCTGGCATCATGCTGATCCCTCTATAAAGTTCTGGACCAGAAACAAAGAAGGGAGAATGTAGGGCTTTAAAATCGGGTATTTGTAACTTAAATCATAAACATAGCCACACCCACAATGTAGGCGGAGTTACGAAATTTACCATAACCTACACAATCTTATGGACTCGATATAGCAGTGGTGGATCACTGCGCAGTACAAATGGAGAATGGAGGGCTACTAGGAATTATTCCCCCTAGTAGTGACCGGGTAAGAATCGTTTGGTTTTTAATTTGTTTAAATTTTATCTAACATCCTTATAGGGGTCTAATGTTGAATTTTCACTATAAATTAATACTAATTTAATACATTATGCAATGTAGTTTCGGTTTTGATAAAATTGTAAAAAAAGTCTTGACCGAACGATAGTTTGGTCCTAAATCATTTATACAAAGCTAATTTATATAATAATGATCTTTTTCCCCCATTGTATCTACCCTTAAATCTCATTATAAAGAATTTTTACGTGTCCGGAAAATTACTATTTTTAGCCACACGTTGATCACGGTTTTCCATCAATTTTAAAAATAGACTTTATTAAGGTAACAAAAGTATACATCATAACACATGCTAGTGATTCAAGCCCTGTATAGTCAATTCAATAAGTACAAAAATGTACATGTATAATACGAATATTAAGGGAATTATACCATTCGAAAGAATAGCAGTGAATACCGTTAAGGTTATAGTTATACCCAGTCAAAGGTAGATAAACATAGCTTACCTACCGGACGACAGTATATTGCTACCCGATCTCGATTGAATTTGGAAGTACTGTAGATGTATACATAAATTTTTTAAAAACGATTCTGCTTGTAAAGAGGTAAATATGATATAATTTAAGGTAAGGGTTAGGGGTTATAGGCGATATATCCTTCACTTCTGTCTGTTATATTTAGAATATCTTTCAATTATATTGAACTTACATATTTCACCGATTATGTTGGGAAAGGAAAGTTACGGTCTATAGCAATTATATTTAAATAAAACCACACATCTTATATGCCAATACATATTTCATTATAGATACATAACTCGTTAATGAACTAAGAAAGTCTAATATTACCAAGGTTACTTTGAAGATGATTATTCTAATTTAGAAAAATCTAAGGTCACTGTCAATAGCAATATCATATTTATAAAACCACACGTAGGTCTAACAATACAGTTTATAGTTTTATTGGCATAATCGGCATGTGAAATGCCTTTGACCATTTACACAATAAAAACTAGATGGTCAAGACAACATATATACAATTATGTACATAACATATATTATAAGCAAGCACAGAAAAAGAAATAAATACAAAAAGAGAATAGGAATGCAGTTTTGTGATATACAGTATACATATTATACTGTTTCAACAAAAACAATAAGCTTGATTAGTAACAGAAATAAGCACACACAAATATACAAATATATACAAACGGTACAATTCAAATTGGATAATTTTTATTTTCAATATTTATACATCGACGGCATGTTATTATTACATTAGGGCTAGTTTATTTTCTCTTAGTTTTGAGGCATAGAATACTAATTTTGCGTTGTTTAAGATGATTTTGTTAGTTTTGCTTGCCATAATGTTATAGAATGTATTTAATGTAGGCCAAGCTGGTCGTGCTAACTACGATAGGTTTGGCAACACATACAAAAATGATATTCTGATTCTATAGAATTATTGTGGCATAATTTGCATATTCTGTTTTCTTTTGCTATTCCGGATTGTCTACCATTTTCAATTTCTAAATTGTGTGATGCTAGTCTAAATCTCGAAAACTCTTTTCTGATAGTGTCATTTTTAATCAAGTCCAAGTATTTTTCAAATTCAAATACGGTTTTGAAATTCTTGTAATAGGACATTTTTGACTGAGAATTGAGAGTATCACTCCGAGTTTGGGTATATTGATCCCGCATTCTTTGTTTGAATATATTGAAGTAATTTATGTTTATAGTATGTAGATTGATCATATTTCCATATCCTAAATTATTTAAGATTGTTGTTATGTTGGATACCCAGTTATTTGCTCTTACGTTCAACAAACACTGTTCATTATAAACTTGGAATATTAATGAGTTGGGATTGTTTTGTATTCTTAGCCAGTATTTTAGTGCTCTTTCTTTGCAAATTACTGATAGTGGGAATCGACCCAGTTCACCCAACACTGCAGCATTTGATGTTTGCGTACGTACTCCTAAAATTCGCTTACATAATTTTATATGCAGTTTATCTATTTCTTTGTATTTATAAACCCCCCATACCTCACTACTGTAAAGAAGAATAGGTACAACAAGTGTATCAAATAGGGATAGTTTAGTTTTAATATCTAGACTAACTCTACTAAAAACAAATAACAGGTGGTTATAAGCTTTAAGCGCTTGTTCTTGTAACGCCTTTGCGGCATATATCATGTTTCCTGTGTAATAAAATTTTATACCGATGTAGCAGAAAGAATCAACAACTTCTAATTGTTCCTGATTAATGGTCCATCGGAAATCAGAATTACATTTTCTATTTTCGAAGATGCATACTTTCGTTTTGCCTGTATTGATTTTTAATCCCCATTTGCGTGAATATTGTTGTACATTATTTAGTTGGGTTTGCAAACTAAAAGGGTCTGTGGTGAAGAGAACAATGTCATCCGCAAACAACAACATGTATATACTTAGTAGATTGATAGCATCGTCTGTAAGCTCATTTTGATTAATTATCATATTTATATCATTTATGAATAATATGAAAAGTAAAGGAGATAGCGGTTCACCTTGTTTCAAGCCAAGGGATACCTCAAAGAATTCTGAAAATGACAATTTAAGTGAATCTTTGACACAAGACTTTACATTTTGGTATAATGATTTGACCATTGTGGTCATCTTGCAACTTAGACCTAATTCAATTAATTTTATCCATAAGGCTTCATGTATGACGGTGTCGAAAGCTTTTTCATAGTCTATAAATGCACAGTATAATTTCTTTTTTTGTGATAAAATATTTTGTATGATTGAATGGAGAATGAATATGCAGTCAGTAGTACTGCGTTTATCTCTAAAGCCGAATTGGGAGTTGTTAAAAAGATTTTCTGATTCGCACCAGTTATTTAGTCTATTTCTTAAGGTTAATGAGAATATCTTTGAAAGGTTGTTTATAATAGTAATTCCCCTATAATTTGAGGGGTCATTTACATTCCCCTTTTTATGTAACGGGACAATATAACCCTTACTCCATTGATCTGGATAAACACAACTATCATACATTTCATTAAATAGTGTTACTAGATATGGCGCTATAAATTCATTGGCGTCAATGAAAAAATCTGCAACATTTTTTGTTAAATCAGCGCTTTTATTTCTATTCAAACTAGCAATCGTTTTTCTAACTTCACTCAGAGTGAATGGGGCATCTAATGAGTCAATATTGATGTTAGTATCAAGATTTTCATATTGCGAGCTATCGAAATCACTATCATGCGGTGTATTCGAGACTTTATTGAAGTGTTCAACAAAATTTGTTAGGTTTATGTTAGATTGGTTTGACTTTGCTTTCTTTTTGTATTTATTTATGTACTTCCAGAATTTCCTAGAATTTGATTTGCTAAGTTTAGTTAGGGTTTGTTTTTCCGACATGTGAAATAAACGCTTTGCTTTACGTTTCTCACTTCAGAAGAGTTTTCTATAATACATATTTGATTATAGATATATAACTCTTAGTATACTAGTATTCTCAAGGGCTACAGTGAAGATGATAAGATAGTATGTTCTATACACAATATAAATTGTTTAAATGTGTATATAATATAATATAATGTAATGTAACATATATTTGATTAAACACAATTTTCAGTATATTCTCAAGGCTATGTACAACGTTGTTGACTTAAGTTTTATACAAACCATAATTGTTAAAATGTTGTACAACGTTTGAAGTCCAGGGCTGGTTTTCATATAACATCATATGGAAAAACTAAACTTTTTTGACATAAGTAAAATCATTGAGCTGCAGGTTTCCCAAGAATCTTAGAATACACCATGTTTTCTTTTTGACTATTTTCGCTTTTACCAAAGATGTCCAAAAGTGTTTGTACGTCTTTGCTTTTACATAATGCTTCTAAACAATGTAAAATAGAAAAACGTATGTTGTTTGTTTCGTTGTTTTGATTATACACATTATTTTAATATTTCATGTGAAATCATTATACGTAGATTTGCCCTTATCTTGACTCAACCTCCATAAGCATCTCAATCTGAGTAATATCTTTTCTCAGATATTGTTACTTGTCATTATGCTTGATTTTTTATGAAAGGTTAGAACCACCAAACAGAAATATTATTCTGAGTTTATATCAGTAAGGTTTCGAGAGCTGGAGTTTCAGATGTATCTCTAATTCCGAATCAGGTTATTGAAAATCTAAATTTGAGTTGATATATCTATTTGAGATGGCTCGGGATACAAGGACCTGCTCATTGTGTCATAACATTTAGTATGAAGTAATAAGCTTGGCAGGTTGTTTCTGATAAAAAGTTATCTACTGATGATAAAAGTGAACAATGCAGACATAGGTGGGGTGGTGATAAAAATATATGTACATGTACCTTGAAACACTCTGTTCGGATAAGATCTTGAAGGAGTTCAATAATAACATAAAAATATAGATAAATATATTTATTTGATAAAGGTTGCACATTACCACGGTTATTAAAATGGCATGCATATAATTCAAATAATTATAACACCAATATCAACACCCATCGCATGCCCACCAACACTGAGGATTACACGTACGTAGAGTGTTCTCTTATTTCCATCGTGGTTCCAGTATTAAACTCGACATGTAAGGTCCGTCATGAGCTGTCTTTAGAGATCATCATTTCTAATCCGAGACTTGAAAACACAAGTGGTGAGCTCAATTATTTGTTTTTTCGTGACGAGTTTAAGAAACGTTGATCTCGAAGACAACGAATGGCGGATCACATTACCATAGTTACAGAGTCAAAACATCGTCAGAAATAACGAATTTAAGCTGGCGACGTAACGTTTTCGCGCATTTGTTATCACACGTGTTAGAGAACATTGTTCCGACTTTCGCATGGATTACCACGTTATTTATGTGATAAATAGATTTTCAACCACTTAATGATATTTTCGATAACGTACGTAAGCCATTGCTTAAATAAAATATATATTGTAATCGTAGTACTAAAGTAGACATGCTACACGTTGTAATTTTAAGTATAGCTTGGCTAATTTGTCACGAGCCTGACTTTTCGATTAGCATAACTTAACAGTCGATCTATTGCCTACGTTTATAACACCGATTGTATGTTTTCTTAATCGGTGAGTATCACGAAGACACTCAAGATGTAATACAAACACAAATCTGATATACCGATATTGCATGATTTGCTTGCGGAAATTGATATACTCAAAGCCAGAACGTAGTAATATATTCTTGCATAAAGGTCATGTCCAGGTCAATATAGCCAAGCTATACTGACTATATAATGTACTTATTAAATGACACGTAGTGTATATAGTAGTGTATACAAATGTTACAGTACATCTAGAATGGTTAAGGAAATGTCCACACATATCAAGTTATAAAATATACTTAGAAAGAAAGCAATGAATACCCAATCAGAAGCACATATATTAGAAATAAGTAAAACTAAACATGCTTAATTGCATTTGACTATGCATAGCGGACCAGTAACTGTTGGTAATAATAGTGATACTTCACTTATATATTATATTATGTACATCACGTGCTGCTTCTGTTGAGTACATCAGATCAGACTTCAACCAGCAGAAGCCGTTTCATATTTTAATATAATGGTTTCTGGATTTTGAGTTAAATAGCAGTATAACATTTACATAAGATACAGTTATAGCTTGACTATTTTGACCTGAGCCTTACCTTTATGCAAGAATATATTACAAGGTTCATGCTTTGAATATATCAATTTCAGCAAGCAAATCGTGCGATATCGGTATTTCAAATTTGTGTTTGTATAACATCTCGAGCGTCTTCGTGATACTCACCGATTATGAAAACATACAATCGGTATTGTAAACGTAGACAATATATCGACTTTTAAATTATGCTAATCAGTAGGTCAAGCTCATGTCAATGTGGGCAAGCTATAATACGTTAAACAATAAAGAAATCATTAAGACTCATATTTCAGACTGTTGACCATATAATGTAATTTCCATGGCTTTGAATGAGAAGGTCGTAAGTACGAAATCGATATTTTTGAAACTGTTTGAAAACTACTCTTATCTTTACTAATGGTAAAACACGGTGTTTAATCTTCATTTTGAGCACCATGACAAGTTCCGAATTTCATGACAATAGACCAACAAAAAGCGCCTTGTGAAGCTAATTTTATATAAGGTCGTATGTAGTAGTTACGGCCTTCTCATCCTAAGCCAGCGATTTGTCTTTAAAGGTCTGAAGCATGGCAAATCAACAAAACGAATGGTTTTGTGCCAGGCAAAACATGCCTGGCGCAAGATCAATGGACGATGCGTACGGTGGAACTGGATATGGACATACACAGCCATGTAAGAAATTCATGTTTTATTTTATTTGGGAAGCCAGTTATACCAGTTATGTCTTATATATTATACGTTTATATATTATATTTGTCTAAAGACTAAAGAGTTTGTGTTTTACGACCACAGCTATTTGATGAAAATGTTACAGAATATATGTCTTTAAGTAAAAGCTTTATTTTATGTTTCGTTTACATGTAGATTATATACATACTCATGAATATATGTATAGTTGCAAACTAACAAATTCGACTCCTGTTTAATGAAAACGGAAACATATAACACATAATTATTCATTGGGGAATGTAAAGACTGTAACAATTTGGCTTATCGCGCATACCTTTTTGATATGTGTAACTATATTTTGAACTTACCTGAATTGTAAATTACTAGAAGATTGTGTTAGATCAGAGTTGAAGTCCCTAAACCATCAAACGTGATAGATACCGAACTTAAATAATGAATCAAATTGGACCATAACTCAATAGTTGCCAATTCACTCTGGCAAATTTCTTTTTGTAATACATGTAGCTATTTTCTTCATTTGCGTAGTTCGTCTCCTACTCGATTCGTTCGCACTTTTCACACCCTATTTGGTTGATCAATAGCAGCAAGTTTATGAAAATAGGACTTAGTAGCTTTTTAGTTGCATTTCTTTTTGTCTTTACGCACAAATCATCATCTTATATTTATTAACAAATTTTCGTTTCGTAGACATCCAGCAATGATCATAGGGTTATACCATTTACAGTGACTCTTAAAAAACGTTTTATGACTTTTATCAGACACCCAAATTTGTTTGTATGGCTTCGTACCTTTCCTGTTTGGCTGTCTGTTTCTGTTGTGTGCTCGCTTCACTGTCCGAGTGTTATTCATTATCTTTTTCCTATTAGCTTTCGCAAACGAATAAGGATTGTGATGAATTAAAGCCAGCTATATAGAACTATTATATATTCTAGAAATATTAATAATTAAAACGACCTATAAGCATAGATGAATCGCTTAAACTAAAACGTTCATTAGAAATGCTTGAAACCATACCGAATCGATTTACTGCCTACCATTTGGCCATATCACTTTTAGTCGTTTTGCAACTGGCTTGATTTTGTCAACAGGCTTTAAGGTTCACAAGTTTATGAACATTTAAACTCTTTGAGAAGCATGCTTTATTCCCTTATGTATTTCTTTTTTCTTATTATCAAAACCATTTCATATTGATTCTGTTATTTCATTGCTGTTGTAGTGTATGCATTGCAATATTTTCTTGTATCCTGTATGTATCGGCCAATGAATGCAAGTTTTAAATAACAGGTTCGACGGGTGTAGAGGAATCCGGCGGCATATCAACAGCAATGCAGTCGTTAAGTTTGGATAGTGTCCAAACTGATAACTTGCCATCGGTGAGATTCATAGCAGCGCATTCCTTAAGGTCTGTTCGAAATGGGTGTGATAATACCAATGTGCTTAGACACCATCAATCCAGTTCAGGATTTTCGAACGTGGGCAACACTACGCAAAATGGCAACATACAGCAGTTTGATTCTGTTAGAGCAGGTAAAATGTGTTATCGTCTTAATTTAACCTACATTTTGCACAGTTGCCACAAAAATGATATACAGTTCCGTGCCAAATTAAAGTTCACAAAGTGCAAAATCACAAAATCATTGAGTTAATTTATTCATCTAGGAGAACGTAACAAAAGTAAAAGAAAAACAATTAGACTATGTATACCCATTATTCAGTGGGATAACCAATTTCTGATAAAAACTGGCATGCACTTAACTCATTTACTTGCTAAGCAATACTAGAACACCACTTAAATCGATGGTTAGTTCATTTGGCTTTGTTTCCATGGTAACACAGACCAAATATAATTTTAAATCAATGTTGTTCTGATATGAAGGTAACAAACAATTGAATTTTGTTTTGATATTTTCTTTTTACAAAGGTATTATATATCTTACGAACAAATAAAGTCGACTTTAAAAAATGTCAATTACTCATTTGTATTTTGTATGACTGACAAACAAAATACGTAAAGTGTGTAACCATGACAACCAGCCTCATTCCATTAATCAAGAATTTTCATCGATGTTCTTAAATTGCCTAGTAACCAAAAATACGAAATACTCCACACTGTGTTACAATTGCTCCATGTATTATTGATTTGTTGTAATTAACAAATCGGTTTTGATGTTAGAAATACAACAACAAGAAGCAGGTGCTATGCTAGGCTTAGATATTGTTGGTGATCGTATGCTACCAATGCAAACTGCAAATGGGCCGGTGCGTGATCCGACTCCACCCAGACAGATGCCTAGTGAACCGAGGACGGAGGAATATATAGCTGCTCCACCATTGCAATTGTCAGTGTCGCCAGGTATGTCTGAAACTCATATGCAATCAGAAACTTGACTTAACCCGGATGTATGAGATAACCTTAAATAAACACCACTTAGTAAGACTCTTGTTAGTATTAAGTTTATTAACACATCCAAATAAAAAAAAACATTTGGCGATTTCTGTGTGTGGGTGAATGACTAACATCGATCTAGATATTACATAATAATTTAAATATTTTGATTATATTTTAATACCTCTTAAACTATATAGATCAAATGTTAGACATGCAAAAAAAATATTTAGGGTAGACACATTCACTTTTGGTCCTACTACTAATAATTCAATGATAATGTCAATGCCTCATAGTGTGTATCCAATTGCAATATTTCTAGAAAGTGTTATGTGAACCTGAAAGCGGGGGCTAGGGGAACTAGGGCTAAGTTTCATTTGGTCACTTTGGGTTTCCGTCGCTTGTTTCTTTTTTCTTTGTGAAATAGGTAATCCTGCTCTTTTACAGCGGTGAGCTTTATGTTCGTTCAGTTATGAGTTGGCATTGTCCCGTGTTATTGTGTTATGTTATGCTGTGTTATTACTGTTTTTTTTGTGCCCGACTGGTTGGGTAATGTTCTGCCTCCCCTGTCCGTTTTCCTCTTATATTTCATGTCATTTTTATTTTCCTTTGTTAGGAAATACTTTGGAAGTATAATCAATTAGAGTTTAGAGTATAGATAAAAAGTCTTCAATCATATTCAGAATCGCATTGGCAAGAACTACGCATACGTGCAACAAATCGTTCTGGCATTGGTAATGGTGCTACACAAACTGGATTCAATGCTATGTTACCAATGACTATTGGAAGTGAGCATGTGTATGTTCCGCCAGCACAAGTATCTCGTGGAGCAATGGAGGACGTAGGTTTACCACATCATCATAACGCACACAGTGTGTTAGTGCTACCACATACACAACAAAAACGTGATCAAATACCAGGTACATGTACAATACATGTATGTCTAAACAACCTAAAACGCATATGAATTTTACGTTTATTGCTCACCTTAGTTTCTAATCACTATTTGGTGATATTAGACGTGTACACTTATGTTCAGACATACCTGAATGTACTATAAGTTTGTCAATTCCATTTCAACGTCCACTTATTAATAATATATTTATAATGGTATCATGTGGTGTGAATAATTGTGACTTTTATTGACAACCTCAAACATATGTCAATAAGTAAGAACCCTCTTATTTTACATTCTAATGAACTATGATACCAAAGCTTGGCAAAATGAGAGGTTTTGCTTAAATGGAACAGATCAGAACATAAGCTTCTTGTTAATTACCACCACTGGGGCGTTGAACTTTTGTTTACCTATTTTCTTATTGCTGAAAATAAACTGTTTCTGAGTATCGAGAATGTGGACAAATTACGTAAAGAATTATACATTTTCTATTCAGAAATTGCAATTGATCAGAGGTATGAGATGGTAAGGAACCTGCTCATACAGAAAAATGGAATTCTTCCTGAAACTATAAAACAGATGGTCGACACTCATGGTAAATATCTGACTAATATTTTAATCAATGCCATATTGGCAATGATGTTTCAAGTTCTATGACTCCGACAAAGTATGAGTATATGGCGTATGTGTCTAATTTCAAGATTTTTTAAATGTTTATCAATACGTTTTTGCTTTATTACATTACGACTGTTATGGTTTGATTAAACTACGAGTTTTGAAATGAAGTGCTTTAATCCAAGATATCACTACACAAAAAGCTTGTGTAAACAAAGTTACCTTTGTATAAACTGTCATACTTTAATATTTATTTTATTTCTTAAAGAAATATGATTGGATAACAGTCTTCACCTATATTAGCCCTCTACTTAATAAAATGTCATAACGGTATGAAGTTTGAACATTTGACAGGTGTCCAGTGTTTACACTCTCGATGCGTTTTCTTTGGTTTCTTGGATGACGAAGGAGATGCAACAAACGAAGCGAAGGACGTGTCCATTCCTAAACCAGAGTCAAGTATACCGGCATCAAACTATTCTTACAATTCAAATGCGTTTGCTACTGCCAAAACTACTTTTGACAGTACACGCTACCCATCAGGTATTTTCACTTACATTATTTTATTTACGCATTTGCTGTTATTATTAATTAACACATTCGATGATTTTTTAATATATTTATCAAATGCATTAATCATTTCACTACACAATGTCACAAAGAACTACAAAAATTTCACATTTAACTCTATTATATATGTATATCATTTGAACACAACTGTAGCAAATATTAATGAAAACGTTAAGCGTGAACCAAATACATTTGCAAAATAAATAAATAGTCTAACTCCAATCACACAGTCACTTATTGTCTAACGATTGTGACGTTTTTAATGTTTTAAAACTTTGAAATTAAGACCAACGAATATGAATAGTTAACTTAAAAGAACTTTTTAGGAACATTATCTATTTGCGTACACTTAGTGTTTATGTTGAACCTATTTCCGTTGGATTTCGTCGCGCTTGAATGATCACACCATCACAAATGGTAAAAACGTCTATTCAAGCACGCATTATTTGTGTTCTTCATTGTTTACTTTTTTTTCACTTCCAATCTACGTGCTTATTGTCTGTGTTACGAAAAAACACAATAAGTTAGTCAAATAAGTTAGAAATGTACGCTTAATTTGATTATAAAGATGGATAATGGTGACGTACCAGGGTATATAAGACGCTAGAGGCTGGTGTTTCATTAAAATACATTGTGTCGAATTAAATTGACACGTCTCTATCATAATAAGACTGTTGTATCATCTCCATCCGAGAAAAACTGTATATGACGTACCACGTGACCACAGGTCTAGGGTCAATGCCGCTGACCTAGACAGGTAATGCTGCTATATTTTTGCACCAAGAACAACGGCATTGTTGTAGCTTAATTGTAGTCCACCCAACATTAAAATTATGGGAAACTTGCTTTTATGTTGTTTTTTTTTATGTCAAGGAGGTTGTTTTTTAAAATCTGGCCTGTTGTACAGACTCTATAGCAACATCAATAATTGTCTGTGGTCAAAGAGAGATCATTTTCGGTATTTATTTACGATTATTACCTCCCTTCCACTGCAAAATAGTAGTTTAGTATTGTGTGTACTTTGGAATCGTGGGGTGGTGTCACATGTGGTTTTATCATGGATCGATACATATCCTCAAATCGATAACTGTCATGGATTTATATCAAGTACACATCGCTCTACATATGCGCATTTGAACTAGCATAAATAAGTAGGAGATTCTAGTAAAAAAGACACACCATATATTGGATGCGGAACTTTTGGAACTCAGTATATGTAGAACACCTTAGTTTAGTCACATGAACAAGATTACTGTAAAGTCAGATGAGAATGGTTCAAGGTATATGTAGATGTGTGGAAATTGGAAGGGATTAAGTTTTTTAGCTTTGCTCTCCAAGTTCGTTTATTCGACACATGCATGTAATCTTCATAATTATGTATATATGTAAGGCTATATATTAAGCATGCTGTGTCTTTAATAAACTTTCTGTTCTGTTCTGTTTTTTCATACAATTATTTCAGCAGAAGTTTGTCCGCCGATGACTGGGTTCAATGAGTTTGTGTCCTCAAATGAGTTACCTCCTCAGCACCAATACAATGAAGGTTTGTGTGTTTGTTGATTTTTCCATTCGTGTGTTTCTTTTTAGCTACATGTAGTGCCTTTCGCTCATTTCCTGCTGTCTCTGTTGAATGCTTCTTCTTTCGTATCCAATTACAAGAAGTAATTATTGTTATTTAAAATCTTTTTTGTAAACGCTATTACTGTTGATCCAAGGATCTTAACTTCTTATAACATGTATCACAATGACTAAACACAAAATTGTATAAGGGTCACTGCGCTACAGTACATACACGTATACCTTTAGAAACTAAACTGAGGAAGAAAACGTTGTGCTGATATCAAATATTTGTCAAATCTGTTGCTAAATTGTATCAATTGCATGCGATGAATTTGATAACATTAGGTTGCATTCTGGATCGTCTTTAACGGCACGTCTTGTTGAAGGAATACATCGTTTGTATCGAAACAACTAATACAAGAAAACAGTGGTGAACCTTATAACATTTTGAGTAATATATGTGCTTTCAAGACTTGCCAATATTTAGCCAGTAGTGTGTACATATCTATTAATACCTCTATGCGTTTTTGACAGTTCTACCACAGGCTATACAAACACAGTACGTATGAGTATGTACTATCCCTTTCTGTGGAATGTTTTGTCGCCAGTTTCCTTCAGAGTGATCTCCCCTATCAGCCCTCGTTGCTCTTTCAAGCTTCTGTGTGAGTTGTTAAAATTAGCTTTCAGTGTGTAGTCCTCAGAATCTTGTATTGATTAAAGTATGTTTGCTTTATATAATTTATACAAAATGGCTATTATTCGAAAATGATATTAAGTTTATTAACACTATTTGACTTATTGGTCAAACTGAACTTAAAACAATAACTTGACAATGATGCTAATTGTGTAATCAGTGGTGACAAGCGTCGGATTGATATGGGAGACCATCAGTGCTGTGGTAGTTAGCATGTTGCATGTGGTCTGTTTTACATTTTTATTTGCATATCTAGCTCGACATTTCGAATTAAAATGTTGAGCTATTGTCGTGACGTGATCGTCAGCGTCTGTATGTGCATTGGTTAAGCTTATTGTCGGAGTCATGTTTTCAAAGACTATTAAAAGGAATTCACTTGAAACTTGGCATTGTCATTCACCATCACACCAGATGTCCATATAGACAAGGCTAATAACCCTGTGGCCTACATTTATTGAGTAAGCTGCCCTTGTTACAATAGATAATGAGAAAGTAGAGCGTTCAGCAATCGTAGGCGGTGCTCTTGTTATTTCATGTTTGTTTTTGTTAAAATTAACATGTGTATTTCCTCACCATTTATTGTTTAATCGCACAGTCCATTAACATCGTTCAATTGTTTCAAACAAAATCTTGCATGTGTTATACATTTATAGTCCATTATGAATGACGCGGTATAAACAGTTACTGTATTGAAATGTTACATTCTAAGTGCACAATGACATCAAGGCTTGAGAGCTTTATAGCTCACCTGCCATCACCTGTCACATGGTGACAAGGTGAGCTTTTGTGATAACTCTGTGTCCGTCCGTCCGTCCACCCGCCCGCTGTCCGTACGCCCGTCCGCCCGCCCGTCATTCAACAATTTCTTTAAACGACTTCTTCTCCTAAACCATTTGGCCGAATTTGCTAAAACTTTGCAGGAATGTTCCTTGGGTGTTCCTCAACAAAAGTTGTTCGCATCACTCTGGTATGTTGATTAATTAAGTCATGAGGTTCTAAAAGGGTTTTTTAATGCAAACTTCAAAACTCTTCTTGTCTGAAACCAAAAGGTCCAGTGCTTTCATATTTGGTATGTAACATCAACTAGTGGTCCTCTACAAAGGTAGTTCAAATTATGAAATTGGCCCCTCCGGGGTCACCAGTTTTATATTATACTTATATATCTTCTTGTCTAAAACTACAATGCCTAGAGCTTTGCTATTAGGTGTGTAGCATTATCTAGTGGTCCTCTACAAAGATTATTCAAATTATGCCACTGGGGTGAAAATTGGTCCAATCTTCTTGCCTTAAACTACAATGCCTAGAGTTTTGGTAATTGGTATGTAGAATCATCTATTCCTACTTCTGAGAAGGTGTAAAATGATTTCTCAGGTCACCATCTGTAGCTGCAATTAGACAGGTGAGCAACCTATTGGCATTTGGGACCTCTTGTTAGAACAAGTCAGTATATAATACATCTTGTTAAATGCTATACCTGTGGCTTTGCAACTTTTGCATACCACATTGCATGTCCTAACATACCGTACAGTGTTATTTGCAGACAAGTATAGACTACGGCAGATTTTCGGCAGTACAGTAAATAAGCCTGATTGTAGTTTTTGAGTTTGGGGGATACGAATGGTATTTATATGGCATTAGCTTGCATGGGTGGCTAAGCGCTTCTATCGCGTCTGTATGACTTTAAATTGTCTTCACATTACAGAATATATTATATGTATTTGAAAGTTGTTCCAGTATTGTATAATGCAATTGTTTTTTGTGAGTACAAGTGCATTTCGATGGCTTAGAATTAGAAGGTCGTAACTACCAAATCGATATTTTGAGAAAACGCGGAAAAACTGTCTGACATTTACTCTTTACTTATGGTAAAACAAACTTTTACAACTTCACTTTGGTCAACATGACAAGATCAGATTTTTATGACAATGGGCTCATAAGAAGCGCCTTGTGATGCTTATTCTAAATATGTATGAATCTTAAAAGGTCGCAAGTAGCACTTACGACCTTCTTATTCTAAGCCATCGATTTATCTCGGGTACATTTATAGTTATATCACATACTTTTACTTTGTATCAGGGTTAGTATAGTGAGTACGTATATTCTTCTACTAAACACATGTGGTATAACGTCAGATGTTTTAATAGAAATATGCGTATTGTTGTGTTATTTGTGTCATATGATACAAAAAAATAATCTAATCTAATGTAATTAATGAATTTTTTAAACACGGAGTAAACAACAAACAATTTTTAAAAGTACTAAGGTGCCTGTTCAATAAACTATTTAATGCTGGTTACTTTCCTAAGTCATGGAGCGAAGGATTTATAGTGCATGTACCGATACACAAAAAAGGGGATATTGATGATGCGGGTAATTATAGAGGCATCTTATTACTTAGTACACTCGGAAAGTTATTCACTAAAGTAATCAATACTAGATTAAATATTTGGGCAGAAGAATATAATGTTTATATTGAATCACAAGCAGGATCTCGGAAAAATATGCGTACAGTCGAAAATATATTTGTTCTACATGGGATAATTACACATCTGTTAAACAAAACAAAAAACTTTATGCAGCGTTTGTTGATTTCACAAAAAGATTTTGATTACGTTGTGCGTGAAAATATGTGGTATAAATTGTTAAAAATTGGACTAGGGGTAATATTATCGATATTATAAAATCAATGTATTTTAGTGTAAAATCTAAGATAAAATACGATAATGATATAAGCAAGGATGAGTTTACTGTTTTTTTAGGTGTAAGGCAAGGGGGATCTTTATCCCCGTTTTTATTTTCGATGTACTTGAATGATATTGAAGAATATTTCATGTTAAATGGACACGAAGGAGTTGATATCGGAGTTTTAAAGATCTTCCTTTTATTATACGCAGATGACATACACATGTAGTTATTTTTTCTGAAACGGAACGAGGGTTACAACATAAGATAAGATAAGATATTGTTTATTTTCCAATTTTTGGCCCACATAATGGGCATACCATTTTGAAATATACATGGCCTAAAGTTTGAAATATACATTAACAAATAACAAATAACGATTCTTACACTACTTAACAACACTAATAACTACAACTAAGAACATATAGAACAGTAAACAAATAAATGTTAAAATCCAAAGCAACAGGAGGTATATCAATATCATTCTAATTTAAATTCAATTTTACAATCTATCGTATGTGTGTAATACTATTTCTTTTCTGAAAGCAATCAGATATATAGTTTGATAGATATATTATAACTTCTTTATTTTCATTACACATAAGCCAAATAAATTTATTTTTATTACTAAGGGCGACAAAATTGATCATTTTTGTATCGATGCGTTTATACAATGACTGTCTCTCTGTTTTATAAAATTCACAGGATGTAATAAAATGGATCTCATCCTCAACTTCATTTAAGCTACAAAATTCACATATTCTTTCATTTGCCTCTAATTTCTTTTTGTCATGTTTAAGATATCTCCTTGTTTCAATTCTGAGTTTGTGTGTACTAATTCGAAGCTTTGTATAACATTTTCTGATATCTCTATTTTGGATAACATCTAGATAAGTTTCCTTTACTATATTAGTTATAATCAAGGCATATGTTCTTAATTTACCTGTTTCATTTTTACAACTGGTTAACATTTTATCCGTGAATTGCTTTTTATACATGGCTATGAGCTTAGATTTAACAATACTATATAAACTCTTCTTATATTCATCCACAGTGCTAATTTCGAGATGTTTAAAAAGAAATTTAATGCTGGTCAACCAACAAGGTTTCTTTGATTCATGCAACATATTGTTCTCCATAAATGCACTCTTTAATAATGTATCTGAATTTAAGGTTATCAATCTACTAAAGTATTTAACAGTGGTAGTAATTACGTTTATAAGTACAGGGAATCTACCTTATTCTCCATAAATGGCATCATTGGTAGCTTTCTTATTAACTCCAAGTACATACTTTAAAAAATTCAAATGTAGTTTTTCACATATGAGATCCATACCAAATACATTATAATTTGGTTGTTTTGTTTTAACAGAATTAGTATTAATAGTTCCCCATATTTCGCAAGCATATAATGGCACTGGTTTAACTGTATGGTCAAACAAATGTAACAAAGTTCTAACACTTGGCAATACTTCTCCAAAGCTATTGGTTAATTTAAATTTTGCCTTTAAAGCCCTTTTTTAAAGATCATTTTGACAATGTGTAAAAGTACCAGAGGATGAAAATAATATGCCTAGGTATTTGTAGCTTTTAACATGTTCTATTTCATTTCCTTGATACAAATACTTGTAAGATGACAATCTCCCAGATTTACAAAAGGTTATGATTTTAGTTTTTTTAAGATTTACTATTAATGCATTTTGTTCGCTATACTCCGCTAACTTATTAAGACAGTTTTGCAGACCCCTCTCACTGGATGATAGTAAAACAAGATCATCTGCATACAATAAGCAGTTAAACCTATAATTACCTAGTTCTAATTGGTCATCATCTTTAGAAACAAGAGGGCCATGATGGCCCTGTATCGCTCACCTGTGTACACTCGCCCTAAAAAGACTACTAGGAGATGCTACACACCAAATATGTAAGCTAATTTGACCCCCAGGGTCATTATTTGAGCAAACTTGGTATTAGTCCACTAGGCAATGCAACATGTAATATATCTAAGCTCTAGACCTTATGGTTCTTGAGAAGATCTTTAAAGTTTTTCCTTCAAGTTGTTATGGCAACCAGTTCTCCAAGGAATGGAATTGTTGAGCAATTTTGGTAGGACTTCATGCAAGTAACACCCTTGCCATGTTTCAGTCAATTTGGCCAAGTGGTATAGGAGAAGATCTTTAACTGAAATGTTGAAGGACGGTTTCGAAGAACTCTGTTGGGCAAAAAAAAACGAATGCATGTTATTGCAGTAACTGTTTTATTTTCTTGATGCAAATTAGGATCCCGTCCTTAAAAAAGAAACAAGGATTTTCTAAGATTTGACCCTGTGACCTAGTGTTTGACCCCACATGACCCATATTCAAACTTGACCTATATATCACTGAGACAAACATTCTGACCAAGTTTCATGAAGATCAAGCTTCAAATGTGCCCTCTAGAGTGTTAACAAGGATTTTCTAAGATTTGACCCTGTGACCTAGTGTTTGACCCCACGTGACCCATATTCAAACTTGACCTATATATCACTGAGACAAACATTCTGACCAAGTTTCATGAAGATCAAGCTTCAAATGTGCCCCCTGGAGTGTAAACAAGGATTTTCTAAGATTTGACCGGATGACCTAGTTTTTGACCCCACGTGACCTATATTCGAACTTGACCTAGATATCATTGATACAAACATTCTGACCAAGTTTCATGAATATCAAGCTTCAAATGTGACCTCTAGAGTGTTAACAAGGATTTTCTAAGATTTGACCCGGTGACCTAGTTTTTGACCTCACGTGACCCATATTCAAACTTGACCTATATATGACTGAGACAAACATTCTGACCAAGTTTCATGAAGATCAAGCTTCAAATGTGCCCCCTGGAGTGTAAACAAGGATTTTCTAAGATATGACCGGATGACCTAGTTTTTGACCCCACGTGACCTATATTCGAACTTGACCTAGATATCATTGATACAAACATTCTGACCAAGTTTCATGAAGATCAAGCTTCAAATGTGACCTCTAGAGTGTAAACAAGAATTTTCTAAGATTTGACCTGGTGACCTAGTTTTTGACCCCACATGACCCATATACGAACTTGACCTAGATATCATTGAGACAAACATTCTGACCAAGTTTCATGAAGATCAAGCTTCAAATGTGACCTCTAGAGTGTAACCAAGGATTTTCTAAGATTTGACCCGGTGACCTAGTTTTTGACCTCACGTGACCCACATTCAAACTTGACCTATATATCACTGAGACAAACATTCTGACCAAGTTTCATGAAGATCAAGCTTCAAATGTGCCCCCTGGAGTGTAAACAAGGATTTTCTAAGATTTGACCGGATGACCTAGTTTTTGACCCCACGTGACCTATATTCGAACTTGACCTAGATATCATTGATACAAACATTCTGACCAAGTTTCATGAAGATCAAGCTTCAAATGTGACCTCTAGAGTGTAAACAAGAATTTTCTAAGATTTGACCTGGTGACCTAGTTTTTGACCCCACATGACCCATATACGAACTTGACCTAGATATCATTGAGACAAACATTCTGACCAAGTTTCATGAAGATTGAGTCCAAAATGTGACCTCTAGAGTGTAAACAAACTAATTGTGAACGGACGACGGACGACGGACGACGGACGACGTACGACGGACATCCATCGATCCTAATAGCTCACCATGACCACTTCGTGGTCAGGTGAGCTAAAAAGGTCTGGAAGATCGTTTAAAAATAGCTTAAATAGATTAGGACTTAAGTTATCACCCTGCCTTACCCCTAGTTGGCACAAATGGTTCTGTTAGCATATTTCCTAGTTTAATATGAATATTATTATTACTGAACATGTCTTTGATAATTCGGTAGAAAGGACCTGATATCCCTATATCACATAATTTATTAAACAGTATTGGATGCATAACAGTATCAAAAGCTTTAGCAAAATCTATAAAACAAGCAAATATCTCTTATTATTAGAAAAATACTTTTCTGTCAACGTTCTTAATACAAACATATGGTCTGAGGTCCTTGCCTTTGGTTGAAATCCAATTTGTGCCTTATTTATCACATTATTTACATCAAAATACTTTTGAAGGCGTTCATTTAATACACTATTAAAAACTTACGATAGACATGGCATTATACTTATGCCTCGATAGTTAGATGGGTCATTTGGATCACCACCTTTATATAGAGGTTTGATATATCCTTTTTTCCATTCATTTGGATAAGTTCCATTAACAAGAATACAATTGAATAATTTTGACAGACAAGGAACAAGTACATGTTTACCACATATAAGCATCTCATTTGATATGCCATCTAATCCAGAGGATTTTCCCTTTTTAAGTTTCTTAAGCGCAGTTTCTATTTCTTTATTTGTGATCTGATAATCAAGGTCATTAAAGGTAGATAACTTTTCTTTTGTTTTTAGCATTTAATCAAGTATAAATGTTGACTTTCAAACTGTTTTTTCACATTAAACAAGTTACGAAAGTGCTTTGTCCAAGTATCGGGTGGAATCTTTCACAAATCTTATCTTAAAGGTCAAGGTCATAGTTGAAGGTCGAATTGAAGCTTGTCCAGACCATAACTTTGTCGTGCATTGACCAATATGTCTTACATTTGGCATGAATGTTCACTTCCATAAGTTGGAGTGTCATGCTCAACCCTCAGGTTCCTATATCCAAGATCACAGTTGCAGGTCAACTTTCTAAAGAAGCTTGTCTGGACCATAATTTTGTCATGCATCGACCAATCTTGCTTGAAATTGTCATGAATGTCAACCTCTATTAATCAGAGTGTCATGAGCAACCCCTGGTTCTTTTCTCAAAGGTCAAGGTCACAGTTAGAGGTCAAAGGTCAAATTGAAGTTTGTAGGGATAATTTATTATTCATGCATGCTGGCATTAGATGTAAATTATCACATTTAAGTCAGTGCATTTTTTTTCAATGTGCACCGAGGCTCGACATAATTTGCCCGAGGGCACAAATTTCTAGTTTAATATATTATCAAATGGATTAATCATTTCACTACACAATGTCACAAAGAACTACACAAATTTCACATTTAACTCTATTATATATGTATATCATTTGAACACAACTGTAGCAAATATTAATAAAAAAGTTAAGCGTGAACCAAACACAATGGCAAAATAAATAAATAGTCTAACTCCAATCACACAGTCACTCATTTTCTAACGATTGTGACGTTTTTAATGTTTTAAAACTCTGAAATTAAGACCAACGAATATGAAATTTTCATACCTCTTAAATTAAGACCAATGAATATATACTGAGTTCCAAAAGTTCTGCATCTTAATTAAAGATTCGTTTTTTTGAATAGTTAACTTAAAAGAATTATTTGCGTACACTTAGTGTTTATGTTGAACCTATTTCCGTTGGATTTCGTCACGCTTGAATGATCACACCATCACAAATGGTAAAAACGTCTATTCAAGCACGCATTATTTGTGTTCTTCATTTTTTACTTTATTTTCACTTCCAATTTACGTTCATCGTGTCTGTGTTACGAAAAACACAATAAGTTAGTCAAAAAAGTGTACGCTTAATTTGATTATAAAAATGTATAATGGTGACGTACTAGGGTATATAAGACGCTAGAGGCTGGTGTTTCATTAAAAATACATTGTGTCGAATTAAATTGACACGTCTCTATCATAATAAGACTGTTGTATCATCTCCATCCGAGAAAAACTGTATATGACGTACCACGTGACCACAGGTCTAGGGTCAATGCCGCTGACCTAGACAGGTAATGCTGCTATATTTTTGCACCAAGAACAACGGCATTGTTGTAGCTTAATTGTAGTCCACCCAACATTAAAATTATGGGAAACTTGCTTTTATGTTTGTTTTTTATGTCAAGGAGGTTGTTTTTTAAAATCTGGCCTGTTGTACAGACTCTATTGCAACATCAATAATTGTCTGTGGTCAAAGAGAGATCATTTTCGGTATTTATTAACGATTATTACCTCCCTTCCACTGCAAAATAGTAGTTTATCGTTGTGTGTACTTTGGAATCGTGGGGTGGTGTCACATGTGGTTTTATCATGGATCGATACATATCCTCAAATCGATAACTGTCATGGATTTATATCAAGTACACATCGCTCTACACATGCGCATTTGAATAAGCATAAATAAGTTGGAGATTCTAGTAAAAAAAACACACCATATATTGGATGCGGAACTTTTGGAACTCAGTATATGTAGAACACCTTAGTTTAGTCACATGAACAAGATTACTGTAAAGTCAGGTGAGAATGGTTCAAGGTATATGTAGATGTGTGGAAATTGGAAGGGATTAAGTTTTTTAGCTTTGCTCTCCAAGTTCGTTTATTCGACATATGCATGTAATCTTCATAATTATGTATATATGTAAGGCTATATATTAAGCATGTTGTGTCTTTAATAAACTTTCTGTTCTGCTCTGTTTATTCATACAATTATTTTAGCAGAAGTTTGTTCGCCGATGACTGGGTTCAATGAGTTTGTGTCCTCAAATGAGTTACCTCCTAATTGTTATTTAAAATCTTTTTTGTAAACAATATTGCTGTTGATTCTATGATCTTCTTATAACATGTATCAAAATGACTAAACTCAAAATTGTACAGGGGTCACTGCCTGTACTACAATACATATACCTTTAGAAACCAAACTGACGAAGAAAACGTTGTGCTGATATCAAATATTTGTCAAATATGTTGTTGAATTGTATGAAATCCATGTGATGCATTTGGTAATATTTGGTTGCAATATTGTCTTTAACGGCACTTCTTATTGAAAGAATACATCCTTTGAATTGAAAAAACAAGAAAAATACAGTGGTGAACCTTATAAAATTTTGTGTTTTATATGCGTTTTTCAAGAGAAGGTTGTAAGTACAAAATCAATTTTTGTCAAACAAGAAAGCACTGTCCGAAATTTACTCTTTGTTTATGGTAAAACTAGCTGTTTCAACTTCAGTATCAGTCTTAAAAGTACGAGTTACCACCTTCTCTTTCTATGCTAGCGATTTAGCCAGGAGTGTGTACATATCTATTAATACCTCTATGCGTTTTTGACAGTTCTACCACAGGCTATACACAAACAGTACGTATGAGAATGTACTATCCCTTTCTGTGTAATGTTTTGTCGCTAGTCTTCTACACAGTGATCTCCTCTATGCTCCTCGTTGCTCTTTCATACTCCTCAAACCTGACATTTGCCTCATAAATGAAACTGCTTCTGTGGTTTTGATAAATATTCGATTCAAGTTAGTCGCTTTCAGTGCGAAGTCCTACAAATCTTGTATTGATTAAAGTATGTTTGCTTTATATAATTAATATAAAATGGCTATTGTTCGAAAATGATATTAAGTTTATTAACACTATTTGACATATTGGTCAAACTGAACATAAAATAATAACTTGACAATGATGCTAATTGTGTAATCAGTGGTGGCAAGCGTCGGATTGATATGGGAGACCATCACTGTTGTGGTAGTTAGCATGTTGCATGTGGTCTGTTTTACATTTTTATTTGCATATTTAGCTCGACATTTCGAATTAAAATGTTGAGCTTTTGTCGTGACGTGATCGTAAGCGTCTGTATGTGCCCTTGTTAAGCTTATTGTCGGAATAATTTTATCAAAGACTATCGAATGTATTCATTTGATACTTGGCATTTTCATTCACCATCCCGAGAGAAGTCCATATTGACAAGGCTGATAACATTGTAGCCTATATTTATTGAGTTTTCTGCCCTTGTTACAATCGATAATGAGAAAGTCGAGCGTCCAGCACTCGTAGGCGGTGCTCTTGTTATTTCATGTTTTGTTAACATTTATATTTCCTCACCATTTATTGTTCAATCGTACAATTTATTAACATCCACTGGGTACACCCTCTATTTTTACAACTGAAAATACCGTTACCGTTGGGACGGGTGATTTTCAGGTAAACAGTTTATTTTCTGTCTACCAACTAGTGATCAATAAACCTCAACTAGCGCACCGTAAGCCTTAAGGGTTGCCACGTTCAGATGGTCATCACTTTCTTTGAAAATATTCCCAGATTAAATAAAATAGCCGGTGCAAATTTTTATTTCCCAATAAAAAATGGTACCGGCTATTTTGTTTAATTGGAGAATCGTTTCACAGAAAATTATGACAACCTGTACGTGGCAACTCTTAAAGTGTATAGAGCTATATTCTGACAGTCATTCAATGTCAAAATAATTACTTGCATCGTTTTTAATATGATACTAGACTACCTTAATTGCAAATTAAAACTTTGGATGGGTTCCGTGTACTTTGATTCAATCGTCGAAAAATAGACAATTTTTATAGTTTCATAGGGTGTTCTAGAACACTTTTGTATGCAAATGGACAGTTTGCATGTCAAATAAATCACAGAGAGAGTTTCTGTTAAAACTGAAGCTAAACATGATCTAATGGATATGAAAATTGTTTTTCAGTTTTTGTAACTTTTTTGCACCTGTCCCAAGTAACGGTTTGTCCAGATCTAAAAATAGAGGGTGTACCCAGTGACATCGTTCAATTGTTTCAAACAAAACCTTGCATGTGTTGTACAGTTATAGTCATTTATGAATGACGCCGCTTGACGCGGTATTAAACAGTTACTGGGTTGAAGTGTTACATTCTAAGTGCACACTGGCGTCAAGGCTTGAGAGCTTTTTAGCTCACCTGACACATGGTGACATGGTGAGCTTTCGTGATCACTCTGTGTCCATCCGTCCGCCATCCGTCCGTCAGTCAACAATTTCTTTAAACGGCTTTTTCTCCAAAACCACTTGGCCAAATTTTCAAGAACTTTGCAGCAATGTTCCTTGGGTGTCCCTCAACAACAGTTGTTCGCATGATTCCGTTATGTTGATTAATTAGGTCATGAGGTACTAAAAGGTTTTTTTAATGCAAACTTCAAAACTCTTCCTGTCTGAAACCACAAGGTCCAGGGCTTTCATATTTGGTATGTAACACCAACTAGTGCTCCTCTGCAAAGGTTGTTCAAATTATGACCCTGGGGTCAAAATTGGTCCCGCCGGAGGGGGGGGGGGGTCACCAGTTTTACATATACGTATATAGGGAAAACATATAAACATCTTCTTGGCTAAAACAACAATGCCTAGAGCTTTGATATTTAGTGTGTAGCATCATTTAGTGGTCCTATACAAAGAGTTTTGGTAATTGGTATGTAGAATAATCTATTCCTACTTCTGAGAAGGTGTAAATGATTTCTTAGGTCACCATCTATAGGTGCATTTAGACATGTGAGCAACCTATTGACATTTGGACCCTCTTGTTAGAACAAGTCAGAATATAATGCATCTTGTTAAACGCTATAGCTGGGGCTTTGAAACTTTTGCATATCACCTTACATGTCCTAGCATACCGTATAGTGTTATTTGTGGACTAGTATAGACTGCAGTATATAAGTGTGCTTGTAATATATGTGTCCGGGGGGGTACGATTGTTAGACTGGGCCCTTCTATTGCTTCTGTAAAACTTAAGTTTTCTTCACATTACATAATATATGTGTATTTGTATAATGCTAGTGTTGTTTGTGAGTACAAGTGCATTTATCTCGAGTAGATTTATAGTTATATTATATAATTTAACTTGTATCAGGGTTAATAAAGTGAGTAGGTTATTTGTGTCATATGATATAAAACAAATCTAACACTCGTTGTCAATTGATATATTTAAACGAGATAAGTAAATATTATCAAACTCGTCAGAGGCTCGCTATAACTAGTTTAATATAAATTCACATCATTTGACATCTCGTGATAGATCCTCTCCACATTATATTAATTTATTTCTGGCAAATTCGTCCAAACATAATGATACCATAATACAGAGTGTCTCATGATATATTTTACCATTACAACATAATACCATTAGCAATTGCTTGATATTATATAACATCATTTATATACATATATTATGGAAAATAAAATTTTCATTTTTTTTCAGTATATAGATCAAACATAAAAATGAACATGTCTTTTTGCAATAGTCACGAATCTGATGTTGCAAAAAAGCAATATGGTCATATTATATACTGAATAAAACTAGATTTGCTATTGATATAGGGCACTATCATATGAGATCAAATACTTTCTCAAGGAATTCGATAGTAAAGGGAACATATATTATGTATGTATAGAATAAGCGGATGGTATTTGTGTGACTATCGACCATATATATATATATATATATATATATATATATATACTTGTAAACATAAACGCGACATGTGTGTAATTTGAATTGTTTAAAAGCATTTTACTTCAAGATCTATCTTATTCTGAATAAAGCAATTGCGGATTCATTCAAGTTCAGCTCTATCTATGAGATTCAAGCATATCAATATAGATATTTTAAGAGCTACGTTTATGTATTCAACACGGCATTCGCAGTTCGATTTTCCGCATATTTTCCTCTTTTAGAAACAACTCTAAATGGTTATTACAATGCATCACCACGTTTTACCTAATGTGTTATATCACTGTTGTATTCTGTATACCAGCGATGGTTATGACTAACAAAATAAAGAAATATGTATTTTGGCAGTCCTAACCTGTCTGCACTTATTCTAGGTAAAACGTTGTAAAACATGTTTTGTCTCAGCTGTTTTATTCAATGTATTTCCACCTGTAGGTGCCCCTATGAGGCATCCAGCGTTTGCAGATCTGAGGACTCGACTAAAGTCATTTGACACATGGCCTAAACAATCTCCATCCCCGGATAGATTGGCAAATGCTGGATACATTTATACAGGTAAAACACATATTAATAAATAACCTTTTAGTAATTCGAATAGCTAGGTAAAGCACACAATTTCCTATTATACGTACGTAAACGAGTTAGAAGTTTGTATTTTGCGAACTTTCGATGTCAAATACCGGCGCCAGTGCACTCAGTATTTGACTAAAAGTGTGTTTTCATGTATGCTGATTTATTATAAGTGCAGCTGTCGGTCACTTATTTGTCGTATTGATGTTTAATACGGCGGCCTTCAGAGTTTGGTATTCAACAAATAACCAACCATTCGTTAATTAGGCAATATTGTCAAAGGCAACTAAGCCGTTTTATGTATCTTGTGTAGCTGTTTAAATCTGCCCATCACTTAAAATAAGCACGTGTGATGCTGCTCTCGAATTTTCTATTTGGCAAAGTTCGAGTACATTGTACTAGTATGTTATTACTATTGCTCTTCAGGAAAGTCGGATATGTGTCGGTGCTTCTACTGTGGTCATGCATGGTCTCATTGGAACGACACTGACGATCCATTACAGGAACACATGAAGAACCAACATAGATGTGTTTTCATAAGATGGCGTATGGCCAATGCTGAACAACCAATCCTAGGTGCACAGATGCCCAACACTGGACAACCAGTAGGAACCCAGATGGCAAATGATGGGCAATCCGTAGGTGGACAGATGTTCAATGGTGGGCATCCCGTAGGTGGACAGATGGTCAATGGTGGGCACACCGTAGGTATGCGTATGTCAACTGCTGAACAAACCGTATCGGGTATACATATTGCCAACGGTGGCCAACTGGTAGGTACCAAGATTGGAGGTAGGCAGATTGCCAATGTTGGAAACGGTCCTATAAGTGGAATCACTGGACAACAAGGTAAGAGACAAAGAAGTATACATACAATGATTTTATAAATGTGTATAGTGCGCCTAGGATAATGTGATGTTTGTTTAGCCTACTGTAGTAAACTCTGTAACTTATGTACTAAACTAACACAGATACATTGTGGAAACGAAAATAAAATACCTTCGTGGCTCATTCCACATTTTCCCGCTTTTCACGACATCCTAGGCGAACTATACCACCATATTTGGTTTCAAAAGTTTACTTGTAATTTTATGAACATATTAATGGCATTTTTCATACTGAAACAAAAGCATCTTGTGTATTATCTTTTGTTTATTTAAAGTCACATTATTGTTCCCACACCTTTTTTCCGACCATCCGTTACCATGAATTATGGAACCATTAGGCTTTTTCTTAACAAATGACTGATACTAGACGATATAATGTTAACTTTATCTGTCGAAATAGTAGACCAAATATCGTATTTAGCAAATTGTATGGTGAACAAAATATTCGCTTTGCAAGAGATGCTCCCCTTGGACTTTAAAGCATGCATTTATTGTTTATAAATTGTCATTTTGTCAACTAACCATCTGGATGTTTTATTACATTTTCTCATATCTTATGGTGTTTTCAACTAAAGTGCCAAAATTGCATCATTCTGCAGAGAGGTCATCAAGTTATAACTCATTAAAATAGCTGTTTAAGACTGAATTGGACTTTAAGACTGGCCTCAATTGATTTTGCTAAAGGGTAATCAGTGTTAACAAAAAAATAGTTTGAATGGGAAGTAACATTTATATAATTTTGTTTACATATGGATTGGAGCGTTCCAGCATAGTTGTGATTATTCTTATAATACATGTACTAGTATGGTGTAGGTATCGTTGCTGGTGACTTCACATGATGTGGTGAATTTAGCCAGACATTTGGAGCAGTCGATTACTCTTTCATAATTAGAATTTTGACTTTGCTGCGACGAGCATCTGATGTTATTAACTTTTCGATTATTCTTACAGGACTAAGACGATTTGATCCATCGGTGTGTAAGGTATGCCACAAGTATGAGATTTGCGTAGTACAGCTGCCCTGTGGACACATCATATGTGCAGCTTGTGTGAAGTATGACGAGAATGGATATCTGGATTGCAAGATTTGCGGGAAAAAAGTCGCTAATGTTTCTGCTTATGATAACAGTCAGTTGATGAAGAAAGCTTGACTGTATTGAAATAATGTTAAAAGTAAGAAATGACTGGTAGAGTAATGCGCGTTTGGACAGCTTAGGAAACCAACCGGACTTGAACTATTTTAAATTGTATATTTTACTCGTTTACATAAATTAGTGATGAATGTGTTGATTTTTAAACGGTCCATACTTGGTTATAGATTACCCATATTATTTTACTAAAATGTTTGTATCCATTGCATGCTGTTTTACTCATGTCGAAATTGTGATGATTGTACAGCACTTTTGAACGTGTAATTTACATGAAAAGAGGGCTGTATAAATATGGTATAATATATGTTAAACATGCTACTTAGAATGTTGTCTGTAAAACAGACATACAAGTATAGATGTATATTAATTTCAAAAATATTGACTTTTAAAAACAAGAATTTATCATAGCTAAAACAACAAACAACAACACACATTCGGAAGAATTTCAATTAGACAAGGAAAATGTAAACGATTCTAAGGTTCTTACTGTATTTACATTTGTTTAAGTTATTACCCATACACTTTCTGTAATTTAACTAAACACGCACTGTCCCTTGGTTTTACAAATTGCTTTATAATTGTTAATTTTTAATAGTTAATAGGTCATGTATAATAGTTCATATTATTGTTAATGAAATGACCGTTGCAGACATTGAATCCTAACCTGAAGACAATATTAAAATTTAAATGCTTGATAAATGTTTAATTTGATTTTTTTGTCGTATTGGATAACTGGTACATATATCAAAATGGAATACGAAAATCTGTAGGTCAACAATGGTTCTGAGTTCTGATGCGCATGAAATTAGCTTTAACTTTGTTCGTTCCTTCAATTTGTGCAAAATATTCCGTATATTACTGCTATTTATTTTTAAATGAATTGTTATCGTATTAATAATTATTCACAAATTGTAAGAATTTTTATTTACATACACACATATTGTTTTATTATTGTTGACAGTTAAGAGAAAAGTGAGCATCACTTTTATTTTTTAAGAAAGGGAGGTATATAATATTCATATGTCATAGTTGTACATATGTATAGTATAGCATAGTATAGTATCTTAAAGCCGAGACTACATTGTAAGATTATTAAGTATAGTTCGTTTGTAATATCAATGACACATTATTATAACGTAACCGTGTTATAATCAGGGATTGGAGACAACAGACTAACGTTTCCATGTGTATACATATTAATTTACAACTACACTCTCCCTCCACTCTCCCTGTACTCTCCCTGTCCTGGGGTCACTCCTGACAGCTCTTTTATAAAGATACTACCGGAAACAACTCCAGACAATATAGGTGTTGATTTCAATCCCTTTCCAGTACATTTTAAAGTTTGACCCATATTACAACTTAAAACTTTTTGAAAATATGAAAGTTATATCAGCGTACTTCGTAAGCCTCTCAATATTTTACCCCACCTTCTGAACGCAACTGTCATTATTGACAACTACGTTACATTACCATTAAGTTGTTAGAATATCCCCAAAAGATACAAAAAATACCATATATCACTGCTATTTTTATTTGTTTTAGTTGATTTCAGAGGGACCATTTCCGGTTTCGTTGAACTATAAATTAAGCCATTTCAAGTGCCATATTAATCATTGGACTTAATTCGTCTGCGGTTTGCAGTTTTGATTATAGAATGGTTAGGCCAAAAACAAACAATATTGTGGTTTTAGTAAACCTACCTACCCTATTTTGTCCCCAACCCTTAATATTCTATTTACCTCCTGTTGGAAATCACCGTGTAACGTCGATTTTCCGGTGCATAAAATCAGGATCTTCTCCATAAATATTATAGTATTATAAGTATTATTTAAAATCCCTGATAAAATAAGCAAAAAAAAATCTTAAATACAAAAATGTAGAAAAAATATCTACAAAATGTTGCTATCTTCCCTGTTCAGTTTATCAACATGTAAGTAGAACCATGATATAACTTTGTTCTGGCCTAACCATCAACATAACTACAGGTTGTACTACGTGGCATAGGGTTTCATAAATATCACTTATTTGGTTTATATTTAGTGTTCTCGACAAATCATAGGGCATAAACAAAGGTTGCTTCATTCTAAATTGCATGTTTTTGGACCAATATCTTCAGAACATGTATATTGTTGTTAACAATCTATGTATGTATAACGAATGGCTATTTGTATAGTCAGTGATTTTTTTTCATTGTTACATTTAAACAAAAAACAAGTCGTCTAAATTAAGCAAATAAATGTGAGATTTTCAAAATAGTTTGTATCACTTTATTTATTACATTTACGATACGGTGGAACGTTGCTTCGAATGCAATGATATTATGCTTAATTCCAGTATGTTCTATCGCAACAGCAATGTATGACTCCATTTTCGTTTGTATATTGGTTCTAGACAAAAATGTCTTGTAAACACGGGCTCAGGTACATGGGTACTATTTGGTTCACAAGCATGTCCTATTAGTACAAAACTCTCCGGGAGCTCGAACCTTGACCACCTGTCAACAAGGCAAATGTATACTTTAAACATTCGGCGAGAGTTAGCCAAGAACCCAAGTAACGTTAATTGTTTATGCTTTACAAAAATATCCGTTAGTCACAATAAGTGGTTATGTGGCAGAAGTGATTCAATATATTCATACACAATCTGATGTCCTTTGACATGTGTCTTGCCAAACTTGTCTCCCAATCTTGCACCCGGGAATCAAGAGAGAAAATTATGATTACTAGTAGCACAAGTTGTCTGTACTGTTAGAATACATAAATATTTATATGCAACAATTGATATGACAAGACCGTAACCGTCACACATATATTATTCAATATTGATAATATTCATTGACTTTGCAAAACTTGACTTTCCATGCATGCATGCCCGTTGTACTTCTTTATGTTGTAGACGAGTGTCTCGTGACTCGTGTCTCGTTACAAATACATTTCGCTGCAAAACAAATATACAAGTCAATAATTCGTTCGCTTTAGAAAATGTCTCAACACAAAGAAAACAAGCTTTTTTTTATTTTAAATTACTAATACGAGTAAATCAAATATTAATATTCCTTAGAACGTTGCATGAAACCCAGCCTTTTATCACAGATATATGTGAATCATATTGAACATTGGTCAGCCAATTATGTCATCCACTTAAAAAGTCGTTATTACTATTGCAGTAAAGTTCCGCTAATAAGACCAGTCAAAAAGATGGTCTTAATAGCGAATCGGTTTAATTAGCGGACCTTTTTTGTTCTAAATTTAATACTTTGGGACCTTAAACTGGCAAACATATGCATGATTTCAAAATAATCAAAGTGGTCTTATTAGCAGAACTTTACTGTAGTAGTAGTAAACGTTTTTAATGAAAGGCAATTGCAGACGTACAATGTATCCTTGAATACGTTACGGTCATTTTGTGGTGAGCAGGTGTGTCGTGAAGAAGGTCGACACGTTTATAAGAAATAAGATAATTCCTCTCAGACTTAAGAGTACATTGGATAAATAACATCTCAAGAATAAATACTTGCTATTCCAAATGAAGATTATAAGTATCAGGTGTATAACACTCCCCGATGCAAGTACATCACGATTATGGGTATTTGTGGAGCATGGAGTGTTTGGAGTACTTGTCTGGTCACCTTAAATGCCTAGTACATGTAAACCTTTAATACCATCTCCCGATGGAAGTTCATCTGCACCCAATTGTATAAAGCTTAGTTAACTTTTAACCACAGTTAAACTTAATCAAATGGTTAATTTTCTGGTTAAATCGGAAAACCTAGATTTTTAACCGTTAACCAGCTTGGTTAGTTTAACTACGGTTAATATTTAACCTAGCTTTATATAATTGGGTGCAGCTGTCCAAGTTCATGTAATGTATGTGTGTGTGTGTGCATTTGTCTGCTAACACGGTTGATCTATTTATATGATTTATGCGTACTAATACTATTCCATTTCGACGATTAATTCTGGTAACAAAATGTGTGGCTATAATCAAAACTATTACGACTCTTCGCTGGCTTAGAATGAGAAGGTCGTAAGTGCCACGCACAACCTTAAAAGACTAAAGCATATGTGAAATTTACACCACAAGGCGCATCTTTTAAGCCTATTTTCATGAAAATCGGAACTTGTCATGTTGACCAAACTGAAGTTGAAAAAGCTTGTTTTATCAAAAGTAATGAGTGATTGCCAGACAATTTTTCTTGTTATCTCAAAATATTGATATAATGGTTACGACTTTCTCATTCTAAGCCAGCGCCCTCTACCAAACATTTTCGAACACACTCAAGTTTCGTCATAAAACAATTTGGATAGCTTCCCCATAATCAAATACTTTCTCATGAATCGTTAATCAACTTAGTACATTCATGAATGCCATATTCCGGGAAATACTTATCGAAAGGGGGTTTTATTATTTGAGTCAAAGAGTGTTCGTAGAGGATCTATATGTTGGATAAGTAATTTTGTTAGACTTCATTTATTATTGTGGACTAAAGAACTGTTCCTTTAGTTAACAATAATTTAATGTGAATCTTGATAACGGATGTGACCTTAATTAAAAAGCTTGATTGCCAAGCAACTCCTTACAACTTATCATGCTCACCATCGACGCCGCATCCATTTTTGGATAGGAGATGGTCAAGGACATCTCTTCAATACTTCGCCATATATGCACACTAATATTCCCATAAGTTGTCTCACAGAAAACATGACCTTGCACATTGCACAAAATGATTAATTCACTTCCCTTAATCAATTAGAAATATAACGAATCTCTATCATTCTCAGCGCTTGTATTTTCTCACACTCATAAAACACGAAACTATGAGAAAGAATAATACACTATGTATTACAGGTCAGAACGATTTACGTCTCCAGTAAATTTGTTAGTCGTAGAATTAAACGAATATTTAATTAAATTCTCGTTTATAAAACATTTCTAGTTTGTTTGAAATGAAATGGTATAAATTACACTAATGAATTCTTGTTATCAGAAGTTATTAACGCTATTTGAGAAAACTGTTAGCAAAATTGAATGCACTAACTTATAACAATCTGGTCTTAAAACTGATATTTTATATAAATTAATGAAATAGACTCGGTTCTTATTTAATAGGAGGAATTCATAATAACCAGATACTACGTGACTATATAAAAACGACTATGCCATGTGGTTCCCGTGTGTTTAGAATTGAATTGTACCGTTTTCAAGATCCATACCCGACGTCTAATAAATATGCAGCATATCCCAACTAGCACAATAATTGAGCTGAAGGATTTTTTGAAAACTTTCATGAAACTGTTTCAATATTTAAAGTGTATAGAGCTATATCTGCCGATATTTTTTTGAAAAAAAACCCCTCAAAAACTGAAAAACAATTATGATTTCATATCCATTAGATCATTTTTCGCTACAGTTTTAACAGAAACTCTCTCGGCATGCAAATTGTCCGTTTTCATACGACAGTGTTCTAGAACACCCTATGAAATTATAAGAAACTTCTATTTTTTCGACGATTGAATCAAAGTACACGGAACCCATCCAAAGTTTTATTTTGCAATTAAGGTAGTCTAGTATCATACTTGAAACGATGCAAGGAATTATTTTGACACTAAATGACCGTTAAAATATAACTCTTTACATTTTAAGGAAACTGTGCCATTGATGATAGAAATGTATTAAAATCACGTAAGTATTCGATATCTATGGCAATTGATTGCCTCTTTAAAAACAGGTTTTAATTTTTTTTTAGCTATACCATCACTTCAGATACCATCTCAGGATGTATTCACGCCATAATTGTAATGGCAGACAAAACATGCGTGACAATCGGTAATATTTGGCACTATTCATGTTATGGAATATACTATACATTTTAATACTAGTACAGACCTTTAGGACTTTTTCGCCAGACACGTATATTATACGATATAAAATAAGTGATATAACTAAACACTTAGCATATGTAATGATTTTTTGAAACCACATTATATTTTACTTAATACGATAGTGTATCTTGGTGGATGAATTTTAAAACTTTGAAAAATTATTATTATTGTATGAACTTTCCAAGCCAAAACATTGACTATTCCATGCCACCATACAACGTATATGTATGCCGACAGTAGCACACTTCCTATGGTCGATTAGATAGAATGCATTACTATTGGGAGCGGAAGTGTCGACGATTGGAATTCCAGAAGGTATCTAGTAATCTGATTAAGTCATTTGATGAGCCAAACAAGTTAGAGATAGAATGTTTCTGTTCCTTCATCTTCAAACAAAAAGCTGACAGTGAATATATTACCGATGAACGAGTCGGTAAAGGCTGATGATAATCCACGCCATACATACAAACATGGTTTGATAAAATCGGACAGGGAAGGTAACACTAACCTGCCGGAAACAGAAATCAGAAGCACCGCAACACAACTACCCTGTACAATGCCCGCACATAAGCCAAAGAAACAATTAAAGGTCCAAGTCCCTGCCGAACAAAATGCAGGATGACCCAATTTTACAAAGAAAGAATGAAACGCAACCGAGACCTGACAAAATTCCCCAGCGTCGTGCTGAAGGACGTGGCTGTTTGGCTCTAAAATTTAATTTTAAGTTCTATAGATCATGTAGCTCTCTCAAAAAGCAGTCACTTTTTTCGAAACAAGATATAATTTTGATCAGTAAACTCGTGGTACATATATGGGAGTATGTGACAGGTGTCTTATCTAAATGAAGTTTGGAAGCGTACCAAAATTATATGTCCAGTCAATAAATGGATAGTTACCTCATTAGTATTACTTAATGCATTGACAGTGCTTCCTGTCCAAATTATAGGACTTACTGACAAGTTTGACTGTTATTATTTTCAGTATTTCGTGTACATTGAGGAATATCTTGTTTCTTTGTTTTAAAAACAAATATCAAACCATCACATACTGGAAAGACAGTTTCCATGGAGCGTATTTTTGGGGCGTAATTACGCGCTGTATATTAACGTGCCCAATACGCGCTGAAAAGCTGTTACCAAGAAGCTGAAAGCAGACGCGTATATTGGATAAAAAGCATAGTGTTTATCCATTTTTTACAACAAAATGCTATTTCCTGGCTGTATAAAGACGATAAATTGTATGTTAGGCATGCAAATAAAATTTATACCCAAGATACCATTTTAAGGGCGTCCTTTGGTAAAAAATTCGCTATCCGACGCGAATTGCTTGCGCATGGTCAAGCGTAAAAAAATTTACGCGCCGAAAAACGCGTCAATGGGAACGACAACATGCAATATAGACTGAATCAAATTTTTCGGTGCGTAGTACGTTCCGAATAAATGTTCTTCTTACGCTTCATGGAAACGGGGCTTAACATGATGGTACTTTCATGACATTTATACTCTAAGGTAAATTTGTTGAATGCTTTGATTTAAAATATAAGTAATGTGAATCTAAACGATTTATGAGCAATCTTATTCAACTAAAGGATGAAGTTTTCCATGATGTGCACGTGTTCTTGAATTTTTGAAAACGTGAAAATTACCAACACTAGTGTTTCATTATGCAACTATTGAACTGTATTTTTTCCATTGAAACTGCTCCAGAGACATGTCTCTATTTTGGTTATAATGACATTTGAACATTGAAGTAGTATCTGCTAAAAGAACATCTCGTTTATTAAACTGGCAACCATGTATTATAGATGAACTAAGAAGGTGAGATTCAGCCTGCCCTGTAAGTGTAGACGATAATTACTTGCTACCTGACGTCCGGGATATAGTCGTAATTAGCACCTTATTCAGTAATTGCCAAACATTCAATTATAAAATCTAACAATTTCCTGTACCTTATTATATATAGGGCCGTATATATTTATAAATTTATGTAACCTCATACGCATTCATGACCTTTGTGTGAACTTGAGCCGTGATGTTTTATTGATATTAACACTTTTAAAAATACTACAGTTGAATGACCGGTTGATTGTATCTTGTTGTGTGTATGATAAAGCAGTGCGAAAAAGTAACCAACCTTTGAGAAACTGTGATATTTAGTCAAGTTTCTGATTTAGTCGAATATTTAATCGAAAGTGAAGATGAACACAATACCTATAATAGACTTTCACAGAGTTGGGCTAGATCATTCTGACGCCGATGTGGATGTAGACACTCTGAAAGAGGTGTGTGGTGAAGTTAAAGAAGCTTTCACTAAAGTCGGTTTCTGTTATTTGAAAAATCACGGCGTAAGTCAGTCAGTAGTTGATTCATTTTTTAGTTTGTCGAAAGACTTCTTTGAAAGTCCGAACGAGGAAAAGCTGAAGTATGTGCGCAATGAAGATTCTTACTTCGGTTGGATGGCGATGGAGAGCGAAACCTTGAACCCGGACCGACCAGGTGATCTAAAAGAAAGCTTTAATTATCTTCCCTACGAGGATACTGGTCGCTGGTACTCAACGAAATTTCAAGAGGCACATCAATCGGTATTTAAGCAATGTTCTACTCTTACAGAGCGTATATTGGATGGACTTTCGATGGCGTTAGATTTGGACCGAAACTATCTGAAGGATAGACATAAGTCTATTGGTAACTGCGACAACCAATCTGCTCTACGTAGTCTTTACTATCCACCTCTGGAACAAGGAACGATGCTAAAACCCGGACAGATCCGTCTTGGTGAACACACGGACTACGGTACGATTACAATGCTGTTTCAAGACGAAGTGGGCGGACTCGAAGTTGATATTCCGGGGACAGGGTTTGTTCCTGCCACACCTATTCCTGGAACTATCGTTTTAAATATTGGATCTATGATGCAACGGTGGACTACTGACCGCCTAATTGCAACTACACATCGCGTGTTGATACCGGAAGTAGAATTCAAGAAGCAGATACCTAGACAATCAGTGGCATTCTTTGTTCAACCAGATGATGATACTATGATCACGTGTCTAGATGGATCGAATAAATACCCACCTATCTCAAGTCGCAATTATCTGGACCAGAGAATTAAAGCGTCGCTGTATTGAAGGTTGAAGTACGAATTGTGTATCATGTTAAAGCCAATTGGCGGAGCTTTCTATATCGTATATCAACATACAGTACTATCTCTGCAATATGGCCGCTTGGACCCCTTAAAATGGTGACCTATTGGTGTAAGATTGAATAAATGGTGACCAAAAAATATTTGCAAATTATTGTTTTAATTTTGAGATTGTCTTTTTTTTGGCATGTTTTATGTCGGATTTTATTAAACACAGTGTGCATACATGTAAGCTAAATATACTAGTATTGCTAATTCTAGACACTAATTTGTTTCATCTAAGACGATGGGGAGACACCCATGTGTAAAAGATGTTTTTGTTTTATGTGCATTTTTGTACTTTAATATTCATGTTTATACTAGGAAATGGCTTTACTTGAGCATGTCATTTCACTTTAGTTTATGGTTACTTGACTTGTGTGTTCCTTATGAGTACATGACACTATGTTGGCACACAACGCAACAATTTTCATAATACGGATTTTTGTACCATCTTGCAGGTAAATAATAAACTGAGGCACCTTAAAGGGACTCAACTCCAGTCGGTATATTGCATCTTTTTTTCAAAAAGCTCTCTTAAAATCGCTTTTTTGGCATGCCATGCCTAATACATTTATATACGAATCTGAACTTGTTCATCTAGAAGAGAAATAATCGCATAACGACGGTTAATTATTTAAAAAATCCAAACATTCTATTGCGTGGTTAACGCAATAAATTATATATTCAACGTTCTATAGCGTAAGTGTTGTTTAAATGCCGGGAAAAGTCGTAACCTAATTAAAACATGTTCGATAGTTTTCAGTATTAGCGCCTTTAATCGTTATCTAAATTGTAAGAATAATGTACGTATTCGTTTAACACAATTTTATAATAAAAACGTGTACAAGAACGTGTTTTTTATCATCATTTAGTCCCTTTTAATAAATGTTACAAATAGGTTTGTTGATACTCCATGCAGAAAATCACATTTTCTTCTAGTACATTGTATCAGAGTTTCAAAGATAATTGTTACTCGCATTTTCGTCCAGACCTTTGGTCGGGTGGAAATTTATGAGTACGAATTGTGTTCTAACGATATACACGTAGTAGGAGGCAACCCAAAGCCACACAGCTATGACAGCAGCGCCTAGCCACACACGCAAAAGTCAGACATAGTACGAGCCACCTACATCCCCAAACAATGGATGCTTCAAGCGGTCCTTATCTGCTTACTACGTAATGAATAACATAATGTGGACTTCGAATTTTGCGCACGACAGCAGCGCCTAACCACACACGCAAAAGTCAGAAATAGTACAAGCCATCCACATCCCCAAACAATGGATGCTTCAAGCGGTCCTTATATGCTTACTACGCAATGAATAACATAATGTGGACTTCGAATTTTGCGCACGACAACAGCGCCTAGCCACACACACAAAAGTCAGAAATAGTACAAGCCATCCACATGCCCAAAAATGGATGCTTCGAGCAGGCTTTATATGCTTACTCCGCAATGAATGACATAATGTGGACTTCGAATTTTGCGCATAATTAGCCATAAAAGGAGATATATGTAGTTAGATAACTACACTGAAGTGAAGTACGGGGCGACGTTTAATGGCCGCCACCTTTAATGGGTATCATGTCTAAATTCCCGTTATGGGATAGTTACATTTCTTCATTAGGCTTAAATTAATACCAGTAAACATTAAGTAACAGTCATCTGTGTGGACAGTTCCTAAAAGTAATGGAAAAGCTACATTTGTTCTTCTAATATTTAGTATTCAGTTTACAAAGGGGATTTTCCGAGATAAATTCTCACTCCGTACAAAACATAACGACAAAATATCAAATCTACAGTTTTTCGATATGACACATGTGCCATACCGACAATAGGAAGTTGGAAGAATTCAGCATCATAAGTTCATTGTATTTTCAAAGACTATTCGCTGTTTTGGTTGTGTTTATGGTAGATGAATAGCACCCAGCCTAATAAAACAAGACTGCGTTCAATAAACGCTTATACCCCCGTGGAAGCCAAGTCCATAAAAAGTCAAGTCAATCAGGGACCATTATTCAGTTAAAATGTTTGGTAGTGTTACATGGCTTTGAAATATAAGGGGCTAATGATGGTAAACGAATATGCCACATTTGAAAGCAGTGCCTTGATCGACTTCATGTGTGATCTGGTGATACAGGTGTTATGGTTCTTTTTCACTGCACTTCTCCAAGTTGCCATCTATTCATATACCAAGTTTCGAGTCAATATTTAAATTTTTTTGAAGATACGCTCCGGACAAACAATTATCATGAAAATACTAAAGGGGAGATTTTTCAAAATTTAAGTCAGACAGAGCTATGGTTCTTGGTCATTGCGTTTCTCCAAGTTGCCATCTATTTATATTTTAAGTTTCAAGTCAATATGTTAAATAGTTTTGAAGATACGCTCCAGACAAAATTTTATTGTAAAAATACTAAAGGGGAGATAAGTCTAAGTCCACAATTAGGTCAAGGTGAAGGTCAAAATGGAGTCAGGTGATACAGGCATGTGGAGAGTGGTCATATGTATTTGTTGTACATAAAATTATGTAACCTTACTCTTGACCCCCTGATTCCAAATGCAGTTCTAAGTGAAGTCTCCGTGCACGCATTCTATATTGATTAAGATCGGTCATTCTAAACGCAAGTTATTGACCGGAAACCCCCTGTTTGACGTGGCCGACCGCCCGCCCGCCCGCCGCCCGCCTGCTAGCACACAGGCCCTCGCGCCATGCCCAATTTTGGTTTTAGATTGTCTTTTCATTTGTTAATTAATTCACTACTAACATTTTTTGTAATTATTATTATATAGTAAGGTACAAACCAAAGCCACACAGCTACGATGCCATACACGCAAGAGTCAGACATAGTACAAGCCATGCACATCCCCAAAAAATGTATGCTTCAAGCGAGCCTTATATGCCCACTCCGCAATGAATGATACACTGGGAACTTTGTGCATAATTAGCCATAAAGGGAGGTATACACTTTGAGACTTTTCTAACGCAACACTTATACTAAACGAATATCTCAGTTATGAGTAAAGATATTGAAATGAAATTGCACATGTGGTCATTTGACTACATTATTTGCAAACGAATGATAAAATCATTCATCCGTGACAATATGACGCTTTAGCACGTGGTGTTGGTATGGTTTCATTTTTAGCACGAGGAAATCGAGAAACGCGATATGATTCACATTTTATTTTTATTTTATCATTTTAGATGGGATCTTACACCAAGAAAACATAAAATTAATTAAAAAACAACTTGGCTCGTATGAATATTCACGAGCGCAACCGCGCAATTGGCATGTTGTAGGCCAGTCAATCATTAAGACGTGTAAGTTTATGCATTTTATTAATACTTATAAAATATAAAGTTAAATTCCATATCCTTATATGCATCATAACTGTACTAGATATACATGTAACTAAATAAGAACGCATGTATGTTTAATTTAGAAAGTTGAGCATCGTATGTTGTTTTTTAGGTAGCATGTGTCTTTGGCAGATATGTATCACCCATAGCCCCCCTTACGCTGCGTGAATTCGAACACGCCCTTGTGCAAGAGTGGCGAAGCATCCCTCAACGTTTCATTCTAAACTACGTGGTTTCAATGAGGTATTAGCCACTCCAATTTGTGATACTCCGTGACTTTTCACATTGTTAATATATTACGTTGTACGATTTTGCGAAATTGACTTTTGCAGTGATGTTTTTAATTTGTTACGTTTCATATTTTGTTGTTGATCAATTTCTATCAAATTTACGGGAATTATCAGATATGTGTTTAAGTATTCTTAGTCCAAATTTCAACAAAATCCATTCACCAATAATGGAGCTATATTGATTTAGAAAAGTCTCCAAGTGTATGTCTCATATATAAATGTTTTTTTTCATATTATACTTAATAATCGATGTTAAATAAAGTTTGTATCCTCTTTTATGATCTTATACGCTTTTTATTATGTATATCGGCGAATATTATTTCGTTTCGATCTTTAGGACGAAAAGGTGTCAAAACGTTTGTTATATAACACAAAAAGTATATTATTTAAATTACGATTAATGATTTAGCAATTTATTACACAGTAGAAATTGGTGACAAAAGGAAAAAACTTGTTCAAGCTTGTTAGCCAAAACTTAATATATTTACTTTTACTTTTATAACTGAATTAAACCTGTTTTTCTCGGTAACTGTGATGAGTGTTTTTTTGCTGAAAGTTTAAGGTACGTTAATAATAAGATACAGTCTTCCGGGACCTTTACACACCATACAAGGCTGACCGAACAAGACTTTATAGTGTGTCTGGTGGTAACTATTGGCGCTATTCATGTTTTGGAATATAATATAAATTTAAAAGTAGAAATTTGGGATATCTTCAACAGACCAATAAATGTAAGGATACACAATCATTTATATAACTAAACTAGCATTCTTCTTTTCGAAAATTACCATATTCATTTACTTGGCCATTTCCAGACGATAGTAGATCTAGATGTTTGCATTTCAAAATGAATCAATTCCGTCTCGTATACACAATACTTAACTGAACAGTTACTGTTTTTCGAAGACCGAGTAAATGTTTAAAAGACGTATGTCTTGCGGCGGAAGAGTCTAAGGGTATAATACCGGAGTAGATCGATTACATTATAGCCAATTGATTAGCCTAACTAGTCCGGAATTTTCCTTTATTTTCATAATTGTTAATTACCGACATACTCGTTGGTTGATTCCGATTATACTCGTGGTGCTGAATAACGTTTACATTTTAATAAGCTTGACAAAAGTGAATACCGCTCCCAAGAGGCAGCTGGAGAAAGTATTAAAAAGTTATTGTCAAACCTAAAATTCGCTCTGATCAAAAACTGGTAGCACATAAATTGGAAGCGTGACAGGTGTCATATCTGAATGTAGTTTGGAAGCGGGTCCAAAGTTATATGTCAGTCAACAATGTTCGCAAGAAACATTAATACTTGACACAGACAAAGCACGTGTCACGTAATGTACGAATCGAATTCTGATGTCAGTTTCTAAGAGCATTTTGTTGTTTTTGAACAGGGTTGCCTTTTAGTGGTCTTTTTATTGTTGCATTAAAATTTTAAACCAATGCAATGGGATAACTGTTGAGGTAATACCAAACGTATACGAGAAATTAGCACGTTGTTTTCATACAACGTTTATTGATTATTACCATATGATCAGGTTCCTAACGAATTCGTCACCACTGTTTAAAATGCAAGTACGAAGTAATAAATAAGTATTTATGTCTTAAGACATCGCTTGCAAATGTATTATTAATTTCGTCTGAGAGAATTGTATTTTAAGTGCAGTATAAATCATCATTTGTCCATTTGTAGCAACCCATATCAAAGTTTCTTTCTATTTATGTAAATACAATACCACGGTTGCGTGCCAAGGACATAACAGATACTGATGTCATGAAATGGATGATAATAAATAATAAACACTATACATTCGGATCACCTCGGCCATTTTGCATTGCAATACACGTAGCCAAACTGAAACGATCGAGCTTTCACGACGGATACACAATCGTAAAAGCTCGGCCATTTCCGTTTGTCTCCGGTATTTTCCATTGGATAAAAACCGAGATAATCAGAATGGACGGATACACGCTTGTAGAAAGAGAGGCTACAAAACAAAACGTGTAACGTTACTGTATGAAAACAATATATCGCTGGCTTAGAACAAGATGGTCGTAACTACCAAATCGATATATTGAGAAAACAAGAGATAACTGTCTGTAATTTACTCTTTACCTATGGGAAAACACGTTGTTAAAACTTCATTTTGGTCAACATGACATTTTCAGATTTTCATGAAAATATGCTCATAAGAAGCGCCTTGTGCAGCAGATTTCAAATATGTATGAGTCTTATAAGGTCTTAAGAGGTAGTTACGACCTTCTGGTTCTAAGCCATCGATATGTGCAGAGTAATTTGTTCTGATCTTGAGCAGCTTTTGGTTTCTAGTGGAATGGTTAGTGAGTAATGACTCGACTACAATAAAGGCAATCGGCTTAGGTCGTCGTATATAACTAAACAATTTGGAAAACGATATAAACACGAATACTAGAAAACAATAACATTATTCATACGGATGTCTAAATTGGTACGACGTTTAAAAAAACACAATAGCGCCTACTTCTTTGGAATTTATCATCAGAACTTGAAAGTTCAGTAACAAAACCTCAATAAATGGAAATTAACGCAAAAAAGGTATGAGAAAATCCGACAGGGAGGTAGCACTCAACCCAACCAACTGAGCACAGAAATCAGAAACACCATGACACAACTACCCTGAACAATGCCCACAGAAACCCATGCCAAAACAGCGACCAAATGAGGCACAACAACCCCGGGCGTGCCCTAGTTTAAAACACTAAGGACAGTGACCAAATAAACGCGAGACTATCGGATAATGTGGAGGAAGCATTGGATTAATTTGTGTATAGGCAGAAGTCTTGTGAAGACTTCTTGGTTCCGGTATGAGAACTACTAACTTCCGGTATGAAAACTACTAACTTCCGGTATGAGAACTACTAACTTCCGGTATGAGAACTATGAACTTGCGGTAAGACGGCTTAGTAGCTTTCCTCATACATAAATCTTGATACCCATTTTCCTATTTACAGTGCATGGTAGATACATCAGATCGATCATGACAATTCGCTGGCATAGAACGAGAAGGTCGTAAGTACAAAATCAATACTTTGAGAAAACACTGCATGAAATTTACTCTTTATATATGGAAAAAACATAATTGGCACTTACAACTTTCTCGTTCTAAGCCAGTGAATTGTCCGCGTTGACAGTTTTATATCATAAGCAAAGTTACCAATTGTCAAGTGCAGTTTTCAGCTGTTCAGTCTTTCGACCAACTTTTGACATTTTAACCTTTCCATTTCATTGGGCAACCTACATTTTAATTAAACCTACATTCGACTCTCCCTGGGAAAATATTTCTCTGATGCGAATACTGCAGCCAACATTTGCGGTGCGTAGAAAGGTACCTATTAACACGTTCGTGGAGTGGAGGATGTGGGTTATTCTTGCTCAGAGAAATTCGCCAGTGGTCCAGACGAGGTTTGAACCCGGGACCTTTCGATCCCGAGGCGCATGCCCCACCTTTAGACCACCGCTCCCCACATGACATGGGACGTAATATTTTATGCTCCGCTTTAGTCTATACGCAATCAGACCTTTGTCTGTGAAAAACACACCAGTAAGAAAGTGATTGGTACCAGGAGCTACGAAATGTTTGTTATTGGGACACAAGTTTACAAGTTTATTCAAAATAAGTTTTACATATGTTTCTATACGATTGTTTAGGTCATAAATGACCCATGAACAAACAACATAGCTATAATAAGAAATAATAAAGGATGGTAGGTAGTATGAAGGTAAATAATAAAGTTTCCTTCATTAATCATGAAAATAAAAATGTATAAACCAAGTATGTTGCATGTGTTTTCTTATTACCTCTCTTTTTATAATTCAAAAAGTTCACATGATACGTTGTTTCAAATTGTTTTATCGGATAAATAGTCTAGTGTTATATTTTACTGTTTTAGAGGACACATGAGGTGGTATTATGACATTTGTTACACTAAAGATGGTTATTGCGACTTGGGTATTCTACAAGACGTACACTCCTAATCTTATTGTTGTATCAACAGGATTTATTGGATAAATAGATATCAATAGCCTCTGGTTTTTATAAATATCTGTCCCATAAAACGAAGCATTAAGTGTTACTATGCTAGAGATGTTGATGTGACATTTGTACACTCTAATCTATTGATTACCAATATTATAACATATATTAATGAATTATAGTTGAAGAGGGAAACATGAGATGGTATAATAACATTTGTTACCCTATTTAAGATGATATTTCGACAGCTATGACGATTTGGTTATTCTACAAGACATACAATCCTAATCTTATTGACCAGTTTGTGTCAATAAAAGCCTAGACTTTGGGGCAAGGATATCAGTATTACGATTAAATGTTAGGTCTCAGACATGATCTTACAACATATCTGTCATTTATTGAACCATTTACACGATTTATTTAATGAAACTGACAAATATTGTGCATAATTAGTTATCTTCTTATAGGAAATGGAGACTACTTTTGTCTGCATAAGGTATCATTTCGATCGTATTTACGACGTGCGTGTCTGTATTATGTCTGTTTTTATTACTTTTGGGGCGTCATCGGCTCCATTTGTGAGTCCTCGTAATCCTAACTTCATAGTCAGCAGTAATTCTGCTTATACAAGTTATACCACTTCTATTATCTTTGAACGTGTATCACTGCGACTTGACTTAGTTAATAAACATCATGCACAAAACAGCGAAATCCAGCCACAAAACAATCCGCCGTCGAACAGACCACAATTACGGGGGCCACTGCCACCCCCAGAGACCTAACAAGCCCCTTCCAACTCAGTGACCTAGTTATAGACATAAAAAGACCATAAGGCCTGCAACAAAAAGGTAATATACAGTAACCATACATGTCTATGTTTAATACAACTATAATAATATGCATGGAGCTGCTTTTTCAAGTTGAACATGCCTCGTATAGTTCAATTCGCTAAGTGCCAGACAAAGACAAAATCACTCTTTAACCTTTACATTGATTGCACATGTGCATTGGATTGTCTACGCTGCATCACATATTGTACAATAAAGCGCTCAGTCACCATAATATACGTAGTATCACAATAAAATGTAATTGTAAAGGTAGAAATTATTAATGTGGATCTGTTTGCAAATAAGATTTTACATCGCTAAACGAACCACATAACTGCCATTACGAGTTCTGTCTGCGAGGACTATACCCACTCGTTGAACTAAAACACTCCTACATGGTTGTATTCGTGTATTTATATTAACCAGTATAAACATTGTTTCGAATAGTTAACATAATCCTAACCATTATTACAGTAAGCAAAATACTAACTGAACAAGCGTCTTTATTAATATGTTATGTAATATGTAATTTAGTTACCTACACATAAGAAGGGTCGGTAATTAATATAATGCTCATAAAATAGAGAAATAACGTACTAGTAGAATATTTCGCATGCGTGTATATATTTATCAGCATCAGCTTTTTTGGAATTATGACAAAGCGTCTAACCAATAGTACAGTGAGCAGAGTACTTAGTAAAGACTTTATTTAACGAGGCTACACATTTGCTTACCCAATCTTCCATGTGGGCCTCGAATGTACAAATGTCTTGATTAATGTTCCATCTTTACCACTATGTTCTACATTCGAGTAATATTTAATCTAATTCAGCAGTAATTATGTCTCAACCACTTGAAATATGGCATTTCCCTTTAGTAATGATTGGTAGCAATATTCTATATTATATCGTGTGTAAATTATGTCGTTCTCCTTCAGGCCATTCTGGATGCTATTAAACCCACATACATGTTCCAAATAAAATCTAAATCCTTATCAATTATCTTCCATTTTCTACATAATTAGGATATCCCAGACACGAGAGGTAATATGAATTAAATTAGTAAATAACTGAAATTATACATATACTTAGCCTAACCTACGGAAGACAAAGTGACATACATAAGTTCATGAAAGGCCTTTGCTTCATTATACTTCTCTGCACATAGTATTTGCTCAACTTTCTCCACCAATCAGCGGGGTTGAAATTCATCTTCTAATCTTTGAACCAAAGAATTTTCTATGTTTCAAACAAAGTACAATACAGTTTCCACTGTCATTTGACGAACTGTTTCATATGACTACAAACATTGGTTGTTCATATAATAATTATATAATGTTTTATTGTTTTAGGAGAAAACAAGAGCCGTTGATATGACATTTGTTACTCTCTAAGGATGGTTATGGCGACTTGGGTATTCTACAAGACGTATAATCCTAATCTTATTGTTGTATCAAACGGATTTATCGGATAAATTTATATCAGTAGCCTCTGGTTTTTATACATATCTAGCCAATAAAACGAAGCATTGGGTGTTAATATGATCGAGATGTTGATGTGACATTTGTTACACTCTAATCTATTGATTGTCAAGTTTATAACATATATAAATGAATATTAGTTTAAGAGGGAAACATTATGAGATGGTATTATGTCATGTGTTACCCTCTTTAAGATGATATTTCCACAGCTATAACGATTTGGTTATTCTACAAGAACTACAATCCTAATCTTATTGACCAGTTTGTGTCAATTAAGCCTAGACTTTGGGACAAGGATATCAGTATTAAGTTTTATTCAATGAAACTGACAAAGATTGTGCATAATTAGTTATCTTCAGGAAATGAAGGCTACATTTTTCTGCATAAGGTATCATTTCGATCGTATTTACGACGTGCGTGTCTGTATTATGTCTGTTTTGATTACTTTTGGGGCGTCATTTGCTCCACTTGTGAGTCCTCGTTATCCTAACGTCATAGTCAGCAGTAATTCTGCTTATACAAGTTGTACCATTTCTGTTACCTTTGAATGTGTGTTACTGCGACTTGACCTAGTTAATAAACATCATACCCAAAACAGCGAAATCCAGCCACAATCCGCCGCCGAACAGACCACAAACACGTGGCTCACTGCAAACAAGCCCCCCTTAAACTCAGTGACCCAGTTATAGACATCAGAAGACCATAACACCAACGACAAAATGGTAATTTACAGTAACCACATATGTCTATCTTTAATACAACTATGTTAAGAGGAGGCATGGAACTGCTTTTTCGAGGTTAACATGTCTCGTACAGTTCCATTCACTTAGTGCCAGACAAAGAAATTATCACTCTTTAGCCTTTACATTGATTGCACATGTGCATTACATTGTCTACGTTTTATCACATATTGTAAGCGCTCAGTCACCATAATATAGTAGTATCTCAATAAAATGTAATTGTGTAGGAAGAAATTTTTAATGTGTATGTTTTTGCAAGTAGGATTTTACATCGCTAAACGCACCACATAACTGCCATTACGAGTTCTGTCTGCGAGGACTATACCCACACGTTGAACTAATACTCACCTACCTGATTGTTTTCGTGTATTTACTCGTATATCAACCAGTATAAACGATATTTCGAATAGTTAACATAATCCTAACCATTATTACGGTAAGCAAAATACTAACTGAACAAGCGTCTTGATTAATATGTTATGTAATATGTAATTTAGCTATTTAAATATTAGAAGGGTCGATGATTAATATAATGCTCCTAAAATTTAGAAATCACGTACTAGTAGACTACGTTGTATGTGTTTATATATTTATCAGCATCAGTTTTTTTTTTAATTATGACTATACGTCTAATCAATAGTACAATGAGCAGAGTACAAATGTCTTGATTAGTATTCCGCTTTTACCACTATGTTCTACATTCGAGTTATATCTAATCCGATTCAGCTGTAATTATGTCTCCACCACTTGGAATATGTCATTACCCTTTAGTAATGATTGGTAGCAATGTTCTATATATTAGATCGTGTGTAAATTATGTCGTTCTCCTTCAGGCAATTTTGGATGCTATTAAACCCACATATATGTTCCAAGTAAAATATTAAACCTTATTAATTATCTTCCATTTTCTACATAATAAGGATATCCCAGACACGAGAGGTAATATGAATTAAATTAGTAAATATATGAAATTATACATGTACTTAGTACTTACGGGAGACTTAGTGACATATATAAGTTCATGAAAGGCATTTGCTTCACTGTACTTCTCTGCACTTAGTATTTGCTCGACTTTATCGACCAATCAGCAGGGTTGAGGTTCATAATTGAAGAACAGTCTATTCTTCAAATAAACTATATTTTTCTACGCTTTCTATGACTACACACTTGCAAACACGGCATTGTAAAAAACTTTGGTTGTTCATATAATAATTATATCGATGGCTTAGAATTAGAAGGTTGTAAGTGCCACCTACGACCTTTTAAGATTCATACATATTTAGAATAAGCATCACAATGCGCTTCTTATGAGCCCATTTTCTCATTTTCCGTGTTTTCTCGAAATATCGATTTGGTAGTTACGACCTTCTCATTCTAAGCCATCGATATAATGTATTATTGTTTTAGAGGGAAATAAGAGCTGTTGATATGACATTTGTTACTCTCTAAGGATGGTTATGGCGACTTGGGAATTCTACAAGACGTACAATACTAATCTTATTGTTGTATCAAGAGGATTTATTGGATAAATAGATATCAGTAGTCTCTGGTTTTTATACATATCTGTCCCATAAAACGAGGCATTGTTTCTTAATATAGTAGAGATGTTGATATGACATTTGTTTCACTCTAAGGATGTAATTACAGCGGCTATGACGACTGTTATTATACAAGAAGTACACTTCTTATCTTATGACCAGTCTGTGTTAATTAAAGCCTACACTTATGAGGCCGAGATAATCAGTATAAGGATTAATGAGAGGTATGAGATGTGATCTTATAATATATATGTCAATTATTGAACCAGTTACACGTTTTATTCAATGAAACTGACAAAGATTGTGCATAATTAGTTATCTTCAGGAAATGAAGGCTTTATATATATAATTCTGTATTACGTATCATATGATTCGTATTTACGACTTGCATGGCTGTATCATGCCGGTTTATATTACTTTTGGTGCGTCATCGGCTCCATTTGTCCTCGTACTCATTACTTCATGGTCAGTAGTAGCTCTGTTAATTTAAGTTGTACCACTTCTACTTTTTTATTTGTGAACGTTTGTCACGGCGACTTGACCTAGTTATAGAGAAACTCGGGTCACTGTTCGATGAAAACAAACCGAACCATCCCGGGCAATATCGCCAAGCCTGATAAAATTGTTCGAATTTCTATTTATCATGAAACCAGCAACAGGGTGCAATAAGTAATTAATAATTAAGAGGCATATTTTTTAATTTTAAACTAGAGTCGTCGATCGTACTTAGACCGCCAGCCGATTAACACGTCAATATCATTTGTTTCCGTGCACAAAATATAGCTCTCAATTCTACGCTGTTCAATTAAAAAAATATTGAAATATAAATAAGCTCTATTTCAATTTGTGATGATATGTTAATGTATGTTTATGATGTGATGATATATTCATGTTAGCACATGATGTGATGATATATATGGTTGATTTTTTTGCATGATGCAAATTGTTTAAAGTGTTTAATTATGTATATAATTTGTTTGTAAATACATTATGTATATCTTCAATTATGGAGGAATAAAAGTAAAATTGTAAAAAAGCTAATTGAAAGAAATGAATACTCGGTGTTATTTTATTTGGTTGCGTAAAGCCAAAATTTCATTAGATATCTGGGTGTTAGTTCTCTATCAAGTTGGCGTTATAGTTCAACGGTTTTATATTAACATATCAGTTCACTCGATGTCACATTTGTCTCGGTTAGAAGAAGTCAAATATAACTGCAGAATTATCCGCACTTAACGAAATATAACAAAAATATTGTCAGGGTAGTGATTTTCTTTCCAAATAAAAAACCAAACCAATAAAGTGAATAAACATATATTCCCACAAGTTCTCTTACAGAGAACACGACCTTACATGTTGAAGAGTCAGAATAAATCCTATTTATAATTAATTAGAAATGTTAGGAATTGTTATTATTCCAAGCGCTTGCATTTTCTCACAGTTATAAAACACGAAAATATGAGAAAGAATCATGCATTTCGTATTACAGGTCAGAACGATTTATTTCTTCAGTGTATTCATCGTCGTAGAACTAAAAGCATATTTAATTAAACATTGCTTTATTAAAAGTTTCTAGTTGATTTGAAGTGGTTTTAATTACATTTATGGATTCTGGTTTTAAGGTTATTAATGATATTTAAGAAAACTCAACATTGAATGCTATAATTCATCACAATCTACTTTCAAATTGTTAATATAAATTAATAGAATAGTCCCGATTTTCAATTAATAGCAGCAACTCATAGCAAGTATCATGAGAGCGTAAAAAGCATGTAATGTGTTTTCTTGTGCCAAAAATCCAACTATTCTTAGAATCGCTGGGAAAATGTCGGATTGTTCTTGTAAATGCAAAGATTCATTTTAAAACTATTAATTTACAGTCAGTGGTAACAAACCTGATGAAACTTTTCTGTACATACCTAATTATACATGACAGGTTTCAAGTCGAAGTTGTGCCTCTTTAGGTCGCATAACTTTAGGTAACTGTCCTCAGTGTTGTAAACTAGGTCACGCCCCGGAGTGGTTGTGCCTCATTTGGTCGCCGTTTTGGCATGGGTTTGTGTGGGCATTGCTCAGGGTAGTTGTGTCGTGGTGTTTCTGATTTCTGTGCTCGGCTGGTTAGGTTAAGTGCTACCTTCCCTGTCGGGTTTTCTCATACCTTTTATACGTATATGCATCCGATTCCTTCGAACCCATCTTAATTGTAGGAAATGTCTTTTTGAACCCGCAGTTATAACACAATAGCAGTGCCACATTGGTTTAATATATAGTCTTCCTGAGCGTCTAAACGTCATATACGGGAGGACAAAACTACTGTGACTAGCAGTAATTATTGGCACCATTCATGTTTTAGAATATACTATCTATGTAAATGAAGTTATTCGGCCCGTCTTCAACAGACATATAAATTCAACGATTCAAATAATTTATAAACACTTGGCATGTAACTTCTTAAACACCTTTTTATCCATTCACTGTGTTATTCCAGACGACAGTAAATCTTGGTGGTTGAATTTAAAACTTCAACAAGGAATTAACATTACAATGAACGAATATCCTATGAACAAATGCATTCCGACTTATATGCGCACTGCTATTTTACTTCTAACACTATCGCTATTTCCATGACCGAGGAAGAGTTGAAGACGTCTACTGTTGGAGCGAAAGTGTCGAAAGTTCGATTTCCGGAAGTGATTCATTGTATGATACATTCATTTGATGAGAGCCAAACTAGTTAGAAATATCTCCTTAATTTTGATATGGGTTCAAAGATATGCGGAAATCAGACAGAAAAGGTAGCAATTAACCTAACCAGCCGAGCACAGAAATCAGAAACAAAACAGCACACCTTCACTGAGAAATGCCCACACATAAGCCAAAGAAACAATTACAAATTCAAGTCCCCGCCGAAAAAATTGCAGGATGACCGAATTTCGCAAAGAAGTCATAGAAAAGCTGTATTGCATGAAACCGAATGAAACACAGCCAAGACCCGACCTAGTTCCCCAAGCCCCGCTTCACGGCGACACAACCACACAAACCCATGCCAAAATTTGCATTTAGGTCGTACAAATGTCATGTGATGTTACATATGAGAACGACCAGTGTTCTTCGAGTCACGTGTGGTAACAAATGGGTGACGTCACCAGTTTGTCAGCACGAAAACATAACATAACCGGCTTAAAGTCGTTATTGCGAGCGTTGCTATCACTCGGTAAATACCGTATAGTTATATGTGGTAACAAATAAATCGTCGCTAGATGTCTTTTTATATAAAAAAATAAGTTTTCTTAGTGATCTCCGAAGACACCTCATGACGGATCATATTACGTTTTGTATGATTTTGTTGCGAAACATAAATATTTCACTAGGGTGAATCACATATCAGGAAGTTAAGAACATTGATGCATCATATAAGATGAGCAAATTATGCAATACGAAAATGTATTACATGTAGTTGTGGAGTTGAATCATGAAAGCTCTGACATTTCTGTTTGCCTCCGTCTATTGCACTACATTATGACCGAGGTGATCAGAATGTAGAGTGCTTATTGAGATTGGTCAATTCAAAGTCATCCAATTTACGACAACCCTGTCTACTATGTCATTGGCACGCAACTAAGGCATTGTATTTGCATAAATAAAAGCGAATTGGAGATGGATTTCTAAAAAAATAGAGAAATTATGCAAAATTTATAAACCGTACATAAAATGCAACTCTCTCTGACGCAATAAATAATAACTTTAAAGTGATGTCATAAGACACAAGTACCAATAAGTATTCTGCACCTGCGTTTCAAATCGAAATACCAAATTCGTTTTGGACACAGTCTATGGCTATAACTTGAAAACGTTCTATCCGAAACACCATGCTGTTGTCTCGCACATGGTAAAACCTCGATAATAAGACCAATAAAAAACTCTCTAAATTCTGTGAGAGAGATTCTTAATTTCTCAATTATAAGACCATCGCATCAATACGTACCTGTCTATAGAGATAGAAAAAAAACCCGAATAAAAAGGTCATATCCAGGAATATTGAACACAGATCCAAATGTTGAATTGTTATTTATACGTAAATTTAGAGGCAATAAACAATAAGCCATGAAAACTGGCCATCTGACTGAGTTGGTGTTTGTATTTCCATGATTATACCCGACAGATAGCTTTGGAGACGTTTAATACATTTCTCATGTAATCACGAACATACATTATGGATAACCCTGGTAATATTTAATACTATCTAGAAAAACTGAACGAATCACGACGCTACGTATATGCTAGTAATTAACTTGTACGTGAGTTTTTACCTCAAGTTGAATGACAATCACCTTAAGATTGTCGGGCGTAGTTTTAAGAATGTTTTCCATTTCCTAAATATTCCATGTAACCATTAGAACGTCCATTATAAATGATAGACAGGAAGTTGGACGTTTTATCACAGCGTCTACAACATGTGACCTTGTCATGTGACATTGTGGTGATTTACAATGTACTATGTGAGTTGTACGGAAATACACGACTAGACAAGGTACAAGTCAAGGGTAAAAAATGTCTGGAATATAACCAAAGTAACCAATCGGACATGGACGACAGCATCCGTCAGACACAGCAGAGCACGATTGACACATAAAGGAACACAAACAGTTAGAAAAATCACAGACCACTTACATTCTATATAACATAGACACAAGAGAACAAAAAATCCTCCAAAACCTCTTAGAAACTGACATCGTCTCTAAATGTAATTCATCTTACACATTTCATAATTCGTACATTTCTTGACGCCTGCTTTATCTTAGTCAAATATGAGAGTGCTTCCTACAAGTAAAATATACCGCATTCCGCGAACATTGATGACTGACAAATTATTATTGGACCCAATTCCAAACTTCATTCAGATAAGACACCTGCCACTTCTCCCATTTTGTGTAACGAGTTTTCTGATAAGAGCGACATTTGTTCAGAAAATAATATAATATTTTTCTCCATCTATATTTTGGGAGCTGCATGACTTGTGTAAGACCTAAAGGCACTTTTTGGAACTAACATCCCCTTTATTCAGCATCAACAGTATAATTAAAATTCATCAACAAGTCTGCTGGTTATTTGTATGAAAGTATAGATATAACCCGAACTTGTTCGGTTCATCAAATGGCTAAAACGCATTAGATCTCCTTTGGAATTATAGCCTTCGACACTTTCACGCCACAAGGCAGATACCGTTTAACATTTCACTCGGTCTTGGAAATAAGGTGGCTTTTCAGGATAGCAATGTGCATATGCGACGGAATTGATTTGTCAATATGTGTATTATATATATATTCGTTCTTCTTGAAGTTTAAATTCAACCACCAAGATATACTATCGTCTGGAACAACACAGTAAATATAAGAGCTAGTTTTTAAAATGCAGCATGCCAAGTGTTTAGTTATTTAAATTATTCCATATCGGTACAATGAAATGTCCGTTAAAGACGTCCCAAATGTCTACTTGTAAATGTACATATTATATTGCAAAACAGAAATAGCGCCAATAATTACCTGTAGACACATAAACTTGTTTTGTCTGCCTTGTATGATGTGTAAAGGCCTTATTGTTAAAATTCCTAAAACATTCAGAAAAAACAAACTCATCAAAGTTACTGAGAAAAACAAGTTTAATTCAGTTACAAAATAAATTGTCAATATATATCAAGTTTTGGCTTACAAGCTTGAACGAATTGTTTCGTTATGTCTCCGATTTCCTATTGGAAAATATGTCAATATGTAAAAAAAAGACTTTACTTACTTACTATTGTTGAATAAATAGCTAAATCATTAATCGTAGTTTGAATAATATACTTTTTGTGTTATGCAGCATACATTTTCGTTTTAAAAACTGAAAGGCAATTATATTTTTATTGGTCAGCCAATTTGTTTATTCCGATGGAATCCTTCAAATTTGAGAGAATTGATTTACTAACAATAGCTTAGCCAGATTTCCACCTATGTCCCCGTAAACGTAGTCGTCGTGTTGCGCTGACGACATGTTTCAGTTATCGACACAATATACTTAATTAATTAACGATGAATTAAATCAGCAACCAAAGTCACATCAGAAGAAGTAAATATAGCATGTTCATGTCCCTCAGTTTGGTGTTAGCAAGCTTTCTAGTTACTGTAAATAATACCAATTGCAAAGATGTAAATGAATCCACAGCCTTTCATGAAATTCGAAGTGCCACGTAGCCTTCAGCTGGTAAGACTTACGTATTGTATCAATTATTTACTAATTTCATTAGTTTTACCTCTAGTGTATTGGATATCATAATAACGTCGAGGTTGGAAGATAATTAATCTCGTCCTATGTTTTACTTAGAACATGTATATGGTTTTAATAGCCGCCAAACTGGCCTGAAGGGTTACGACATACTTGGCAAGCTATCTGATATAGAAAATTGCTGCCAATAATTACTAAGTGGTGGAGACATCATTACTTTAGAACCCGGATGTAGTCAGAATTGCTAAAATTGAGTATTAATGAAAACTATTTTATTCTGCTTACTGTGCTATGCGTTATATGGATGGATCGAATTCAAACATTTATAATGCTTTTGTATATCATAAACGCATGCAACAACATAACAACAATAGAGCCTCATGAAAAGATATGCTAACAGGGAAGGTAGCACTCAACTTAACCAGCCGATCACCAAAATCAGTAACATCACAACGTTACTACTCTGAGCAATGCCCAATTACAAGCCCAAAAATGATCTACAGACAAAGTCCCTACCTCAAAAATGCAGATTGACCCGATAAATGACAAAGAAATTATTTCAAAACTAGCTGTGATCCAAATAAACCGAATGCAGCCAAGACCCGACGACCGATTTCCCCAATTCCCCGTAGCAGGACCACCTAGTTGCACAAATAAATGCCAAAGCGGTGACACAAGCGACCAAATAAGGCATAACTAAGACGTGACCCAGTTTAAAACACCATGCACAGCGACCTAACATTGATAGTTTCTTCCCAAGTACACCGGGCATGGGAGCAGGTGAGTGTAGGACGGGCAATAACGTAATATATACTATATACATACAGCTCCAAATTATGCCAACACGGTGACCCTAGCGACCAAACAAGGCACATACGCTCATCGACCTAATTTACAAACTTGCCATCCAAGCAAAAAGGGAGGACAATTTATCCAAGGCATATTACAGTATATAATGCGCTTTTACACACATGTAACCCGATTTCTGTATTGCAATTCCCCGTAAAGCATATCAAACAACAGGTCCTTCTAACAGCTACGGAGCAGAACATGAAATGACCACCCCATTAAAACAAATATATAAAGCAAGTTAACTACTTGCTCTAAAGGTTAAAAGTGTATCTTCCAATCCTGTCTTATCAATTCGCTCGTATAGAAATGGATGTGGGTAAGCATTGTCGTCTCAGACAGAAATAATAATGGAATTTATACGACTTTTGTTTAACGATGCAAACAAATGTCTGTTTTCAATTGCTATAAGATCCACATTTACAATTTCTTCCTACAGAATTATGTTTTATTGTGATACTACGTACATAATGGTGACTGAGCGTTTTATTGTACAATAAATATAATAAAACGTTTACAATGTTATGTACATGTACAATTTATGTAAAGATTAAAGTGTGCTTATTTCTTTAGGCACTTAGTGACATTGTACGAGAGATGTTAAAAAAATACAGCTCCATGAATACCATTATACATGTATATATTTTCGGTGGTCGTATTTTAAGATTGACTTTTCAGCGGGGTAAAATAAAAATTTGGCTCCCTTTCTTCTGTTAAGACATGATATAAGTTTGGTCGATGTATGGTATGTTCTTAAAAAGCTAATATAACACATCCAAAGATGTTATGTTTGTTTAAAAAGATAGCCATTATATTGCCTCGTTGTTGAATGTTTAAAACTAATGCGACTCAATAGAGTATCTTTATTCACAAGTATTACTTTACCAAATAGTGGTTCTTAATTATGATGCGGTATTCCATTGAGGTAATCTGAAGATGAGGTTTATTCAGTACCTGTACCCAATATGTTTTATTTTTTTGTCTCTCTTCTCGTGAATTCTTTAATTTCTCTTCTGTTTAAGTGGAAATAATGATATTATTGTTCTGCTTCCCCACGTTGTAGCAATCCCCAAGACTGCATCTATCCGTATTACTTTATACTATTTACATGTTACATGCTCCTTGACACACCTTTGTCTGAGCTTTTGGGAACTCGTGTCACCATCCTTCATGACTCTACTTGGTACACTTCTGTGTCATACATTCCTGGCTCAAAGCAATTAGAGTGTCATACTTGACTCAGCGGAGATAGGAACGCTCATGCTATTTCTCTGGGTTACTATTTTCACACATTTTCCCGGCTCTATGGGGAGTAATTCAGTTATCTATCTTCCTGGTTCAGAATAAATACTGTGTTATGTAGTGCCCTAAGACCTTTCTCGCGCTACTGGGCACCGTTTTATCAACGTACTTACGGAAATCGTAAAATTACGCTCAAATTTAAATTTCTTATAACGCTTTTGAATCTACAAATGGGAAAAATGTATTATTTGAAATATTGAACTAAATCAATTATCTATGGTTATTACATATCGCTTAACCAGAATTTGCAGCAGTTAACTAATTACACAGAAATCAAATTTGGGCGTAAGTTTATAATTACCGTAAAGGCTTTGATAAAACAGTACCCTGGTGACAAAAACTACGACAGTAATCCCGATACACATTTTTATATTCTGTTCCACCGATTGTTTGTGTATGTTACGAATTGAGAAATACTACCTTATGACAAGTGCAGTTTATAATATCTGCAACATGGCGACTAGTTTATACATGCAAAATACTACGTCGATGGGCATACAATTTTAACAACGTTACACATGTATGCATGAAATGAAAATTGTCAAAATCCCATCTGAGCAATGAAGAATAGCTACTTTGCTTCAAAAGTGCTCACAAGGAGGACAAAGGGACATTATACATGTAAGATCGATATCAAATTGAGTGCAACATATGCTGTGATCAGTTTAATTATACGTGACAAATGAAACATTAAAGCACATATTCAAGACAATAGAACCGTTATAACTTGTATTAGAAAAAATGTAGTGCGATTAGAATAATAAGAATGGCGGGGTAATTTTGAATAAGTCACAAATAAAGCAAGCATGATTTATCAGTGTTATTTTAGTATACAATTTGGTTCCTTTAATTAACCATGTTTTGAAACAGTAGACCAATCAAGGCAAAGTTCGTAGCCGTCACAGAATCCTGGCTGGGCGCATTGTACAACTGACTTTGTAGTTAGAATTAGACCGGTGGCGTCGCAGAAGTAATAACAAACAGACAAACAACAGACAAGGACGTCATTTATTCGAATAATATGTTAAATATTCTATAACTTGCAGCCTTCATTTCCCAAAGATAATTCATTATTCACAATCCTTGTCAGTTCCATTGGCTAAGACGTAAACATGTTTCAATAATTGACAGATATGTTAAAAGATCACGTCTGAGACATGCCATTCAATCGTAATACTGATAACCTAGCACTCTAGCGACTAGGTTTTTTGACACAAGCTGGTCAATAATAGTAGGATTGTACTTCTTGTAGACTAATCAAGTCGTGAAACCCGCAGTAGTATCAACCTTAGAGTGTAACAAATGTCATATCAACATTCCCTAATGTCATAATACTATGATCTTACGTTTCTCTCAGAAACAATAATTCGTTAATATGTGTTATAATATTGACAATATATTATAAGACAGATGTGAAGTATATAAACACATAGGTGAGCTAAGTATCATATGTATTTCCATGTATCACTTTCTGTACCAATGTGTAACTCTTTTGATATGTCATTTTTGTTGATATTGTATTATACAGACATAGATCTGACGGCTTAGACATGCTTTGTATGAAGTGTTTCAATTATTGTAACAATAGGAATCAAACAAGATGAGTAGATCGGAAAACGATCACCTCGGTATTTGTATGAGAAGAAGCGGCTGAGCTGATTTACCAGACGTTCAAAACTCTTATAAGTAGTCCTCGCAAGATGTCTGCTTATATCCAAATTTATATAATGCTAGAATTTACACACGCAGTATTTCTAGTTTCATTAGTCTGTAGAGTCGCATTTGTTTGTTTGCCTAGAATTCCCGTTTAAATGGCATTTCAAAGTAAAATGATAAACCTCAAGAATTTGGCACTATTTGAGCATTTTATCTTTACACTAATGTTGTATTATTTTTAGGTGATCTTTAGTTAAGGTGTTATAGTATTTTCAGTTACGTCACTTGAGGGAAATCATGATACGCTACTTGGTTATGTTGATTGCATAAATCAAAATCTAAAAAGTCGTGCATTAAATGTAATCTGTGTAATTTCGACGATGCCCGAATGCACTGAACGCATTGCCTTGTTTACTAGTTTTGGTCATTATAGTCTATTAGTTGCTATAAGATTGGCAATTTATATTTTGTTACTTTACTTTTGGCTTGTTTATTGACATCCTGCATGCTTTTGTCACTGTGTGCAGCTATGTGGAACCAATTACAGTGCCATTGCATGTGCCATTGCCTGTGTAGTGTTGCCTCCTAGCTCGGGCTCATTATCTTAAGCTGGTTTCATCCAGGTCAGTCATTGACTAAACCATTCTCTAGGAATCGATGTTCTAATCACACAATCGTTGTTTGGAGACAGCTGAACCGCCATGCTAAGGCACCGAGGCTCTTTTGCAATTGGAAGCAAAGGCACTATCGATGCTTTAGGTCGACACGGGCGAGCTGAACGTGCAAAACATTCAAACTAAAAAAGTTCTTTCGGCGGGGTATTCCGAATGAAAAACATTTTGTTTTCTGTGATTAGGTAAAGTTTATGAACTGTAAACCCTGTAAACTATCAATTTTAGCAAAAGATGAACTATGACAAAATCCAATTATTTTAATAGTGGTGCGTTTTATAGCTTTTGAGTGTATATTCCTGTATCACTCTCACTAATCTGTTTTTCTTTGATATGTCTTTTTCTTTGTTGATGTTGTACTTTACAGACAAACGTCCTGACAACGCAGGTAGGTTTGTACGAAGTATTCCCATTGTTGTTACATTTTGACTTTGGTAATGAATGTGAAGAAATAGTCGCCATTGTAGCGGTTTATTTTTTTAACTGATCAGGTATTATTTTTCAGGTAGTTAATGTGTCAATGTATTAATAGTATTTGAGTGAAACAATTTAAAACCCTACTTGATTATAGGAAATCAATGAGTGGTTCTCACATTTGCATGAGAAGGTAAAAAATTGACTATCAAACATTTCCAAGTCAAATTGACCTAAACAAATGATCGATTGCAGCTAGTTTTTGCATTATATTTCCAAATATAACCTGATCCACCGGGTTATAAAAACCCAAGTTCACAAAAGATTAGTTTTCAAGATCATGTTCAAGATAAAATATTTATCATTTGAAATTCATTAGATTAAGTTTGATATTTTTTAATACAAGTGCGTATATAAAAACACGTCCTTCAATTTCAAATACATTAAAATAATTTCTTATTGTTAGTAATAAATATACTAACTTGATCCTCAGTCTAAGTGTCAAGTACAATAATTAACTTTTGCAAAAGAAACAATGATGGTCTGATTATTTTGAACATGTTAACTTGAAGTAGATTATGTATTCTGTGCATGGCTATAAGTTGTCATTGCCAAAATTTAACAAAAACTCCCAAAAAGTGGGAAATTACTTCAGGAACAATTTTATGGTTTAACTGTGGACTATTTGTGGTATGGCACGGACCGACGACGAATATAGAACATAATAATTTATAATCAAACATTTAAACATTTTAACGTACTGAAATTTCAACTCAACCCCGCACTTACGTATTTACTTTTAATTAATTCAAAACTTCAGTTTGCCTAATCTATGGATTTTAGAACACTCTTGTACTTGTTTGGGCATATTTATTTTATGTCACGTCTCTTTAAAATTATGATGTGCACCGTTTTTCTACTATAAAGATTACACGGCGCATACAACGAAATTATGGTGGCTGAATCCTTTCATCTACCAAAACTTCCTATTGTCGTTGTGGCGCATGTGTCATAGAGAAAAGCCGAATTATTGGTACTTTGTCCTTCTTTCTTTGCAGAGTAAAAAATAATCTGAGGAAATTTCCTCCTTGTAAACTGATTACAGAACATTAGGAGAACAAATGTAGTTTTTCCATTCAGTTCAGGATTTGTCCAATTAGATAGAGAATAATAGGTTAGTGTCGTAGATGAGTAAGTTTATCTGGAAAGGCGGAGGAATTTATCGGGTGAGCCGTAGGCGAATCCGATAATTTCCGCAGCCGAGCCGGATAAACTTTCACTCATTCCACGGCACTAACCTATTATTCTATTTATCCGGTCACTACATCTGCTTTAAAAAGGGAATTAAAGTCGGACTATTTATTTGCCTTTTCATTATTTGTGCGTAACGTCACGTTCGTTCACTGACGTCACGACAAAACAACAACGTCGGACATCTTGATAACGTCATTTATCCAGTCACTTCCGGCCAAATCAGCCCGATAACAGGGTGCCGGATAACATTTTCAATAAACCGTCAAGTGGTCATGTGACTTGCAATAAACCGTCACCTCATCACGTGATCTGACGGACTTCTTCTTAAAGCGGGGTCGCCGGCTGAAACTCTGTATCCGAGGATGAGGTTTTCCTATTTAAAATGAGCTTGGGTCGATCAACAATTGTTCTACCACTTACCTGCGTGTACATGACGTTATCAAGATGTCCGACGTTGTTGTTTTGTCGTGACGTCAGTGAACGAACGTGACGTTACGCACAAATAATGAAAAGGCAAATAAATAGTCCGACTTTTATTCCCTTTTTAAAGCAGATGTAGTGACCGGATAAATAGAATAATAGGTTAGTGCCGTGGAGTGAGTGAAAGTTTATCCGGCTCGGCTGCGGAAATTATCGGATTCGCCTACGGCTCACCCGATAAATTCCTCCGCCTTGCCAGATAAACTTACTCATCCACGGCACTAACCTATTATTCTCTATATACACGCAGGTAAGTCGTAGAACAATTATTGATCGACCCAAGATCATTTTAAATAGGAAAACCTCATCCTCGGATACAGAGTTTCAGCCGGCGACCCCGCTTTAAGAAGAAGTCCGTCAGATCACGTGATGAGGTGACGGTTTATTGCAAGTCACATGACCACTTGACGGTTTATTGAAAATGTTATCCGGCACCCTGTTATCGGGCTGATTTGGCCGGAAGTGACTGGATAAATGTCAGTCGCTATATCGTTGGCTTAGAATGAGAAGGTCGTACTAAAAAATCAATATTTTGAGAAAACAAGAAAAACTCTCTTGCAATCACTCTTTCATTATGGTAAAAGAAGCTTTTTCAACTTCAGTTTGGTCTACATGACAAGTTCCGATTTTCATGAAAGTAGATTTCAAATATGCTTTAGTCTTAAAAGGTCGTTAGTACCATTACGACCTTTTCATTCTAAGCCAGCGATATGTTTATTGGTATAACTTTCAGCCTAATAAAGACACGTCACCAACCCATAACGGGAATTTAGATATCATTACCCATTAAAGGTACGTATAATTAGAACACAATTCATACTGATAAATCTTCGCCCGGCCAATGGTCTTGACGAAAATGCGAGAAACAATTATATAGAATAGAATAGAGTTTATTATAAGGCAATATTGTCCATGAACAAATAATACAAGCAATGTACAAACATCATCGTAATAATACATGCATAAAATAAATTACACTTCAGGTCAGGTGTACAAATATAATCAATATGATGAGAAGAGTCTTATACAAATAGTTTTTTAAAACAACAAAATTGAAAGATCAAAAGATAAAGTAAGCGCTTTAAAGTGTATATAGCTATATTCTAACAGTCATTTAAGGTCAAAAGAAGTGCTTGCATCGTTTCTAGTTAGTATAATACTAGACTACCTTAATTTCAAATTAAAACTTACTTTGATTCAATCGTCGAAAAATATACGATTCTTATAATTTCATAGGGTGTTCTAGAACACTTTCGTATGAAAATGGACAGTTCGCATGTCCAATAAATCACAGAGAGAATTTCTGTTAAAACTGAAGCGAAAAATGATCTAATGGATATGAAAGCATAATTTTTCTCAGTTTTTGAAACTTTAAGAAAAAATATCGTCCGATATAGCTCTATACTCTTTAAGTACGTGGGTAAATCAGAAAGTTCGTAGAAAAATATCATAACTCACAAACCACAGCTTCAAATGCTTTCAAATTTTAATATAACGTGATTATAAGTATAACAAAACAATTTGTCAAATTCAATCGAATAAGTCAAAACTACATGATTTTTACATTGAAACGCACACATGCTATGACAGCATACCGGAGCACGTCAGCCTCATTTGATGTACGACGTCAAACTTACGCCACGTTTGTCAATACTTACGTTAAAGTTTTGACTCATTTTCGCTTCTCGAGTGACTAATATGTGGGTATTTTTGGATAACCACCGTGATAATACTTTCTGCATTTTCAATTGTTTGTTTAATATAGTGTACGCTGTCCCATAAGACTAATCTAAGTGTTTTGCTATACCCGCTATTATATAGCGCTGGTCCTCTTCGACGACGTTGCAACCAACGTCACCATTACCGCGTGTATTTTATGTGGTTGTCAAAATCCGTCGGCCTACACGAAATCACTAATTCCATTTATAAATCGATGTCTATTTATTTGAGAATACATACCTGCACGTTTCAAACCATGTATTGGCTCTGATGCCGTACGTATATTCCAGTATCACGCAGATTTTGATAGCCGCCCGTGGTTCCGTAAATTCCGGTAGACCCGTTTTACGCGGATATTTCTATGTTGTGCGATTATGTAAATGTTGATTAAATCATTATTTATCGGAGATGACGTCTGAAATTTTAACTGACTCTATAAATGACATCATGCAATCAGACATAACATTTTGACGGTTTTTGGAGGTCCTACAATTGAGATATATTAGAAAATTTAATAAAATGTGTTTCAAATTATCAGTGTGCTCCGGTATACGTAATCGCCCTTATTTAAGATATAAATATTTTAAAAACGTTTATCATCAGGTCGCTACAAATCTTTGTATGTAAAGAAAATGCCGATGTTTTCATTCAGCATAAATATGAAGACAATAACTCTAAAAAAGTTATGGCAAAATTCTACGAACTTTTTTATTCACCCACGTATATCATGAGTAAGTCTTACGACGGAAGGTTGTTTTTATACCAGTTTACAAGTCGATTAAGGATGAAGCTCTGATACTAGAAGACAAAGGGATTTCTGCAATGAGTATCACCAGACCTATTAGTAACATACACTTAAGACTTCCTCAGTGAGTTGTTTACATGTAAGATGGTGCAAAAAACTCTATTATAAAACTTATTAGTGTTAATGTGTACTAATTTATTTAAGATCGATAAGTTTTTCCAACTTGTATTCATCACTCTCGACACCTCATTCCTGGTGGTATCATGGCGACGAGGGCTTGAGAGAAGAGAAGCCAGTTTCCCTTATATGCTGAGCGTCTAGAAAGGGAATTTCTAGTACCACTGTCATTTCGTCTTTGGTATGACGTGGCATAAATAGAACAGAGACTCGACAGTGCATTGATATACGATTTAGAAAGGTCCATCCATTGGCTTTTACATGATCCACTACTTCAATACACCGCCGCTTTAAATCTCTGTTCCAGGTAGTGACTACTTAAGATAGGTGGATATTTGTTCGATCCATCTAGGCACGTGATTATTGTATCAACATCCGGTTGAACATAGAATGCCACTGATTGTCTAGGTATCTGCTTCTTGAATTCTACTTCCGGTATTAACACGCGGTGTGTAGTTGCAATTAAGCGGTCAGAAGTCCAGCGTTGCATCATTGATCCAATATTTAAAACGATAGTTCCAGGAATAGGCGTGGCCGGAACAAACCCGGTCCCCGGAATGTCGACTTCGAGTCCGCCCACTTCATCTTGAAACAACATTGTAATTGTACCATAGTCCGTGTGTTCACCGAGACGGACCTGTCCGGGTTTTAGCGTCGTTCCGTGTTCCAGCGGTGGATAGTAGATACTGCGAAGCGCTGATTGATTGTCGCAGTTACCCATAGACTTGTGCTTATCCTTTAGATATGTTATATCCAAGTCTAACGTCATCGAAAGGCCATCCAATATACGTTTTGTTAGGGTAGAACATTGCTTAAACATCGCTTGATGTGCTTCTTGAAACTTCGCTGAGTTCCAGCGACCAGTATCGGCGTAGGGAATATAATTAAAGCTTTCTTTAAGATCACCTGGTCTATCCGGGTTCAAGTTTTCGCTCTCCAACGCCATCCAACCGAAGTAAGAATCTTCTTTTCGCACATACTTCCGTTTTTCTTCGTTCGGACTCTCAAAGAAGTTTTTCGACAAACTAAAAAATGAATCAACTATTGGCTGACTTACGCCGTGATTCTTCAAATAACAGAAACCAACGTTAGTAAATGCTTCTTTGACTTCATCACACACCTGTTTCAGAGTGTTCACATCCACATCGGCTTCAGAATGATCAAGTCCAACTTTATGAAAGTCTATCACTGGTAGTGTGTTCATCTTCACTTTTGATAAGTTATTTGATTAAATCCGAATCTTAAAAAGCGGCAAATCACACTTTTTTTATCATACTCACGACAAGATATCAACAGGTCATTCAACTGTAGTATTTGAGGGTTAATATAAAGTACATATCACTGCTCTAGAACACACAAAGGTCATGTTAGGTTACATAAAATTATAAATACACTGAGCGGCAATGAAAACGCAACACTTTTTAAACTTAAATATTTCCGTAATCAATTAACGTTTAGACTTGAAATTTGGTATACTCTCTTCGGTATATATCTTCTACAGATTTCAGCCTTTTCCGTGAAAATACTTTAAGAACCACTCGTCCATAGCGGATTAGCCTTAAACCGAAATTTTCACGTGTAGCTAGAGATTTGCTCGCATATTGGGCAAACATTTTGAAAAATATGGAAGGATCAGTGGGAAAAACAAAATAACTAGTAGAAAATAGGGTGCATATGTCAAAGGAAGACTCTGAAAGATGGGTTGGTATGCTCAAATGTTGGGTCTCCGTACTTAAATCAAAGTTTCGTTGATTCAAATCACCGAAATCATTATTTTATTCATTTAACACAAGTTTGAATACACCTTTTAAGGAATAAAAAAATCTATTAGAAATCGCAGGGTGTAAGAAAATGTTAATTCAAGTGCGATAACTCATGGATACATGTAATTATCCCCACTTTTTAACTGAACTTGTCTACATCTATTTTTGCTCCAGTAAGTGCAATAATTAGTCTTAAAAGCATACATGCAACTTTTATGCAAGTGTATCCAGTAACAAATGGTGAAACTTTCACCGTCATTGGGACAAATATAATACAATGATAATAATCTCAAAACGAGCAGTTTAGAATACGCGTTTAGAACCGCTAACTTTGAAGCAGTGTTATAAAGAAACTGACAAGTGCATTATTTACTCAATTTATTACCTCCCTTTTACCATTAAACGTACATCATGGCTCTAATATAGCATGTTTTGATGGTTTTAGTGGTAGTGCACGAAACAATGTACATGCCCCTTAAAAGTACCTGAACTTCCTATTTAACTTCTGCAAGAACGACACAAAAGATTAAAAAGTGCGACTTCTGTTTTACAATGGTATTAAACTACGTTGCTGAACCACTTTTTCTGATTCGAAGTAACATTCATGTGCCACATGCATACATCTATTCTACGATAAAATTTCGCCATACATTCATACTTATTAAATGTGTTATGCTATACTATGTAAGTGTTGCGTTTTCATTGCCACTCAGTGTATGTACGGCCCTATATATAGTAAGATACAAGAAATTGCTAGTTTTTATAATTTATAATTGATGCGAAACTTAAATTGGCCAAACTGAATCAGTTTTTAAATAGGACACCATCCCGGACGTCAGGTAGCAAGTGATTATCGTCTACACTTACAGGGCAGGCTGAATATCGCCTTCTGAGTTCATATTATACATTTTTATAATACATGGTTGTTGCCAGTTTAATTAACGAGATGTTCTTTAAGCAGATACTACTTCAAAGCTTAAATGTCATTATAACCAAAATAGGGACATGTCTCTGGAGCAGTTTCAATGGAAAAAAATACAGTTAAACGGTTGCATGATTAAACACCAGTGTTGGTAACTTTCAACGTTTTCACAAATAAAAGTACACGCGCTAACAATGGCACAACTTCATCTTTTAGTAAAAAAGCTTTCTCACGAATCGTTAGGATTCACACAAACTCATATTTTAACCCAAAACGTTCAACAAATATGCCATAGAGTATACGTGTCACAACAAATTAAACTTATAATATGTTTTTATTTTAAAACAAAGAAAAGATATTCCTCGATGTACACGAAATACTGAAAATAATTACAGTCAAACCTGTCAGTAAAGTCCATTAATTGGACCAGCAAACACTGTCGATTCATTAAGTAATAATAACAAGGGAACGATCCTATTCGACAGAATAGTGTTTGGTGACTGCAATTTTCTTAGTTACATGGTGTTAAACGTAGATACGCATAGTTTACCTGACGGAATAACTTTTGTTCATAACCGTTAACGTTTAATTTGAATGGACTGTACAAACACGTATATATGAAGTTTACATATATAACAATGACATAGCCTCATGGAAGATAAAATTGATGGTCCAAAGAGAGATGTTTAAATTTGTACACATGTGGTCTTTAAGTGAGGCTTGACTGTGCTAGTACACTTACGGTGGTACGGTAGTCGAGCGGATAGCCTGCTTGACTGCCTCATGGAAGAAAAAATCGTGGTCCTAAGTGATAATTTGTACACATGTGGTCTTTAAGTGAGGCATGGCTGTGCTAGTGCAATAACGAGTGTTATAAAACGTATTATCGTGAAAGCTCGACCATTTCCGTTCTTCTACGGTTAAATACAATACTGAGGTTATCAGGTCATCAAAATATATTGCTTTATAGGCTATCATATGATAACTAATAATACCAATTAATATGCATATATACAAATACACTGAGCGGCAATGAAAACGCAACACTTACATTGTACAGCATAACATATTTGATAAGTATGTAAGCATCGCGAAATTTTGTCATAAAAAAGATATATGCAATTGACACATAAACATCACTTCGAATCAGAAAAATTTGTTTAGCAACATAATTATTTACTAGTTGTTTTGGGGTCAGTATAAAACAGAAAGTCGCATGTTTTAATATTTTAAAACCACCGCCTGGAGCGATCCATCGTGTGCATATACGGCGTATTAACCGTATGAAACGTTCATTGAATGCTAGTGGGATGCTGTGCCGTTGTTGCAGAAGGGCTATGCAAGCTTCAGGTACTTTTAAGGGGCCTTTACACTATTTTGCGCACAACAACTAAAATAATAAAAAACCTGGTCTATTATAGCCATGGTGTATTTTTATGGTCAAAGGGAGATAATCTTGGGGTAATAAAATGATTGAATAATTAACTTGCTAGTTTCTTTATAACACTGCTTCAAATCTTGCGCCTCTCAACGCATATTCGAAACTGCTTGTTTTGAGATTAATACAATGGTATTACATTTGTCCCAAGGATGGTGAAAGTATCACCATTTGTAACTGGAAATAAATTGCATGAACGCTATAGGTATTCTTTTACCTTGCGTGCTTAATTTTCAAAACACAATTTACGTCTAAATATTATTGAACATCAAAACTTGAGCATCCAGACTAGTTCAGTAATATCCAGTGATATAATCTAGAGTAAAAGTTTGGTGATTAATCTAAAAAAGTGAGTATAATTATCCAAGAGTTATCGAACTTGACTTAAACATTTTTCTTACATCCTATGATTTCTTATGCATTTTTAGCTTTCTTAACAGGTGTATATGTATTCAAACTTGTGTTAAATAAATGAAATAATGACTTCGGTAATGGTAATAAACATCAACGAAACTTTGATTTTTAGTACGGATACCCCACACTTGAGCGTAACGACCGATCTTCCTTTGACGTATGTACCATGTTTTCTACTAGTTATTTTGTGTTTCCGACTAATCCATCCATATTCTTCAAAACGCTATGGACGAGTGATTCTTAAAGAATTTTCACGGAAAAAGCTGAATTCTGTGGGTAATATATATCGAGGTGAGCATACAAAATTTCAAGTTTATAAGTTTACAGATTACGGAAATATTCAAGTTTAAAAAGAGTTGCGTTTTCATTGACGCTCAGTGTAAGTTAATCTGACCCCTGATATAATGTATGGCGATGTTGAAGTATACGATAGCTTAAACATGTACAGTAGGTAGCATAATATCAAACATGTCATGTATTATCACACTATGACACCTTTAGTGCAAGGTTAATACATGACCAATGAGATTAGATAGAACACAGACACTGCACATTAAGACAAACACTCATGCATGGACATTTGAATATATAAGGTAAGCGATTTATTGAGTAATTTACTTAAACCAGGCTTCTTATTGCTTTTGGTATGCCTGTGACTATGTTAATGTTAAGAGTTTATCAATATATCATCCGTATACACGTTATATACGGAGTTAGGGTACACCAGGGCTGTTTGATTAACGAAATCGGACAATCAACCAATCATCACAGTACGGCATTGATAATGGCCATTAAATTAGAGAAATTATTTAATTCTAAATATGTCTCAAAGTGCTGACCATGTATTGTATTTGCCACATTTACGATTGGTCATACGGTTGTAATAACAATTTGAAAACGGTTACTATCAATTATATGGTGTTCCGCAAACGAACAATCAAATAAGAAGATGCACATTTTGATATAATTTTGCACTTTTGTTTGTAACTTCCAATTACAATTTGCCATTTTATTTCAATATATTTTCAGGAAACAAAAAGGCTAATTTAACAAGATGACTGATTCAATTCCACTTGTTGATCTCTCCGAGATATCAATGAACCGAAATGACGACGAAATAGATGACAGCGCGTTAAGAAATGTTGGGACGGAAATTGTTTCCGCGTTTAGTACATATGGTTTCTGTTACTTCCTTTACCATGGGATTAGCCAAGATCTCGTAGACCAGAATATGGTTGTAAGTCGCCGATATTTTACCATGCCTCTGGAAGAGAAGATGAAAACGAAAAGTGGTACGTTTGACCAGTTTCTAGGATACATAAAACTGGAATGCGAAACAGTAAATCGTGAAAGACCTAGTGACTATAGAGAAGGCTTTTTATACCACCCTTTATTCGATGATTTGGACCTCCTGCCAGCCGAATTCCTGGACACAAACAAGAAGTTATTCGACCAATGTTTGCTCCTCGCTCTAAGGGTAAGCGATGCCCTTTCTTTTGGTCTGAACATTGACGTGTCTATCTTTAGAAACTCTTTAAAATCCGTAAGGACAACCAACAATTATACCACCCTACGACCGAGTTATTACCCTCCCATACATCCAGATACAAAGATAAAGACCGATCAGATACGTTGCGGAGAACACTCTGATTACGGCAATATGACATTTGTATTCCAAGATGATTGCGGTGGCCTAGAAGTGAAATCCCCGAAAGGTGAATATATACCAGTATTACCGATTCCTGGTGCCATTGTTGCAAATATTGGAGACCTCATGCAGAGGTGGACTGCTGATAAGTTGATCGCCACCAAACATCGCGTTGTCATACCACAGGATAACAGCCAAAGAGCCAGGCAGTCCATAGCATTCTTTGTCCAGCCTGATAACGATTGCCTCATTACTTGTGTGGACGGATCGAACAAGTATAAACCAATTACAAGTGCTCAGCATCTAGATAACAACATTTCTATCGAATAAACACATTCCACAAGCCAACATAATCGGAACTCCTCTGTGTTTATCTAACGAAAGTGTCTCGGAAGCCGCCATTATCACGGACTACTTTACAACTTGGCTCATGATAATCAAACGATTGAATCGAAGGAAACTAAAAGTCTACTTACACAAGGGAAGGTATCAACTCCTAGATGGAGGCCGTTAATTGAATGGCTTCTTGATAACACTAAAGACTTGATGATTGGCCGATAACGGAAACCGCATAACCAAAATTTGTAGCCGTACACTTATGTACGAGGCGTATTTCTGAGTTACGACAATGCCCGAGTAGATACGATTGAATGCAACATTAACCAAATGACTGTTAGCACTACTAGTAGCAGTATGCTGGACCTGTTGCCACATGGAACTAGGTCTTAAAGTGGTTTAGTTTTATTATCATGCCCTTTAATATGTTGGACATTGTGACGTCCGTCATTTTCTTTTTGTGTTCCTTTTTGCTGTATTGCCTGTCCCTTCTTATGCCCTATCTTTGACGAGGGCGTATATTGCTTTGCTCATGACAGTCGGTCATTCGGTAGAAAAAACGTTTTGCTAGGATCTTTGTACTTGATATGAAGGTTGGTCAGCTACAGAAGATGGGCCGTATTGATTTTGAGATTACTAGGGCAAAGTTCAAGGCCTCTGTGACCTTACCATTTCTGACTTTTGGGCCGCAATAAAGGCCTACATGTTTTATAAATCTCTCTTGTTATCTTTGGAACCACTAGAAACGATTGTAGTGATTTAGAATAATTCCGGTCGGTCTTGATCTCCTATAGCATCTCAAGTACAAAAAGCGTCTCACATTGAGATTTTATTCAAACCAGTGTCTACAGATTATAACAATTAAACACCGGACAATTGTTCTGTATTGTGAAACCACACTGAATGTTAATCTTATACTGAAATGACCTCAAGGTACGGGACACTAATTTAACAAACCTTCCATAATAATACATGTATACGTTGTTACTGATTTTGTCATTATATATTATAATCAGAACATCGATGCTAATGCTCTTTTCTTTTTAGCTATTGCCATGGTTATGTTTCATGTTTACTTGTAAAAATATTGTTTTTACATTATTTTATATTAAAAAAAGTTAAGTTAAGTTACCAATTTTCTAGGGCTCTTTTCAGCTGTTAGGCCGCTCAAGCACCCTTTGACATTATAACTCCCCTGGTCATTGGGCTACATATGGAAACCTACACTTGTGTCTCCCTGGGGAGACTATTTCTCTCCTGTGGTGTGGCAGCCAACATCGATCTGCGGCGCCCAGGAATAGACACTGCCCTTACAGGTACCATTTTACACCATGGTGGAGTGGAGCTGTGGGTCTTGCTCAGAGATTTTAACCAGTGGTCCAGAGGAGGATCGAACCCGGGACCTCTCGATCCCGAAGCGCGCGCCCTACCTCTAGGCCACCGCTCCCCACATATTATTCGTAATATATAGTATATCAGATAAATGCATCATGTCTTCATTTCATTAATTATACGAAAATGTATTTAGCTCTAAAACAATCGACAATGACAATTATCAAACATAGACTGCCAATTGAAAATCCTTAAAACTCAGAATACATGTACGCCATTTTCACCGAGATTACGGGTGCCAACTTGACCAGGCCTGATACTGGGTCATAAGGGCTAAGTATGATTGTAAATGACAAAATTGTGTATTTCTTTAAAATTGAACATAATTATTATAGCCCACAACCTTAGGTTATGCCTTAGTTAACATTAAGTACGTCCGACATTGCGTGGTTGTACAATTAACAATACAGTACAGAAACACTGGTTTACACTTTATTATAGTTGTACTTGTTCACCTTTGTTTGTCAATAGAACATGTGTTTACGTTCTGTGAGCTTTCTGTTTTGTTTCGTTGATCATGTCTTGTTATGCTTGTTTATTGACAGTCATAAAACCAGTCCAATTTGTCAATAAGTTTTCAACTGTTCGTATGACTTGTCTAAAAACGAAGCCACTTGTGTTTGTATTTATCTCCTTGAAGTTGTCGTTTTTTTTATCATTATGGACTAGTTCAGTTATGACGTCCTATCTGTAAGCGAGCGATGTATACAAGTACGTGTCCTTGACAGGTTTTATCCTCGTCTTATTTGAGAGGACAATGTCAGATACTGAGATGATAGGCCAATTAATCAACTCATGATAATGAAATATATTGTTTTTTATTGCCATACCACTTGGTACAGCTCGCATATCTTCGATAATGGCAATCGATAGATAACTGGAAAAACAACTGTATCACAATACATACAGTATAGTTTATACTTATTTAATTAAAGTAAATTGTGAACAGGGTTTTCAACCCGATATATGAATCACACTCGACACCTTACTCTTGATATTATCCATTGTCCTAATCATGCTGAAAGTCTAGCATGGGAATTTCTGGTATCACTTGCTTTTCTTCGGTATGACAGCCTGGAGTCGAACCCGGGACAACCCGTGTCCGAAGCGGAAACTTTACCATCGAGGAGGCGGTAAGTGTATTATTACATCACAGTGACGTTTGGTGATTCTTTAACATACGAAACAAACACACCGATGTATTTGTTAAAAATTGTTTTCTTGCGTTTCAAGTATGTATCATATAGAGCACTGCTTTAACGGACTTACTGTCGGGCTACAATCCTCGACTTAAGGATTCGACATAAGTGTTCGACATATTTAAAGTTAATATTCGTTTCTATTTGCGAATCGCCCATCATATAATGCACGTGGCTACAAATATCACGCGCCGTAATAAATCACAGTTCTTTCTCGTGATTTCGTGAGATTTCAGTTGAATGTTTTATTGGATCTTAATTTGAATCCAAGGACGACGAAATAAAGCATCTCTTTTTTGATGAGACAAACTGTATTTAACGATCATAGCAACATTGTTTTCCTTAAATAAGTATCCAATATTTAAATGATATGACTTCGCGAAACAATAAATTAGACAGTCCATATGTTTTTTGCGGCTATGTCCTTGATTAGTGTCATCTGTCTTAAATTTGTATGCGAGTGATTTCGTGTTGAATAATGGAGTAAAACCAAATTAAAAAGAAAAAAAGAAGTTTATTAAACACCAATTCCCTCATGACAGCCAAAAAGCATAAACTATCAAAAATCTAAAATGGCGTCCTTGACCTACAGACCGCAAAATGAAAATGAACATTTCAGCGAAAACGTTACATAACCGACTTAAATTCGTAATTGCTAGCGTTGTTATCATCCGGTAACTACACATATAGTAATGTGATAAACATAATTCGTCGCTTGTTGTTTTCCATATCAAAATTCAAATAGTTGGACACAAACCAAAGCCACACAGCGGTGACAGCGCCTAGGCACACACGCAAGAGTCAGACATTGTACAAGCCATCCTGCAGGTCTTCTTCGTAATCTCCAAAGACTGGATTATATGATTTTGTTAGGAAACGTAAATATTCAATAGGGTCAATAACATGACTTGAAATAAAAGAACATCGATGCATGAAATAAGATGAGTTAGTAACGAACATGTAAAAGTCTTGAAAGCTTGGTCATTTTCGTTTGTAATTGTCTATTGCACTACATAATTCCCGATGTGATCACAATGTGGAGGGTAAATTGAGATTGGTCAATTCAAAGTCATCCATTTCACGACATCCCTGTCTGCTATGTACTTGGCACGCAACCTAGGCATTGTATTTGCATATATAGAAAGCAAATTTTTCAAAATGGACAAATTATGCAAAATTGATACATCGGACATAAAATGCAACTCTCTCAGACGCAATAAGTAATAAATTTAAAGCGATATCTTAAGGCATAAATACTGATAAGTATTTTGCATTTAAATAGAAATAGCTAATTCGTTTTGAAAATGGACAAATGGTGCACACTTTATACTTAAAATGCAACTCTCTCAGACGATATAAACAATAAATTTGAAGTGAGGTCTGAAAATATAAATACTTATGCAAGTGGTTTGAATTTACATTGAAAAGAGTATTAACGAATTCGCTGTGGAACTTGACCCAGACTATGGTTATAACTAGTAAACGTTGTATTCAAAACAACTTGGACAGAGAACCTTGGAAACGTTTAATATATTTCACGTATATTCACGGACATACGTACACAGTTTGCATCCCTAGAAAATTTATCTAGAAAAAAAACGCTCAAAAGAATCGCGACGAAACGTACATACCAGGTGTTCAATCCAAGTTCAATGATAGACACTTTAAATTGTCTGGTGAGTGATGTAGTTGTAAGCATGCTATTCCATTCCAATTTATTCCATGTCACCATTAGAACGTCCATTATAAATGATAGACCGGAAGTTGGACGTTTTATCACAGCGTCTACAACATGTGACCTTGCCATGTGACATTGTAGTGATTTACAATGTACTATGCGTGAGGTACGGAAATACACGACAAGACAAAATATAAGACACGAGTACGAGATGTCTGGAATATTCAAAGCTAGAAACCAATCGGAAAGGGAAGACAGCATTCGTCAGACACAGCAAAGCACGATAGACACAAAAAGGAACATAAACAGTAAAAAAAATTACAGACCACTTACATTATCTATAACACAGTCACAAGTGAACAAAAAGTCCACCAAAACCCTCTTAGAAACTGACATCGTCTCTAAATGTAATTTCACCTTACACATTTCATAATTCGTACATTTCTTGACACGTGCTTTATCTTAGTCAAATATGAGAGTGTATCCTACAAGTAAAATATACCGCATTCCGCGAACATTGATGACTGACAAATAATTATTGCACCCAATTCCAACTTCATTCAGTTAAGACACCTGTCACTTCTCTCATTTATATGTAACGAGTTTTCTGATAAGAGCGACATTTTGTTAAAAAAATAAAATAATATTTTTCTCCAACTATGTAGGGTTAATTCATGCATTTTCGTGCTATTACATCTGCAGAGTCCCGAGGGACGGTTGGTGCCCAAGCCCGTCAGGGCGAAGGCACCAACACTCCCGAGGGACTCTGCAGATGTAATAGCACGAAAAAGCATGCGTAAACGCTATTATAGCATAAAAACAACACTTTATTAGTATGTTTTTCAAAACTATGACATTTTGACGGGACATTTTGGGCGACGTCGGGAAAACAAACGCGTTGTCGCTTAGCAAACGTTTCGTCACATACAAGTTTTTGTTTTGAGCGTCGACTTCCGGTATCGGCAAATACCACGAAAACAGTGACATTGGGGGTTTGTTTACGTTTATTATTTTTCTATTGTAGAAAATCGATTAGTAGTTACAATAAGAATGTGAATTACAGTTCATATAACGCTGTAAATCATTTATTTTCGTCGGCTGGGTCCTGAAATGAGCATACTTAAAACTGAACACCAACAGCGCGTGTGCGCGAGAATCTTTACAATAAAGTACCTTTTTCCCCCGTTTAAGTATGAGCAAAATCATCGTTTTTATGCTATAATATATATTTTGAGAGCTGCATGGCTTGTGTAAGACCTAAAGGCACTGTTTGGAGCCAACACCCCCGTTATTCAGTAGCAAGATTATACTTAGAATTCACCAACACGCACATGTATGCTGGTCATTTATATGAAAATAAAGGAAATAACACGAACCTGTTCGGCTCATCAAATGGTTATAACGCAATAGCCATCTTCTGGAATTACAATCTTCGACACTTCCGCCGCAACACAGACGTCTTTTAAACAATTCACTCCGTCTTGTGAATAAGGATGCTGTTCATGATAGCACTGTGCATATGAGTCGGAATTGGATTTGTCAATATTTATCCGTATAATACATTTATCAATCCTTCTTGAAGCTTAGAATTAGACCACTAAGATATACTATATTCTGGTATAACACAGTAAATTTATACGGTAATTTTCGAAAAGTAGAAAGCTGAGTGTTTAGCTATGTAAATGATTTTGTATCGTTAAATTTATGGGTCTATTGAAGATGTCCCAAATGTGTACTTTTAAATGTATTATATTCCAAAACATGAATAGTGCCAATAACTACCACTAGACACACTTGTTTTGTCTGCCTTGTATGACGTGTAAAGGCTCCGTAAGACGATATCTTATTGTCAACGTTCCTCTAAAACTTCCAGCAAAAAGACTCTACACAGTCACCGAGAAAAAAACCTAATTTAATTCAGTAACAAAATTAATAGTCAATATACATGTACTTGTATATCAAGTTTTGGCCAATAAGTAATTAATTTGACTTTAAGTGTGTTGTATATCCTAATTACATGGAGGAAGGAAGATAATTGATCTCGTTTTATATTTTACTTAGAACATTTATGTGGGTTTAATAGCCTCCAAAATGTCCTGAAGGGTTACGACATAATTGGACCGCTATCTAATATAGAACATTGCTGCCAATAATTACTAATGGGAAATGATATATTCCAAGTGATTGAGACATAGTTATCGCTGAATTGGATTAATTAAAACCCGAAAATCGTCAGTTTTGTTACAATTGAGTATTAATTAAGACGTTTTTACTCTACAGTGCTATGCTGTATATTGACGTATATAATTCAAAAATAATATTGATATTATAAACAAATATGTATACAATTACATATCAACAGTAGATCCTTATAAGGTACGCCACATTATATAATGCGCTTTTACACACATGCACCGTGACTTCTGTATTACAACTCCCTTACCACAAATATCTAAAGCAAGTCAACGATTGGTTCTAAAGGGTAAAAGTCTTCGATTACCGTCTATTCGCTCAAAAAGAAATGTATGTGGGTAGGAATTGTCCTCTCAGACAGAAGTAGTAATGGAAGTTTTATCAGTTTTGATTAACGATGTAAATAAACGTCTAAAGGTTAATAGTTTGTCTTTTACTACTGTCTTATCAACTCTCTCAAATAGAAATGGGTGTAGGTAGGCATCGTCGTCTCAGGCAGAAGTTGTTATGCAAGTTTTACGATTTTTGTTTAACGATGCAGACAAACGTCGGTTTCCACTTGTAATAAGATCCACATTAGCAATTCCTTCCCACATAATTACGTTTTATTGTGATACTACGTACATTATGGTGACTGAGCGCTTTATTGAACAATAAATGAAATAAAACGTTAGACAATTTAATGCACATGTGCAACTTATTAAGAGGTTAAAGAATTATTATTTCTTTGTCTGGCACATTATACGTGTGATGTTGCAAAAATACAGCTCCATGTTTATCTGTATTTATTTCCCTTCTATATCATTAAATAACGGACCATTTAATCCCAACCAAGCATACACAAGAGAAAATCATTCCTGGTAGACATCAAACTTATTCCTTCCAAAAACAATCGACTTGGTATTTCCTGAAGTTAAACAAAACCGGTCAAAACAGTTGGTAATTATGCCTCGTTTGGTCGCCGTTTTGTCATGTTTTTGTGCGGTTGGTTCGCCCTGCTGCAGGACCTTGGGTAACTTGGTCGGGTTAGGCTGCGTTTTATTCGGTCTCATGGAATCACCGCTATTTTATTATTTAGTTGTGAAATTGTATCATCCTGCATTATTTCGGCGGGGACTTGGACTTTTGATTCTTTGGCTCATGTGTGGGTATTTCTTGGTTCAGTTGTGTTGTGGTGTTTTTGAGTTCTGTGATCGGCTGGTTAGGTTGCGTGCGATCTTCCCTATCTGATTTTCGCATACATGTTTTAGCTATACACAACATGTAGTATTTTATGGTACCTCTATCGTACTTCGCTGAGATAAATAAAGTTATCGGGATTATCATCAATTCTTTAATTTCTCTTCGATTTAAGTAGAAATAATAATATCATTGTTCTGCTTTCCCACATTGTAGCAATTCCCAAAGGCTGCACCTATCAGTGGTTCTTTATACTGTTTACATACTCTTTCACACATCTATGTCTCAGCATTTAGGTCCCCGTGTAACCTTCCTTCACGAATCTATTAGGTACACTTTTGTTCCGTACCTTCCTGGCCCTCAGCAATTAGTGTGTCATACTTGACTCAACTACACATTTTGTCATTCTTATCCACCGATGGTGTATGCATGTTACGAATTGAAAAAGTCTACCTAATGACAAGTACAGTTTATAATAGCTACAACATGGGGACTAGTTTGTACCTGCATGGGGACACAGGTCATGTAAGATTGATAAAAAATTGAGGGCAGCATATTCTTTGTTTAGTATAATTATACATGCCAAATGAAATATCTAAGCACACATTTAAAACATTGGAAGAAGTATTACTTGTAGAAGAAGAACTATTTCTATACTGTGGTTAGAATGAGACTCGCAAATGGTGCCGATGGCGTCACAGAAGTAATGACACACAGACAGACAACAGACAAGCACTGGTAGAGTCGTATATGTTTGTCAGCGTTAAACTTTTGATGTTTTGTTTCTGGAACGATAATAATATAGAATATAGATACCAATAATTACAAATGGGAAATGACATATTCCAAGTGGCGGAGAAATAAGTAGATTATAATGTTGAATTGGATTAATTAGAACCCGAATATACTCAAAATTGTTAAAATTGAGTAATTATTAAGACGTTTTTACCATGCTAAATGTTCCTAGCGTTATACGGATGTATACAATTCAAAATAATATTTATAGTATAACCTTTTATAAACGTATGCAATTAAATATCAACAACAGATCCTTATAAAACGCGTTACAGTCTGTATTACTGTTATTGTACACATGTAACCTGACCCATGTATTGCAATTACCGGTACATAATATTATCTAACAGCTACAGAACAGTACATCAAATGGTAATTCCATTACAAGAAATAAGTAAAGCAACTCACTGGCTTGTTAGAAAGGGTAATAGTTAATCTTCTACTACTTTCTTATCAAATAGAAATGGATGTGGGTAGGAATTGTCCTCTCAGACAGAAGTAGTAATGGTGGTTTTACGATTTTTGTTTAACGACGCAAACAAGCGTCGGTTTCCACTTGTAATAAGATCCACATTTACAGTTTCTTCCTACACAACAACGTTTTGTTAAGATACTTCGTACATAATGGTGACTGAGCGTTTTATTGTATTTATTTGCATTTTCCGGGGGTTGACCCCTTATGGTTATAATGTAGTTCACTCTCATTCTTCTGTTAAGAAGCGTTTGAAAATGTTTCTCCACCTTTACACACCTAGATACCAGAAAACAATACACTATATCTATTTCCATCTATAGCATTTAATAATGGACCATGTAATCATTACAAACTATACACAACAAAGAAAACCATTTTTGTAAGTCAGTAAAATACTCTTACTATAACAGTCGTCTAAAGTTAAACAAAAATCGTCCAATAATAGTATTTTGATGAAACGATATATTTCAAACTAAGGATTGACTGAATGGGGAATTATTTAGGAAATGTTGCTTTATACTTCATATCAATACAATCAATTTTGGTGCCTCCTTGTTGACTGATTAAATCAGGATGGGATTCGATACATGTGATATATAGTTGAGAATTACCTGTACACAATATGACAAACTGTATTATTTTATTTTTTTTGTGCTAGTTAAGATGAGTGCTGTCGTGTCTGTCCGATTTCCTCATACCCCTTTTTATCATAATGCACTGAGAATTTATCAAGTCATCGAATTGTTCTCACGAATTCTCTATTTTCTCTTCTATTAAAGTAGACATAATGATATTACTGCTCTGCTTTCTTATATTGTAGCAATTCCCAGACTGTATCTATCATTGCCATTTTGTGCTTAACGTACCACTTCACACAGCATTGTCTCATCCTTTGGGTTACTCGTGTCATTTTCTTTCGTGACTCTATTGGGTACACTTCTCTCTCATACATTCCTGGCTCTCAGCAATTAGTGTGTCATACTTGACTCAACGGAGATAAGAACGTGCATTTTCTGTCTCTGGGTTACTTTTTCACATACCTTCCCGGCTCTATGGAGAGAACGTCAGTCGCTTACTTTAATCAGTGTTTAATATAGTGCCATGAGGCCATTCTCATGCTACTTGTGACGAAACTGCAGCTGTAATCCGGATACAAATTTTGTCATTCTTTTCCACCGATGGCTTATGCGTGTTACGAATTGACAAATTCTACTTAATGACAAGTACAGTTTATAATAGCTGCAACATGGTGACTAGTTTCTTCATGCAAAATGCTACACTGAAAAGCATACATTTTTAACAACTTTACACATGTATGCGTGAACTTCAAACTGTCAACATCCATTCTGAGCAATGACCAATACTACTGTGCTTCTGCAATGTGCACGTAGCGGTCAATGGGACATATAGCATGTAAAATTGATACAAAACTAAGGGCAACATAATTATGCTGCTTTCAGTATAATTATACGTGACACATGAAATATCTAAGTTTACATCCAAAACAATAGAAGGGTATAACTTGTAAAAGACATACCGTTACTGACCTTGTAGTTAGAATTAGACTCACGAATGAAGCCGATGGCGCCACAAAAGTAATGACACGCAGACAAACAGCAGACAAGCACGTCATAAATCTGAATTATGTGATAAATATTCTATAACTTTGCAACCTTCATTTCCTGAAGATATGAAGTGTTCCCTTTGTCGTAGCAATAGAAATCAAACATGCTCTGTAGATCGAAAAACGATCATCACTTTTTTGTATGATAGGTAGATGCCGAGTTGATTTACTGGAAATTGAGAGCTATCATGCCGGAAGTAAGCAGTCCTCACATGATGACTGCATATATCCAAACTAATTTAATGCTAAAATTGATATCAACATTAAGCAGTAGAATCGCGTTTCTTTGTTAGCGTTGAATTATCAGTTTTGAAAGTATAGTGATACCTTTCAAGAACTAGGCGCCATTATAGCGTTTAAACTAAGCTGGCATTATTTCGGGTGATTTTTAGTTAAGGTGTTCTGGTACTTGAGTGAAACACTTAAAAACGCTACTGAGTCATATTAAATGCATAAATATATAATATTGTAAAATATAAAAAGCCAATGTAAGGTTCTCACATATGCATTGACGTGTCCGATCGAATGGGGGGGGGGGGGCAGTAGTTTTATGCACTCTCAGGCGGTCATTTTGTATAATCCTAGTGTATTTGCTAATTGGCTCTCGACTCAATGTCTGTTTCTAATGTGTTCTAGAGTGTAAATTGTGTATTCAACCGGCCAATTTTGTTGCGTAAGTTACAATCATAATTCGTAATCTTCAAATCTGAATGGGTTGAGTTTCAGCTGATAAGGGGTACGTACACAATTGACAAAATAGTCCGTGAAAGAGAAACTGAAGCAAAGAAACTCGAGTATCGCCGGTGTGGGAGGATCTCAGCTGTCTGGTTTCTCTAAAAGCACCCGTCCGAACAAGTTTCAACGCCCCTGTGAAACTCAGCCGTGAGCACCCGTCCGTGTCCGGCCCAACGTTGAGCGCTGCATGCACCCTTTCATGAGTCTTGGCGGTGAGCCCCAGTCCAAGCCTTAGTTGGCGGTGACCTCTGGGTTGCCGTTGGCGAGCTTTTCATGTCCATACTGCGGAACTGGTCTCTGGTCGCGCTTGATCTGGCTCTTTGTAGATGGTTTTCCTGTCCGTGGACTTGCACTTGCCCTTGTTTGCACACCTTATACCAACCAGACTGCATTTTAAAAACTAAGATAAATTTTTGTCTGCTTCAGGCACTCTTTGACACCAAAGTGCCGCTAAATTTCTATGTCTCCTGATGGTCTTGATTGTCAATCAGTTCGAAAGAGCTGCTTCCAAGACCACAGGGACGCAACTCACTTCAATATAGGACAAGTAGGAGTAAATACAAATGTTCTAGATCTCATTGGTCGATTTTTGTATTTACATTAAATAACACAAAAACTAAACGTCCGGCTAACGCTTGCAGATAAATTATCTGCAAGACAAATTTACCCTATTTCGAACTTTTTAACTTTCTCGGCATGAAGGGGTACATGCCGGGGTCCTATAAAAAATCCAGATTACCGAAAGGTATGGGACGATACGAGGACCTTATAAACTCATATCAAATCAAATCAAATTGACAAAATAGCAAACATTTTCCATTCCAATACGCCTGTATAATATTTTGTTAAAATTTCATGTCGTAAATATTTGATATATGCACAACAATTGATTGAATTCATCTCTTTTTGCATTATATTTCCTAATTGGTTTCCATAAATTGGTTTGCTTTAAATGACTTTATTACACTGATGGAAATAAACGAAGAAATAATCATATTAGTGCAAAACACTCCGGTGTTTTTGGCGAGAACATTTTCAGTGTAATTGACATTTCACGCGGTTTTCATTTAAATTTAGTTGCACTTCATCTTTATGGTTTTCTGTTAGGTAATTGGTTCGCTGGAAAGTTATTAAATTGTCAAATATTGATTACAATACGAAAGCTGAAATCGAATATCACAGAACTGTCATGATTACTGCAATGCACTTTTTGAGACAATGTCTGTTCTGTAAGATTATTGTTAGTTTCATTGTTTTTTAGTATTCTTGTATCAAGTCATTAGAAACAATATGTGTTAGAACGGCGGTCTGTTCACCTTTCCAAGCTGGTTCCCTTGAATATATTTGAGCCAGAACTTACTAACCATATCATCAGGAACCATACAATTTTCAAGATGCAGAAGAAAGTTGATGTTCATGTCACATGTTTGTTGGTGGATACAACCTGATGCGATAGAGAATTGAACCTTATCCACCGGGTTAAAATTCCAGGTCCCAAGTTCACAAAGGATTAGTTTTCAAGATTAGCATCAGCTTGTTTTGGAATTATGACAAAACGTCTAACCAATAGTACAGTGAGCAGAGTACGTAAGTAAGTAAGTAAATACTTTATTTAACGAGGCTACACATTAGGTTATAGCTAGTTTGCGATAGAAAAAAATCGTGTTTTTTAAAGATTTCTTAAAATCTAATCATCAGATTATGGTAAAAATTTACACAGAACTACAATAACTTCCTACCTAGTCTCATTTTGAATTTCATAATTTTTAGTCACCAATTAGAAGACATTTATTCTTAATTACATATTGAAATTACATGCGTATTTACAGTTTAACGCAGGGAGGTAATCTGGTATTCCATTGATGATTTACTATCAATTATTTAACCGTTACAATCCGTGATCAGCGGGATTGAGATTGACGTTATGAAGACGAGATTTAGGAGGCCCTTTTGATTCGGTTTATTTAGGTGTGTCGCTTGTAAACAATGTACAGCAATAACATGTACTTCGTCATATTCACAGACGGGCCTCGCATGTGTTAAATTAAGTAGGTTGCAAATACGTAAATATACCGTTATGCGTATCATGTGCCCGTATATTGGCTGTTGCAAGTATCAAGTCTTCTAACTTGATTTTTCATACAAAACTACAAAAATGTTACATAGAACTTATGAACAAAACTTTTCTAATTCATTTCTGATCTTGCTGAAATTTCAGTGTGTATTAGGTAGATATATTTCATTTATTCGTGCAAAATTTCATACGTGTAGGTGTAGTAATTACAGAGAAATATTTAAAAAACACGATTTTTTTCTATCGCAAACTAGCTATACCCAATCTTCCATGTGGGCCTCAAATGTTCAAATGTCTTGATTAATTTTCCGTCTTAACCACTATGTTCTACATTCGTGTAATGTTTAATCCAATTCAGCAGTAATTATGTCTCCACCACTTGGAATATGTCATTTCCCTTTAGTAATGATTGGTAGCAATATTCTTTATTATTTAGTGTGTCAATTATGTCGTTCTCCTTCAGGCAATTTCGGATGCTATTAAACTGACATACATGTTCCAAATAAAATATAAAATGTTATTAATTATCTTCCATTTTCTACATAATTAGGATATCCCAGAGACGAGAGGTAATATGAATGAAATTAGTAAATATATGAAATTATACAAGTAATTAGCCTAACCTTCGGAAGATTTACGGAGTGACATATATAAGTTAATGAAAGGCATTTGTTTCATTGTACTTATCTGCACTTAGTATTTGCTCGACTTTCTCCACCAATCATCGGGGTTGCAATTCATCTTCCAATCTTTGAATTGAAGAATGATCTATCCTTCAAACAAACTATATTTTTCTACGCTTTCTATGACTACACACTAGAAAACACGGCATTGTACAAAACATTGGTTCTTCATATAAAAATATAATAATTATATAATGTATTATTGTTTTAGGGGGATCAAGAGATGTTGATATGACATTTGTCACTCTCTAAGGATGGTGATGGCGACTTGATTGTTCTACAAGACGTATTATCCCAATCTTATTGTTGTATAAGACGGATTAATCGGATGAATTTATACCAATAGCCTCTGGTATATTTTTTTGGTATAAGTAACTTAAAAGAACTTTTTAGGAACACTATCTATTTACGTACCCTTAATGTTTATGTTGAACCTATTTTCGTTGGATTTCGTCACGCTTGAATGATCACCCCATCACAAATGGTAAAAACGTCTATTCAAGCACGCTTAATTTAGGTTCTTCATTTTTGACTTTATTATCACTTCCAATTTACTTGCATCGTGTCAGTGTTACGAAAAAACACAATAAGTTAGTCAAATTAGTTTGTAATGTATGCTTCATTTGATTGCAAAAATGCATAATGGTGACATACTCGGGTATATAAGACGCTAGAGGCTGGTGTTTCATTAAAAATACATTGTGTCGAATTAAATTGACACGTCTCTATCATAATAAGACTGTTGTATCATCTCAAACCGAAAAAACTGTATATGACGTACCACGTGACAACAGGTCAAGGGTCAATGTCGCTGACTTAGACAGGTAATGCTGCTATATTTTTGCACCAAGAACAACGGCATTGTTGTAGCTTAATTGTAGTCCACCCAACATGAAAATCATGTGAAACTTGCTTTTATGTAGGGTTTTCTATGTCAAGGAGGTTGTTTCTTAACATCCGGCCTGTTGTACAGGCTCTATTGCAACATCAATAATTGTCTGTGGTCAAAGAGAGATCATTTTCGGGTTTTATTTACGATTATTACCTCCCTTACACTGCAAAATAGTAGTTTATCGTTGTGTGTACATTGGAATCGTAGGGTGGTGTCACATGTGGTTTTAATTATGGATCGATACATAGCCTCAAATCGATTAATGTCACGGATTTATGTCAAGTAAACATCACTCTACACATGCGCATTTGAATTATCATAAAAAAGTTGAAGATTCTAGTAAAAAAGACACACCATATATTGGATGCGGAACTTTTTGAACTCAGTATAGTAGAGATGTTGATATGACATTAGGTCCACTCTACAGATTGTATTACAGCGGCTATGACGAATGCTATTATACAAGAAGTACAATTCTTATCTTATGACCAGTCTGTGTCAATTAAAGTCTACACTTATGAGGCCGAGATTATCAGTATTGTGATTGAATGTGAGGCATTAGGCGTGATCTTATAATATATCTGTCAATTATTGAACCAATTATACGTTTTATTCAATGAGGCTGACAATGGTTGTTCATAAGTAGTTATCTTCAGGAAATGAAGGCTATATAATTCTGTATTACGTATCATATGATTCGTATTTACGACTTGCATGGCTGTATCATGCCGGTTTATATTACTTTTGGTGCGTCATCGGCTCCATTTGTCCTCGTACTCATTACTTCATGGTCAGTAGTAGCTCTGTTTATTTAAGTTTTACCACTTCTACTTTTTTATTTGTGAACGTTTGTCACGGCGACTTGACCTAGTTATAGAGAAACTCGGGTCACTCTTCGGTGAAAACAAACCGAACCATCCCGGGCAATATCGCCAAGCCTGATAAAATTGTTCGAATTTCTATTTATCATGAAACCAGCAACAGGGTGCAATAAGTAATTAATAATTAAGAGGCATATTTTTTAATTTTAAACTAGAGTCGTCGATCGTACTTAGACCGCCAGCCGATTAACACGTCAATATCATTTGTTTCCGCGCACAAAATATAGCTCTCAATTCTGCGCTGTTCAATTAAAAAAATATTGAAATATAAATAAGCTCTATTTCAATTTTTTTATTCATAATGAGAAATCTAAGCTAATTGAAAGAAATGAATACTCGAGGTTATTTTATTTGGTTGCGTAAAGCCAAAATTTCATTAGATATCTTGGTGTTAGTTCTCTATCAAGTTGTCGTTATAGTTCAACGGTTTTATATTAACATATCAGTTCACTCGATGTCACATTTGTCTCGGTTAGAAGAAGTCAAATATAACTGCAGAATTATCCGCACTTAACGAAATATAACAAAAATATTGTCAGGGTAGTGATTTTCTTTCCAAATAAAAAACCAAACCAATAAAGTGAATAAACATATATTCCCACAAGTTCTCTTACAGAGAACACGACCTTACATGTTGAACAGTCAGAATAATCCTATTTATAATTAATTAGAAATGTGAGGAATGTTTATCATTCCACGCGCTTGCATTTTCTCACAGTTATAAAACACGAAAATGTGAGAAAGAATCATGCATTCCGCATTACAGATCAGAACGATTTATTTCTTCAGTGTATTAATCGTCGTAGAACTAAACGCATATTTAATTAAACATTGCTTTATTAAAAGTTTCTAGTTTATTTGAAGTGGTTTTAATTACATTTATGGATTCTGGTTTTAAGGTTATAAATGATATTTAAGAAAACTCAACATTGAATGCTATAATTCATCACAATCTAGTTTAAAATTGTTAATATAAATTAATAAAATAGGCCCGGTTTTCAATTAATAGCAGAAACTCATAGCATTACAATGAACAAATATCGTATGAACAAATGTATTCCGACACTTATGCGCACTACTATTTTACTACTTACACTACCGCTACTTCCATGACCGAGGAAAAGTTGAAGAAGTCTACTGTTGGAGTGGAAGTGTCGAAAGTTCGATGTCCGGAAGTGATTCATTGTATGATACATTAATTTGATGAGCCGAGCTTGTTCGAAATATCTCTTTTATTTTGATATGGATTGCAAAAAGGTATGCAGAAAGTAGCACTCAGCCTAACCAGCCGAGCACAGAAATCAGAAACAACAAAACACACCTACACTGAGAAAATCCAAGTCCCCGCCGAAAAAATGCAGGATGACCCAATTTCACAAAGAAGACATAGAAAAGCGGTTTTGCATGAAACCGAATGAAACACAGCCAAGACCCGACCAAGTTCCCCAAGGCCCCGCTTCACGGCGACACAACCGCACAAAACCATGTCAAAATGTGCATTTAGGTCTAAAAAAAGTAATGTGATGTTACATATCAGAACGACAAGTATTCTTCGAGTCACGTGTGGTAACAAATGCGTGACGTCACCAGTTTTTCAGCACGAAAACATAACATAACCGGCTAAATTTCGTTAGCGTTGCTATCACCCGATAAAAACACGTATTGTAATGTGAAAAAAATAGTTCGCCGCTAGATGTCTTTATATAATTTTTTAAATTTTCTTTGTGATCTCCGAAGACAACTCATGACGGATCCTATGTTCATATATGATTATGCTACGAATCATAAATATTTTACAATGGTGAATCATATGTAATGAATTATTGATACACCATTTTAGATGAGCAAATTATGCAATACGAAAATGTTGTAGTTGTGGAGTTGAATCATGGAAGCTATTACATTTCTGGTTGCCTCCGTCTATTGCACTGCATAATTCCCGATGTGATGAGAATGTAGAGGGTAAATTGAGATTGGTCAATTCAAAGTCATCTATTTTACGACATCCCTGTCTGTTATGTCCTTGGCACGCAACTAAGGCATTGTATTTGCATAAATAAAAGCGAATTGGAGATGGGTTTCTCAAAAATAGAGAAATTATGCAAAATTTATAAACCGTACATAAAATGCAACTCTCTCTGACGCAATAAATAATAACTTTAAAGCGATGTCATAAGACATAAGTACCAATAAGTATTCTGCATCTGCGTTTCAAATCGAAATACCAAATTCGTTTTGGACATGGACTATGGCTATAACTTGAAAACGTTGTATCCGAAAAATCATGCTGTTGTCTCGCACATGGTAAAACCTCGATAATAAGACCAATAAAAAACTCTCTTAATTCTGTGAGAGTGATTCTTAATTTCTCAATTATAAGACCATCGCATCAATACGTACCTGCCTATAGAGATAGAAAAAACCCGAATAAAAAGGTCATATCCAGGAATATTGAACACAGATCCAAATGTTGAATTGTTATTTATACCTAAATTTAGAGGCAATAAACAATAAGCCATGAAAACTGGCCATCTGACTGAGTTGGTGTTTGTATTTCCATCATTATACCCGACAGATAGCTTTGGAAACGTTTAATACATTTCTCGTGTAATCACGAACATACATTATGGATAACCCTGGTAATATTTAATACTATCTAGAAAAACTGAACGAATCACGACGCTACGTATATGCTAGTAATTAACTTGTACGTGGGTTTCTACCTCAAGTTGAATGACAATCACCTTAAGATTGTCGGGCGTAGTTTTAAGAATGTTTTCCATTTCCTAAATATTCCATGTAACCATTAGAACGTCCGTTATAATTGATAGACCGGAAGTTGAAAGTTTTATCACAGTGACCTTGTCGATGCACATCTACCACGTGGTGATTTACTTGATAATGTGTGTGATGTACGGATCTTCACAACAAGACAAAGTACAAAACAAGATTCTAGTATGTTTGGAATATTAAAAATATAGTAACAAATCGGACATGGACGACAGCATTCACCAGACACAGTAGAGCATGATACGAGCAGGAACACTAACGGTAAGAAAAATCACAGACCACTTACATTCTTTATAACATTCTCTATAACATAGACGCCAAGTAAACAAAAAAATCTCCAAAAACCTCTTAGAAACTGACATCGTCTCTGAATGTTATGTCAACTAACACATATCAAAATTCGTACATTTCATGACACCTGCTTTATCTTAGTCAAATATGAGAGTATGTCCTACCATTAAAATTTCCGTATTCCGCGAACATTGTTGACTGACAAATAATTATTGAACACAATTCCAAACTTCATTCAGATAAGACACCTGTCACTTCTCCCATTCATGTGTAACGAGTTTTCTGATAAGAGCGACACTTTGTCCAGAAAATAATATAATATTTTTCTCCAGCTTTATTTTGGGAGCACTTTTTGGAGCTAACATGATCAGAAGTACAATCAAAATTCACCAACAAGTCTGCTGGTTATTTGTATGAAAATATAGAAATAACCCGAACTTGTTCGGTTCATCAAATGGCTATAACGTATTGGATCTCCTTTGGAATTATAGCCTTCGACACTTTCACGCCACAAGGCAGACACCGTTTAACATTTCACTCGGTCTTGGAAATAAGGTGACTTTTCAGGATAGCATTGTGCATATGCGACGGAATTGATTAGTCAATATGTGTCTACATTATATACATGTATATATTCATCTGTAAAACAGTAAAAATGTATATATTCATCCTTCTTGCAGTTTAAACTCAACCACCAAGATATACTATCGTCTGGAACAACACAGTAAATATATGAGGTAGTTTTTAAAATGTAGCATGAGAAGTGTTTAGTTATTTAAATTATTTCATATCGTTAAACTGAAGTGTCTGTTGAAGACGTCCCAAATGTCTACTTGTAAATGTACATATTATATTCCAAAACATGAATAGCGCCAATAATTACCACTAGGCACATAAACCTGTTTTGTCTGCCTTGTATGATGTGTAAATGCCCCGGAAGACGATATCTTATTGTAAAAATTCCTAAAACATCACATTTACTGAGAAAAAACAAGTTTAATTCAGAAACCAAATAAATAGTCAATATATATTAAGTTTTGGTTAACAAGCTTGAACGAGTTGCTTCTTATTGTGTAATAAATCGATATATCATTAATCGTAATTTGAACAATATATTTTCTGTGTTATTTAAGCGATACATTTGAATATTTTGGTCATAAAATCGAAAGGAAATAGTATTATTATTGGTAAGTGAATTTCTTTTATTCCGATGGAATCCCTCAAATTGGGGGAATTGATTTACTAGTCTTTGCTTAGCCAGATTTCCTCCTTGACACGTATGTCCCTGTAAATGTAGTCTTCGTGTTGCGATGACGTCATATTTCAGTTATCGACACAATATACTTATTTAATTAACGATGAATTTAATCAGCAACCAAAGTCACTTCAGAAGAAGTAAATATAGCATGTTCATGTCCCCCAGTCCAAAGAGTTTGGTGTTAGCAAGCTTTCTAGTTACTGTAAATAATACCAATTGCAAAGATGTAAATGAATCCACTGCCTTTCATGAAATCCGAAGTACCACGTAGCCTTCAGCTGTTAAGACTTACGTATTGTATCAATTATTTACTAATTTCATTAGTTTTACCTCTAGTGTATTGGATATCCTAATTACGTCGAGGTTGGAAGATAATTAATCTCGTCTTATGTTTTACTTAGAACATGTATATGGTTTTAAAAGCATCCAAACTGGCCTGAAGGGTAACGACATAATTGGCAAGCTATCTGATATAGAAAATTGCTGCCAATAATTACTAAGTGGTGGAGACATAATTACTGCTGAATTGGATTATTTAGAACACGGATGTAGTCAGAATTGCTATAATTGAGTATAAATGAAAACTATTTTATTCTACTTACTGTGCTTTGCGTTATATGGATGGATAGAATTCAAATATTTATAATGCTTTTGTATATCATAAACGCATGCAATAACATATCAACAATAGAGACTCATGAAAAGATATGCTGACAGGGAAGGTAGCACTCAACTTAACCAGCCGATCACCAAAATCAGTAACATCACAACATTACTACTCTAAGCGATGCCCAATTACAAGCCCAAAACTGATCTACAGACCAAGTCCCTGCCTCAAAATGCAGGTTGACCCGATATGACAAAGACATTATTTCAAAACTAGCTGTGATCCAAATAAACCGAATGCTGCCAAGACCCGACAACCGATTTCCCCAATTCCCCGTAGCAGGACCACCTAGTTGCACAAATAAATGCCAAAGCGGTGACACAAGCGACCAAATAAGGCATAACTAAGACGTGACCCAGTTTAAAACACCACGCACAGCGACCTAACATTGATAGTTTCTTCCCAAGTACACCGGGCATGGGAGCAGGTGAGTGTAGGACGGGCAATAACGTAATATATACTATATACATACAGCTCCAAATTATGCCAACACGGTGACCCTAGCGACCAAACAAGGCACATACGCTCATCCACCTAATTTACAAAGTTGCCATCCAAGCAAAAAGGGGGGACAATTTATCCAAGGCATATTACAGTATATAATGCGTTTGTACACACATATAACCTGATTTCTGTATTGCAATTCCCCGTAAAGCATATCAAACAACAACAAATACTTCTTACAGCTACGGAGCAGAACATGTAATGACCACTCCATTACAACAAATATATAAAGCAAGTCAACTATTTGTTCTAAAGGTTAAACGTTTATCTTCTCCCCCTGTCTTATCAAATGGATGTGGGTTAGCATTGTGGTCTCAGACAGAAATAATAATGGAATTTTTACGACTTTTGTTTAACGATGCAAACAAATGTCGGTTTCCAATTGCAATAAGATCCACATTAACAATTTCTTCCTACATAATTATGTTTTATTATAATACTACGTACATTATGGTGACTGAGCGCTTTATTGTACAATCTATGAAATAAAACGTTGACAATGTTCGTACAGGAACACTTTATGAAAAGGTTGAAGAGTGCTTATTTCTTAAGGCACTTAGTGCCATTGTACGAGAGATGTTCGAAAATACAGCTCCATGTATATTAGTAAGTAAGTAAGTAAGTAAGTAAGTAAGTAGGTAAAGACTTTATTTAACGAGGCTACACATTTGGTTACCCAATCTTCCATGTGGGCCTCAAAGTATTATATATTTTCGGTGGTCGTATTTCAAGATTGACTTTTCAGCGGGGGTAAAATAAAAGTTTGGCTCCCTTTCTTCTGTTAAGACATAATATAAGTTTGGTCGATGTATGGTATGTTCTTAAAAAGCTAATATAACACATCCAAAGATGTTATGTTTGTTTTAAAAATAGCCATTATAATGCCTCATTGTTTAATGTTTAAAACAGATGTGACTCAATAGAGTGTCTTTATTCACAAATATTACTTTACCAAATAGTGGTTCTTAATTTTGATGGGGTATTTAATTGGCGTTATCTGAAGATGAGGTTTATTCAGTACCTGTACCCAATATGTTTTATTTTCTTGTGACTCTTCTCATGAATTCTTTCATTTCTCTTCTGTTTAAGTGGACAATAATATTATTGTTCTGCTTCCGCGCGTTGTAGCAATCCCCAAGACTGCCTCAATCCGTATTACTTTATACTGTTTACATGTTTACATGCTCCTTCACACACCTATGTCTCAGCTTTTGGGAACTCGTGTCAACATCCTTCATGACTCTATTGGGTACACTTCTGTCTCATACATTCCTGGCTCAAAGCAATTAGTGTGTCATACTTGACTCAGCGGAGATAGGAACGCTCATACTTTGTCTCTGGGTTATTCTTGTGACACATTTTCCCGGCTCTATGGGGAGTTATTCAGTTATCTATCTACCTGGTTCACCAGAAATACTGTGTAATGTAGTGCCCTAAGGCCTTTCTCGCGCTACTGGTGACAAAAACTACGGCAGTTATCCCGATACACATTATTTTCATTCTGTGTCTCAGCTTTTGGGAACTCGTGTCAACATCCTTCATGGCTCTATTGGGTACAGTTCTGTCTCATAGATTCCTGGCTCAAAGCAGTTAGTGTGTCATACTTGACTCAGCGGAGATAGGAACGCTCATACTTTGTCTCTGTGTTAACATGTTACGAATTGAGAGATTCTACCTTATGACAAGTTCAGTTTAAGATATCTGCAACATGGCGACTGAATTATACTTCGTCGACGAGCATACATTTTTAACAACTTAACACATGTATGCATTAAATCAAAATTGTCAAAATCCCACCTGAGCAATGAAAAATAGCCGGGGACGTAATTCATGTAAGATTGATATCAAATTGAGGACAACATATCGATGGCTTAGAATTAGAAGGTCGTAAGTGCCAATTACGACCTTTTAAGATTCATTCATATTTAGAATAAGCATCATAAGGCGCTTCTTATGAGCCCATTTTCATAAAAATCTGAACTTGTCATGTTGACCAAATTGAAGTTGTAAAAGTTTGTTTTACCATAAGTAAAGAGTAAATGTCAGACAGTTTTTCCGTGTTTTCTCAAAATATCGATTTGGTAGTTACGACCTGCTGTGTTCAGTATAATTATACGAGACAAATAAAATATTAAAAGCACACATTCAGAAACAATAGAAACGTTATAACTTGTATTAGAAATATATAGTGCGATTAGGATAATGAGAAAGGCGGGTAAATTTGCATAAGTCACATAGTTAGACAAATCAAACAAGCATGATTTATCAGTGTTATTTTAGTATCAAATTGACATATGTGTTCATTTAATTAACCATGTTTTGAAACAGAAGACCAATCAAGGCAAAGTTCTTAACCGTCACATTATCCTGGGCGCACTGTATAACGGACTGTGTACTTAGAATTAGACGCACAATTGGAACCCAGTGGCATCACAAAAGCAATGACAAACAGTCAAACAGCAGACAAGGACGTCATAAATTCGAATTATATGTTAAATATTCTATAACTATGCAGCCTTCATTTCCATTATTTACTATCCTTGTCATTTCCATTGGCTAAGTCGTAAAAATGTTTCAATAGCTGACCGATATGTTAAAAGATCACGTCTGAGACCTGTCATTCAATCGTAATATTGATATCCCCGCACTCTCGCGACTATGCTTTTCGACACAAGCTGGTCAATAAGAGTAGGATTGTACTTCTTGTGGAATAATCAAGTCGTGATAGCCGCCGTAGTATCAACCTTAGAGTGTAACAAATGTCACATCAACATCCCCTAATGTCATTATACCATGATCTTATGTTTCTCTCAGAAACAATAAATCGTTAATATATGTTATAATATTGACAATAAATTATAAGACAGATATGAATTAGTATCATATATATTTCCCTGTAGCACTCTACTGTACCAATGTGTAACTCTTTTGATATGTCTTTTTTGTTGATGTTATATTTTACAGACACAGGTCTGGCGACTTAGACATGCTTTGTATGACGATTTTCAATTATTGTAACTATAGGAATCGAACATGATGTGTAGATCGGAAAACGATCACCACGGTATTTGTATAAGAGGAAACTGCTGAGCTGATTTACCAGACGTTCCAAGCATTCATACCGGAAGTAAGTAGTACTCACAAGAAGTCTGTCTTATACCCAAATTTATATAATGCTAGAATTTATACACCAAGTATTCCTAGTTTATATTAGTCTGTAGAGTCGCACTTGTTTGTTTGCTTTGAATTTCCATTTTAAGTTAAAACTCATTGCCTTGTTGACTAGTTTGGGTCATCATAGTCTATTAGTTGCTATTAGATTTCTTTGCTTAGGTAACAATCATAAATCATGATCTTAAAATCTGAATGGATTGAGATTCAGCTTATTGGGGGGGGGGGGGGGGTACACAATTGACAGAATAGCCAATTTTCCCCAACTTAATATTATGTTAAATCTGAGTCAATTGCGAAATTAGAATGCTGGTATTTTGTCTTTCTTTTTAACTATGTGAGAATATTTTGGAAAATCCCTTTGTTAACTGATAACTGAATAACAGGCTTCAATGCTAATGTAGCTTTTTCGTTAAGTCTTTCCGTAACATCTGTCATTTAATTTCTATTGGTATTAGTTTAAGTTAAAAAGCTTTGTAACAATCCTTAAACGGATATATTTTTAAAGACGGACCTTGAGACATGACACTAACCAACGGTATAATTCGAACAATATTCGTACTTCCTAATATTCGCCCATTCACTGTTCTGACGAACATGCAAGTTCGATGCGGTATTTTATTGCGGTTATCTGAAGAGGAGGTTTACTTGTACCCAATATGTTTTATTTATCTTGTGTCTATCAAACTTATGGTGAAATCGTATTAAGTTACTAGAAAATTCTCATAAATTATTTAATTTCTCTTCTGTTTAAGTGGAAATAATGTTATTACTGCTCTGCTTTCCCACATTGTAGCAATCCCAAAACTGTATCTATTAGTGTTACTTTATACTGTTTTCATTTTACATACTGCTTCACAGACCTATGTCTCAGCCTTCGTGTTATTCGTGTCATATGTCTTCATAAATACATTCTAACTTAGAATCTTAACAGAAATGTTTATTTTTGTTACATATGTAACATAATGACCTTATTTTACTTTTTGGCTACATTGATGAGAAGTACTCATAAGACGGATTTTCAAAAAGCAAATATTTATTCGTTTCTAATCAGTTTTCTTTGATATGTCTCTTTCTTTGTTGATGGTGTATTTTACAGACAAAGGTCCTGAGAGCAAAGACATGCTTTGTAGATTTATACGAAGTATATCTATTTGTGTTGCATTTTGACTATGGTAATAAATTTGAAGAATAATCGCCATTCTAGCAGTTTCTTTTTTTTAACTGATCAGGTATTATTTTTCTGGTAGTTAATGTGTGATTGTATTTATAGTATTTGAGTGAAACTATATAACACACGACTTGATAATGTTAATTGCTTCCTTTATTATGTTGTAAAATATATGAAATCAATGCGTGGTTCTCACATGTGCATAACAGATGCTGTCCGACGGGGAGCAAGTCGTTTTGTACACTAGTAGTTCCATACAGTCTCAGGCGGTTGTTTCGTATACTGATAAAAACCATCGGTTGTTTCGTACACTCCTACTGTATTTGCTAATTGATCTGTTACGACACTTGACTCACTGCCTTGTTGACTTGTATCGTTTCATCAAACTTGCGCGTAATTTGTGTATTCTATAGGCCATTTTCCATTGCGTAAGTTAAATCATAATTCATAATCTTCAAATCTGATTATGTATTGGATGAGAAGATACAAAATTGACTATCAAACATTTCCCAGTCAAATTCGCCAAAACTTAATATTATGTTAAATTACGTTGATAATATGTAATATGCGCAACAAATGATCGAATTCAGCTAGTTTCTGCCTTATATTTCCAAATATAACCTGATCCACCGGGTCATAGAAACACAAGTTGACAAAGGATTAGTTTTCAGGATCAGGATCAAGATAAACTATTTATCATTTTAAATTCATCAGATTAAACTTAATATTTTTTATACATGTGCGTATATAAAACATATCCTTCAATTTCAAATACATTAAAATAATTTGATATGGTTAGTAATAAGTATACAAATCTGATCTTCATTTTCAGTCTCATGTACACTAATTCACTTTTGCAATAGAAAAAAATGATGGTTTGAATATTTTGAACATGTTAACTTGAAATAATTATGTATTCTCAACATGGCTATAAATTGTTATTGCCAAAATTTACCAAAAACTCCCAAAAAGTGCGAAAATATTTTCAGGATGAAGATCATGGTTTAACTAATGAATATTTGTGGTATGGCACGGACTGACGGCGTATATAGAACATAATACGTTATAATCAAACATGTAATTATTTTAACGTACTGAAATTTCAACTCAACCCTGCACTTACGTATTTACTTTTTATTAATTCATAACTTCAGTTTGCCCAATGTATGGTTTTTTTAAACCCTTTTGTACTTGTTTGGGCATATTTATTTCATGTCACGTATATTCAAAATTAGGATGTGTGCCGTTGTTCTACTATAAACATAACACGGCGCATACTATGAAATTATGGTGGCTGAATCCTAACATCTACCAAAACTTCCTATTGTCGTTGTGGTGCATGTGTCATAGAGAAAAGCCGAATTATTGGTACTTTGTCCTTCTTTCTTTGCGGAGTAAATATTCATCATTGGAAATTCACCTATGTAAACTGAAGTTTTTTCATTAAGTTCAGTTTTTGTCCACACATATGTCAGTCGCTATATCACTGGCTTAGAATGAGAAGAACATAGATCTACTACAAGAAAAATACATTGAGAAAACAAGAACAAATGCCTGTATTCACTCTTTCATTATGGTAAAAGAAGCTTTTTTCAACTTCAGTTTAGTCTACATGACAAGTTTTCATGAAAATAGGCTCATAAGAAGCGCCTTATGATGCAGATTTTAAATATGCAGTAATCGTATCAGGTGGTAAGTACCATTACGACCTTTTCATTCAAAGCCTGCGATATGTTTATTGGTATAACTTTCGGCCTAATGAAGACATGTCACCAACCCATAACGGGAATTTAGATATCATTACCCATTAAAGGTACGTATAATTAGAACACAATTCATACTGATAAATCTTCGCCCGGCCAATGGTCTTGACGAAAATGGGAGAAACAATTATAGAGAATAGAATAGAGTTTATTTCAAGACAATATTGTCCATGAACATATAATACAAGCAATGTACAAACATCATCGTAATAATACATGCCAAAAATAAATTACACTTCAGGTTAGGTGTACGAATCTTATACAAATAGTTTTTTTAAAACAACAAAATTGAAACATCAGATAAAGTAAGCGCTTTAAAGTGTATATAGCTATATTCTAACAGTCATTTAAGGTCAAAAGAAGTACTTGCATCGTTTTTAGTATAAAACTAGACTACCTTAATTTTTCAAATTAAAACTTACTTTGATTCAATCGTCGAAGTTTATACGATTCTTATAATTTCATAGGGTGTTCTAGAACACTTTCGTATGAAAATGGACAGTTCGCTTGTCCAATAAATCACAGAGAGAATTTCTGTTAAAACTGAAGCGAAAAATGATCTAATGGATATGAAAGCATAATTTTTCTCAGTTTTTGAAACTTTTAAAAAAATATCGTCCGATATAGCTCTATACACTTTAAGTATATTATGAGTATGTCTAACGAAGGTAGGGTTTTTTCATACCATTTTACAAGTTGATTTAGGATAAAGCTCTGATACTAGAAGAAAAGGGGATTTCCTGCAATGAGTATCAACAAACCTATTTGTAACATACATTAACGGCATCCTCAGTGTATTGTTTACATGTAAGATGTTGCAAAAATCCCTATTATAAAATTTGTTAGTGTGTACTTATTAATTAAAGATCGACTGTGAAAAAAGTTTTTCCAACTTATATTCATCACTCACGACACCTCATTCCTGATGGTATCCATGGCGACGAGGGCTTGAGAGAAGAGAAGCCAGTTTCCTTTATATGCTGAGCGTCTAGTAAGGGAATTTCTAGTACCACTGTCATTTCGTCTGTGGTATGACGTGGCATAAATAGAAATGTAATACTCAAGTAAAGCCATTTCCAAGTATAAACATGAATATTAAAGTGCAAATATGAACATACCCCCATCTTTTTCACATTGGTTGCTCTCCATCCCTTAGATGAACCAAATAACTTAGTGTCTGGACCGAGTAATATATGACTCGTTTATAGCGAACATTTGTGTTTACTGTGTTTAATAAAAACCGACATTTCGTGGATTTCGTTGTCCAAGTCAACTATGAAATGTAATCCCATCGTACAATAATTTTGACCCGTTTTTATTACCTGAAAAATGCAAAATTCACGAATTTAAGTCCCGTCGAAATGGTTTCTTTTATCAAAACCGAGAAATTCTGTTCCATCGAATCAAACCAACTGAAATATGTGACTATTTTAAGTGTCCAGTGACGGTCATATTACAGAGAGTCGACAGTGCATTGGTATACGATATAGTAAGTCCATCCATTGGTGTTTACATGATCCACAATTCGCACTTCCACCTTCAATACAGCGCTGCTTTAAATCTTTCTTCCAGATACTGACGACTTGAAATGGGTGGATATTTATTCGATCCATCTAGGCATGTGATCATTGTATCAACATCCGGTTGAACATAGAATGCCACTGATTGTCTGGGTATCTTCTTTTTGAATTCTACGTCCGGTATCAACACACGATGTGTAGTTGCAATTAGGCGATCAGAAGTCCAGCGTTGCATCATAGATCCAATATTTAAAACGATAGTTCCAGGAATAGGCGTGGCCGGAACAAACCCGGTCCCTGGAATATCGACTTCGAGTCCTCCCACTTCATCTTGAAACAGCATTGTAATCACACCGTAGTCCGTATGTTCACCAAGACGGATCTGTCCGGGTTTTAGCGTCGTTCCGTGTTCCAGCGGAGGATAGTAGAGACTACGAAGCCATGAATTGTTGTTGCAGCTACCCATAGACTTATGTAGATCCTTCAGATAGTTTCGGTCCAAATCTAACGACATTGAAAGGCCATCCAATATACGCTCTGTTAGAGTAGAACATTGCTTAAACATCGCTTGATGTGCTTCTTGAAACTTCGCTGAGTTCCAGCGACCAGTATCGGCGTAGGGAATATATAGAGAAACTCGGGTCCCTGTCCGGTGAGAACAATGTTATCAGGCGAGGTGATATCGTTCGGGTGGCGAGGTTTACCGAGCCATCCCGGGCGATATCGCCAAGCCTGATAACATTGTTCGAGCCGGACAGGGACCCGAGTTTCTATTTATCATGAAACCAACAACGGGGCACAATTTAGAGGCATGTTTTTTATAATTTTAAACTAAGAGTTGTCGATCCTTCTTAGACCGTCCGCCGATGAACACAACTCCATTTGCATCCGTACACAAAATATAGTTCTCAATTCTACGCTGTTCAAATAAAAAAATATAAAACAATAAATAAGATCTATTTCATTTTTTTAATCAAAACGATAAATCTAAGCAAATTATAAGTATTACCAAAATAAGAACAGCGTGTCGTAAAAGTAGAATAAAATTCCGCTCATGAATTTTTGATGATTTTGTTCTGGATGATGCATCAATGAAACGTCATCAATGACGTAGTGTGTGTGGAGAAGGTCGTTAATTGTATCAAACTTTCTTATGTTATGCTTCACACAATGACAAAATACGGATTCATTTGAGAATGAACAGTTGAGACATGCTTGTGAAACCAAGTGGGTGGAGAACCGTTTTCAACAAGATCAACTTAATCACGGCAGAATGCTTAGGAAAACAGATGTAAATACACAATGGTGAGTAAGACATTGATTTGTGGAAGAGTCTATTAAAGTTTGTGTTATTTTTTGTATAAACTGTAGGGTTGTGTACTGAATCTAACAATGCTTTGATTCTCCAAAAAAGCTCGATCGGTGTTTCATGGTTTTCGTTTTGTAGGTCAACCTTCGTGAGTCGTGAAAATGAGACTAAAACATCCTTTAGGAATTGGATATAGAGTCGATAGCTATGAATATTCTAATGCCTATTTATCTTTGACGATGCTTAGGCAGTGTATTTATCTATGTTTGTTGGTTTATTTCAGGGCCTTTCAAAACGATTGATCCGTGGGTGACCCGTATGAATTCAAGAACAATTACAGTGGCGTAGCCCTACCAGGCGATGAAGCATTGCTTATCTGGATTGTAAAACTTAACGTTGAATAAATAATAGCTATTGAATGCTTAATTCTGTTGTTTTCAATGATATTTATGCCAATTTAAGACGGAATGACAAATTGCAAAATAGTCCGTTATTTGTGGGCGGAGCCAAAAAGTGTTCCCAGGTCATTGACCTGAGAACACATACTTTTCTCAGGTCATGTGTTATCAGGCAGTTACCATGGTAGTTGCATGATAAAATTAAAGCTTTCTTTAAGATCACCTGGTCGATTCGGGTTCAGGTTTTCGCTCTCCAACGCCATCCAACCGAAGTAAGAATCTTCTTGTCGCACATACTTCCGTTTTTCTTCGTCCGGACTCTCAAAGAAGTCTTTCGACAAACTAAAAAATGAATCAACTACTGGCTGACTTACGCCGTGATTCTTCAAATAACAGAAACCAACGTTAGTAAATGCTTCTTTGACTTCATCACACACCTGTTTCATAGTGTTCACATCCACATCGGCTTCAGAATGATCAAGTCCAACCATATGAAAGTCTATCACTGGTAGTGTGTTCATCTTCACTTTTGATTAGATATTCGTCTTAATCTGAATCTTGACTTCTTAAAAAGCTGTAAATTATTCGCACTGTTTTATCATACACACGACAAGATATCAACTAGTCATTCAACTGTAGTATTTTAGGGTTAATATAAAGTACATATCACTGCTCTAGAACACACAAAGGTCATGTTAGGTTACATAAAATTATAAATACACTGAGCGGCAATGAAAACGCAACTCTTTTTAAACTTAAATATTTCCGTAATCAATTAACGTTTAGACTTGAAATTTGGTATGCTCTCTTCGGTATACATCTTCTACAGATTTCAGCCTTTTCCGTGAAAATACTTTAAGAACCACTCGTCCATAGCGGATTAGCCTTAAACCGAAATTTTCACGTGTAGCTAGAGATTTGCTCGCATATTGGGCAAACATTTTGAAAAATATGGAAGGATCAGTGGGAAAAACAAAATAACTAGTAGAAAATAGGGTGCATATGTCAAAGGAAGACTCTGAAAGATGGGTTGGTATGCTTAAATGTTGGGTTTCCGTACTTAAATCAAAGTTTCGTTGATTCAAATCACCGAAATCATTATTTTATTCATTTAACACAAGTTTGAATACACCTTTTAAGAAATAAAAAAATCCATTAGAAATCGCAGGGTGTAAGAAAATGTTAATTCAAGTGCGATAACTCATGGATACATGTAATTATCCCCACTTTTTAACTGAACTTGTCTACATCCATTTTTGCTCCAGTAAGTGCAATAATTAGTCTTAAAAGCATACCTGCAACTTTTATGCAAATGTATCCAGTAACAAATGGTCATACTTTCACCGTCATTGGGACAAATATAATACAATGATAATAATCTCAAAACGAGCAGTTTGGAATACGCGTTTAGAACCGCTAACTTTGAAGCAGTGTTATAAAGAAACTGACAATTTCATTATTTACTCAATTTATTACCTCCCTTTTACCATTAAAAGTAAACATGGCTCTAATATAGCATGTTTTGATGGTTTTAGTGGTAGTGCACGAAACAATGTACATGCCCCTTAAAAGTACCTGAACTTCCTATTTAACTTCTGCAAGAACGACACAAAAGATTAAAAAGTGCGACTTTTGTTTTACACTGGTATTAAACTACGTTGCTGAACCACTTTTTCTAATTCGAAGTAACATTCATGTGCCACATGCATACATCTATTCTACGATAAAATTTCGCCATACTTTCATACTTATTAAATGTGTTATGCTATACTATGTAAGTGTTGCGTTTTCATTGCCACTCAGTGTATGTACGGCCCTATATATAGTAAGGTACAAGAAATTGCTAGTTTTTATAATTTATAATTGATGCGAAACTTAAATTGGCCAAACTGAATCAGGTTTTAAATAGGACACCATCCCGGACGTCAGGTAGCATTTAATTATCGTCTACACTTACGGGGCAGGCTGAATATCGCCTTCTGAGTTCATATTATACATTTTTATAATACATGGTTGTTGCCAGTTTAATTAACGAGCTGTTCTTTTAGCAGATACTACTTCAAAGCTTAAATGTCATTATAACCAAAATAGGGACATGTCTCTGGAGCAGTTTCAATGGATAAAAATACAGTTAAACGGTTGCATGATTAAACACTAGTGTTGGTAATTTTCAACGTTTTCACAAATAAAAGTACACGCGCTAACAATGGCACAACTTCATCTTTTAGTAAAAAAGCTTTCTCACAAATCGTTTGGATTCACACAAACTCATATTTTAACCCAAAACGTTCAACAAATATGCCATAGAGTATACGTGTCACAACAAATTAAACTTGTTATATGTTTTTTATTTTAAAACAAAGAAAAAGATATTCCTCGATGTACACGAACTACTGAAAATAATTACAGTCAAACCTGTCAGTAAAGTCCATTAATTGGACCAGCAAACACTGTCGATTCATTAAGTAATAATAACAAGGGAACTATCCTATTCGAAAGAATAGTGATTGGTGACTACAATTTTCTCAGTTACATCGTGTTAAACGTAGATACGCATAGTTTACCTGACGGAATAACTTTTGTTCATAACCGTTAACGTTTAATTTGAATGGACTGTACAAACACGTATATATGAAGTTTACATATATAACAATGACATAGCCTCATGGAAGATAAAATTGATGGTCCAAAGAGAGATGTTTAAATTTGTACACATGTGGTCTTTAAGTGAGGCTTGACTGTGCTAGTACATTTACGATGGTATGGTAGTCGAGCGGATAGCCTGCTTGACTGCCTCATCGAAGAAAAAATCGTGGTCCTAAGTGATAATTTGTACACATGTGGTCTTTAAGTGAAGCATGGCTGTGCTAGTGCAATAACGACTGTTATAAAACGTATTATCGTGAAATCTCGACCATTTCCGTTCTTCTACGGTTAAATAGAATACTGAGGTTACTAGGTCATCAAAATATATTGCTATATAGGCTATCATATGATAACTAATAATACCAATTGATATGCATATATAAAAATACACTGAGCGGCAATGAAAACGCAACACTTACATTGTACAGGATAACATATTTGATAAGTATAAGTAACTGGAAATAAATTGCATGAACGCTATAGGTATTCTTTTACCTTGCGTGCTTAATTTTCAAACCACAATTTACGTCTAAATATTATTGAACATCACAACTTGAGCATCTAGACTAGTTCAGTAATATCCAGTGATACAATCTAGAGTAAAAGTTTGGTGATTAATCTAAAAAAGTGAGTATAATTATCCAAGAGTTATCGAACTTGACTTAAACTTTTTTCTTACATCCTATGATTTCTTATGCATTTTTAGCTTTCTTAACAGGTGTATATGTATTTAAACTTGTGTTAAATAAATGAAATAATGACTTCGGTAATTAACATCAACGAAACTTTGATTTTTAGTACGGATGCCCCACACTTCAGCGTAACGACCGATCTTCCTTTGACGTATGTACCATGTTTTCTACTAGTTATTTTTTGTGTTTCCGACTAATCTATCCATATTCTTCAAAACGCTATGGACGAGTGATTCTTAAAGAATTTTCACGGAAAAAGCTGAATTCTGTGGGTAATATATATCGAGGTGAGCATACACAATTTCAAGTTTATAAGTTTACAAATTACGGAAATATTCAAGTTTAAAAAGTGTTGCGTTTTCATTGCCGCTCAGTGTAAGTTAATCTGACTCCTGGTATAATGTATGGCGATGTTGAAGTATACGATAGCTTAAAGATGTACAGTAGGTAGCATATTATCAAACATTTCATGTATTATCAAACTATGACACCTTTAGTCCAAGGTTAATACATGACCAATGAGATTAGATAGAACACAGACACTGCACATTAAGTCAAACACTCATGTAAGGACATGAATATATAAGGTAAGCGATTTATTGAGTAATTTACTTAAACCAGGGTTCGTATTCAATAACAATAGTTGCTCATAATTAGGATATGTATTTCTGGTATGCCTGTGACTATGTTAATGTTAAGAGTTTATCAAAATATCATCAATATACACGTTATATACGAAGTATGGGTACACCTGGACTGTTTGATTAACGAAATCGGACAATCAGCCAATCATCAAAGTACGGCCCTTAATAAGAGAAATTCTTGAATTCTAAATCTGTCTCAATATGCTGACCATGCATTGTATTTGTCACATTTACGATTGGCCATACAGTTGTAATGACAATTTCAAAACGCTTACTATCAATTATATGGTATTCCGCAAACGAACAATCAAATAACAAGATGCACATTTTTTATAATTTTGCACTTTTGTTTGTAACTTTCAATAACAATTTGCCATCTTATTTCAATATATTTTCAGGAAACAAAAAGACTAATTTAACAAGATGACAGATTCAATTCCACTTATTGATCTCTCCGAGATATCAATGAACCGAAATGACGACGAAATAGATGACAGCTCGTTAAGAAATGTTGGGACGGAAATTGTTTCCGCGTTTAGTACATACGGTTTTTGTTACTTCCTTAACCATGGGATTAGCCAAGTTCTCGTAGACCAGAACATGGCAATAAGTCGCCGATATTTCAACATGCCTCTGGAAGAGAAGATGAAAACGAAAAGTGGTACGTTTGACCAGTTTCTAGGATACATAAAACTGGAAGGCGAAACATTAAATCGTGAAAGACCTAGTGACTACAGAGAAGGCTTTTTATACCACCCTTTATTCGACGATATGGACATCCTGCCAGCAGAGTTCCTGGACATCAACCAAAAGTTATTCAACCAATGTTTGCTCCTCGCTCTAAGAGTAAGCGATGCCCTTTCTTTGGCTCTGAACATTGACGTTTCTATCTTTAGAAACTCTTTGAAATCCGTGAGAACAACCAACAATTACACCAGCCTACGACCGATTTATTACCCTCCCATACAACCCGGCACAACGATAAAGACTAATCAGATACGTTGTGGAGAACACTCGGATTTCGGCAATATGACATTTGTATTCCAAGATGATTGCGGTGGCCTAGAAGTTAAATCGCCGAAAGGTGAATATATACCAGTATTACCGATTCCTGGTGCCATTGTTGCAAATATTGGAGACCTCATGCAGAGGTGGACTGCTGATAAGTTGATCGCCACCAAACATCGCGTTGTCATACCACAGGATAATAGTCAAAGAGCCAGACAGTCCATAGCGTTCTTTGTCCAGCCTGATAACGATTGCCTCATAACTTGTGTGGACGGATCGAACAAGTATAAACCAATTACTAGTGCTCAGCATCTAGATAACAACATTTCTATCGAATAAACACATTCCACAATCCAACACTATCCGAACTCGTCGGGGTTTATCTAACGAAAGTGTCTCGGACATAATAGGGAAGCCGCCATTATCATGGACTACTTTACAACTTGGCTCATGATAATAAAACGATTGAATCGAAGGAAACTAAAAGTTTACTTACACATGGGAAAGTGTCAACTCATAGGAGACCCGTAATTGAAGGGCTTCTTGATAACATTATAAAACTGATGATTGGTCGTTACCGGAAACTGTTAACTCGTGTATATAGCTTATACCCAGTCAAACCTATATAAACACAGCTTACCTGTCGGACGACAGTATATTGACAACCGTTCTCGATTAACTTTTAAAGTACTGTATTTGTACCTACAGATTAGTGGAGATCCTGACTAGGTCTATTTGTCAATAACTTTTTCAACTGTTCATGTAGTACGCCAAGGATAAAGTGAAACACGGGAAAATTTGGAATATGCCATATAGATGGAATAAGCAAGCGTGCACGATTTGTCAGTGCGTTTTTTGTATAAACTTGACGGTACATATGTATGAGTTTTATTTAAGAAACCAAGTTAACCTGGGCGCACTATATGACTTGTCTAAAAACGAAGCCACTTGTGTTTGTTTTTCTCTACTTTAACTTGTTTTTATATTTATTATTATGGACTAGTTCAGTTATGACGTCATATCTGCAAGCGGGCGATGTATTCAAGTATTTGGCATTGATAGGTTTTATCCTCCTCTTGTTGGATCAGTATGTCAATATTATATGCTGATAAATCAATATAATAATAATATAATAAAATATATTTTTATATTGTCATACCACTTGGTAATGCTCGTTATCATATCTTCGATAACGGCAATCAATAGGAAACTGGACAAACAACTTGCAGTATAGTTTATACTAATTTATTTAAGGTCACTTGTGAAACAGTTGTTTTTCAACCTGATATATAAATCACACTCAACACCTTATGTTATCCATCTCCATGAGGATATGATAGAAGTAAAAGACATTGTCCCTTTTATGCTGAAAGTCTAGCAAGAGAATGCTTGGTTTTGGCAAGACATGACTAGGGGTCGCACTCGGCATAACAAGTTTTTAACTTTTATTCCTCCAATTCTGAAGAGCATTTTACATTTATATATAAACATATACATGTACGAGGGGTGTTCCAGAAATGATAGGACTTTTGTCATAACTTTTTACTCAACGCTTACATTTTAATGAAATTTATCTCATATGCTTAGCAATGTATGCTCTTTATACTGGTAGCAACAGCAATTCATTGTTGCTGATGATGCTCAAACAAAGCGTTGTCATTGAAACCATGTAACGCCAAGGCGGGTCACACTATTATTTGTCATTACCATCTTTATTAAAATTATGAATATCTCCATAACCACTTGATAAATATTAAAACCTAACTGTATGTCATTACGTGGATAACTTTGTCATGCGCATGCAAACTTTCGAAGAAATCGACCCGTGTCCGTGACCATAAGTCAGTAATCATGGGTATGTATTTAAGCGCGTCATGTGTGAAAATGACGTCAACGGCAATAAACAGAAACTATGCGTTTGTCAAATAATGGTATACATTTGGACAACCAACAGTGCTAACCAATGAAATAATGAAATGCATGTGATGTAGTGGCATTAAGCAGCCGTTTGTGTTCTGTTGGCTCAAATTGTTTACATAACGCGGATTTATAAACTTACAAATAAGCACAGTTGGGGTCATTGGAAATTAAGTTGACGTTAATAGCACTGTTTGTACCCTGATGGACGCTCCAAGGTTTGAGCAATTTCTAACATCATTGCAAGACATGTTTTGTGAACAGGGGTACGGAAACACATTTAAACAATCCGAACAGTGGTATTAGATGTGTTTAGAAAGTCAGGATGACTATAAATAAAATTATTAAATGATTCTTTATGTTACAATACTGTGCTTGAACTGTGACGTCATAATATCGTCACAGTGCGACCCGCCTCCTTGATACATAGCATATTTAATGTTAAATATATTTCTTATTTTTCATTCAATTCCTTTGATGTTGCGCATGTTTGTCAGTGAAAGATCAAAATTTAGTTATATACAATTATTTTTATTAATTTCTGATTTGCCTTGCTGCTATAAAAAAAAGTCCTATTAATTGTGGAACAGCCCACGTATGTACAATAATACAATATAAATTACAAAATCAACATATTTATGATTTAACTATATTTAGATGTGTGACAAATATGAAAAATCAACAACAAAATATTTACACTATTTTAAGTTATGTAGAGATGTCACCTTACCGCCATATCATATGTGTATGTATCAAGTAAGGCAAGCATCACATATCAGATACCATCAAACGCATTAGTAACTTACTGTACCACTGGGTATTCAGCCTTGTCCGAAATCGAAATACAAGGAAGAATGAATGGTAGTTATGATGATAAAGACATTATATAAGACATTACATATAAACAATATTAATCATCAATTCTGCTTGTAACATAGAAGGTAAACAAAGCAGGTTCAAACTGCATTAATGAACAGTCGTTGATGTTATGATGAATTGACACAACGTCTGTCAAACCTATCAAAGATCACACATACGACAAAGGGCTTTCAGGACGGTAATATTAGTTTCTCATTTTGTCCAATTGCCATGGACAATAATGTCGAACACTGTTCATATACATCATGTACGATAAAGGTCTGGAATTGCCCTTCATTAATCAACGTATCCCGTATGCTATACTTATATATGCTATTGGCACTGCAAAGAATAATCTGATGGATCACAATATCCTTAACAATATTATTGCATAGTGAACATTTTTCTGGATATACACGTGACAAGTATCTGCCTATTACCCTCATTATTTTATGACAAAGGGGAGATAAGTGTATACTATTACGAGATAATTGCCATATCACACACGGATTACCTGCCTTTATCATATTGCCAATGTCCATCATAGGTTTCATACAACAAATAGACGTTGCTCTAGACTGCCGGCCAGGTAAAAGTACATGTTTATACAGAAGATTCTTTCAAGCATGTTTAGCTGGAAATGTACCATTCGACAAATAGCTATCTAAAGCATCTTGTAAATTATATTTATGTAAAAGCCTGAATGCATCGGGTATAAATCCAGTCCAATCAAAGTCCATTCTCGTGATTTCGTGAGATTTCAGTTGAATGTTTTAATGCATCTGAATTTGAATCCAAGGACGACGAAAAAAAGCATATCTTTTTTGATGAGACAAAAATTGTTTTTTTCTATCATAGCGACATTGTTTTCCTTAAATAATTATCCAATATTTAAATGACATGGCTTTACGAGAAATAAATTAGACAGTCCATATGTTTTTGCGGCTATGTCCTTGGTTAGTGTCGTCTGTCTTCAATTTGTGAATTCGTGTTGAATAATGGAGTAAAACCAAATTAAAAGAAAAACAGAAGTTTATTAAAGACCAATTCCCTCATGACAGCCCAAAAAGCCTAAACTAACAAAACTCTAAAATGGCGTCCTTGACCTACAGACCGCAAAATGAAAATGAACATTTCAGCGAAAACATAATATAACCGGCTTAAATTCATCATTGCTATCATCCGGTAACTACATGCATATAGTAATGTGATAAAAGCAATTCGACGCTGGTTGTTTTCGTATCAAAATTTAAGGCTTCTTTGTGATCTCCGAAGACTGGGTTATATGGTTTTGTTAGGAAACGTAAATATTCAATCGGGTCAATAACATGACTTGAAATATGAGAAACATTGATGGATGAAATAAGATGTGTAAATTACGAACATGTAGAAGTTGTGAAAGCTTGGTCATTTTCGTTTCTCTCTGTCTATTGAAATGCGTCACTCCAGAAGCAACCAGTATATAGAGTGTATATTGAGATTGGTCAATTCAAAGTCACCCATTTTACGACATCACTATCTGCTATGTACTTGGCACGCAACCGCAGCATTGTATTTGCATAAATGACAAATTATGCAAAATTGATACATCGGTCATAAAATGCAACTCTCTCAGACGCAATAAATAATAAATTTAAAGCGATATCTTAAGGCATAAATACTGATAAGTATTTTGTAGCTAATTCGTTTTGAAAATCGACAAATGGTGCACACTTTATACTTAAAATGCAACTCTCTCAGGCGATATAAACAGTAAGTTTGAAGGGAGGTCTGAAGATATAATAACTTATGCAAGTGTATTGTAAGAGGTTTGCATTTACATTGAAAAGAGTAATAACGAATTATTTTGGAACTTTACCCAGACTATGGTTATAACTAGTAAACCAACGTGGACACGGAACCTTGGAAACGTTTAATTTATTTCACGTATAATCACTGACATACATACTGAGCTTGCATCCCTAGAAATTTTATCTAGAAATAACCCATCAAAGAATCGCGACGAGACGTATAATTATGCTAATAGTTTGAATAGCACATACCAGGTGTTCAATCCAAGTTGAATGATCAACACTTTAAGTTGTCTGGTGAGATATGTAGTTTATTCCAAGTCACCATATAAGAACGTCCATTATAAATGATAGACCGAATGTTGGACGTTTTATCACAGCGTCTACAACACGTGACCTTGTCATGTGGCATTGTGGTGATTTACACTGTACTATGTGAGTTGTACGGAAATACACGACAAGACAAGGTACAATACAAGAGTCCAGTATGTCTGAAATATTCAAAGATAGTAATCAATCGGACATGGACGACAACATCCGTCAGACACTGTAAAGCATGATAGACACGTAAAGGAACACAAACAGTAAGAAAAAACACAGACCACTTACATTCTCTGTAACATAGACGCCAAGTAAAAACAAAATTCTACAAAAACCTCTAAGAAACTGACATCGTCTCTAAATGTAATTCACCTTACACATTTCATAATTCGTACATTTCTTGACGTATGCTTTATCTTAGTCAAATAATTATGCGTCCTACCACCAAAATATACAACATTATTGACTGACATATCGATGGCTTAGAATAAGAAGGTCGCACTTGTGTCTTGTCGCCATTTAAATAGCCAATCGCGTTACTTAGATGGCGACAAGACAGAAATGCGCGAGACGTCTAGCAGATGCGGATGCTGCAAAAAAAAGTTTTCGCGCCAAAATTTAGTTACGGGGTTTTGGTTTGGCACCGTCGCTATATTTTCGTCTGTAATATCATAGTAAATATATGAGATGGTCTTTAAAAGTTAGCATGCCAAATGTTTAGTTTTCTAAATTATTTTGCATCGTTAAGTTAATGGTCTATTGAAGATATCCAAAATGTCTACTTTAAAATGTATATTATTTTTCAAAACATAAATTGCGCCAATAATTACCACTATACACACTTGTTTAGTCTGCCTTGTATCGTGTGGAAGGACCTGGAAGACGATATCTTATTGTTAATGTTCCTAACTCTTTCAGCAAAAAAACACAGAGCTTTACTCAGAAAAAATAAATATACATTTCTCCAACGAATAGTCGTAGAGTTTTGACCATCAAGCTTGAATTAGTTTTTTCTCTTTGACTACATTTTCTTTTGTGTAATATATGGCTGGATTATGAAATCATAATTGGAGTAATATATTTTAGTGTTATTCAGGCGATATATTTGAATATTTTCGTCATAAAAATCGAAAGGAAATTACATAACTATTTGTCAGCGAATTAATTTTATTCCGATGCTTAGTTTGAGAGAATTGCTTTCCTAATATTTGTTTATTCAGATGTCCTCCTTTGCAAGTATGTCCCCGTAAATGTGGTAGGAGTGTTTCGATGACGTCGGTGATTCTGTTTTCATCACAATGTTCTAATTTATTTAACGATGAAAATAAATCAGTCAAGAAGAAGGAAGTATATCATGTGCATGCCCCTCAGTTCAAATTGTATGGTGTTAGCAAGCTTGATAGCTGAGGATTGTAGTTGGGATAATTGAGGTTAAGGTCATAGTCATCGTTACTAAAATAATACCAATTGTTGAAAGGTTAATGACCCACTGCCTTTCATGAACTTTGCAGTGTCACTTAGCCTTCAGTAGGCAAGGCTTGTGTATAATATCAATTATTTACCATTTTCATTACTTACGCCTTAAGTGTCTTGGATATCTTAATTACGTCGAGGATGGATGATAATGTCACGTTTTATATTTAACTTTGAGCATGTGTGTGGGTGAAATAGTTTCCTACATGGCTTGAACGGTTACGACATAATTCGCACGCTATCTTATATAGAATATATAGCTGCCAATAATTACTAATGGGAAATGACATATTCCAAGTGGTGGAGACATAATTATTGCTGAATCGGATTATTTAGAACCCGAATGAAGTCAAAATTGTAACAACTGAGTATTAATGAAGATGTGTTTCTCTGCTCACTGTGATTAGCGTTTTATGGATATATCAAAGCATTTATAATACTGTATATAATCAAGTATTAAAACGCAAGCAACAACACATTAACAGTATATCCTTATAAGGTACGTTGGAGTAAATGTATATAATACACATTTACACACATGTGACTTGACTCCTGTATTGCATATAAACAACGGACCCTTCTAACAGATACTGACCAGAACATCAAACCATAAACAAAAATAGGTAAAGCAAGTTAACGACTGGTTATAAAGGATAAAACATTTGTCTTCTACGACGGAGGTATCAATTCGTTCAAATAGAAATGGATGTGGGTAGGAATTGTTGTCTAAGACAGAAGTAGTAATGGAAGTTTTACGATTTTTGTTTAACGACGCAAACAAACGTCGGTTTCCAATTGCAATAAGATCCACATTAACAGTTTCTTCCTACTCAATGACGTTTTATTAAGATACTTCGTACATATTGGTGACTGAGCGTTTTATTGTACAATATATAAAATAAATAGTAGACAATCTAATGCACATGTGTATTTTATGTAAAGGTTAAATAGTGATTATTTCTTTATCAGGCACTTAGTGACATTGTACGAGTGATGTTGCAAAAATACAGCTCCATGTATATTTGTATTTATTTCCCTTCTATAGCATTAAATAACGGACCATTTAATCCCAACCAAGCATACACAAGAGAAAATCATTCCTTGTAGACAGCAAACGTATTCCTTCCAATAAAAGTCGACTTGGTACTTCCTGAAGTTAAACAAAACCGATCAAAACAGTTGGTGATTATGCCTCGTTTGGTCGACGTTCTGCATGTTTTTGTGCGGTTGGTTCGCCCTGCAGCGGGACATTGGGTTACTTGGTCGGGTTAGGCTGCGTTTAATTCGGTCTTATGGAATCACCGCTTTTTTATAATTTATTTGTGATATTGTGTCATCCTGCATTATTTCGGCGGGGCTTGTACTTTTGATTCTTTGGCTTATGTGTGGGTATTTCTTGGTTCAGTTGTGTTGTGGTGTTTTGACTTCTGTGATCGGCTGGTTAGGATGCGTGCTATCTTCTCTATCTGATTTTCGCATACATGTTTTACCTATACACAACATGTAGTATTTTATGGTACCTCTATCGTACTTCGCTGAGATAAATAATCTTATCGGGATTTTTCACCAATTCTTTAATTTCTCTTCGATTTAAATAGAAATAATAATATTATTGTTCTGCTTTCCCACATTGTAGCAATTCCCCAAGGCTGCACCTATCAGTGGTTCTTTATACTGTTTACATACTCTTTCACACATCTATGTCTCAGCATTTAGGTCACCATGTAACCTTCCTTCACGAATCTATTGGGTACGCTTTTGTCCCGTACCTTCCTGGGTCTCAGCAATTAGTGTGTCATACTTGACTCAACGCTCATTCTCTGTCTCGGTGTTACTCTTGTCACACATCTTCCCGGCTCTATGGGGAGTAATTCAGTCACCTACCTTCCTAGTTCACATCAAATAGTGTGCAATGCAGTATCTAGGCATTTCTTGCGCTATTAGTGACAAAAAACTGCGACAGTAATCCCGATACACATTTTGTCATTCTTATCCACCGATGGTGTATGCATGTTACGAATTGAAAAAGTCTACCTTATGACAAGTACAGTTTATAATAGCTGCAACATGGGGACTAGTTTGTACCTGCATGGGGACACGGGTCATGTAAGATTGAGGGCATCATATTCTTTATTTAGTATAATTATACATGCCAAATGAAATATCTAAGCACACATTCAAAACATTAGAGAAGTGGTATTACTTGTATAAAAAGAACTATTGCTATACTGTAGTTAGAATAAGACTCGCAAATGGTGCCGATGGAGTCACAGAGGTAATGACAAACAGACAAACAACAGACAAGCACGTCCTAAATCTGAATTATATAATAAATATTCTATAACTATGCAGCCTTCATTTCCTGAAGATAATTCATTATGCACAATCTTTGTCAGTTTCGTTAGATAAAATGTATAAATGTTTCAATAATTGACAGATATGTTAGAAAAGCACGTCTGAAACCTCATATTCATTCGTAATACTGATAACCTCGTCTTCTAAAGGCTAGGCTTTAAATGACACGAACTGGTCAATAAGATTGGCATTGTACGGCTGGTAGAATAACAAAGTCGTCATAACCCATGTAATAAATATTTTAAGTGTAACAAATGTCACATCATCATGTCATGTTTCCCTCTTAAACAATAATTAATAAATATATTATATAATTATTATATTAACAACCAATGATTTGTGTTTATGAGGTATATTAAACCAGAGACTATAATTGCCATAAATTTTTCCGATAAAACTGTTTGCTACACACGTATCATGTTTCTCAATAACACTCATTTGGTGTAGCTCTTTTTATCAATCACTTTCTTGTTGATGTGTTTTTCAAAGATAGTTGTCTGACAACGTATAGCAATACAATCCAAACACCAAATATAACGACACATATTCAAGACTTTCCAACATCTCTGATATAGTTTGTGGGTTTTACGAAGTGGATCCATTGGATCCAGTTACCTACTGAGCCGATTTACCGGATGTCCATAGTATTCATACCGACAGTAAGTAGTCCTCGCATGATGTCCGCCTATACTCAATGAATGTAATGCTAGAATAGCACACGAAGTCCCTTTCTTCATCCACAGTAACTGGTAGAGTTGTATATGTTTGTCAGCGTTAAACTTTTGATGTTTTGTTTCTGGAACGATAATAATATAGAATATAGATACCAATAATTACAAATGGGAAATGACATATTCCAAGTGGCGGAGAAATAAGTAGATTATAATGTTGAATTGGATTAATTAGAACCCGACTATACTCAAAATTGTTAAAATTGAGTAATTATTAAGACGTTTTTACCATGCTAAATGTTCCTAGCGTTATACGGATGTATACAATTCAAAATAATATTTATAGTATAACCTTTTATAAACGTATGCAATTAAATATCAACAACAGATCCTTATAAAACGCGTTACAGTCTGTATTACTCTTATTGTACACATGTAACCTGACCCATGTATTGCAATTACCGGTACATAATATTATCTAACAGCTACAGAACAGTACATCAAATGGTAATTCAATTACAAGAAATAAGTAAAGCAACTCACTGGCTTGTTCGAAAGGGTAATAGTTTATCTTCTACTACTTTCTTATCAAATAGAAATGGATGTGGGTAGGAATTGTCCTCTCAGACAGAAGTAGTAATGGTGGTTTTACGATTTTTTTTTAACGACGCAAACAAGCGTCGGTTTCCACTTGTAATAAGATCCACATTTACAGTTTCTTCCTACACAACAACGTTTTGTTAAGATACTTCGTACATAATGGTGACTGAGCGTTTTATTGTACAATATATAAATAGTAGACAATCTAATGCACATGTGCAATTAATGTAAAGGTTAAAGAGTGGGTTTTTCTTTGTCTGGCACCTAGTGAATGGAATTGTACGAGGCGTGTTCCAATTAATGCTGCTCCATGCATATCTTTTGCATTTTCCGGGAGTTGACCCCTTATGGTTATAATGTGGTTCACTCTCATTCTTCTGTTAAGAAGCGTTTGAAAATGTTTCCCCACCTTTACACGCCTAGAGACCAGAAAGCAATACACTATATCTATTTCCATCTATAGCATTTAATAATGGACCATGTAATCATTACAAACTATACACAACAAAGAAAACCATTTTTGTAAGTCAGTAAAATATTCTTACTATAACAGTCGTCTGAAGTTAAGCAACCGTCCAAAATAGTATTTTGATTAAGCGATATATTTAAAACTTAAGATTGACTGAATGCGGAATTATTTAGGAAATTGTTACTTTATTCTTCATATCACTACAATCAATGTTGGTGCCTCCTTGCTAACTGATTAAATCAGGATGGGATTCGATACATGTGATATATAGTTGAGAACTACCTGTACACAATATGACAAACTGTATTATATTATTTTCTGTGCTAGTTGAGATTAGTGCTGCCGTGTCTGTCCGATTTCCTCATACCCCTTTTTATCATAATGCAGATTTTATCAAGTCAACAAATTGTTCTCATGAATTCTCAAATTTCTCTTCTATTAAAGTAGACATAATGATATTACTGCTCTGCTTTCTTATATTGTAGCAATTCCCAGACTGTATCTATCATTGTCATTTTGTTCTGTTTACATACCACTTCACACAGCATTCTCTCAGCCTTTGGGTTACTCCTGTCATCTTCCTTCGTGACACTATTGGGTACAATTCTGTCTCCTACATTCCTGGTTCTCATTCTCAGTGTGTCATACATGACTCATCGGAGAGGAGATAGGAACGCGCATTTTCTGTCTCTGGATTACTCTTGTCAAAAAAACCTTCCCGGCTCTGCTGGGAGTACTTCAGTCGCTTACTTCATTCAGTGTGTTATATAGTGCCCTGAGGCCTTTCTCGTGCTACTTGTGACAAAAACTGTGGCAGTAATCCCGATATACATTTTGCCATTCTTATCCACCGATGGTGTATGCATGTTACGAATTGACAAATTCTACTTACTGACAAGTACAGTTTATAATAGCTGCAACATGGCGACTAGTTTCTACATGCAAAATTCTACGCTGACAATCATACATTTTTAACAACTTAACACATGTATGCGAATGCGTGAATTTCAAACTGTCAACAGCATCCCATCTGAGCAATGATCAATACCTCCTTCGCTTCCGCAATGCGCACGTGGTGGGCAATGGGACATGTGGCTTATAAGATTGATACAAAATTGAGGGCAACATATGCTGTTTTCAATATAATTATACGTGACAAATGAAATAGCTAAGTATGCATCCAAAACAATAGAAGAGGTATAACTTGTAAAAGACAAACCGCTACTGACCAAGTAGTTAGAATTAGACTCACAAATGAAGTCGATGGCGGATTTTTAATCAACTTTAGTCAGTATAATCGCGTTTGTGTGTAAGCGTTGAATTACCAGTTTTAAAAGTATAGTGATACAGTTCAAGAGTTAGGCGCCATTTTAGCGTTAAAACTAAGCTGGTATTTTTCCGGATTATTTTTAGGTTCTCACATATGCATTGACGTGTCCAAAGGGGGGGGGGGGGGGCAGTAGTTTTATGCACTCTCAGACGGTCGTTTTGTATAATCCTAGTGTATTTGCTAATTGATCTATTACGGCACTCGACTCAATGTCTGTTTCTAATGTGTACTAGAGTGTAAATTGTGTATTCAACCGGCCAATTTTGTTGCGTAAGTTACAAACATAATTCGTAATCATCAAATCTGAATGGGTTGAGTTTCAGCTGATTGAGGGTACACAATTGACAAAATAGCGAACATTTTCCATTCCAATACGCTTTTATAAAATATTTAATATTTTGTTGAAATTTCATGTCGTAAATATTTGATATATGCACAACAATTGATTGAATTCATCTCTTTTTGCATTATATTTCCTAATTGGTTTCCATAAATTGGTTTGCTTTAAATGACTTTATTACACTGATGGAAATAAACGAAGAAATAATCATATTAGTGCAAAACACTCCGGTGTTTTTGGCGAGAACATTTTCAGTGTAATTGACATTTCACGCGGTTTTCATTTAAATTCAGTTACACTTCATCCAAATGGTTTTCTGTTAGGTAATTGCTTCGCTGGAAAGTTATTGAATTGTCAAATAGTGATCACAATATATAAAATGAAAGTTGCAATAGAATTTCACAGAACTGTCATAAATACTGAAATGCGCTTTTTGAGAAAATGTCTGTTCTTTAAAATTATTGATAATTTCATTGTTTTTTTAATATTCTTGTATTATAAGCCATTCAAAACAATATGGGGTATAACGGCGGTCGGTTAACCTTTCGAAGCCGGTTCACTTGATTATATTCAAGAACCATAAAATTTTCAAGATGCAGAAGAAAGTTGATGTTCATGTCTAATGTTTGTGGGCGGATAAAACCTGCTGCGATAGAGAATTGAACCTGATCCTACGGGTTAAAATTCCAGGTCCCAAGTTCACAAAGGATTAGTTTTCAAGATCAGGATCAAGATCAAATACGAGAGGTGTTCAACTTATTTATGAACAGAAAATGAACATCGATATTTTGTTACTCTATCAATAAAATTGAACAAAAACGTTTATATAATGTAAGGTAGTATATCAAGACGTAAATATATTAATTGTAAATGGCCAATACGTTACGGTTAAATCATAATCTGCATTGGAGTAGAGGGTGTTGCTATTTGCGTTTTGAAGGTCCAAAACTCAAAACAATTATGTTTACATTTTTCTTCTTTGATCGATGGTTTAGTATCAGCATGATAGTAAATTCTAATGTTAAAACATAAGACAACTTCGACATCCATTGTTTGGTTATAATATATATTAAAGTTTTATTCTTAAATTTTTTATTTGGCATTGTATCTGGTGACTTGAAGCTGAATCTGGATGAAACACTTATGTTCTTAGAACAGTCACTAGGAACGATACTTAACACTTATTTGTTGAAAACATTATCTGAATCGGTTTGTACATAGACCACAGCCTTCAATTTTGTCAATTTGATATTGATTTTGACATGCGTATTTCCATAATAACAAACACAATGTATTTCCATGAAAGGGACCACGAAAACACAAAGCTGGACAAACACTACATTCGCCCTATCCTTGTGACATTTTCTAAGATAGCATACCCTAATATCATAACATTCTCTAAGATACAGCATTGCAACAGAAAAACGATGTTCTGAATATTTGAAACACGTTAACTTGAAGTATACTAGGTATTATCTACATGGCTATAAGTTGTAATTGCAAAATTTACCAAAAACTTCCAAAAAGTGGGAAATTTATTTTTTCTGGATCATTTGATCCAGATCATTTGATCCTTTTTGAGCACGGGACCTGTTCACAATATCAAGGTCTAACTAATGACTATTTGTGGTATGGGACGGGTCGATGTCGAATATAGAATATAATATTTTATATTCAAACATGTTAACATAATAAGGTACTGAAACTTCAACTACCCCACACTTAGAGGTATTTACTTTAAATTTATTCGTAACTTGTGTATGCCTAATCTATAAATATGTGAACAAAATTGTACATGTTTGGGCATATTTATTGCCTGTCACGTCTATTTTTATTAGGCTGTGCGCTAGTGTTCTACTATATACACAATACGGTGCATATTCTTTTGAAGTTGTTATGAAGTTATGGTGCTCAAGTCTTATCTACCAACTTCGATTTGTCGTTGTGGAGAATGTGTCACAACCGTTATTTTTTCGTTTTTTCTTTAAAGAGTGACAATGTATCTGGGAAAATCCCCTTTGTAAACTGAATACTGAATATTAGGATAATAAATGTAGCTTTTTCATTAAGTTCAGGATTTGTTCATAAAGAATAATAAATGATTTAACTGATAATAGTCGATTTATGTTTATTGGTATTACTTTAAGCCTAATAAAGAGATGTTACCATCCCATAATGGGAATTTAGACTTGACACGTATTAAAGGTATAATTAGAACACAATTCTAACTCATAAATCCTCGCCCGGCCAATGGTCTGGACGGAAATACGAGTATTAATTATATATGTAGCGCGCTAGAAGAATATGAATCCAATATCTAACAATAAACTTCCACTCACTCTCTTATAACAAACACTGTCAGATATAACGTACGTAGTTAATTATGTCGCTATAGTGGAAAGACACGTACTGATGCACATTGATTTAATTGTACACGAAGAAATGAGAAAATTGCACATTATAGCATAAAAACGGTGATTGTGCTCATACTTAAACGGGGGAAAAAAAAAAGGTTATTGTAAAGATTCTCGCGCGCACGCGCTGTTGGTGTTCCGTTTTAGTATGCTCATTTCAGGACCAGGCCGACGAAAAAAAAAGATTTACAGCGTTATATGAACTGTAATTCACATTCTAATGGTAACTACTAATCAATTTTCTATAATAGTAAAATGATAAATGTAAACAAACCCCAATGTCACTGTTTTCTTGGTATTTTCCGATACTGGAAGTCGACGCTCATAACAAAAACTTGTATGCGACGTAACGTTTGCTAAGCGACGTCGCGTTTGTTTTCCCGACGTCGCCCAAAATGTCCCGCCAAAATGTCATAATTTTGAAAAACACACTAATAAAGGGTTGTTTTACGCTAAAATAGCATTTACGCATGCTTTTTGGTGCTATTACATCTGCAGATTCCCTCGGCAGTGTTGGTGCCCTCGCCCTGATAGGCTTGGTCACCAACCGTCCCTCGGGACTCTGCAGATGTAATAGCACGAGCACGAAAAAGCATGCGTTAACCCAACAGTGATGGAACTTTTTGTCTTTAGGGTAGCCTCCCCATCTCTTAGATGAAACAATTTAGTGTCTAGAACAGGTTATATATGTTGCTTACATTTATATTCACTGTGTTTAATAAAACCCGACATAAAGACCATATAAAAAAATCAGACCGCTTCTAAATTGAAACAATAATATGCAAATATTCTTTTTTCTGGTTGCCGTTTATTCAAACGAACTCAAATATGTGACAATTTTAAGGGTCCCAATGCGGTCATATTACAAAGACTAGACTGTACATTGATATACGATATAGAAAGATTCATTCATTGGCGTTCACATGATCTACACTTGCAATCGTCAATACAGCGCCGCTTTGATTCTTTGGTCCAGGTAGTGACGACTTAAGATAGTGGGGTACTTGTTCGATCCATCTAGACACGTGATCATAGTATCATCATCCGGTTGAACAAAGAATGCCACTGATTGTCTGGGTATCTTCTTCTTGAATTCTACTTCCGGTATCAACACGCGGTGTGTAGTTGCAATCAAGCGGTCAGAAGTCCAGCGTTGCATCATAGATCCAATATTTAAAACGATAGTTCCAGGAATAGGCGTGGCCGGAACAAACCCGGTCCCCGGAATATCGACTTCGAGTCCGCCCACTTGATCTTGAAACAGCATTGTTATCGTACCGTAGTCCGTGTGTTCACCAAGACGGACCTGTCCGGGTTTTAGCATCGTTCCGTGTTCCAGCGGAGGATAGTAAAGACTACGAAGCGCTGATTGATTGTCGCAGTTACCCATAGACTTGTGCTTATCCTTCAGATATGTTATATCCAAGTCTAACGTCAGCGAAAGGCCATCCAATATACGCCCTGTAAGAGCGGAACATTGCTTAAACATCGCTTGATGTGCTTCTTGAAACTTCGTTGAGTTCCATGAACCGGTATCCTCGTAGGGAAGATAATTAAAGCTTTCTTTTAGATCACCTGGTCGGTCCGGGTTCAAGTTTTCACATTCCATCGCCATCCAACCGAAGTAAGAATCTTCATTGCGCACATACTTCCGTTTTTCCTCGTTCGGACTTTCAAAGAAGTCTTTTGACAAACTGAAGAAAGAGTCAACTACTGGCTGACTAACACCATGATTTTTCAAATAGCAGAAACCAACTTTAGTAAATGCTTCTTTGACTTCATCACATACCTCTTTCAGAGTGTCTACATCCACATCGGCTTCAGAATGATCAAGTCCAACTCTATGAAAGTCTACTACAGGTATTGTGTTCATATCTTCACTTTCGATTAAATTAGAATCTTGAGGTAATGTCACAGTATCTTATAAAAGCGGTAAATTATTCGCACTGCTTTATCATACACACGACAAGATATCAACCGGTCATCCACTTGTAGTATATGAGCGTTAATTAATAATGCAAATTACTTATCACGGCTCAAGTTCACATCAAAGTCATCATTGCATATTAGTTTACATATATTATTGTAGTATGTATAAGTGTGTATAAGTATGCCACCATACTCTTCAACAATAATCAATAGAAGAAATGTTTAGGAGTAAACAACTTAGATGTACTTTATAATTACAATGTTAAGTAAACTGAATGTATCCAATTTATAAATACATAAGGTCCTATATTTACTAAGGTACAGGACATTTTTATATTTATAATTGGTGGGAAAATTTTGCCGTGACATAATAACGTGCTAATTATGACTATATCCCGGACACCAGGTAGCATGTAATTACCGTCAACTACTACATGTCAGGTTGACTCTTGCGTTTCCGGTCCATCATCTACACGTTCTATCATAAATTCATAATACATGGATGCCAGATTAATAAACGAGATGTACTTTTAGCAGATTCTACTTCAAACTTAAATGTCATTATTACCAAAATAGGATCACGTCTCTGGAGCAGTTCTCATGGCAAAGCAACGCAGTTAAACAGTTGCATGATGAAACACCAGTGTTGGTAATGTTTACGTTTTCACAAATAAAAGTAAACGTGTACATCATGGCAAAATCTTATTTTAGTCACTGAAGATTTCTCACAAGTCATTTAGATTCACATAACTCATAACCAAAACGTTCGACAAATATACCCTAGAGTAAACATGTTACAACAAATTAAACATGTAATATTGAAAGTCCCAACAGATTACTTTCTCTCCAGTATGAGATGTTGTTTTTAAAAAAAAGAAAAAGATATTCCTCAATGTACACGAAATACTGCAATTAATAACAGTCAAATTTGTCAGTAAAATCCATTATATGGAACAGCAAACTTGGGCCTTATTCACAAACGTTGTAAGTTTAAATCACATATTTAGACTTGACATTGTCAAATTTCCATACTGTCTCAAGTTCGTACGAATATACCGATTTTGATTTAAATGGGTATACATATTCAGTAGATAGCAACACACATTTTAAGTCTAATTCTGAGTTTCGATTGATGATTCGGTTTTAACAACACATTGAAAGTTGTTACTACCAATTATATAGTATTTTTCAGTTTTCCCACAAACTAGCAAACGAATAAAACGAATCTTGTCGTAACTTTAAATTACAGTTTGCCATTTTATTATCATACATTTGCCGGAAACAAAAAGGCCAATAACAAGATGACTGATTCCACTTGTTGACCTTTCCGAGATATAAATGAACCTAAACGACGACGGAATAGATGACAATGCGTTAAGAAAAGTTGGGACGGAAATTGTGTCCGCGTTCAGTATACAGTACATATGGTTTCTGTTACTTCCTAAACCATGGGATTAGCCAAGATCTCGTAGACCAGAACATGTTCATAAGTCGCCGGTATTTCACCATGCCACTGGACGGGAAGATGAAAGCGAAAAGTGGTACATTTGACCAGTTACTAGTATACATTAAACTGAAAGGCGAAACAGTAAACCGTGATAGACCTTATTTGCAACAGTAGGCTAATCTAATAAATGTTTGTAAATATCACATGGGCGCACTATATGACTTGTCTTAAAACGAGGCCACTTGTGTTTGTTTTTCTCTCCTTTAACATGTTTTTATCTTTATCATTATGGACTGGTTCAGTTATGACGTGATATCTGCAAGCGGGCAATGTGAGCAAGTACGTGTCCTTAATAGGTTTTATCCCCGTCTTGTTTGAGATGTCAATGTCAGATATTGCAATGATAGGCCAATTAATCAACTAATGATAATAAAATGTATTGTTTTATATTGTGATACCACTTCATACAGCTCGCATGTCTTCGATTACTGCAATGAATAGGAAACTGGACAAACAACTGTATCGCAATACAAACAGTACAGTTTATACACTGGCACTAGAACACCAAACCGTGGTTCAAATTATATGTCAAAATAAGTTGTAAGCCAACAAAATCCAAACACAACTCAAAAACGCAAATTTATTGACAAGTCATAATTGTCTATATATTACACATGGTAATGAAGCCGATTCGCGGTACCACTCGTTTTCAAACGCGTATTTTCCACACGCGCCGATAAATCGTGAAACTTTTTATACAGTTCGACAGAGTACAGTAAATTGTGAAACATTTTTTTTCAACTTGATATATAAATCACACTCAACATCTTACACCTGATGTTATCCATAGCCACGAGGATATCAGAGAAGAGAAGCCATTGTGTCTCTGTTATGCTGAAAGTATAGCAAGGGAATTTCTGGTAACACATGTTGGTCTTTGGTATGACACAGCCTGGGTCGTACCCGGGACCTCCCGCACTCGAAGCGGAAACATTACCAAATGCTATCGAGGAGGCGGTCAGTGTAAGATTTCACCATCGTGGTGTTTGATGTTTCTTAAACATACAAAACAAACATACGGATGTAATTTTTTAAAAATATTATCTTGCGTGTAAATTTTGTATCATCTATTGAACTCACTTACTGTCGGGCTACAATCCTCAACCTAAAGCATATTTGTCCTGATTTGCAAATCACCGATCCCTTGCTTGTTATATAATACAAGTGACGACAATTATCATGCACACTAATAAATCACAGTCCATTCTCATGAGTTCGTGCAATTTCAGTCGAATGTTTTATTGGATCTGAATTTGAATCCAAGGACGACGAAATAAAGCATCTCTTTTTTGATGAGACAAACTGTGTTTTTACAGTCATAGCGATATTGTTTTCCTTAAATAATTATTCAATATTTAAATGATATGACTTCACGAAACAATAAATTAGAACGTCAATATATTTTTACGGCTATGTCCTTGGTTAGCGTTATCTGTCTTCAAACTGTATTCGAGTGAATTCGTGTTGAATAATGTTTGTGGTGATAACCCTTCGGTTATTCGTCTACTGAATTCGATATGGTACCAGAGGGTATACCAACAGCTTTTAGTAGTATTATACGATACTCAATTATTGTCTGGACTTTATAATCATCAACTGGTACCGACTTGTCTTTCCGCAACTGACTATTCTCACATATCGATGGCTTAGAATAAGAAGGTCGTAAGTGCCACTTACGACCTTATAAGATTCATTCATATTTAGAATAAGCATCAGAAGGCGCTTCTTATGAGCCCATTTTCATAAAAATCTGAACTTGTCATGTTTACCAAAATGAAGTTGTAAAAGTTTGTTTTACCAAAAGTAAAGAGTAAATGTCAGACAGTGTTTCCGTGTTTTCTCAAAATATCGATTTGGTAGTTACGACCTTCTAATACTAAGCCATCGATATGTGGATGACATTACAGTGTACTGTTTCTTGGAGAGACATTTCATTATGCATACTAAACATATGATCTGGTATACAATTATGGGTACTGAAATATTTCTCGTGTTTTGAAATATATACAAGAAGTATATAACATTTACTTTGGGACTGTTATTGTGACGTACTGGAGCGTGTTTTATTTGTTGTAAATAAACGTAAAAACATGGGTTATAGCTTGACCAGATTTAGTAGGCACTCCGGACATATTCCGTGCATATTTCGGACAAAGTCGGTGCAAAAATAAACAAACACTTTCGATAAGTACCGACTACGCTTACGGAATATAATACACGCTTCCGAAGTTTAAGGAGTGCCTACTAAATCTGGTCAAGCTATACACTTAGACTGTAATACGTGTAGTTGTGATACATTATGAATAAATTGTACCATTACGGAAGCCGAATAGTGACACAAGTTTCTTACATGCGTACGACAGTAAAATCCCCGCAACTAAATTAATACGTTTGTCACATTTGTTTAAGAAAAGTATGAGAGACCTCTTAATTAATACTACATTTTGTAATATACCTTATATAAAGGTCTGAAACAAGATTTTCTAACTTGTACTACAATGTAATCACTTTCGACACTTCGTTTCTGAGGGAGAAGTAAGCTTCAATAATAGGCTGAGAGCCAAGGAAGTTTATTATCATTTAGATAGAATTTCAATATAAGATATGTCATTCTTTCCTTTAAGAAAGTAGATACCGATCAACTCCAAATACCTAATTGTTAGCCGCTTTTCAGTTTCAAGAAAAAAACATAAAATGGTTGAGAGCTTTAGACTCCAGAACAACGTCGTGAATTGTATAGATGATTCTCAGTAAATGTCTGGTTAATGGTAAAATATCGAAACTGTCAAACTTCAGATTGAAACTATATTATATTATATATAATTAAAGAACATACTTGTATATTTTCATTATAGTCAAGCTTATTTTGACGCCATTGCAGACTTCAGTAGTTAAGGTAAATACACACATGTTCGGAGCATTTGAACTTGCATTTTTCGAAATAACCAGTAAATTTGAAATGCACTCAGAAAGCAGACATACTTACAAGAACACGCCGAACTGCTATTTGTACGGTATTTCTGCTCATTCCGATTCTCGCGTGTAAGGAATATTAATTTCGTGTAGTACACAATGATTGTGATAAATTATAATGAATTGTTTTGTACAAAAAGCTGTTAAAGTCAAATTCATTTCATTGCCTCTTGGTTTCTTGAATAAAATCGATCAAGAAATAAAGTTCCTAAGTGTGCCATAACTTGTCTTACGAATTCAGAGTATCAAATCTACAAATTCACTATCCTTCGAAAATACTTTTTAACGAAATTCGGCTATTATCTCCAGGAGAGGAATGACATTACTTTAGACCCACGTATATTCAACACTCACGAGGAGCAGTATTGAATATGGTAAATCTGCTAAACCGAAATCATAAATATTGTATCATTCAACATTATAGCATAAAACGGTGATTTTGCTCATTACATACTTAAATGGAAAAAGAAAGGTACGTTATTGTAAAGATTCTCGCGCGAACGCGCTGTTGGTGTTCAGTTTTAAGTATGCTCATTTCAGGACCCAGCCGACGAAAATAAATGATTTACAGCGTTATATGAACTATAATTCACATTCTAATTGTAACTACAAATCAATTTTCTATAATAGTAAAATAATAAACGTAAACAAACTCCCAATGTCAATGTTTCTTGGTATTTGCCCATACCGGAAGTCGACGCTCATAACAAAAACTTGTAGGTGATGTAACGTTTGCTAAGTGACGCTGCGTTTGTTTTCCCGACGTCGCCCAAAATGTCCCGCTAAAATGTCATAATTTTGAAAAAACATACTAATAAAGTGTTGTTTTATGCTATAATAGCGTTTACGCAAGCCTTTTCGCGTTAATACATCTGCAGAGCCCCTCGGGAGTGTTGGTGCCCTCGCCCTAACAGGCATGGGCACAAACCGTCCCTCGGGACTCTGCAGATGTAATAGCACGAAAAGGCATCCGTTAACCCTACATACTGTAATAGGTTTTTGCAGTACTCCATAGGTGAATTAAATGTAAATGAATTGTATTTCATACAAAGATGTTTCGTAGCTCAAAAGAGGGTATGAGGAAATCAGACAGTGAAGGCAGCACTCAACTTAACCAGCCGATCACAGAAAGCAATAACACCACAACGCAGTTATACTGAGCAATGCCTTCACATAAACCAAAACTGTTTAAAAAGTCCGGAAACAAAGTGGGATAGTATGACATAATTTATAATAGTGTGTTTTGGATAATTTCAAAAAAAATATAAGGATATCGAACAGGGAAGGAAGCACTCAACTCAACCAGCCGAGCACAGAACTGTACTTATATCTGTTATCGTATCGAAGTCTCGTCTTCATGTGGTCAAAATAACGTGAAATTGCATCTACATAATCAATTTATATCCATTTTTGATGTTAAGCTGTTACAATTACATTTCTTCCCACTCTCATGCAACCATAGATCATTGACTAAAGCGGACCAAGTGTTCTTAGAACGGAATTAACATCTCGTGCCATAATTGATATTTTGATTAGTATACTGAATTCCAAAAGTTCCGCATCCAATATATGGTGTGTCTTTTTTACTAGAATATCCAACTTATTTATGATAACTCAAATGTTCATGTGTAGAGCGATGTGTACTTGATATAAATCCATGACAGTTATCGATTTCAGGATATGTATCAATCCATAATAAAACCACATGTGACACCACCCCACGATTCCAAAGTACACACAGCGATAAACTACTATTTTGCAGTGGAAGGGAGGTAATAATCATAAATAAATACCGAAAATGATCTTTCGTTGACCACAGACAATTATTGATGTTGCAATGGAGTCTGCACAACAGGCCAGATTTTAAGAAACAACCTCCTTGGCATAAAAAACCCAACATAAAAGCAAATTTTCCATAATTTTCATGTTGGGTGGACTACAATTAAGCTACAACAATGCCGTTGTTCTTGGTGCAAAAATATAGCAGCATTACCTGTCTAGGTCAGCGGCATTGACCCGTGACCTGTTGTCACGTGGAACGTCATATACAGTTTTTTTCGGATGAAGATGATACAACAGTCTTATTATGATAGAGACGTGTCAATTTAATTCGACACAATGTATTTATAATGAAACACCAGCCTCTAGCGTCTTATATACCCGAGTTCGTCACCATTATCCAGTTTTGCAATCAAATTAAGCGTACATTTCTAACTTATTTAAATAACTTATTGTGTTTTTTCGTAACACAGACACGATGCAAGTAAATTGGAAGTGAAAATAAAGTCGAAAATGAAGAACCTAAATTATGCGTGCTTGAATAGACGTTTCTATCATTTGTGATGGTGTGTTCATTCAAGCGAAACGAAATGCAACGGAAATAGGTTCAACATAAACACTAAGGGTACGCAAATGGATATTGTTCCTAAAAAGTTTTTTTAAGTTAATTATTCAAACAAAAACGAATTTTTAATTAAGATGCAGAACTTTTGGAACTCAGTATATTTTTGTTGGATGTCCCTAGCTAATTATGTTTTCCCTTCGTTTACTTGTCATACTCCAGATTTCTGTCTTATTTATTGTTATAAAACATAACTCATTTACACATCAATGGACGAGTAATAAGCTTAGCTTATTAAAAACTCATTGAACAACTGATAAGGCTAGGGAAGAAACGGAACAAGTGGAGAGTTTGCTAGATATGAAAATTGTAAACATATGATAACGGACATGTATCGGAATGAAGATAAATCAAGATTCGAAACACATTCCGAATAAAAATTCAAACTGATCAAAATTGGTATATTTGTGTAAGAATATCGTTCAAATGGTTGGAATACACTTCGAATATAACTCACATATACATCGAATTTCCTTTTTGAGTACATAATAAATTAATTCAGTAACTAGAAAATCTAACTCAAAATTAATGTGTATTGCTATATTTATTACATATACGACGTTTTAACAGTCACATACTTTCTTCTTCAGGTAAATTGAAAAAAAGAAAATGATAGTATTTTTATTACAGTCAAGCTGAATCCGACGTCTTTGCAGTTTGGAGAAGTGAAGGTCAATACACAAAACTTCAGAGCATTTGAATTTGATTTTTGAAATAACTACATTGTAGTATGTGTAAAATTTACTCGGAAACCAGACATAATACATTTCGAACATACTAGAATGTATCCGAACTGCATTTCGGCTCATTCCGATTCTCGCATAATAGGAATATTAATTTCATGTACTTTACAAATATTTTTAATAAATTAAACTATTTTGTACAAAAAAGCTGTAGTCAAAATATTTGACGGTCTCTTGGATTCTTGAATTAAATCGACAAAGAAACGAAATTCCTAATTGCACCATAAATTGTCGAGAAATTGTTACGTATTAAGATTATTCAAATGTACAAATTTACTGCCCTTCTAAATTGCTATTTAACGAAATCCGAATTTTATCAACACCCACGAGGAGCAGTATTGAATACGGTTTGAAACTAATCAGGTTTCTTTATCTTAATTTGATCATTAACTTTAACTACCTGCTAAACCAGAAACATAACTATTGCATTATTTAACATACTGTAATCGGTTTTTGCACAAAAAGTGTTCCAAAGGGAAACAAATGTAGATGGAGTGTGTCTCATATCCATATGTTTAATAGCAAGTTTACAAGTTTATGTCGCTCAAAAGAGGGTATGAGGAAATCGGACAGGGAAGGCAGCTCTCAACTAAACCAGCCGATCACAAAAATCAGGTATACCACAACACAACTACACTAAACAATGCCCTCACATCAGCAAAAAAATATTTAAAAGTCCCGAAACGAAATGGGATAGTATGACATAATTTATGATAGTAAGTTTTAGAAAATTTCAAAAATGATATGAGAAAATCGGACACGGAAGGAAGCACTCAACTCAACCTGCCGAGCACAGACAACAGTATCAACACAACATAACACAACTACACGGAGCAATGCCAACACATAAATGAACAAAACAGTTAAAAGCCAAAGTCGCCGTTGGAAAAGAGCAGGATGACCTAGCTACAAAAGGACATGACAAGAAACAGCGATCTCAAGTGAATGAAAGATAATTGAACTGTCAATCATTGGTGCCATTTGAAGTAGTTACATTTATGCTGGTTATTTATGCTACCAAATGATATATTCTGAATTCTGAAAAACAAAATGTAATTACTAAACATAAATACCATGGGTTCTATCTAAAGTTTTAGGCTATATACTCTGGACCCGAAAACTTCTCAAATCCTACATGTTTGGTCAGTCCGAAGGTTGTACGGATTATGGAGTTTCTACTGTACATATATCCGTTATCTTATCGGTGTCTCATCTTTATGTGGTCAAAATAACTTGAAATTGCATCTACATAATAAAATGATGTCCATTTGTAATGTTAAGCTGTTACAATTATATTTCGTCCCGCTCCCATGTAATTATACATCATTGACTAATGCGCACCCAGTGCTCTTAGAACGGAATAAACATCTCGTGTCGATGTATCCGTAGACAAAACACATTGAATATCTAATAAATACTCAGTAATTTATGTCCAGTGTTGTTACATCTATTGACATTGAAGATGAGACTTGTCTGACACTAGTACTGGTTCATTTATAATGTCAAATGACAACTTGGCAATAATTTACTGTCCAGGAAATTATCAGTTTTGATAAGATAATCGTTACGTTGTTGCAGTCACTGGTTTTCATGCCGATGTTTACGTTTAGAGGTGAGTGCATTGTTTTATACTATATATATGAGGTAAACAACATACTTATTTACATTATTCCAAATTTACGCTTGACCTTTTCATTTTACCCGTTGGTTTTATTTGTTAAATGTGAAGGTTGATAGTCCAGACGAGGATTTGGGATTTCTGTAGTATTATAAAGAATAAAGTTATTTTAATAACATGAAATATGAGTATGGGAAAACTTACGCAATTTCGTCTTCTTCTGCTATTGTTGCCTTGTTCAATGTAAAGGTTAACATGAAATTGGAGTATGTGATAAAACACCGCATTAGTCTAGAAGGTCGAACAAGAAATAACAGTAATAAGTGCATAAAACTGTCATTATCAACAGCAGCTTGTCTGACGGTTTTGCACGGAGACATGAATGATTAAATGCCATACAAATGCCGACTAATCTTTATTAATTGATATAGTAGACAATAGTATGCCAGCAACCTTTTCTCTTGAAATCCTTGACACCTAACAATACCAAACTGTCACTTTGTCTTTAACGGAGAGTGTGTTTCTACTTTTAGATTACATATTTGGTTAAGAAAGTTCGACGTTTCTATATTTAGATGGGGTAAAGTGATTTGTATCAATTATTTTTTATCATTTACCTAGTGCGTCATATCATCACTGTTACATTTACCTCATTTCAAGGTTGTTTAGTAGCTCCAAACGAGCTGATGTACTAGTAGTTTGAATCATATATAATGTTTTCGTATTCTACGAGTATCATCTATTTAAGCTCGGTGTCTGATCTTCATGTGGACAAGATAACGTGAAATTGTTTGTACATAATTAAGTAGTATCCATTTGTAATGTTAAGCTGTTATAATTACATTACTTGCTTCTCCCATTTAATTATACATCATTGACTAGGGCGCACCCAGTGCTCTTAGAAGGGAATAAACATCTCGTGCCGAGGTATCCGTAGACAGAACAAATTGTATATCCAATAAATACTCAGTTATTTATGTCCAGTGTCGTTACATCTATTGACATTGAATATGAGACCTATTTGACACTTATACCGGTTCACCAATAATGTCAAATGACAACATGACAATAACTTACTGTCTAGGAAATCAGCAGTTTTGATAAGACAATCGTTAAGTTGTGGGTAGCAATTACTATTTTAGATGTTCACATTTAGAGTTCATTATTTTATACTATGTACATGAGGTAATCAACATAATTTGGATTATTATTACAAATTTACACAATACCTTGTCCTTTGATCTTTAGATCCCATTTGGTAAATGTAAAGGTTTTGCACAAAATACCGGTATGGGAAAACTTACGCCATATCTTGTTCTTCTGCTATTGACTTCCGTGGCATTATGTAAAGGTTCGCATGTAATACGAGAATGTGATAAACTTCGCATTAGCCTAGAAGGTCGTACAAGAAATACAAATAATAACTGCAAATAACTGCCATAATCAACATCAGTTTTGTCTGACGGTTTTTTTACGGTGACTGGAATGATTAAATGCCATACAAATGCCGACTACTCTTTAAGGATCGATATAGTAGTGAACAGTATGACAGCAACCTTGCAATTCATGATGCCTAACACTACCAAACTGTCACTTTTGCTTAAACTCAGATTATGTTTCAACTTTTAGATAGACTAGTAAGTATTAATTTCAGAAAGTTCGACTTTTCAGACTATTATCAGACAGGGTGCAGTGATTTATGCAGTGATTTATATAAATTATTTCATATCATATACCCAGTGAGTCATGATATCAGTGTTTCTTTGGTAAGATTCTGGAGCTAAATACAACATGGTCTAGTTCTAGTTCTGCCATGTTTCGCTGTCTCTAGTTGAACTATTGTGATTAAGGTTAGCACCGATACCAAGTCTCTATTTTATCATACAGGGTAGATATATTTATTTCTTCACATAATGTATAATTTACATGACAAAATATATCCCAACAAACAATAACAATAATCAAACATACGAGGGGTGTTCCAGAAATAAAAGGACTTTTCTCATAACTTCTTACTCAACGCTTACATTTTAGTGAAATTTGTCTCATATGCTAAGCAATGTACATGCAGTAATAAAATCAAGACAATCAACACTACATGTAACGGATAAGGCAAACAAGGACTACTCATACATGTAGTTCTTATTTCCAGTGCGATCCTTATGCATATAATTTCATCAATTGTGAAATGATTATGGGATATGTAAAAACGCTCGTATATACAACTAAAAACAATTTATAATGTACGAGATGTGAAGAAGTTAATAAAAATATAAAGTAAATCCCTTGTGCGTAAAATAATCCAAACATTAATGAAAAGGAACCTGCCCTAACAGTTTAAATATCATTAAAATAGAGATGTTTCAATTAAGTTTTAAAAGTTTATATTGTTCCGGAGTCCTTGATATTTTGTGGCAAATTATTCCAGAGGGAATATCCTTTATAAGCACACGGATAGAAAATTGATAGTATTCGTGCTCATTTGTTGCAACAAGTTTAAGTCGAACGGCAGACACTGACGAATGACAGTTATGACAGAGTATTTGAAATAATGTTATTGCTCTTTTGGCTTTTTGGCAGCTGGGTACTGTTTTATCATAGTACTTACGAAAATCTAAAACTTACGCTCAAATTTAAATTCCTGACCACCATATTCATTTTATCAGCACATGTACTCGTAGATATGAATTCTTAATAAGTTCAAGCTTGATATATTTTATTTCCTAAACGATATAACACATTTATGAATGAAAAAATAGCTAGCTTTTTCAAATTAGCTGCTCAGGTGCATAAACTGTACTTTTGTTTTAAATATATGGCATGCACAAAACAACAAACTGTACTTAACTGTCCTTCCTGTCGTCGAAAGATTTAACAGACAAGGAATAATTCAAGATAACGAACAAATGGACCCGTGCACCAAATCTTCTAAATGCATTTAAACCTTATTTTTTTTATTTTCCGTCCGTGCAAATTGTGTAACAAGGGTTTCTGAAGATGGTAATAAAACGAGTTAAAGTGTTAATACCCTCGTGTTCAGATTAAAAGGACTGATCTAATCAAATCAACAGATGAATGAAACGAAGTGAAAGAAACATTAAACATTTTAGTGAAAATAAAAAAATGATATCGAGATATTACTCCTCACATAGTTGCGCTTCACACAATGCTAATTTAATGTTATTTGGATTTTAATGCCATCCTCAGAATTAATTGCTCCCCTAATGTTGTTTATTGGCTGCCAAAATTAGTTTCTGATTTATCGTGATGTAACTTTCTGTATCACGACTAATCCATAAATACGGTATCCATACACATGTATTACACATGTAGGGTTTACGCATGTTTTTTTTGTGCTACTACAGAGTCCCGAGGAACTTTTGGTGCACAAGCCCGTTAGGGCGAGTGCACCATCACTCCCGAGGGACTCTACAGATGAACGACGCGAAATTTACGCGTATTAACGCGAAAAGGCTTGCGTAAACCCTATTATAGCATAAACACCAACACTTTATGGGTATGTTTTTCAAAATTATGACACTTTGGCGGAACGTTTTGGCGACGTCGGGAAAACAAACGCGACATCGCTAAAGCAAACTGTACGTCATACACAAGGTTTTGTTATGAGCTCCTCCTTCCGGTATCCGCAAATACTAAGAAAACAGTGACATTGAGGGTTTGCTTACGTTTATTATTTTACCATTATAGAAAATTGATTTGTTATAACAATTAAAATGTGAATTGCAGTTCCTATTACACTTTAAATAATTTATTTTCGTCGGCTGGGTCCTGAAATGAGCATAATGAAAACTGGACACCAACAGCGCGTGAATCCTTATATAAACGTTAGAGCAAAACCACTGTTTTTGTGCTATGATACACAACAAATTTCATGTTAAACGTGTCCAAGAATGACTTTACTATGTATTGTAAGATGCATTGCCTATGTTATACCCACGTATAACACGATATGTCTTTTAACAGCTAAGTTATTCTTTGAAAAATGAAAAAATGTCCAGTTGCAAATAAATTTGCACATTAGGATAATCTACACGTATGTTAACCTAATCAAACCGAACCATTTCATTCTTTGCACTTAATATTACGTTTTTGCCGATTATTTGTATGATATTGATCAAAATAAAGAAACATATTAGCTTGCTACAGACTATATTTGACATGTAATCCTTCCATATACAACTATAATATACTGTTTATTGATTAGATCAACATCGTTGGATATGTCTACTGGTCAGGTAATTAGGATTTCACGGATTTCGGCCTATCTAGGCGAGAATACATCAGTTGGTAATTAATTGGTGTCAGACTGGTGATCAGTAAATTTATTCATGGAAAAGGTTAAAGATATACGGGGGAAACGGAATATGGGATACTAAATGTTGTGATTTTCAATCCCTCCAGTCTACCATACATCTACCATCAGATACTCATTCCGTTTACTAACATACTTATTAATTCAGTGATGAATTAAAGTATACAAGTAGTACTTACCATTCTAAAAATAATCAAAGCGCCGATGGCACTGGAAGAACAGGGATTGTTCCTGTCGTCAGAAAACTATTTTTCCAGTCACGAAGCATATGAGGACATATGCCACCCCAACGCCATATGTATGTTCCAGCATCTAGTTAATACATTATTACCACAACTGCCTATACTACTCGCAGTATTTAAACGTTGAGCGTTTATCACTGACCGGATGGTAACCTAGCTTACTTTACATAATACAATCGCTGTCTCCATATATTTATCAAGCTTCCTGCAATAAAGTGCTAAGTCATCATGCAACATTATAAACACTGTCTCGGCTAAATATTATGCGATAAAGTACGAAGTCATCCCGCGGAATGCGCAATTGGATATATTTGTAGCTCGCAATCATCTTCAGTATATTTCTAACGCTTACACTGACCAGGTCGCAAGCTCCCTGTTCAAAACTCGTCATTGTTGTGGTTAATCGTACCATGTTGTAATGTTGTACGTCATCTAGTTTTGTGTAAAGGAATTTCGTCAATGTGTGAAGGAGGGAGCACTTGTAACAGAGAATGGGTACAAATGTTAAGTCTCGAGACAAACCTAGCTACTTGAAACAAAATCCTGAAAATCTGTCCACGTGCTGTCTTGAAAGTGTACAAGATGAGAACCATTTCTTTTTCTTTCTTTTTAGTTATATGCTACCAGGTGCATAGTTTGATATAAATAAAAGTGTAGACCACAATTGTGTAGCTTGAAGTGTATATGCCACCCATGCCACCAGGCTAGTCAGAACACAAAGGTCAGTACGAAAAAGTTCTAAACACAACAAGAGGTCATAAAAATATTTATTTCGTGCGAATAGGTTATAACATTGACGTTTTAAATGAGTATAAACCACCTAGAAAGAGGAAATTAAGTGTAAAATAAATTGAACAAATAACGTATGTGAGCATGAAACAATAATGAACCTTATACAGGTATATGGTAAAATGGATTTCTTAAGAAAAGAAACGTTAAAAATGTAAAATTTCAAGTATAGTAAAGAATGTAAACAGGTAAACGACCAACCGTAACATCCCGGCAATTTCTGTATTCTCTAGAAAATAGTCCTCAGAAAAAACGGTAGGAATATTCATCAAATCTGTTTTGATAAGAACTACAAAATGTATGTATTATTTACATAGGTAGCAATATGTTCACCTCCGTGTTTCAGGGGTATACTAAAAATTGAAACTTGCCGAAATATTACGATTGGTCAACATACGGGTAAAAAATAGACGGGCCTGTAAACGTGAAAACATGAAAACATGGTCCTCAACAATCGCTATCAAAACTAATGACGTTTAACATCATGACGTCATTACTATATATTTGACCAGTAGCTTTGATAATATCACTTGTACTAGAACATGTGCTGATATGAGAATATTTTCTTTCGTACCGTTTTAATCAACATCTAGGTTCAATAACTGTTAAGTAATTGATACACATTTTATTTACTTCGTTAGATCAAAGGCCTAAGACATAATATTACAAGCCATCCGAAATAGTCACTCATTCATCAGATTAAATCAAATATATACTATATTGAATGGACAAAAAAAATGGGGAAATGAAAACTGTAGTTTGTGATATAATTTCTAAGGCCTGTGTTTGATCTACGACAAATTAGAGCAACCCCCCAAAATATTGACTTCCAGTACAATTTATTATCTAGCAAGGACCTTTCCATAATATGCAGTAAAGTAGTAAAAACTGTAAACATGAAAAAAATGTAGAATTATTTTAAATAAATGAAAGATAAACGAATAACATAGAGAAAATGTATTTACAAATGAATACACATTCATTTGAGACATAATTATATCTACAAAAATAACCAATTGCGTCATACTTACCGAAATGAAACAAAAGTTGTTTGTTAAACATGCATGCCGCCATTTGTTAGCCAAACGGAATTTAAACTTCACCAAAGAAGTCCACTTAATTGCTATTAGCAGGTATTTGTATGATTTTATTATCAATTGGGAATGGATTGTAATACAACGGACCGTCCGGCAGACAACGTCATAGCTCAACATTTTTAACTGTGAGTGTCATGGGTTTGTTATGACATTGAAAAACACAAATTTGAAGTTACGTCATATATATCCATTTGAATTATTACCATGCCAACTAGCAGCATCAATAACACCGGTATACACTTGATCAGTTTTGTCCTCGTGTTAACCTTTATCGTTTGGGCAACGATCAACTAGGTCGAGACATACAGCCGAGTTTAGGCTTCTTCGTCCTGCACTAGTTCGTCCAGAAATGGATCCGTTTGTGAATGTTATTTGAAAAAAGACAGAACATTGATCAATGTGTCTTGTTAAATTCTTGCAGTATAACGTTTCACCGAGGATATGTTTCACACATTCTTAAGTTATTTCAATATCGATGGCTTAGAATTAGAAGGTCGTAAGTGCCACTTACGACCTTTTACGATTCATACATATTTAGAATAAGCATCACAAGGCGCTTCTTATGAGCCCATTTTTATAAACATCTGAACTTGTCATGTTGACTAAAATGAAGTTGTAAAAGTTTGTTTTACCATAAGTAAAGAGGAAATGTCAGACAGTTTTTCCGTGTTTTCTCAAAATATCGATTTGGTAGTTACGACCTTCTTATTCTAAGCCATCAATATGTCGCTTAGAGAAGTAATCACAATTATAAATCCAGGACCGTTTCGATGCGATTTATACATTGACGATTCTAGAAGTGTTACAACATGTAACGCTCAGGGCGGTCATCACAAAAATATATCTAGGACCGTTTATCGCGGTTTTCACATTGATAATTTAAGAACCATGATCCTTAAGCACGATTTTCATAAAAACAAATCTAGAAAAATGATCGTTTTAGTGCGTTTTTTTACTTTGATGATTCAATGTGTATGGCCGTTTAGAGCGGTAGTTACATTATTTATGCATCATGAACCGCGATTTCACAATGACGATTTAAGAAATCTGACCATTCAGTGCTGTCACTCCAATGGTCAATCCAATGGTTTTCACACTGACGAGTCTAGAATTATGACCATTCATTGCCTCATCGCACTCCGAATTACATATTCAGGACATTGTTTAATGTCTTATCGCACTTATATACCCAGGATCGTTTCAATGCAGGTTTTCCACTGACGATTCTAAAAATAAGGTACCGTCCTATTGATATTTTCTGGACTGCTTTATTGCGATTGTTCCACTGATATATCTGCAAATCAACCGTTGTCCTCACATTGCAAAGGTCACGTGACCATTACTTGAATCACACACATTGTTGACGTCATTAGCTGTGCTACTTGTGCTCAGTGGTATGTATGACGTATCTGATTTGTCTGATCTGCAATCTCTTTTCTCTGACGTTGTAGCAATTGACGTAAAATGTGTAGCTGATGACATACTGCTCTTTCTTGTATGACTGAATCTGGATCCAAATTTCACGTGCCGACCGAGGCAGTTTCTGAGGTGTGTGTGAACCTAAAGATAAAAAAACAGAACCAAGTTTAAAAAGATAATTATAATCATAACGAACAGTTTAATGAAAGTGGTACATGTTCAGTGTCAGACTAATCGCGTCACTGTGTTAGTTGAAAGAGTAAACACAGTTTTATTCAGAAACCTCTATATTTCGTCTTACATTAACTCTTTACCCTATGATTACAAAAGTTATTTTTCATGTGTATTCAGGTGCATGCAATCTTCTAGTTATACTAGTGGGGAGCAGTAACCTATGTGTAGGGAGCACACTTCGTGATCGAGAGGTCACGGGTTCAACGACCGTGTGGACCACATTTTACTCCCTAATCTAAGCAAGAATGACCTACATGTAAAATTGTACATGTGAGGGCCGTGTTCGTGTATGTTCGATATTCCTGGGCGTCACATATCGATGCTGGCGGCATATCCGCCCAGGTTCAATAACAATTATGTTATAGTCAAACCGAACATATATTGGATAAAGCTTTGAGGGAAATTATTATCGAATCTATCAAATTGTTTTCATCATACTTACTTCCCCGTTCAGAAAGCAGAAAATGAGAGCCACAACAGCACCCTATTAAATAAAAGAAAACAATAAGTTCATACTTAATTTTAATAAATTTAATATGTTAAAATCCAAAGAAGCAAATCAAAAGTTCTATGATATGCTACGTAATGATACGTATATAACACGGGTAGTAGATATTACTAAAAAGTAATGGTAACAACTGCGATATCAAAACCATTGCTCTCGTTTTGCTTTATTAAAAGAGATAGATATGCAAACAATTAACGAAAAAGACCTCGATTATATGTTCTCTCAATGTAGAGGGTATTGAAAAGGTCAGTTTTGAAGTTTGCAAATAATCTGGATGACAAAGGATGTACAGCGACACATTTACATTGTTCATGTATTTCCAGTTAATTTGGCAATAGAACAAAATTGATCTTCGCGAAAGGCTTTAAAGATCATCGATAAACTCAATCAATAAATAAAAAATAATATGTGCGTTTTGCGTAGTGCTGGTACATTTTGTGACAACATAACACTCATAATCATAACGTTTGAGGGTGTTATCATTGGTGTTTTCACTTATTACATATCTTTGAATGAGTTATACAGTCGTTTCGGGTAATTCTGCACATCGGATAATTCTGCACACCTTTATTTTCTAATTCATACACACTTTGCTGGGTCGTTTTTCTTTGTTGCTCAAGTTTGTTACTTATGTGAAGTTGTATAATCACATCAGCGAAATCAGAAAAGAATTTCTACGAAAGAATGACCAAATTGAGTACCAACGGCGATTTTCGTTAATTTGACGCGCTATGAAACATAAATTGAATAAATGTACTTTTTCTAATGGATGGTAACTTTTCCTTTCTAGTCAACATTGCCTTAATGACTTATTAATTCATTCGATATTGTGATAAAATATCTTGTGAAATAAATGTTTGAAACAGACTATAAAAATCACAATTCCGTCTGCGCAGAATAAACCGAAAATAATTCGTCATGAACACCGGCATCCATCTTGTTTTGTGACGACGCGAAAGTATGGTGCTTTGAATTGTTTACATTTGTCAAGTAAGGTTGTTTATATCCAAACAGCACCATAATTTATTCTACAAAAATATAACAGCATACGTAGAAAGCAATTACCCGACGGTAGTGTACATTATTATTCTCTAGAATAGTAAAATAGTAAAATTACATTGACCTATCATACGTAATATGTGGGACTTTTCATTTACCTGTGTGTTCTTGATAATGGTTTGGATAATCTCATAAATAAAAGCGCTTGTTGTTCCCGGATCAGGGCGATATATAACTACAAACTGCTGGAGTCCGAATAGTGGAATCAATACAAACGTTGCCCTCAGCGCTTTTCTGAAAATATAACGCGGGATTATTAGTCACTTTCTTATTAAATGCATTCAGTTTTAAAAACATATCATAAATTGTCAATATTGGTAAAAATTGACGCCAGATAAACTATTAGCAACTATAGTTAACGTTATATTCTTTGGTGGAGAGCGGTGGCTTAGAGGTTGGGTGCGCGCTTCGGGATCTTATGGTCTCGGATTCAACCCCTTGCACCACTGGTTGATGTCACTGAGCTAGAATAACCCTCATGCACCACTCCAACAATGTGTAAATTGGTATCTGTGAGAGTAGTGTCTAATCCTGGGCACCGCAGATCAATGTTTGCTGAGACACACACAGCGGAGAAATAGTCTTCACAGGGAGAAACGGACGTAGGTTTCTATAGGTAGCGCAATGACCCGGGAAAGTTAAAATGTCAGAGGCTGCTTTAGCGGCTGACCAGCGGAAAAGAGTTGTCCTGGAAAATTGGTAACTCAACTGAACTTATCATTTACACAGTACTAACGTTAGCACAAGAAGCTAAACACTTACCTGTAATTACTTGGTTCATTTGGATGTACTCGTAACTTTGAACACAATATTCGTAGAATGTTACCCAAGAATGCGAGGTTTATCTGTAAATATACACACAGCATTCTTCATATCAAAGAAAACTATTTAATAAACTTCTTTAGTTCGTTAGCTAGTACAACTTAAAGAAAGATTAAGACGAAATAGAGTCACTCTGAAAGGGTGCCCGATTGTCATTATGTCGTTGGTGTTCATTCGCTTTCAACAACGAGATAACGTTACCAGGTATCACGTTACAACATTATAACTAAAAATTTCTAATTTTACTGCGAATACCTAGCTATTTATACACATGCAAGTCGTCATTTCGCTAGGATGTCTAATGTTTCGAACGGTATTTGCATTCTATCACGGGAACAGTTGCAAGAACCACATTGACAGAAAACTGCTATATTTCTTACTGAAAACCAACACTTTACCTTTTAAAAACATATGCAAAGTGGACTTGATGAACTGTTTCCATATAACGATTCAATAGAATTTGTAAGTTCGAATATGCCCTAAAAAATTATTGATTGTGCTTGGGATACTGGCAATATTATCTTACCACAATACACAGTAGATTTGGAGTATACAACAGCCATTCAAAGTCACCAGCATTATGAACCCAACAACTGCAATGAAAACACGAGATACATTTTGTTAACGGTTTACATCCATGCGCTACATGTAGTTAATGAAATACTGGAATTTTGTATTTAAACCTCGAACGTAAACGACGATATTGACATAACACGAATATGATTAGACGTTTTAAATGTTCTGTTCTAAAATGGCATAATGTTCATATAAAAAATATAAAAAGTGTGAACAAATTTTAAATGACAAAGAACTAACCGTAAGTGAAATGAAACTAAAGTTTACAACTCTTTTAATTGAAAAGAATCGGCCTTCATCAGTCAAACGATTACATAGAAATTACTTTTACATTTTTCAAGATGGAGGAAATAACATAATGATGACGTAATTGGAATATTTGTGACATTTTTACCACATGAGTAGAAGGTATGTATTAATTACGTTTATAATAATAATAATAATAATAATAATAATAATATATAATAATAATATTTCGAGAGCGTTTGTTTCTTACCTTTGATCATACTCAGTATGTACAGATCTAACAATGGAGTAGATAATGGAAGGTGTCCAAGATATGACTGTAAACAAAGAAAACATGTAAGAATAATGCCGCAATGTCTCTGTTGTTTGTTAAGAAGTATCAATCTCAAACCTGACATATTCACATATGTATCCGAGTATTCGAGAGCAAGTTGTGCATTTTTTTATAAATTAGAGAGATTTGTGTCATGTTCTATAAATTAGAGCAAATGTCCCTTTTTCTATAAATTAGAGAAAATTGTGCTCTTTTCTACAAATTAGAGCAGATATTGTGCCTTTTTGTATAAATTATGTTTTTAATACACCTTGTGCATGTTTGTTATAATTCCTAAGATGTGCATAGTTGAATACAAATCAATATAAACACAGACTGAATTATTAAGGCAAACTAACAGATGTTGGTGCAAAAACTATCGCACCAATTGATAGTAAAATTGACACATGTATATCAGCAAAAATATTAGCCATTTGACAAGGGATGATCCAAAACAATGACTTTTTTGCTACAACTTACGTATTTGTCAACGTGAAATTTGTTCAAATTATCGCATGCAATAAATGTTCCTATAATAAACCATGTAAGTATTGGGAAGAAATAACGATGCTGTTGGAACAAAAGCAAAAATCGACAATATTTTGGATCATCCCTCGTAAAGTCTTAGTCCTGCTATCTTTTTCGCAATGTTAGTGTAAAAAGCTTGCAACGTGATATTAACTTACGCCATCCAAATATGTAATAAGGTACGAGAGTTTTGGGTACTGAGAATGCATGAACGATCAGGCGATGTAAGTAAAATCCTTCACAAAACATCCAGAAAAATGTGGCTGTGTTTACATAACGTGTCAAAATGTAGAGGAACTTGCAGCCACCCTGAAAAAGGGAAATTATAAAAGTACAAACCAGTGGCTTAGAATTGAGAATACGACCTTAAACGACATATTTGAAATGTACATTATAAGACGTTTCTTATGAGCCCATTAAGACACCACTTACATGTTTGAACGATTTGAACCAATTAAAAAAAAAAATACATGTTTTGGTGATCTGACGTTATATAATATATTGTTTCGTTTTTTATCTTTAACCTTACTTGGATAAAAAAGTGAGGGAATCAAACAGGGGAGGTAGCACTCAACCTAACCAGCCGAGCGCAGAAATCAGAAACATCCCAACACTACGAAACTGAGCAATGTCCACACATAAATTAAAACAATTTAAAGTCAAAGTCCCCGTCCAAAAAATGCAGGATGACCCAATTTCACAAATAAATTATAGACTAGCGGTTATTGCATGAGACCGAATGAAACGCAGCCATACATCAAGTCTAAATACAATAAATTACAGTATATGTTTTTTAAAATATCAAGAATGGAATTGTATGACAGGATTGATGTGTTCTTTTAGCATATGAAGAAAACACACGTTTATTGGGTATTATATTCCAATATCATAAAAAAACTTCGTTTGAATGATGTAAATGAATAGATATTAACAATATGCATTTGATCCTATGTACTCGTAATTGATATCTCACGTGCGGGCTTCTCCACTTGATCAACTTCGTACACTAACAGTCATTTATGACGGATTTAACGTTCTCGATAAAAGCAAAATAGTGTTCATTACTGGATGAATCGTGATAAATAACATATTTATGTGCAATCAGTTAATGCTGACAAACGTCTTGTAAATGAAACGATTGCAAATATCAGTTTAAATGACTTTATACTTCAGTAATGAATGTATAAAACCGTTGTAACTCTAATACCTGGCTTATATTGAGTCTTATATTAAGTGCTTTATTTGAAGCGGGGAAAACAACCTGGTGAAGTAATTCTAAACCTTCTTTCCGTAATGAACAAAGATATGCCGCGTCTAAACGTTTTGCTTTTCTTGATTCATTTCAGCTTCATATTGACTTAATTTATTATATATATATATATTGCCTCATACTATTCCATTGATTGTAATTGCTTGTTCCAATATGTCTGTTACGCCATTCTGCTGGTTCCCTTGACTTATTTTATTATAAGCAATTCTTGGCTTATACCATACAATATTTCATATTTGCTTGTACCTTGCTACAATTGAAATGTGTTAAATACTCTCCACTTACCGAATTTGCATACATAATTGTTTCATCTTTTTCATTATGTAGTCGGTCTAGATGTATGACAAAGTCCCATAATATGGTAACAATAGATGTGAAAACGAAGGACAGAAACAAACAAATATGCAGCTTGATTCTTTTCTGAATCCGCAACGGTCTGAAATGAAACAGTTTTAATCATCAGATATTGACAATCAATTATTAATGATATACATGGACTATAGATCTACAACGACCTTCGAAATATGACCCCTGGACCAGTCCATATACCAAGGTTGAAACGATATTTACCGTTATTTTATGAAAAAAATACGGATAGGTTTGAGAAAATCTCACTTTACTTCTAGTTAGCAACGTGTCTTAGTGGATAAACTGTTCTCTTGTCAGAAACATACTTTTATATAGACTGTGGGTTCGAGTCCGCTGCTATACCCATTTTCAATAATTAAATTTCTATTTCAATATTTTTTGTCGTTTTACGTTTATATTTTGATTCTTAATATTTGATTAATTTTACGTTTTATAACTAATAAAAAACGCTTTGTTTCCTTTACATTAATTTAGTCTGGATATTGTATTTATTGCGTCATTGGCTTCGCTGCAATCACTATTTAAAGAATTTCAGTAGAAACGTCAGAATTAGCTAATGGTGTTTTTGTCAGTTGTCTGTGTGGTGCAGCGGTCATAGTGCATCGCTATCAATCGTCTATTTTGTTCTTTCCAGTGTGAGTTCGGACCCACTAACGAACAGTTTTTTTTATTTATTAAACTTTTACTCACATGTAATGCTATATGTATCCATTGTATTACCTAATTTTGATCACATATCATCATATGTTTTCTATTCATAGTTTGGGTTATTCTTTTTTCAAATATTCATTATATCAATTATACAATGTGTCAGAATCAGTGTAAGTATCAATTGAATTACAAGTAACGACGCTGAGACAACCTTGTATGCAGTCTATATGTATTCTCTTGTCAGTCTGACAACCCCTCCCACACAATGGCTAGCGAAAACTTCAGTCCTATTTCCTTCTCATCCATACAAATCCTATGTACGTTCTCAATGAGATCTTTCGCGTCGTTGCTATATCTATGTACCAGCTATGACATATTTCTTATGTGTTTTTTTAAGCACTGAAACTTTTATAATTATGCATCTCTTTGTACGAAAAATGTTTACCGAGCAAAATTAAAAAAAATATAGTGGAATGGGATTCGAACTCATTCGTTCAGTTTTGAAGTTTACGTATTCACAATAGCTTAGCCGACTGCGCTATGCGCTCTACTTGATAGATTGATTCTTAATGCAAACTTTATTACTAAATACACCCATATAACCTGGATTACTCGAGAGTTAAAAGTACATTTACGCCCGAGTGATTGTTGTAGATCTATAGTATGTATTATAAGATATGTTAAACTTAATTGCTGACCATTTTCCAATGAATTCCATTGTTATCGGTATCATTTCTATCTCTATTAGGTTGCTAAATTTTTGTATCAAACACTTGGTCCATCCGGACGTCGAAAGATGTCCATCCAGAGACCTACATATATCCGTGTAGTCGATGTGTTACATCTTGTATAAGTACACAGTAACCGAGAGTGACCACTGACAAACATTTATCTGACAATACCCACTGTCCGGTCAACGTCAGTCTTACCTCTGGCCGATTAGACAGAATGTACACCATTGGATGCCACGTGGAATCAAGTACAAAGTCAAGCCTGGTGATCGAGTGATTTATCCTAGCTAGAGCCGTTTGTGGCAAATATTCATGTCATTTAATTCAGCGAATTGGTCCTACGAAAAGTCCAACGCAACAAAATATATTTATTTGGTCTTTGGTGACAAGGTAGCTTCGTCTAACTCGTTAATATAAAGAAATTGTTTTCTTAAAGTTTTTTTATCTTCCTGTGGTGCATACTCGTCCGGGAAATATCGATTTAGATGCGACAAGTGCTAGAAACTTACCGAGAAAGTTATCATTAGCGCTAAAGTGAATTCCAGTGAATGTTAGTGATAAAATATGTATCGTAAGATCGTCTTGGTGAATAAATCTCTTTAATATCCTGATTAGAGCAATCCTGTCTAACATCCAATTTATTAACGTCGTCGTTGAACAATAATTAGGACTTATATATACGACGACAATGTGACATTTTCTCTCCTTTTCACAATTGACTTGCTGAATTTCCATATTATACTATTTAATACCATGATTAAAAACAAGTCGTTATTGCATTCTCGAGAGCGGCTGGTAAGTGGATATAGAAATAATTTCTGTGAAACAGCTACGGAGAAAAAGATTTAGGGTTGAACATGCTGATTTCAGATCATTATATACGTTTCTGCGTTCAAAAATGTTATTACGGTCGTATATCTCATATAAGTTACATTTTTGTAAGCAGATGGGTATTTAAGACTTTGCCAACTTGGTAGCCACATGCAATTTCCGTAAATTACAAAAACTTGCTTTGATAATTGAATAACAACAACGGTTTTAACTTCAGGGTACACTATCTAAACGACTCGTGAAGGGATAATAATCTTACTCATTTAGAATGGAATTATCTTACTAGTACCTGACATTTTAATGCCGATTTATTCATTATTATTAGCAATACTATAACTAAAATTACACATTTTGCACCAGAAACACCCAATTTGCGTGTCTGCTTATAACTACCTCTCATGATTCAGTTCAATTAAAGATGAAGGCAACATTTGAAAGCGATAGTCGGACAATGATAATTGCTTTCTGAGTATTATAAAAACTAAAATTGCATGAACACTCCGCATTAGGACAAATACCTTGAGTGTGTTTAATACCATCGAAATAAAAAAAACAACATTAAATTTGATATGACTACGACTTTGGACGCAAGGACACAATTCACAATTATGTCAAGCAAACAGACCATCTATACACATCCTCCAAACAATATATCCTTGATCGAAATCAAACCCCACACGTCAAACTATTTATGTTGATTTTAAAATGATTTACATTGATTATTTCTAAGTTTGATAAAAAGCCCAAAGGTGGATATTTGGTGACACGTGTTTATAGTTGTCATGAAGTCGGGGGTCATGGCTATGCCAGGAAATGATATGCTGGCGGGAATGAGTTCCATATAAACGAATTAAAAAAAACATATTTCACTCACCGTATTGACAGAAATATTGCACAAGCAGGAATCAGTAGTACAAGACTGATGATGTTACAAACAAGGGCGACATATACCACCGTATGTGTGTCCTACAATAAAATACATACATTGTAATGATAAAGTTAGATATATACAAGAGTGACATATACCACCGTATGTGTGTCCTACAATAAAATACATACATTGTAATGATGAAGTTAGATATATACAAGAGTGACATATACCACCGTATGTGTGTCCTACAATAAAATACATACATTGTAATGATAAAGTTAGATATATACAAGAGTGACATATACCACCGTATGTGTGTCCTACAATAAAATACATACATTGTAATGATAAAGTTAGATATATACAAGAGTGACATATACCACCGTATGTGTGTCCTACAATAAAATACATACATTGTAATGATGAAGTTAGATATATACAAGAGTGACATATACCACCGTATGTGTGTCCTACAATAAAATACATACATTGTAATGATGAAGTTAGATATATACAAGAGTGACATATACCACCGTATGTGTGTCCTACAATAAAATACATACATTGTAATGATGAAGTTAGATATATACAAGAGTGACATATACCACCGTATGTGTGCCCTACAATAAAATACATTCATTGTAATGATAAAGTTAGATACATACAAGAGCGACATACATCACCGTATGTGTGTCCTACAATAAAATACATACATTGTAATGATAAAGTTAGATATATACAAGAGTGACATACATCACCGTATGTGTGTCCTACAATAAAATACATACATTGTAATGATAAAGTTAGATACATACAAGAGTGACAAACATCGCCGTATGTGTGTCCTACAATAAAATACATACATTGTAATGATAAAGTACGATACGTTCAAGAGCGAAACACCTATGTATGAGTGTCCAACAATAAAATAACCACATACAATTGGAAAGTTAGGTCAATATGACAAGAAACATTTAACATATAAATCTTTCCTGAAAGCCTTTGATCGTATTGTTTCTAGTTAAGTCAGCATGAATACAGGTAGAATTCCATAACATACTCGTACACATAAGTTCTGTTTGATTTCTTAGTGATATATTTTCGTCTAAGAGCATTTCTTTAGAAAATAAATGTATGTAAAACGCTTATTGAATAGGGACCTTGCTATATGAACATGTTTGAATTATATCTTTCTCTTGTTTAAAAAAACCCAACAAACATTAATTAACAAACACAAATCTATCAAGTATCAGAATATGATACTGACCTGTACAGATACGCATGCTGAATAGTTGGTCCATTCATTACCAGATTCTGGTTCTCTCCACCATGTACCATTCTCTGAACAATCTTTGTACCCGGTTTCTGTAATAGATAGACAAAAGAAATGAGGAAGGGAACGCAACACTCAACTTGATACTGTAAAATGGTACGGGGGAATCGGACAAGGAAGACAGCACTAACCTTAATTAGCCACAACACAACTACACTGAGCAATGCCCACATATCAGCCAAAAATGATATAAAGTCCCAAGTCCCCTCCGGAAAAATGCAGGGTGACACAACTTAACAAGAAATTACAAAAAGCGGTGATCCCAAGAGACCGAATGAAACGCAACCAGGACCCGAACAAATGAGGCATAACTACAACGTGACCTAGTTTAAAACACCATGAACAGTTTCCTTACGTTTATGCGACCAAATGATATACATTGGTATTCCACTATATTCGTCAGCTTTTAGGTAAAGACAATAAAATAGACAGTGTAAAGTGTCAATATAAGAACATGTGACTTTTTTTCGCTTGAAAATGTAAACTTTGAATATCCATTTTGGGGATGTTGATGGTATGGTCTGTGTTGGCGTTATTGGTACTTCGAGATATACGTATGTATGTGTATTTAGTATTTACAATATCTAATTTACTATACATGCAATGATGAAATACAATTTCTTAGAACATTTTGTGACAATTTACTAGCTATTTTGCTGGAATCATTCCCTATAAGTACTTCTTTCAAACTTGGTCGCTTCGGGTCACTGTTTTGGCATATTTTTGTGAAATTAGGTAGTCCTGCAGTTGGGACTTAGGGAACTCGGTCGGGCCTTGGCTGTGTTTCATTCGGTCTATTGGGATCAGCGCTATTTTGAAATTTCTTTGCAAAAATTGGGTCATCCTGCAAATTTGTGGCGGGAGATTTTACTCTTTTTTGCTTAACGTTGAGTGCTGCATTCTCTGTCCAATTTCCTCATAACTATTTTGTAAACATTCATTACACGAGCAAATGCTGTGAATGTCGTTATACAACAATAAGTTCATATTCATAATTGTAATCAAGTGGATGAGCTTGTGCTATCTATAGCCCACAGTAATGAATATCTTGATTATATTAGTCGAATCGCTTGCTTCGATCAAATATCGAACAGTAATAAGTTCAACCCAATAATCTTTGTATTCTATGCATTACAATTGCGTATTTGCCGGAAACTCAGAAATGTATGATGTTTTACGG